>CM070774.1:177260501-178460501 GCA_036346955.1 Dipus sagitta | reverse complement strand
TCCACTGAATGGATCTGTAGCCAATCCAAGAGCAGTTGGTTACTCACCATGGCTGTGTGCCACTATTGCATTTGCATGAGCATCACGTCAGGTTGTTTGCTTCTGAGTAGCTTAGACCATGACTTGTTCAGACAGATGTTGACCACTTTCCCCCAGTAGCTCATGTAGCACCTTCTGGCACTAGGTGGGCTAACTGTCTGGGGACTGACTCTCTTCCAGGTTCCAGCCAGGTCTCTCCATGTTCCATACCAACAGCATATGCTGTCTTCAACAGTAGGGTCTTACCATTAACCTCTGGTGGGTAATCAAGTGCTCTGACAGAAGTCTGTCTTCTTTTGGGCAACCTTGTAGGTCTCTCTGATCAACAACTCACTGTGGGCGTTAACCACATCCTGGTACTAGGAGTTACAGGCCAGAGCCAAGGGAAAAGAAAGAGAAAGAAAATATAAAAAAGAAAGAAAAAAACAGGAAAGAAAAAAAAAAAAGAAACAGGAGAAAATTAAGGTTAGGCTTCATCTCACCCTCTCCAGGGCCCTTCAATTCAGGTATTCCCTCTAAGGTCCTGATGAGGGTTCAACCTTTTAGTTTGTCTTCCAGGATACAGACTATCCCATTCCATTTGGGTTTAGTTCTGTGTTTCCCTCTCCCACCCTTACCCTCTCCTCAAGCCCTACCCTTTCTATTGTCTGGTCCTAGACATGCCTATTAGGAATCTGAGTATCTCAGGCAGATTCAGGTTAGGAGCTGCAGATGAGTGAGACCATGTGATGTTTGTCTTTCTGTGATTGGGTGAGTTCACTGAGTACAATCAGTTCCAAGTTTGACCATTTTTCTACAGATTTCATTGTGTCATTTTTTCTAACTGCTGAGTAGAATTCCATCATGTAGATAACACCACATCTTGGTTATTCATTCATTCAATAATGTGTATCTGGGTTGATTCCAGTTCTTAACTATTATGAATTGAGCATCTATAAATGTGATTAAGAAAATATCTCTGAATGGAGGCATGGAGCTTTAAGGGTAAATGCCCAGTAAGGGAATAACAGGGTCTGTGGGTAACTCTATAGCCAAACTTTTTAGGAGTCTCCATATTGCTTACCATAGTGGTTGTACCAGCTTACATTCCTACCAACAGTGAATGAGGGTTCCTATTTCTCCACATCCTTGCCAGCATTTGTTTTCATTTGATTTTTTAATGTTTGCTGTCCTTACTGGGATAAGGTGGAATCTCATAGTTGTTTTAATTTGCATTTCCCTGATGGTTAGGGATTTTGAACATTTTTTTAATGCCTGTTTGCCATTTGCGTTTCTTCCTCTGAGAACTCCCTGTTCAGTTCTCTGCCCCACTTTGTGAGTGCGTTGTTTCATTTTTTATTGTTTAGGTTTTTTAGTTCTTTGTAGATTCTTGAAATTAGGTCTGTGTCGGTTGTATAGCCAGCAGATATTCTCCCATTCTGTGGGTAATCTATTGGCTCTGCTTATTGTATGTTTGTTTGTGAAGAAACTTTTTAGACTTATGAGATCCTCAATGGTTGAGAGATTGCTTAAGTTCCTGAGCTACTGGGGTTTTGTTCAGGAGGTCTTTTCCCATTCCTATGTTGTAGAAAGTTCCTCTTATTTTTTCTTCCAGTAGTAGCAGAGTTTCCGGTCCTATGTTGAGATCTTTGGTCCATTTGGACTTGATTTTTGTGCATGACAAGATGTGTGGCGTCTAGTTTCATTTTTCTAGTTTTTCTAGGTAGGGTCTCAGTCTATCCCACTCTGACCTGGAATTCACTATGTAGTCTCAGGCTGTTCTCATGGAAATCCTCTTAAAGGTTTTATTTTTGTTTTAACTAGAAAATCACTGAAAGATACAGGATAAAGGATCATTAACCCTAATCCCTTCACAAAAATGCTAATTTAGTGACTACTAGCTGATATGTATACCTTTGTTAAAAGTCCATGTCACTGAAATGAAATGAAATTGCAGCACTCTAATAGCCAAAAAAAAAAAAAAAAAAAAAAGCCCGAGATATTCTACATTAAAATACTAAAGGAAATAGTTTTCCTTTGTCTAAACTGCCCTCCATCGAGAAGGCACAGTCATCCCAGTATTTCCCCAGTGAGACAAGCAGGGAAACTGAGACCAGAGTGGGTATCAAACTTCCCAGTGTTTCAGGGAATTGCTCAAGGCACAGTCAGAGACCTGGCCCAGCTATGCTCACAGGAGACAGCTACAAGTAAGGAAGAGCTGGAACTCTCAAGGGCCAACAATAAGTCTGTGCAGAACATGCACAGCTGCTGCAGAGGCTTTACTGAGACAGGGTCCTCTCCGGCAGATCTGCTCAATCAGACAATTGTTCAAGAGTGCCTGAATTTGGCCCCATCCAATTACAATCCCAGACAGCGACTCCAACAGAGTAGAAAGTCCAGCTGGAAAACTAGATAAAGGGTCAAGCTATCAGCCCATTTTATAGCCATTTCAAGCTAGCAGCCTTGTTAATGTAGCCTCTATGAAAATTTCAGTTGCTTTTTGGAGAAATAGAAAAACAACTTTAATACTCACACAGACATGTAAAGGAACTCAACTGCCCAAAATAATTTTGACCAAGAAGAACAAAAATGTGGGCATCATACTCTCTGATTTCAAAATATCTTACAATTCTGAAATAATCAAAACAGCATGGCACTGGTAAAATATAGATATATAGATTGATGAAACAGAAAAAAAAAAAGATGCTCAGAACTAACTCCATACCATAAGATAAACAGATCTCTGACAAGGGGTGCCAAGAGCTCAGAAATGGTGTAAAATAAACTTGATTTCAGCATCCAAATAAATATTAGATTCTTCATTTTTACCATTCACAAAAATCAACTCAAAATGGATTAAAGATTTGAACATTAGATCTAAAATGATAGAATATGCCAGAACAAAATAAGGCAAATGTTTAGATATTGATCTTGGTGATTACTCCCATCCAAGTACTAACCAGGCCAGACCCTGTTTAGCTTCAGAGATCAGATGAGATCAGGCGATTCAGGGTGGTATGGCTGTAGACATGATCTTGGTGATTACTTAGATATTATACCAGCACAACAAACACAAATGAAAATAGATGTGACTCTATCAAATAAACACACTTCTATACTGCAAAAGCAATGATCCGCAGGGTTAAGAACAACCCATAGGACAAGAGAAAAAAATTGGCAAAACATACATTTGACAAGGGGTTAATTTACAACACACAACAATGAAGGTTCTAAAACTCAATATCAAAAGGCAAAAGGAAGTAATCTTTTAAAAATGGACAAATGACTGAAGGACATGTTTCTCTAACAGGAAGACGTACAGGTTGCCAATAGGCATATAAAATGATACTTAATACTGTTCACTCATCAGATTAATGCAAACAGAAACCACACTAAGACTTACACTTGGAAATTATGATGAAAAATAGCACCTCGCTGAGGTTGTGAAGAAATGAGAACACTTTTATATTCTATTCTTGGTGGGAATTTAAAATGTTGCAAGTGCTATTTAAAAAAAAGTACCAAGTTTCTTTAAAAGATAAAAATAGACTAGTATTTGATTCAGTAATTCCACTTCTGGGTATATTGTACATCCAAAGGTGAAATCGAGATCTTGAAGATACATCTGCACTTTCTTTGCAGCATTATTCACAAGATCCCCAATATGGGAACCAGCTAAGTGTCTACTGACAGAAGAATGAATGATATGAAATGTGTGTACAGGTTTATTTATGTACATATGCATGCATGCAGTGGAATATGGTCAGCCTTAAAAAGAATTTAGATGACCCAGAAGATATATGAGCCCAGCTCAGGGTTGCAGAGATACCTCAGTCAGTAATGTGCTTGCCTTGCAAGCATGAGGAACTGAGCTTGATGCACAGAACCCACATTAAAAATGACGAGCACCATGGTATGTGCCTGTAATGCTGGTGCTGGGAGGCAGATTCCTGGGCCAAGCTGGCCAGCCAGACCAGCTTGATTGTTGAGTTACAGGATAATGAGAGATTCTGTCTCAAAGGGGACACCTGTCATTTGTGAGGATGACACCTGAGGCTGTCCCCTGGCCTCCACATGCACTCATATAAACCACACACAGGTACATACGCATACATAGAATATTGAAAACAAGAAAAGAAGGACTGATAGTCTGCAATTCCTCTTCCACAAGGTATTGAAACTAATCAGAGGTGGAGAAATAGAGATTACAAGGGGCTGGAGGTAGGTGGATGTGGGACATTGTTCAGTGGGTAAAAAGTTACAGCTACAGATGAGTAAGTCCAAAGATCTGCTAGAAAACATAGTCCACATAGTTAATAACTAAGTACTGAATATTTATCCTGTTCTTACCATCAAACACAAGTGAAGGAAAAGATGACAGGAAACTTTTGGACGTATGAATATGCTTATTATCTTGATGCTAACATTAGTATATACTATATCCAAACTCACAAAGTCCTGCATTTGCATCAATTATGCAAAACTTTTCTATAACAATTATATCTCAATAAAGCCAGGAGGGGGGAAGCATGTTGTCACACTGGTAAAAATGGCATTTTATTTCTGTAGTGTTCTTCCAGAAGCCACAGAATTCTGATCAAACATTAGCATACAGATACATATGCACAGACAGACAGATAGACACACCTCTGAAAAGGAATATTCTATAAAATGCCTGCACATTATTTCCCAAACCGTCAAGGTCATCGAAGACTAGCATAGTCACAGACAAGAGGAGCTAAGGAGACATGAAAAGTAGATGAAATGTGGTATCCTGGAACACAAGGAAGACATTGGGTGAAAACTCAGGAAATCTGAGTGAAGTTTGGATTTGGCTAGTGGTGATGTACCAGTCCCGGTTCACTAAGTGTAAATGTGCCACAATAATATAACATTATAAGAGCAGGGAAACAGGGTGTGAGGTATATAAGAACACAATACTACCTTTTCAGTTTACTTAAAAACTTACAAAAATAAAATCTATCCTAAAGATAAATTCTGCAAAAGTAAAATCATTGTGTGTGGCAAGTGTTCTATTAATACGCGATTAATTCTTATAGATGATCAAATAGTATTTCAAGTGCATGTTGTATAATTAACTTTATCTTACATAGTGCTTATATTGGATTGCATTTGTTTAATATTTATAGTTTTAAAAGCCAAATTATATATATCTGCTGGCGGAGGGAAAGAAGTCAACGGAGTCTCATGTCCTGGGGAACAGAGATAGGTGGAGGCTAGGAGTGAGCCACAGAGAAGAGGGTGCCCTTTGGCAGAATGGAAGATCGGGGAGAGAACAATAGGGGCTGGTCTCTGCTTGAATGTTGCTGTTGTGGTGTTACCCCTCCCCCAGCCAGGAATATAAACTGCCTCCTCTGCACTCCTCTGTGAGAACGGCAGCACCAAACCAATGCCACTGTGCCCCAGGAAGAGCTCGAGAAGCCTCTAGCATTAGATTCTGAACTGTGAGGTCCGCAAGTACTTGGAAGTTCCAGTGGAAAATGTCTAGAACATGCACCTGTTTGTGGGCAACCCTGTGTTTCTCAGACATTGCAAGGAGACCAGGGTCGCCTGGGCTGGTGTCACAATCAGAAGTTTGCAGCCTAGGAAGCATGAGGAGAAATCACCCCACATGGGGAGATGCTGCTTTTCATAATAATGTTGACAAAAGTGACCATGGAAGAGATGACTTAGGGGATAAGGTGTTTGCTTGCGAAGCCTAACAGCCCCAGTTCAATTCTCCAGTATGCACATAAAGACAGATGCACAGGTGGAGCATGCATCTGGTGTTTATTTGCAATGGCAAGAGGCCCTGGTGTTACCTCTCTTTTAAATAAATAAATAAATACATAAATCAATAATATTTTTATTTATTATTTATTTGTAAGGAGAGAAAGAAAGAGAATGGGCACACTAGGGCCCCATGCTGCTGCAAATGAACTCCAGATGCATGCGCCATCTTGTGCATCTGGTTTACATGGGTACTGGGGAATTAAACCTGGGTCTTTTAGCCTTGCAGGCAAGTGCCTTAACCACTATGCAATCTGTCTAGCACAAATAAAATAAATATTTTTTGAAAGTGCTTAGGGGATGGTACCACTCCCAATGTGGATTTCTGACATGCAATATCCATCTCCAAGGACATCTGAGACGCTTTCTAAACATTTATTCAAAAACTTAGTAGAGGAGATGTTGACCAGGGAGATAGGTGGGAGGAGGTAGGTAGGATTTGCCCAAGTTCTGGGCAAGCATGAGAACATAAACATCTGGCAAAATTACTTTATTAATGCTACTACCTTACTCTTCTCACGACTTCATGAGATTGGGAGACATTTTGGACAACATTAATTTTAGCAAGCTATTTTTCACTTGTTTATGCCTAGAATAGAAATCATGGCTAATAGCTTCTGCATTTTCTGTGCCTATTTAAATCTGAATTCAGGGCTAGAGGGGAGGCTTAGTAGTTAAGGTGCTCGCCTGCAAAGCCAAAGGACCTAGGTTTGGTTCCCCAGGACCCACGTAAGCCAGATGCACACAAATGTCTGGAGTTCATTTGCAGTGGCTGAAGGCCCTGGCTTGCCCATTCTCCCTCTTTATCAGCCTCTTTCTTTCTCTCCCAAATAAATAAAATAAATTTTAAAAAAAGAATAAAAATAAACCTGAATTTAGAAACTAAAATACAGAAAGCACAACCCATGGACAGCCAACTACGTGTAATGTTCGAAAATGCCTGCCCGTTGTGCAGGAAGATACGCCACCTCAGCTGAGAGGGCATGGTCCTGTGTTCTGTGGGTTCGTGAAACGGGACTGTCCCTGAGGACATAAGACGGTGTGACATGTGGGAACCATGCCCAGACAACATGTTTCCTCCCAACAAAAGTAGATCCATTCGGGGCTGGAGAGATGGCTTTGTCATTAAGGCGTTTGCCAGAGAAGCCTAAGGACCCAGGTTCGATTCCCCAGGACCCACATAAGCCAGATGCACAAGGTGGTACATGCATCTGGAGTTTGTTTGCAGTGGCTGGAGGCCTTGGCACGCCCATTCTCTCTCTCTATTTGCCTCTTCCTCTGTCTCTCTTTCTCTCAAATAAATAAATAAAAAGCATATATCTTTTAAAAGTAGATCCATTCACTTGCCTTTAGCCTCATTCTAAACTGCAGTGCTCAAACCCTCCTCCTGGTGTCATTATATCGTCACAAAATGCCCTGCAAAGAAGCTGGAGACACCTAAAGCTGCGACTCCTCACGTGAAGGAACAATGCCTGTAGCATCCTTGTATTTACGTTTTCCAAGTGAAATGACTTCCATGAGATATATACGTACATCCCTTTATCCTAGGAATTCAATTTATACTCTTGTCTGTCCTTGTTGAGGCGTTCCCTCTGCGTGCCAATGACTCCCCAGAATATTTCTCCAGCCCTTGTCTACGGTAACCTCTGATTAGGTTCACAGACCCAACTCTGCATATGTGGTCTCCTTCACTAAGATGTCTGAAATAAATTAAAAACTTGACATAGGTAACGCAAAACTCTTCACTTCCTTCCTCCTCCATGCCAGCTACTGCTTTCTTTTCTAAGTGAATGACACCCATCCATTTAGTGACACCTCAAATGTCGGGAGCATCCATGGCTTCTCTCCTCTCCCTCTGGTGCCTTCACTCCCTCAGCCAGTACTGATCTGAAACGAATGCTCGTCACCCACTGCCTGCCATCTCCTTCACTGTCACCCTTGTCCAGGCCACTGACACACCTTTCAGCTCTCCAACTTTCCCCCTTGATCACTTTAGACACGTCCTTTACCAAACTACCAGGGAAAGATGTTTTGAAAAACATAACCTACCTTACGTCACTCCCCTATTGAAAAGGATTCCTGTTAAGATTTTAAGGATGTTGGCTGTGCTAACTTACCTGTAATCACAGCATGCCTCTGGAAGCTGAGGTAGGAGGAGTGAGTTTGAAGCCAGCCTAAGCTTCATAGCAAGACCTCGTCTTTAAACAACAGCAACCACAAAAATAAACAAAATAAGTAAATGATAGATTTTAGGTATATAATAAAAGATGTAAGCAAGGTGTTTTTTTTTCCTCTCAGCTTCCAAATCTGAATCAACAGAGAAATAGGTTAGTTTTGCTGTGTTTAAGTGATTGAACAGATATTGGCTAGGGGTAAGTATGGTGACAAGACTTTCCTGACACTTAGCTTTCTTCCCTAGTTATTTTCTTTGACAATTTCATACATACACATATACATACATACACAAAACATATATATGTGTGTGTATACCTATTTGGATATATATAATATTTTGATAATATAGAACTCCTCTTTTATCTCCTTACTTCCATGGAACCCTTTCTTCCCCCCACTCACCAACTGATTCACCACTGAAAAGAATAAAGCAACTGTCAACAGATCAACTCCCATTAGTTCCTCAGGGAAGGGAAGGGTCAGGGTGAGGGTCAAAAAGCCACTAGCTCATGTGTAGACAATTAGAGGGGCGAGAGGAACGGAGGGAGGCAAATGAAGAAGGTGTTATTGAAATCATTCAAGGTAGAGAGAATGTTGACCACGGAAAGGAAGATGTGTGGGTGGATTCAAAAATATTTCAAAGAGAGAAAGTTTTGATGTTTGGTAGCAAGCTGCCTATGGGGTTTAAGTTCTCACTGCCCAAGGTTTGATTACAAGCACAAGGAAGGAGGACAATTCCTTTCACTGAAGCTTCTGGTTGACAGGAAGGATTTGGGGAGCAATCACTTTGGGGATGCTTTTAGACACATTGAAGAAGTGAGCATAGTATTTATGGAAAACTCCAATGCCAGTACTCAGAAATTTGTTTCAGCATTTCTAAATACTGCTTAGAATTCGTTAACTAAAAATGAATTTAGAATACATTTCAGACACATATTGTGAAACATCAAATCAAATGTAACCTTCTAAGTATTAAATACCCACTACTGTAATGCGAATCACTGGCCTTTGAGCCTCTGCCTCTTCCTTCCATATCAGGCCTTCTGGCTCCAAAGCATCTCCTGAGCTTTAGATGGCCATTGGGCCATTTGGATAACATGGCTGTTGTCCTGTCATAGCTCCCAGAGCTCTGCTCCGCCCTGGCCCTGGCCCTGCGTCGCAGGCGTTTTGATTAGAGTTCAGGCTTGTTGTGCCAGGTCCTTGCTCAGTATTTTCTCCTTCATGGGTTGGGGCAGGGTAGGAACAGGAAGGATCCGGAGCTTAGGAGTAGGAGGTCTGCCAGTGCAGGGACAGGGACAAAGGAAGCGGACAGAGGCTATGTTTGCAGAGTCCACCAACTATTTCTATTTATATAGTTATGACTTCATAATGCTAAGACTCAAGTCATTATGTGTCTTCCAACCACAGTTTCTAACTTTGGTTTTCCTGATTTCTACTGGCATTTGAATCTAATTTCAATGGACTGCTTTCAGTACTTAGACAAAAAAAAAAGTCTTGGAAATTTCTCTCAAAAAGAATTCAGGGTAACATGAGAGTTAAATTTAAACAGGAAATGACCCATCAATAGCATCATTATAAACGTTTCCATAAGCCATTGTAACAGTTTCCTCTAGAATACAACTCAGTGATTAATTGAAGGATATTCTTGGTCATAATGACAACACAGAAACACATAATACTTCTTTGAAGCAAAAATTGGGCTTTTGTGCAAGATCTAAATGCAGAATAAAACAAAAGAAAAAACTCTTGAACATGGGGCATGGTGGTGCACTCAGGAGGCTGAGGTTGGGTTACTGTGAGTTAGAGGCCAGCCTGGGGCTATCATATGAGTTCCAGGTCATCTTGGGCTAGAGTGAGACCCTGCCTTGAAAAAAAAAATCCACCCAAAGGGAAGAAAAATGCTGTAGAATTCAGTTTGAGAAAGATAGCAAGAAACAGGCAGAAAGAAGGGAGAGAGAGAGAAAGAAAGAAACATCTTACACTAGCTGTGTGTTTTCTATGTACATTTGAAAGCTAGGGATAGACCCCAGCCCTAGAATGGATTGTGTCCCAATATCCACTTGTGTTGTTTATTTTTGTTTATTTTTATTTATTTATTTGAAAGTAACAGACAGAGAGAAAGAGGGAGAAAGAGAGAGAGAGAGAGAGAGAGAGAGAGAGAGAATGGGCTTGCCAGAGCCTCCAGCCGCTGCAGGCACTCCAGACGCATGCACCACCTTGTGCATCTGGCTAATGTCGGTCCTGGGGAATCGAGCCTCGAACCGGGGTCCTTAGGCTTCACAGGCAAGCGCTTAACCGCTAAGCCATCTCTGCAGCCCCCATTTGTGTTTTTTGTTTAGTGTTTTTCACAAGGTTGGGCAGGACTGTAGTGTCCTCAAAGCATTTAAATAATGCATTCTACATGTCTTAAGCACCGCGGCATCAGTAAATCATCCAGCGTAATTATGACACTGAATAAAAACACAGTTGAAGCCAGCCTGTCAGATTACAGGAGAGGAGGCAGGCAATAACTGGCATTAGTATCTGAGGAGTTGACACCCCAAATGCCACACTGTTAACAGCGTGGAACACACAAGTGCTTATGAAACCACCAGAGAGCCAAAAATAGAAGCACAGGGCGCTCAGAGGTCCAGGGACTCTGGCGCCAGCATGAGATTTAGTGTCTATGGCAACCGGAGAATAAGCATGCTTGCACGCTCAGAGATACCGCAGTTTCTATGGCAACTGGAGTACGAGCATGCTCAAAGAGACCTTGGCTTTTGATAGTTGCTATGGCAATGGCCACAGTGGTGCAGCCAGAGCCCGGGTCTGGGGTGTGGACGCTGCTGGGCAGCCGGCATTCAGGGGTCAGGACACGTGCGGAGTTGCAGAGGCGCGAGCCCTGGTCACACGCGGCTGGAGGGCAGCAGCTTCCTGGGGAAGGATGTTGTTAGCCAGCCGCTTCCTCCTCATCCGGCTGTCCAGGCAGGAAGGATCGTGGGTGATCTTACTGGCCAGAGATACTGGTACCTTCTGCGAAGTGGACCAGCGAGGAACACAGTGGTTTCCACCGCATGAGTGAAGCTGGACGCCTCTCTAGGGAGCTCTGTTCTTTCCAGCTGCCTTCTGCTATTTGAGGTGTGCTTAGCTCACTGGCAGCCTTTCCTTCTCAGGATAGTCTGGTGGTTATTTATTTATTCATTTATTTGGAAGTAGGGTCTGACTGTAGCCCAGGCTGATGTGGAACTCACTCTGTAGCCCCAGGCTGGCCTTGAACTCACAGCAATCCTCCTACTTTTGCCTCCTGAGGGCTGGGATGAAAGGTGTGTACCACCATGCCCAACTCTTTTTCTTTCTTTCTTTCTTTTTTTTTTTTCCACCACTGTGTTATTGTAGATTCTTTGTCTCTTAAGTTCTTTAAGGGCTATTTGGTTTGCAGATTTCTGTCTATTATTTGTGGCTTTCTTTTTAAATTTTTTTTGTCTAGTTCTTCTTTTTTTTGTTTTTTTGTTTTTTAATGTGGCTTTCTTTTTTATTATAAGATTAAAGCAGGACTGAAGAGATGGCTTAGTGGTTAAGATGTTTTCCTACAAAGCCAAAGGATACTGGTTTGATTCTCTAGGACCCACGTAAGCCATATGCACGAGGGGGCACATGCATCTGGAGTTTGTTTGCAATGGCTGGAGGCCCTGGCATGCCTATTCTCTCTCTCTCTCTCCCTCTTTCTCACTGTCAAATAAATGACAAAAAATAAAGGTGTGAGCCACTATGCACAGCAATAAAGATTTTTTTTTAAAAAAAGATTAATGCAGTTATCTTCTACTCTGTCAGTTTGATGATGATGTCACTCCCTAGCTTATTAAATAAGTCATCATATAATTTGATTATTATGTTCGATTTCATTCTATATTCTATTTGACGCACCTTACAGCCTGAGAGGAGATGAATGGACAACAGTTAGTTGCTTTTCAACAGTGTTCAGTAAGCAGTGGCCCAACGTGCCCTGAACCTCCAGCAACTGAGGTAATAACCACAGACTGAAAGCAGCAGAAAGGGAATTTTTTTGATAGCTTGTGTCATCATTTAGATCAGATGTCCCCAATAAATTCACACTCCCCTGCTGGTGGCAATTTGGGAAGTGGAGGCTTGTTGGAGGAGGTGTGTTACGAGAGGTAGGCTCTGGAGTGTTACACCTAGCTTATCTCTTGCCAGAGCTCAGCTTGTTCTCATCTCCTTTCTTTTTTTAAAAAAAAATTAATTATTTATTCATTTTGAGAGAGAAAGGGGCAGATAGAGAGAGAATAGGCACACCAGGGCCTCTAGCCACTGCAAACAAACTCCAGATGCATGTGCCATCTTGTCCATCTAGCTGACATGGGTCCTGGGGAATTGAACTTGGGTCCTTAGCCTTCGCAGGCAAGTGCTTTAACTGCTAAGCCATCTCTCCAGCCCTCTCTTCTACTTTCTGTCAGCTGATGTGGCAAGAAGTAACGCCCCGTCTCTGCTCTCCTGTCCTCTCCCTGCTATCATGAAGCCTCCTCTCAGTACTGTAAGCTGAGATAAACTCTTTCCTCCCATCAACTGCTTTAGGTGGGATGGTGGGTCTCAGAAAACTGCAGGTAATTATGACAGCTTGACATCCTGTTAGGAAAGTTACGCTTGTTACAAGCTGATGTGATATATTCAGGCAGAAATTTATTTCCCTGATTTCCTGACAGGGATAATTTATATTTCATCATTCTGTGATATTTAAGATAATGTCAGGTGACCTAGTAGGAATATGTCACACTAATAGCCTGACATTATGATGTAGTAAAACCCGTGATCCAGGAAGTAAAAGATCAAGCTAAAATGTCCACTGCTGTGGCTGAGACATAGTTCGTCCTCAACGAAGGTCATGCTGAAATTTGATTGCCATAGCATTGCAACAGTGTTGAGAGATAAGGTCTTTAAGAAATGTTAAAATAGGGGCTGGAGAGATGGCTTAGTGGTTAAGCACTTGCCTGTGAAGCCTAAGGACCCCGGTTCGAGGCTCAGTTCTCCAGGACCCATATTAGCCAGATGCACAAGGGGGCACACGCATCTGGAGTTCGTTTACAGTGGCTGGAGGCCCTGGCGCACCCATCCCCTCTCTCTCTATCTGTCTCTTTCTCTCTCTGTCTGTCTCTCTCAAATAAATAAATAAATAAATACATAAAAAGAAAAAGAAATGTTAAAATAGGGCTGGAGAGATGGCTTAGCAGTTAAGGCACTTGCCTTCAAAGCCTTAGGATCCAGGTTTAATTTTCTAGGTCCCACGTAAGCCAGATGTATAAGGTGGCACATGCGTCTGGAGTTCACTTGCAGTGGCTAGAGGCCCTGGCATGCCTGTTCTCTATCTCTTTCTTTCTTTCTCTCTCTCTCTCTCTCTGTCTCTAATAAATAAATAACATTAAATAAATAATAAAATAAATGTTAAAACAGATGAATTTCTTTCCCATGAAACTGGATTAGCAGTCACTGAGCTGGATTAATCAGCACTATACAGGGCTGCCATGAACAAGAGTGCCTAGACGTCACCTTCCCTGCACGTTCTTGATGAGCCCAGCCTCCAGAATGTGAGGCAAAATGAGCTGCTTATTAAAAATTAGATAGTTGTAGGTGTTTTCTTATAATAACATAAAACAGGCCAACACCGCACCTGGTGGGGGGGCATTGGAGACTTCTATATTTGACATTGGGTCAATAGTTTTGAAACAATAATGCTGTGATTGAATGTAAAGGCAAGTGAGACTTTCTCT
The DNA here is from genome assembly GCA_036346955.1 of Dipus sagitta. NCBI lineage: Eukaryota > Metazoa > Chordata > Mammalia > Rodentia > Dipodidae > Dipus > Dipus sagitta. The sequence continues at coordinate 178,446,759 of CM070774.1, read as the reverse complement.
CCAAGTGTAGAAAACACACACTCTCCTCCATGCATCGTCAGGGACGGCGTCACCTGGAAGTTGGTGGCAGTGCAGCATCTCAGGCCTCACTGAAGATTCAGATGAATCCTCAGTTATGAGGTGTATTGGTTACTTCCTCATTGCTGGGACAAAATAGCTGACCAGGGGCTGGAGAGATGGCTTAGTGATTAAGCGCTTGCCTATGAAGCCTAAGGACCCCGGTTCAAGGCTCAATTCCCCATGACCCACGTTAGCCAGATGCACAAGGGGGCGCATGCATCTGGAGTTTGTTTACAGTGGTGAGAGGCCCTGGCGCGCCTATTCTCTCTCTCTCTCTCTCCCTATTTCTTTCTCTCTGTCACTTTCAAATAAATAAAAATAAACAAAATAAAAAAAAATAGCTGGCCAGACGTGGTGGCGCATGCCTTTAATCCCAGCACTTGGAAGGCAGAGGTAGGAGGATTGCCAAAAGTTCAAGGCCACCCTGAAACTACGTAGTGAATTCCAGGTCAGCCTGGGCTAGAGTGAGACCTGACCCCAGAAAACAAAACAAAACAAAATAACAACAACAACAAATAGCTGACCAGAAGCAACTTGAGGAAGGAAAGGGTTTATTCCAGTTTACAGTTCTGAGGGAACATTCCAGGCATGGGAAGGATGGCATGGCAACCAGAACAGGTGGCAGCTTATCACACTGCATTCAGTCAGGAAACTGAATAAACAGGAGGTGGGGCCAGGCTATAAGACCTCAAGTCTCAACCTCCTGAAGGTTCCACAACCTTCCCAAACAGCATCACCAGCTAGGGACTAAGTGTTCAAACACGAGAGCCCATGGGGGACATTTTACTGTCGCGCTGCAACCTGCGGCCTGTATTTTCATAAGCGTGCCAGGTGATTGACATACACAGTGGAGTTTGAGGAACCCTGAAATAGAATAACTTAAGAATGATATTTTCTAAAAAGTAATTTCCTATCTTTGCTTTAGACTTACACTAGAAATGTCCTTACGGGTTCCATTATTATTATTTGTAGGAAAACTATATATTTATATAAAGCATATATTTATAAGAAAACTAAATTCCAGTAAGCTTTTTCGTTTGAGTTCCTTGGAAAGAAAGCATTGTATTTTTGAAAGAAAATTTCTCAATCAGGTTTCCACTGTTGCCAAGGTTGGGTGAATATTTTGTTGCTACTGTGCAGGCTGATAAAGAACAGCCATGGCTTTGGAGAACTTGGGCACCCACTTGGTGCTGTTTTTGCAGGCATGCAGAATGTAGGTTATGGAGTTTAGAGGTCTTCACCAAGGTTCCAGAGAAAAGCCTGGAATACCAAGCAATGTGTAACTGAGTCAGATTCCCTTTGGGGGATCACCTGGGTGGTATATTCATGAAGTTTTAAAAAATATCATGAAATTATTTATTTATTCATTATTCGAGAGAGAGAGAGAAAGAGAGAGAGGCAGATAGAGAGAGAATGGGTGTGTCAGGGCCTCTAGCAACTGCAAATGAACTCCAAACACATGCTCCACCTTGTGCATCTGGTTTACGTGGGTCCTGAGGAATTGAACCTGAGTCCTTAGGCTTTTTTTTAACCATTAAGCCATTTCTTCAGCCCAACTATCTATGAAGTTTTGAGGGTAAAGATTATGTTGCCATGGAGACTCCACATATCAGTTGCTTTCTCATTGTTGGGAAAAAAAATACCTGACCCGAAGCAGCTTTAGGAAGAAAAGGGCTAATTTTCAGTTTACAGTTTCAATATGAAGTGTTTATTAAGGCAAGAACACCATGGAAGTTCAGAACAGGAAGCCCGTGTCACACATTCACATGAAGGAAAGAATTATGAGAGTAAGCAGGGCTGGGCTTATAATACCTCAAGGGCTGCCCTAGTGACACACTTTTTCCAGCAAGGCTCTATCTCCTAAGGGTTCCACAACCTTCCCAAATATTGCCACCAGCTGGGGATTAAGTTTTCAAATGCATGAGTCTATGGGGGACATTTTCTATTCAAACCACTATACCCCAGGATGTTTGAAATGCCAGAAACATGGGACATCTGTCAAGGAAAGCTGTAGTTACTGAGTGGAGCCAGCCCAAGAAAGTCCACACATCCTGCAAATGGCAGGTCCATAGAGACAGTCTTGTTAAAGCCCACTGGAGCTCAGAGGATGCCATCAAATAACCTGGCTGTCAGATACCAGATAGGATTGACTGTTGTGTTGGGTTTTAGTCTTGCTGTGGTCAAATTATTATGTAGCTTCTTTTGAAATTGGACTCAATGCTTTATATTATGAGATAGCCAAGCCTTTGGGGGTCTAGAGACTTGAACTATGAGATGACCATGAGCCAAGAAGAATTGAAAATTTATCTTTTGAATCTGAAATGTTCCTCATAGGTTCCTGTTTTGAATACCCGATTCCCAGTTTGGGGTACACATTTGATTTATTTTTGTTTATTTATGGGGGAGAGAGAGAGAGAGAGAGAATGAGAATGGGTGCGCCAGGGTCTCTAGCCACTGCAAACGAACTCCAGATGCATGCGCCGCCATGTGCATCTGGCTTTAACGTGGGACATGGGGAATCAAACCTGGGTCCTTAGGCTTCACAGGCAAGTGCCTTAACTCCTAAGCCATCTCTCCAGCCCTGTTGGGTACAAATCTGAAGGTTTGGGGGCTTTAGAAGGAAAGATCTGGCTTGCTAAAGTAGGTCACTGGGGAAGGCCTTTGAAACTTTTTCTCCACTTCAGGTTTTGCCCTACTTTTATCCAGTTTCTGGTCCGACACATGGCGAAGAGCCACTCACTCCCACAGCTGCGCCTTCCCCGCTATGACGGATGAATACACCTCTGGAACCGGGAGACAAATCTTTCCTCCCTTAAGTTTCCATCATGTATTTTGCTCACAATACAAAAATAATACATGTGGTAAATGTTAAGGTTTCAATGAATGAAAAAAATATATGGCCTATGTCCATATTTGAGGATATAACTTCTAACACTTAAATACCTACCAATGAGATACAAGTCATACCAACACTTATTTTCAAGTGGCAAATAAATTTATATATAAGTTTAAGCTATTCAATAGATTGAGTAATTTAGTGCCATTTTGAGCCATGTTTTATTATTGTTTCCTTCATGCTTTCCCTGTTTTAACAGTTTCCTTTCCTGTTAATTCAGGCAAAAAGTCAAGATGTCTATATGCATATTTTTTCTTATATAGACTAAAGTAAAAGAAAGTGTAAATTTTCTCACACAGCTGAGCAGTTAGATACAATGGAAACTGAGCCCTACTGGGAAGTGGGACAATGGAGTCAGAGTTCCCAACTTGCCATTGACTAGCTGTGAGACTTTGCACCAGTCAGTTCAACCACTTCTCCAAATGTCTACTTCCTAAAATGTAAAATGTGAATGAGTGTAAGAGTTTTCTAATAGTTGACACAAAATGCCATTAGTCATGTAAGAAAGATTTATTATCTCTCTGGGTCTTATATATAATTTCAGAATATACTCATAGGAGTCTTATTATGAAATGAGGAAGTGAGCTGTAGGGCATGGGTTCTTACTAATAGTTACTGGCTTTAAACTTGCTATGTAGTTGAAACTGGCCTTGAACTCTTGATCCCTCTGCCTCCACTTCCCAAGTGATGGCATGATAAGCACCTACCACCACCACCACCACATTTATAGCGGTTACTGTTAAACACACTCGCCGACTTTATTTACAATAACTTCCTGACGAACTGTCAAATAGCTTTTTTACCATTATCATAAAAAATATCAGGGCCCTAAGCGCATCTGCCACTTGTAAGTCTAAGCTGATATTTGTTATAAACAGAAGGTTATTTGTATCCAATCCATATTGAGGCACTTTTGTAATAATTTTCCATGGACGTTTCCCTCTTGTCCACATGAGACATGGTCCAAGATCTGGAGTAGATGTCTTTTATGGTGGATAGGCCCAGACCTTGTATACACTGTCCTGAGATTTTTCTTTTATATGTAAACATATGAGAGTTTACTGCACATAAGAGATTGACAGTAATACCTAATAATAAAATGGCAGAGTTATTAAATATGTAGGGTAATAAAAGTAACATGAATGCAGTCTCTTTCTCCCTCCCCATATATCTTACTGATTGTATATGTAAGTTTTGCTTCAACCTGCTTGGACAGTGGGTAATTGAAGCCATGGCAAACAAAATTCCCACTATGAAGCAACTACTATATTAACATGTTAGGTGAACATGAATGACTGTCCAAAGAAAGGACACATTTAAATGATTCTCTGGCTGGAGAGATGGCTTAGTGGTTAAGGCACTTGCTTGTGAAGCCTAAGGACCTAGGTTCTTTTCCCCAGGTCCCATGTAAGCCAGATGCACAAGGTGGTGCATGCATTTGGAGTTTGTTTCCAGTGGCCGAAGACCATGGTGCACCCATTCTCTCCCCCACTTTTTTTTCTCTCTCTCTACCTGCCTCTTTTTCTCTTTCAAATAAATAAATAAATATACATTTTAAAAAAGAGAAAATTTTTTAAAAAATAACAAGCTCATCCAAAATGGGCATTTTGATTTTATTCATTCATTTGTATTCATTTTTTCATGCATATTTACATTAAAAACATGTATTTGGTGGTGCATGCCTTTAATCCCAGCACTCGGGAGGCAGAGGTAAGAGGATCAACCATGAGTTTGGGGCCACCCTGAGACTACATAGTGAATTCAAGGTCAGCCTGGGCTAGTATGAGACCAAACTTGAAAAAAAAGTATTCATTTATTTGCAAGGAGAGAGAGAGAGAGACAGAGGCTTGTGCTGCTGCAAATGAAGTCCAGGTGCATGAGCCACTTTAGTATCTGGCTTTACATGGGTACTGAGGAATTGAAAATGTGCCTTTAAGCTTTGAAAACAAGTGCTTAAACCACTGGGCCATCTCACCAGCCTAGCATTAAAAACACTTTTAAAATGTTGTGGAAGTTACTGAGTTTTAACAGCTCAATACCAAAGAGAGCTGATGAGTTTCTATCACATGCCAAAACACATTTTAAGGTTTCTGTGATATAAAAAAGTAAAATTACTGTAATATGATTGCTGCTTGCTGCTTCTCTCAAAACAGTGATTTAGAGGAGTTTTCTGGATTAATTTCAAAAACTACTTTCTGAAGTGTTTGGTTTTGTATCATTGAAAATCATCACATGACATCAGCAAGATGGCTAATGAGGCGTGCCTATTGAGCTTCCCTCCAAAAAGAAAGAGTCAAATCAAGTCTCACTGGAGAGTTTCAGGGACAGGACTAGGGGCACGGTGCTGTGGGACTGTGGTGAAGGGAGGGCAGGAGGAAGGGAGGGAAGCTTAAAATGACAGAAGGAAGAAGAAAAGAAGGAAGGAAGGAAGGAAGAAAAGGAAAAGTAGAGAAAAGGGGAAGGAAAGGAAAACCCTAGAAAGTTTATGGGGCATTATTAAAGGATGGCAGATGAGAGACAGACAGCATTCTCCTATGTCTACCCTAACCTGACAAACACCTGAGCCACGGCTGAAGAGTGAGGAGAACGCTGTGGAAAGACAATAGAGTCCCCTTCCCTTTGGTCCTTGACCCCAAGCACGAGCCAATACTTTTAGAGGTGGGGCCTTGAAGCATATGCTTGGGAGGGTCTTGCTGTGGTCTGGCCTCCATTTCTCCTTTCCTCTCCTACAGTGAAGGAGGGCATTGCTCTTGGGAGAAACTCTGTCACCGAACTGCTCTGCCAGAGAGCACAGAAACTTCAGGAATACTGTAATCTGCAAACGCTAGGGACAGCTCTCACCTCACCAGCAGGGCGGGAGGTGACTGTGACCACCACCCTAGCGTGACAAGTGAGCAGAACCGACACAGACTCCCAGAGGCAAGTGAACTCAGGCAAGAGCTGCGAGTCCTGAGCAAAACCAGAAATGTAGCTAGGGTCCTGATGGCAGAAAGGCAATGAGAAGCATGGCTGCTCGCCTCCCTAGAACCTCCGACACTAACGTGGCTTGGGAAATGCCATCCACAGCACAGCAGACAAGGCTGGAGCTGGGAGGGAGCAAGGTACAAAGCAGGGCAGCCTGGGAAAGTGCTCTGAAGAGCCGGTTCCTCTGCTGGAGGGCATTCTCATCTAGCTTGTTTTCTCTTGCAAAGATGCACTAGCATCCATCTTCCTACCTACAGAGACAGCTGCAAAAGACAAGGTGGGGCGGGGGGCGCATTCATTCTACCAGAGAAGAAGTATTGAGCAGCGGTACAGAATTTGATTCTATCTTATTTCACTTTGTTTTTGGTGAATTTTTGCTTTTGCTTGTTCATTGATTGTCTTGTTTTAGCCAACATCTTCAGAGAATAGGCTCTTATGACTTTGTTTTTCTGCACATTTTCCATAGCATGTTGTCTATCAGTTGTCAAACCTCCAGCTCATATACCACTCTGCTCATTCCTAGTTGATGCCTTCATTTTCACTGTTCTTTCCTCTTATTGCTTTTTTATGATTTATTATTTATTTATTTATTAGAGACAGACAGAGAGAGAGAGAATGAGAATGAGAATGGGCATGCCAGGGCCTCTAGCCACTGCAAACAAACTCCAGATGCATACGCCACCTTGTGCATCTGGATTATGTGGGACCTGGAGAATTGAACTTGGGTCCTTAGGCACTGCAAGCAAGTGCCTTAACCACTATGCCAACTCTCTAGCCCCCTCTTATGGCTTTTTAATTATTATCTCTAAAAAGCTTTACACTGCATTTATCCTAACTGTATCCATACTCGTTGGTTTCCAACTCTTATGAGGGTATAACTGAAGTACACATGTGGCTTTTACACGAGGCTTGTTGTCAAATCATTGCTTCTGCTTGCCCCCACTGAAAGGAAGTGTGGATCATAAGCCCATGCAATGACTACGCATAAACAAGGTGAGCATAAGATGAAATAAGCAAACAGAAGAAGACAAAGAACGCATCCATTCCAACAGCGGCACTAAACACAATAATGAGACAAGAATACAATTGCTATTGTGTATTAATTATAAATAAATAGATATTACCAAGTTATATAATCTTTTTTTCTCTGTGTAGCAATTATATTTATCATGCAATTTTTCATATTTGACTAGTTATTCTGGTTCACTATTCACCAGAGTTAACCAGGTACAATTACATTGCTAGACCATGGATTCAGTCAAAAACTGTTACTCTTTAGCCTCAAGGAGTCAAATCTCCTCATGAATGTACATTCTATCATTTACCAAAACATGCCAGGTCAGTTTCCAAAACTACCAAACCATACTTGAAACTACTCTGTGTGCTGAATTAGGAACACTAATTTCTCTATTTTGGCTTCCATTCATATGTTTCTTGCTGCTGTCTCTGTTATACCATCTATTTTTATTTATAGATTTTGTACTTTTCTTACTAAGCCACACTGGATTTTTATTACACTTATTATTAGCATGTACCATGTGCACAAACTAATGGGTTTACTTTGACATTTCTATATATGCATACGTCATACATTGAGCATGCCCACCCATGCCCACTTTTCTCTGTTTTGTTTATCTCTCACCCACCTGGATACCATTCCTAGTCTCTTATGGTCCTATTTCTACTTTTGGAAAAAACTTATACTTGATTTTCTGTGTTTGGAATATTTCACTTAATGTAATGCCTTCCAGTTCCGTACCATTTTTCTTCTGAAAATAACCAGATATTACTCTTGTGTACAGATTAATACTCCATCATACATTATATATTATGTTATTATGATAATATAATATATAGTACATATAATACATGTATCTTGTATCATATCCATGATATATTTATAATATAATAATTTTATATACTTATATATACTTACTATATAATATATACTATATGTACTATTGCATATACTCATATAATACTTTCATTATTTATTTTTATGGCAGAATTTTTCTTATGTACTTACCTGTGTATGTGGGGTAGGATTGAGGTCTGAGGGCACTTCCAGGTGTCTGTGCCCCACCTTCTTATTTATTTATTTTTTTATTTGAGAGAGAGAGAGAGAGAATTGAAACACCAGGGCCTCAGCTACTGAAGTTGAACTCCAGGCACTTGTGCCACGTAATGGGCATGTGTGACCTTGAGCTTGCCTCACCTTTTGTGTGTCTGTCAGGCTTACGTGGGACCTGGAGAATTGAACGTGGGTCCTTAGGCTTTGCAGGCAAGCATCTTAAACACTAAGCTATTTCTCCAGAAGCCCCCTTTTAATTTTTTTTTTTAATTTTAGAGAGAGACAGAGACACACAGAGAGAGAATTCCCACCTTCTTTGAGATTGGTTCTCTTGCTGCTGCAAACACACTGTCAGACTGCAAATAAACATCAGACTAGCTGACCTGGGAGCCTCAGATGCTCCTGCCTCCACTTCCTGAGAGTGTTGGGGTCATAGATGCATGTAGCACTTTTCATCTGGCTTTATATGGGTGCTGGGGAACCCAAGTCAGCAGATTTTGCAAATAAGCATCTTTAACTGCTGAACCACCTCCCCAACCTATCCATTAACCTTATCCCCAACTTTCCTTATCCCATTCACTCATTGGGAGACACCTAATTCTGCTTCTATAAGCTGGCCATTCTGATTAGTGCCACAATGAATATGTGCAGAATACACCCCCCCCCACACACACACAGAGGAGTGGGATCACTGGTTAGTAGTTTAATTTTCAGTTTTGTAAGAAACCTCCATACTCTTCCCACAGTGTCTATTCTAATTTATATTCTTTCCAACAGGGAATAAGTATTGCTTTTTCTCCAAATCCTTGCCAGCATTTGTTGCTTTCTTGTTCTTTTGGTAATAGCCATTCTAACTGGGATGTGACGGAATCTCACTGGAATTGTGACATATCCTTCCCTGATGGGTAAGAAGATTGAGCTTCTTTTCACATATTTATTAGTAATTTGTATTTCTTATTTTAAGAAATGTGTATTCAGAATGTTGCACATGCTTAATTAGATTGTTTGTTTTCATTGTTGTGTTTTTTTTGGGGGGTCCCTCGCATATTCTGGATATTAATCCTTGGATAGATGAACTGCTGGAAAAATTTCCTCAATTCTACTGGCTGACTTCACTCTGCTGACTCTGTCTTTGCTGTGCAGAAGCATTTTAATTTTATGTGGTCCTATTGTCAAATCCTGCTTCAATCTCTTGTGGTTTTACAGTTCTATCTGGGAAATCATTGCCTGCATTAATATCTTGAAGTGCCTCCCCTACATTTTCCTCTGGCTGCATCTAACTCTCAGGTCTTACATTAAGGGTTTGGCTCCAATTTGAGTTTGTTTTTGTCCAGGGTGAGAGAATGAGTTCTAGTTTTATTCTTTTACATGCGGAGATTTAATTTCCCAGCACTATTTTCTTTTGAAGAATCTGTCCTTCCAGTATATATTCTTGACATATGGCTAATAAAATCAAACTAAATTTCCAACTGTTCAAATAAAATCACTGATTAGAATTATATAAAAAGTTAGTTTCATAAAAAAGTTAGTTTCTTACCTTATGATCTGCTTCCCAATATTGTTAAAGCTTAATATGTAGAATAGAAGTAACTATGATTTAGCATTTGTAGAGTGTTTCCATTTTTTTCTATAATTATAATCATATTTTCTTAAGTTAAAAAGATACAATTTAGCCCTTATTTCAAAGCAGAGTTTCTTTCTCTGTGAGATAAAAATAACCTTTTAGTTGAAGCAGGAGAAAAAGTTGGATAAGTTAATTTTCATTAAAAATTCATGTTCAGGGCTGGAGAGATAGCTTAGCGATTAAGACACTTGCCTGTGAAGCCTATCTAGGTTGGATTCCCAGGACCCATGTAAGCCAGATGCATGAGGTAGTACATGCATCTGGAGTTCATTTGCAGTGGCTGGAGGCTCTGGCACACCCATTCTCTCTCTCTCTCTCTTTGCCTCTTCCTCACACTCTCTTTTTCTACATCTCTAAAATAAATAAATGAACAAAATATTTTTATAAAGGAATTTCATGTTCACTAGAATTCTAAATTTGCAGCTTAAGATTCATATCACTGTACCTACTAAAGTGACCAATTGGGGACTGGAGAGATGGCTTAATGGTTAAGGTCCTTGCCTGAGAAGTGTACAGACCCAGGTTCGACTTCCCAGAACCCACATAGGGACTCATGTGCACAAGGTGAGTGACACATGGGTACAAGGTCATGCATGCATGTATCTGGAGTTCCATTGCGATGGCTAAAGGCCCCGGCATGCCAATTCCGTTGCAAGCGTGTGTTCTCTATCTCTCAAAACAAAAAGAAAAAAGCAGTAGGGCTGGAGAAATGGCTTAGCAGTTAAGGCACTTGCCAGCAAAGCCAAAGGACCTAGGTTCAATTCCCCAGGACCCATGTAAGCCAGATGCACAAGGTGGCACCTGCGTCTGGAGTTCGTTTGCAGTGGCTGGAGGCCCTGGTGTGCCCATTCTCCATCTGCCTGTCTCTCTTTGCTTCTCTCTGTCTCTCTCTCGAATAAATAAATAAATAAATAAATAAAAATATTTTTTAAAAAACAGTAAAGTGACCAATTGGATCTATATCAAATAAGGTGATAAATCGTGTTCTATCATTTTATTATTGAATCAAAACCAAGACAAGCCTTCTCACTGAATCATCTGTCAGCACATAAAGCTTCTGTCTGTCCTTTGAGTATCACCCTTTGCATCTTACCCCCAACACGCCATGAGCATTCACACACATTGGTCCTACTTACGGAATGGAGCCCTCTCACGGTGGGGCTGGAGCGTGCAAAATTGCCTGTCCAAACAATTCTGTGGGACTAAGTCGCTTTATGGCCTACAGTAAAACGCACCTCCAACAACCTCTGGCCTCCGGTACTGCTATGCAATGACCTTGGCAAGGTATGGGAGGTACCTTGGGCTTGTTCCTGTTTTCCTCCTGGCATTAGTGTTTATCTGGGAAACCTTTAGATCAAACCTCTCTGACTCAGACATGAAAAGGGCTGTTGCTTTTGCTGCATTTCCACCTCCATGTTGTTTCCATTTCTTCCAAGTTCAGTCCTGATGCCACACTTACTTGAGAGAAAAACGAGGAGCCTTGACAGAGCTTGAAGGCTGTTCTCATTGTTTGTTGCAAGCAACCTGTTTGTTCTGTATTGTTTTGTCAAGACACTTGGGAGAAAATCAGAAGAAGTAGCTCATCCTGCGCTGGGGAGGTCACACAGGGAGGACTTTTATGTGGCCGAGGAGGCCAGGCTTCCAAGGGCCTTGTTCCCTTCAGTATAGCCATGCGTACTACTTTCCGTCTTCTCCCTGTGGGTACCCAGTTTTTCTGGCACCATTTACTGAAGAAGACACCTTTTTTTTTTTTTCTAGTACCTACTTTTGGAAGACTATGAATAAAATCAAACATATTTTCCCTTTTTTATTGACAATTTCCATAATTGAAGACCATATCCCATGGTAATTCCCTCCCTCCCCCCACTTTCCCCTTTGAAACTCCACTCTCCATCATATCTCCTCCCCCTCTCAATCACTCTCTCTTTTAAGATTTATTTTTTTAATTTTTATTTATTTATTAGCAACAGAGAGGGAGAGAGAGAGAGACAGAGACAGAGAAAGAGAGAGAGAGTGTGTGAATGGGCATGCCAGGGCTTCCAGCCACTGTGAACCGACACCAGACACAGGTGCCACCATGTGTATCATCAGCCTTACATGTGACCTGGAGAATCGAACCTGGGTCCTTAGGCTTCGCAGGCATGCACCTTAACCACTAAGCCATCTCTCCAGCCCTCAATCAGTCTCTCTTTTATTTTGACGTCATCATCTTTTTCTTGTGTAAGTAGTGTCAGGCACTGTGAAGCCATGGATATCCAGGCTATTTTGTGTCTGGAGGAGCACATTGTAAGGAGTCCTACCCTTCCTTTGGCTCTTACATTCTTTCTGTCACCTCTTAAAATTGAATTTTCAATTGTACAAGTAATATTTAATTAATAAAATTTAGTTGCTGATCTGGAAATTTACAAAACATTCTAATTTCTGCTTGCCTAGGCATTCTCTTACCACAGTGAGTTTAAAATGTTTAAGAAAGGAGCTGAAGAGATGGCTTAGCAGTTAAGGTGCTTGCCTGTGAAGGCTAAGGACCCAGGTTCAATTCCCCAATACCCATGTAAGCCAGATACACAAGGTGGCACAAGTGTCTGGAGTTTGTTTGCACTGGCTATAGGCCCTGGCACCCCTGTTCTCTCTCTCCCCCACCTCTCTCTTCCTCTGCCTCTTTCTTTCTCTCTCTGTCTCTCTCAAATAAGTAAATAAAAATAAATTTTAAAAAATAAAGTATTTGAGAAAGCATTTTTGGGAGCTGGAGAGATGGCTTAGTTAGCCGTTAAGGCACTTGCTTATTCCTGAGTACCTACCTGAAGCCAGATGCACAAAGTGGTCCACACATCTGGAATTTATTTTGCAGTGCTTAGAGACCCTGGCATACCCATTCTCTCTCTTCTGTGTCTGTCTGTCTCTTCTATCTCTGCTTACAAATAAATAAATATTTAAAGAAATCATTTTTGTTTGTTGGAGAAATTTACCATTGCTTCGGGGAGCTATTCTTCATGGTACAATCATACTAAAAACTCATAAACATGGCTTGGCGTGGTGGCGCACTCCTTTAATCCCAGCACTCAGGAGGCAGAGGTAGGAGGAGCGCCATAAGTTCGAGGCCACCCTGAGACTCCATAGTGAGTTCCAGGTCAGCCTGGGCTAGAGTGAGACTTTACCTAGAAAAACCAAAGCAAACAAACAAACAAAACCCATAAATACGGAAACTAGGAGACCTAATTATCACTTCTGTGAATTGCAGATGTTGAGTTCAGGAGGAAGTACATTTTTATAAATCCAGCACAGGGAAAAAGAAAAATCTATGACATCACAGCGAGAGTCATCCTCACGCAGTTTTCCCATGGTCTGTGTCCTTCCTCGTGAGAACAACTTCATGTTCTCCAGCTAATCTGATCTTGTCTGGGTAAGGTTGTTCCTCTGGGTGTTGTGAATTTATGAGAACATAAATGGTCTGCAATTATAGGAATGCGAGCCAAATACAGCCAGCATTGTCTGCCACAGAAGAGGCTTTTATTGTCCACCTGATTTACATCAGTGTTTTAACTTTGGATCCACTGAGGTCATCTTTTTTCCTTGTGTTGGAATGAATTTGGGAGACTGAGAAAGCAAGTCAAGAAGTAAAAGAGAAGAGCCGGGCACAGTGACGCACACCTTTAATCCCAGCACTCGGGAGGCAGAAGTAGGAGGATCACCGTGAGTTCGAGGCCACCCTAAGAATACAGAGTGAATTCCAGGTCAGCCTGGGCTAGAGTGAAACCCGACCTCCGAAAACAAACAAACAAACAACAACAAAAAAAAAGAAGTAAAAGAGAAGAAAGGAAAGCAAATTAATGTTACAGTTTGCTGTGTTTTCTTATTTAATCCTGAAAATAGTGCAAAAAGTTATTCACAGATAAGAATAACCACGCAGAAAAAAAAAAAGATAACCTGTAATCACACAGTCCATTGCAGATCTTGGATTTCAACTGAGGTTTGATTTAAAAAATTCAAAATATTCATTTCTCACCTGCTACATATTCCCTTTAATACATTTTTTTTTTTTTTTTTTATGGAGGGAGGTTGAGGTTGGGTCTCGCTCTAGCTCAGCCTGTCCTGGAATTCACTATGTAGTCTGAGGGTGGCCTCAAACTCACGGCGATCCTCCTACCTCTGCCTACCAAGTCCTGGGATTAAAGGCATGTGCCATCACACCTGGCCAACATTTTTTTTTATTGTTTATTATTTATTTATTTATTTATTTATTTATTTGAAAGTGACAGAGAAAGAAAGAGGCAGATAGATAGACTGAGAATGGGTGGACTAGGGCCTCTAGCCACTGCAAACGAACTCCAGATACATGTGCCACCTTACGCACCTGGCTTACACTGGTCCTAGGGAACCAAGCCGTGAACCGTGGTCCTTAGGCTTCACAGGCAAATGCTGAACTGCTAAGCCATCTCTCCGGCAGCACTTTTTTTTGTGTGTACTTACATTCTCTTGCATTTTGGGTTGTCTTTCTAGCATGTATCATTTAAGTGATAAATAGCATGAATACCGAGGCACTGAGGCATTAAAAAAGTCATGACAAGGCGGTAAGAGGATGTTAAGATCAGGCTGTGCCCGGCTCTGAGTTCCGCCACACGGTGTGACATAGTGGCTTTTAAGATTGTTGTCACCCTAAGAGACTCCATTTTACAAGCAGTTTTTGACTCCATTTTACGGGTACAGAATAACTCTTGACCTGGGTGGACACTTTAACGACACCATCTGTTCAGTGCTACCCATGTAGCACAAACTTATTCCTGGGAAGAGAGAGGGTGCCACCCCTACAAACAGCTCTGTCTAATGCACTGATCTTCTGCCCATGGCTGCATAAAGCCTCTATAACCTTTCCCCTTTGGAAAATGGACTTTTCTTTGAGATAGTATTTTGCAAAGATTTGAATAAAATGATCTCCTCTTCCAATATCTAACTTGAAGTTTGTTTTCATAGAGAGAGTCAGGGCCCCCCATCACATTATACCTGCAATTTTTTTAAAAAATATTTTATTTATCTATTTATTTGAGAGAGAGATGAAGAGGTAGAGAGAGAGAAAGTGTGAGTGCCAGGGTCTCCAGCCACTGCAAACGAACTCCAGACACATGTGCCCCTTTTTGCATCTGGCTTACGTGGGTCCTGGGGAACTGAACTGGTGTCCGTAGGCTTTGCAGGCAAATACATTAACCTCTAAGCCATTTCCCCAACCCTCCTGCATTTTTTTTTATGGAAGAAGGAATATTTATTGAAGCTTACAGATTCAGGAGTTCCATAATGGCAGGAGAAGCTGCCCCACTGACATAGGAACACTCAGAGAGAGAAAAGCCATGACCAACACCACAAGCAGGCACACGCCTCATACTCCAGGCAGAGCTCAGACGCTGTCCCTATCTTTAGACTGGAATTCCAGATCCACCCCCACACCTTAGGGCTGGACCCTAGGATCTGCCATAGTGATGCCTCCTCCAGCCAGGTGGCTGCAGATCTAAGTTATAAACTTTAATAAGATCCTGAACATATTGGGGACCATCCATTCAAACTACCACAGTATATGTAAAGTTCTTATCATGGTTCCGAAATATAAAAAGAACTCATATCTACTCATTGAACAAGTACCAACTGCCTACTTCAGAGAACCAGTTGCTATGTGTTGGGTACCAAAGGTGAAATTTCAGCTAAATTGGAAAGAATTTTCACCTAGTGGAGTTTAGTGTTTGGTGAGGAGGGAGATGATTACTACATCTTCCTGCTGCAGCTTTTGTTCTTGACTGTAGGAGCTTCTTGGGTATGAGAGAGTGGCCCATGCTCAGTGATTTTCAAGCCTGCTGCCATCGACCTAGCCGACAGAAGAATAGAATGCAGTGACATTTGGAGAGCACAGTGATACAAAGGCTGAAAAATTAGCATATGAAAAAAAACCAAACAAACAAGTTGGGGGCTGGAGAGATGGCTTAGTAGTTAAGGTGCTTGCCTGCAAAACCAAAGAACACAGGTTCGATTCCCCAGGACCCACATAAGCCAGATGCACAAGGCGGTCTGGATTTCATTTCCAGTGGCTGAAGGCCCTGGTGTAGCCATCCTCTCTCTCTCTCTCTCTCTCTCTCTCTCCCTCCCTCTTTCTCACTCTCAAATAAATAAAATAAAATATAAGTGATCAAAAACAAAGAAAGAACAAGCTAGCAAAGACAACAGTAGGACATCTTGCCCACTACCACCACCCTAACAACGGCTGGTGCAGGTGAAGGGGACTTCAGAGTGGCTTACTATAATGCTGGAACACACAGGCCTGGGTGGAGGTTTAAGATGCTGTGAGACGTGGGATGCACGAAGTTGTACGCAGATCGGTATGCCTGGGGCTGGAGAGATAGCTCAGTCAATGAAAGATTTTGCCTCCCAAGCACAAGGAGCTGAGGTCAATCCCCAGAACCCACATGAAGTGCTGAGTGTGGTGGCATTCACTTGGAATCTGAGTGTTTGGGAGGTAGACACAGACACAGAGAGCTAACTGGCCAGACAGTCTAGTCCAGTGAGGTGAATTCCAAGCCTGGGAGAGACCCAGTCTCATAAAAAAAAAAGAAAATAAAAGGTGGGTAGCATACCTGATGAATATCACCCAAGGTCATCCTCTGGCTTTCACATGCATTTGTACACATGTGCATGTGCACCTGCACACACACACACACACACAGAGAGAGAGAGAGAGAGAGAGAGAGAGAGAGAGAGAGAGAGAGAGAGAGAGAAATTGATTGTAGGGGAAAAAAGGTCCAAAATAAAAAGCAAATTTTCCTATTTTAATAGTTGAGATCCTGGGGTGGAAAGATGGCTTAGCAGTTAAGCGCTTGCCTGTGAAGCCTAAGGACCCTGGTTCGTGGCTCAATTCCCCAGGACCCACATAAGCCAGAGGCACAAGGTGGTACATGCATCTGGAATTCGTTTGCAGTGGATGGAGGCCCTGGTGCGCCCATTCTCTCTCTCTCTCTCTCTGCCCCTTTCTCTGTCTGTCATTCTCAAATAAATAAATTAAATTAAATTAAATTTTTAAAAACAAGTTGTTCTTAAAAAAAAAATAGTTGAGATCCTAATTGTCTGGTGCCTAACCGAGTGACTTACGATGCTTCATTCAAATAGAAACTAACATCTATTTACCCAGGGAACCTTTTTCCAAATAGCCTCTATCACAGCAGACAAGTGACATGCTAAAATTTACCACCCCATCTGAATCAGTTACTTTCTTTTATTTCTTTTTTATTTTTTTAATTTTATTTATTTATTTGCAATCAGAGAAAGAGAGAAAGAAAGAGAGAGAGAGACAGAGAGAGAGAGAGAGAGAGAGAGAGAGAGAGAGAATGGGCATGTCATAACCTCTAGCCACTGCAAACGAACTCCAGATGTGTGTGCCCCTTGTGCTTCTGGCTTACATGGGTCCTGGTGAATCGAACCTGGGTCCTTTGGCTTCACAGGCAAATGCCTTAACCGCCAAGCCATTTCTCCAGCCCTCAGTAACTTTCTTGATGCTGTTAACAAATACCTGACCAAAAATAGATTATGGGAGAAAAAGAGTTTAATTAGGCTTACAGTTCCAAAGAGTAGAGTCCATCGTGGTAGGAAAAGCCATGGGTTTGTCATCCCTGCCACAATAGAAAGGATTTTTTTTTTTTTTAAATTCTGAAAACCTGTTTTTGGTTTTCAAATACTTTTGGAGTCATCACCTAAATTCTGCAGGCAGCTTGTTAGCATTTCTCTGCTCCCAAATGGTACCTACTTTCTTTGAACATACATCTGCTTTTTCAGCTATTGGTCACTGTGTTGGAACTGTTTAGTCATGTTTATCTGTTGACCTTAATACTTCTGACATCCAGCATATTACTCTCATGTAATAAGAGCAGCATATATATATGTGTGTGTGTGTGTGTGTGTGTGTGTATTTGGTAATTTTGCTTCTTTAAATAAATAAGGATGCTACAGACCAGTATTTTAAAGTAGTAATACAAATTCAAATTAATCAGGTAGTGAGGTGCTCAAAAGTTGATTTTCATACATTTCTTCTTCTATTTTACTTAACAGTATAAGATACATATTTTTATATCATCTCATTTTTAAAAAAATTAGAAACCATGGTTCAGGATGACAGCTACTTCGTGGGAGATGGTATGATGATAACGAAGGGGTCAGAATGCACACACGGGTCCTCTTAGCCCAGAATAGCTGTGTTATTCTGTGTTCTGTGTTTTGCAGAGGAAACATCTGTAGCCTCTCTTCCCTGGGGTACAGCATCAAGAGGAAGGACAACAAAGAAGTGTATGCATGTTTCCTCGGGGGGCTCTGGAGTGGTTTCCCTTCAATAATGACTACCAGAGTTTTCCCTCCTTCATCTCCTTCCTCTTTGCTTGAGCTTCCTGGTTCTGGAGACATGCTGCTGCAATGCCCACATTCAATAAGAAGTTCAAACACTATCAAAACGTTTGCAGTGGAGCCAGACATGGTTGGCCTTTAATCCCAGAACTCAGGAGGTAGAGTTACCAGGATTGCTATGAGTTCAAGGACAGCCTGGGGCTTCAGAGTGAGTTCCAGGTTAGCTCAGGTTAGAATGAGACTCTACCTTGAAAAGAAAATATACAAACAGGGCTGGAGAGATGGCTTAGCAGTTAAGACAATTGCCTGTGAAGCCTAAGGACCCAGGTTCAATTTTCCAGGTCCCACATAAGCCAGATGCACATGGTGGCGCATGTGTCTGGAATTTGTTTGCAGTGGTTAGAGGCCCTGGTGCACCCAGTCTCACTCTCTCTCTTTCCCCCTTTGTCTATAATAAATAAATAAAAATAAATCATAAAAAAATTAAAAATAAAGGATCATTTATAAAAAGAAAATATACAAACAAAAAACAAAAGCAGAAAATGAGCATATTAAAGATGTAAGCCATGCCGAGCGTGGTGTCGCATGCCTTTAATCCAAGCACTTGGGAGGCAGAGGTAGGAGGATAGCCATGAATTCGAGGCCACCCTGAGACTACATAGTGAATTCCAGGTCAGCCCGAGCTAGAGTGAGACCCTACCTCAAAACAACAACAACAACAACAA
This sequence comes from Dipus sagitta, assembly GCA_036346955.1. Taxonomy (NCBI): domain Eukaryota; kingdom Metazoa; phylum Chordata; class Mammalia; order Rodentia; family Dipodidae; genus Dipus; species Dipus sagitta. Next base: position 178,428,055 of record CM070774.1, on the reverse strand, counting down.
AAACCAAACCAAACCAAAACAAAACAAAACAAAAAAGATGTAAGCCACAGCAAATCTACACGAGATAAAAACTTTAACAAGAAGTATGGTATGATTATGTTAACTATTTTAAATATTGTTAAAAATACCAAGAGGGGCTGAAGAGATGGATCAGTGGTTAAGGCACTTGCCTGCAAAGCCTGACAACCTAGGTTCAATTCCTCAGCACCCACATAAAGCCAGATATACAAAGTGGTGCATGCATATGGATTTTGTTTGCAGTGGCTAGGGGTCCTGACATGTTCAGTCTGCCTGTCTCTCTTCTGACTGTCTGTCTGTCTCTCTCTCTGATCAGATGTTGTTGGGTACTTATTCCATCAGTCAATCTGGTCTAGATATTAGAAAGAAGCCATAATCTACAGCCACATTTCCCTGAATGTACCAGCGCTCATTGGCTCTTCTTGCCTGATCTTAGAAGCTAAGTGGGATTGGCCTGATTAGTACTTGGAGGAGAGAAACTGCAAAAGAAGGCAGTAATGTCGGGCACAGTTACGAGCCCCAGGCCACTGGAGGGTTAAGCAGACTTGAGCTGTCAGACATGACTAAGAGCCCTGGACCCCAGAGGTTGCCGCAGGCCTAGACCCTGATAATCTCGCCTCCAGACCGGCAGGAGGGAGGCTGCTCCTTTCCCGCCCTAGGAGCCTGGACATCCTGATAAGACTTAGGTTCCGCTTTCCCCAGAGTCTTGGGACCTTGTGCCACTTGCCCAGAATGTCCCTATATGTTAATGAGGTATCAGCCAGCAGCCTACACACAGCCAGTCCCCATACAACCCGTATCCTATACCTTTTCCAGCCACTACTTAGACCACGTGACCCTTTCCCACTCACCCCAAAAGTCACTACATGCTAATTAGGCATCAGTGGGAACTTTGAACTAACCAGTCCCTGTTTCTTCCCATCGCACTCACGGCCACTCAAGGCTCTGCTCTGCAGCTGCCTGGATGCCCCTGGGAGACCGATGAGCAGCGCCCCAGGGCGGCCAGGAACCACACAGCAGGACTCCAGCAACTCCAAGTTAACCTTTAGATTTGTTTTATGGTATTTTTAGCAATAGAGATATAAATAGAGACGGCGCAAAAGGCCCTGGTGAAATGATCACAGACAAAAGAGCAAGCCCAACTGAAAAGTGGTGGCCCTGGGAATCATCCACTTCCCCAGTCAAGTGGGAGCCTGCTATCTCAGAGAATCCCTAAGATCCTGAAGGGTTCTAGAGCAGCGATGCTACGACAGCTGTGGGAAAACAGCACTCTAAAACACTGAGCTTTGCCCTTTCTCCAAAGAGGGAAACCGCTACAAGAGACACAGTGTCTCACCTTCCGAAGGAAAGATGGGCTCTCAGCCCCAGTGATGGCTACTGCCTTTAAAGGCTGGAGATGACCAACGTTCCCTGGGCAAGGCCCCGTTCAAGTGACTGCATTTAACCACTGAGGTACTTTGGGTGATTTGTGATGTGACAGGTAAAACAATTAATTTTTTTCCCTTTTTTCTCTGCCTCAATAAATAACCCAGGACCACTAAATAAACTTGTGTAGTAATAAGTGTTGGTAGAAATGCTCAAAAGCTAAAGAGTTATCGTTGTCAGCCACAGCCTTGGACTCTCCCTATAAATGACCCAGTAACAAGGTGTACTATTGGGGGTTCTTACCTGAGAAAGATGCGAGCCATTCCTAGACCCATGGCTTACCTATCCAGCTGCTCTGTAACATGTGGATAGCCAGGATACATGAGCTGTAGCAGCTATAGCAATGTTGGTAAATGAAATTATAAAATTCTTCTGATACCTCTTCCCAAAAATTAAGTATATGATAATTTTACAACGAAACAGAGCAGTAATACATCACCTAGTGGGGTTATGTATAACTACAATGGCTGTTAGATTCAAAGGGAATCAAATACTCTGTGGTCCCAAGCAGGTCCAGAAATTAAGAGACTTCATGACTCATGTTTTCTCAAAAGACAGACCCTGGCCTGGAGCCATGGCTTGGCAGTTAGGTCACTTGCCAGTAAGCCAGATGTACAAAGTGCACGAGGCCACATATGCACACAAGATGGCACATGCATCTGGAGTTCGATTGCAGTGGCTGGAGGCCCTGATGCACCAATTCTCTTTCTCTCGCTCTCGCCTTCGCTCTCTCACATAAAAAAAAGACAGACCTTAACTGTTCTAGATATTTGTGCTTGGAGAGGAAAGACCATACAATCCACGATCCAAAAGGTTGTAAAACTGGTCTGCTTTGTTTCAGAGAGGAACCCAGACATACAGTAGTCTTCCCAGAGGTCCCAAAGCAAACTATATGGTCAGCCTCAAAGACCAAAGCTGGGGAATTGTCTCACCTCAAATTATCAATGCAATTACAGGACCTCAAGTCAAACAAAAGCAGCTGCTGTGTCACAGAAGTGTGAGAAATGTTTATTGAGTGGATGGATCAAAGTAATGATCACACAGTCTATATTAAAGCCATCCTAGTTCGGCAGTAAATGTGATATTTCCTGATGTAACAAACAGGTCTCTCTCTCTCTCTCTCTTTTTTTACATAGAATTTTATTATTTTTTAAAAAGGTATTAATGGTGGTTGGAATGTAAAATGTCCCCCAGGTGGTGGTGCTGTTTGCAAGGGTTGTGTCACCATTAGCAGATGGAGCCCTGCTGGAGAAAGTGGGTCACTAGGGAGCAGGACTTGAGGTTTTACCGCCTGGCGTGACTTCTCTTTCTCACTGCTTTAAGGCTACAGTGCATTGTGATGACCACGTTCAATTCAGCTCTAGGCTTCCACGACTTTCCACCACAAGGAAAATTCCCTTTGAAACTATAACCTGAATTAAACCTGTTTTCTTCCATAAGCTGCTTCTGGTCAGGTATTTGCTCCTAACAGTGAGAAACTCATACAGGTACCAAGAAAAAAAAAAAAATCTCTAAAACTTTAGATAAAGATGGAAATACTAAGATTGCACTTTGTTTGTAAAAATGTAAAATGTGGGGGCTGGAGAGATGGCTTAGCAGTTAAGGCACTTGCCTGCGAAGCCTAAGGACCTAGGTTTGACTCCCCAGAACCCATGTAAGCCAGATGTACATGGTTGCACATTCATCTGGAGTTTGTTTGCAATGGCTAGAGGCCCTGGTGCATTCTCTCTCTCTCTTCTCTCTCTCTAATAAATAAATAAAAATATTTTTAAAAATGTAAAATGTCTCCCACAGGCCAAGGTGCTTGAACCCTTGGTTCCCAGCTGGTGGCGCTGTTTGGGAAAGTTGTGAAACCTTCAGCAGGTATTGGCTGGATGTAGGAAAGGGGTCACTGGGGGCAGGCCTGGAGGTTTTATAGCCTGATTTCACTTCCTGGTAGTGGATTCAATGTGACCAGCCAGCTTCCCACTCCTTCCATCCTGTCTTCCCCGCTGTGGTGGTTTGATTCAAGGGTCCCGCATAAGCTTAGGTGTTCTGAATGCTACGTTCCCAGCTGAAGGCAACTGGAAACTAATGCCTGCTGGAGGCAGTGTATTGTTGGGAGTGGGCTTATGGGTGTTATAGCCAGTGGCCCCCTGAAACACACTCTCCTGTTGCTTTTGTCTACCTTATGTTGGCCAGAGGGTGATGCCCACCCTCTCTGCTCATGCCGTCATTTTCTCCTGCCATCATGGAGCTTCTCCTTGAGTCTGTAAGCCAAAATAATACTATTTTTTTTTTTTTTGGTCAGATGATTTCTGACAGCAATATGAATGAACCTGACTGCAACACTACCATGACATATCATTCCTGGAAACATAAGCCAAAATAAACCCTTTCCTAAGTTTATTTTTGTTAGGCATTTGGTCAAGCAACAAGAAGTAAAATAACTAACATAGAACAAGTAACTAATACAGAAATTTGGGAGTGAGACTGGGGTTGTTACTGTCATAAAGATGACTATGTGGATTTGGAACTTGCTCATGGGATAGTGTGGAGAAGTTCGGAACTTTGGGCTGAAGGAGCTCTCAGTGTTCCATGCGGAGTTTAGGGCGCCATTCTGATGGGAGTTTGGAAAGTCAGAATACCCCAAGAGAAATGCACATTGTGAAGGTCCAGCTAATGCGGTTTCAAGAAGGACTAAGGCTTCAGTCAGGAGCTTATAGAGGTCATTCAGATTGTGCTCTGGCAAAGAACCTGTCTGCATTCTGTGCATGTCCTGAGAATTTGAGTGAGGCTGAATTTAAAAGTAGTGGACTAGTGTGTTTGGTGGAGGAAATTTCAAGCAGAATAGCATTGAGTCTATGCCATGGTTGTTACTTATGGCCTTTATTCAGATCTATAACAAAAGAGGGCAAAAAGATATGAAAAAAATGAAGTTTAGAGAAGGACAGGGAATTTAAAGTTCTAGGAGGCTGCAGCTTATAAAGCATCTATAATTGTTAAGGAGACTAGTGAGATTAAGGAGATTCAGGTGTGTGGTAGTTTGACTGTATGGCCCCGTAGACTAGGTCATTTTTGAATAAATTTCCTACTTGAGCTCCTAGCAGGCAGATCCCTGCTACAATGGGGCTTGTCACTGGCGGGGGGGGGGGGAGGGTGTACAGCCTAGGGTCAAACCCTAACGTGTATTTGGGGCATATCTCCATTCCAGTGCAAAGGTGTAGAGAGAGAGCAGTTTGAGCTTTGGCTGTTCGAGTTTTGGGGTGCTATTGGTGATGTCTCTCTTCTTGGATCTACAAGAGGGAGCCAGCTTCTTCCACCACTGATGGTGTTCTCCTTGGACTCTCTGGACCTGAAGTCAACCTCCTTCCTCCTGGAAGCTGTGTGTCTGGTTGGATATTTGTCTCAACAGCATGGAGCTGACTACAACAAGGTGATTAAAGGGAAACCTCACTCCTCACTGGACATTAGAAAAGGTACCCGCAGTGAAGCTGGGCTCCACCCATTGTGGGCAAATTTTTTTGAAAGGAGAAAACCTGAACAGAAAAATGACATAGAAAGGATTCTTTCCCCCAAAAAGTTACTGGCTGAGCTACTTCCCTACCCAGTTGTCGCATCCTTTTTGTTTGTTGGAGCAGGTTATTTAACCCAAGGGAAAGTTCCAAAGTAGTCCCGTGACAGTCTGGGGCAGTCCATAGGCAGTCTTTCCCAGTTGCTAGAAACCGGAGTTCACCTTCTCATGACTCAAAATCACACACATGTGACCCTACCTTCCTGCCTCACTCCTACACAACAGTATACAGGAAGTCCCAGCTAACACACTATGACAAGAAGGGAAGCAAATGTATACAGAACAGAAAGGAATAAATAAAACAGTTTTCATTCATAGCATACTTTTTGTAGAAAATTCTGAGAAGATTGAAAATTATGGATGTTATAGTGATTATATAAAGTTAGTATAAAAAATTTAATTACTCTCCTATGTCCCAGTGATGAGGATGCCAAATTGAGATAAAAGCAATACCACTTACATTTGTGGGAAATTATAACACTCTGTTGAAGAAATAAAAAGGGGAGTTGCTAAACACAGAGATAATCTACATTCACCAATAGATTGACAATATTTTTGGGATGTCACTAGTTCCCAACTTGATCTCTAGATTTTAAGTTTGGTACCAATTAAACTTGCAGCAGGTTGGTTTGTGAGTATCAGAAAACTCTATTCTAAAGTTCACACCTCGGGCTGGAGAGATGGCTTAGCAGTTAAGCGCTTGCCTGTGAAGCCTAAGGACCCCGGTTCGAGGTTCGATTCCCAAGACCCACATTAGCCAGATGCACAAGGGGGCACATGAGTCTGGAGTTCGTTGGCAGTGGCTGGAGGCCCTGGTGCCTCTCTCTCTCTCTCTCTTTCTCTCTCTGTCTGTCGCTCTCAAATAAATAAATAAATAAACAAAAATAATTTAAAGTTCACACCTCAAGCAAAAACCCAAAATATCTAACATAATAATATTGAAACAGAAGAACAGAGTCAGAGGACTGACATCTCTGGCTTCAAAATTTACCGTCAAGATGGTGAGTATTGCTAAATGAATAGACAAGTAACAGAGCATTGCAATACAAAAGAGAGGCCAGAAGTGGACCCACATATATTCAACTGACCTTTGACAAAGAAGCAAAAATAAATACAATGGAACAAAGATATAATCTGTTTATTAAATGGTGCTGAGACAAGTGGACATCCATATGCAAAAAAAGGAGGAGGGGGGACTCTAGATACAAGTCTTACAAACTCACAAAACTTGGCATGAGTATACTGTAGACTTAAATATACAATTCAAAGCTATAAGAGACCTAGAAGATAAAGGGAAAATCCACATCACCTTGGGTATTTGACAATTAATTTGTATATACAGCACAAAAGAAATGCCATTCCATTACAAAAGCATGTCAAATTACATGGACACTAAAACTTTGACCCAAACTCAGACCAAATCCACATGTTGTCTCTGATATGCTGGTCTTACCTTGTAACATCTGTATGTATGTATGTAAATATGTATAGGGGCAAATGTGGGTAAAACCTATCAAGGTAAAGTGGAAACCAAGAGGGAGTGTAAAGAGATGAGTGGGAGGAAGAGCGAGGGAAGGGAGAAAGAGCACATGTGACAGGACAACAGAACGGAGGAGAGTACCAGGGAGGCAGGAAGAACTGGGTGGCTGAGGGAGCGTGGGTAAAAGAGGGGGACAGGAATTTACTAAAACACTGCGATTGAAAGTGCAATAACATATGATATCTAAATGTCTGTATGCCAACTAAAAAGACCTAAGATTTAAGAAGGCTATTGCTATTATTCATAACAAAACAAGCTATCAAACAATAGGAAATTGAATAAATCATGTGTTCCCATACAGTGAAGTAGGAAATAGTTACAAAACATACTGTTGTTAAAGCACTTTTAAGGATATGAAGAAATGATTGCAATGGATTATGTGAAAAAAAAAACAGGTATAAAATATTGGTACAGTTTGTGCTCAATGTTGTTTAAAAATAAAATTAATATACTAAAACAGAATAAAACATTAGCTGTTTAAGGGAACAGTAATCTCAAAACCACAAAACTAATGAATAGTTCCCTAATTGCTAAGTAGATAAATATGACTCCAATAAACAAGTTTGGGGTTTTTAAATAAAAATTAAATAAATTGAATAACTGTTAATAAGGTACAAAATTTGTCTTCATTGTGTCTGCTTTATAAAAGAGAAATCACAATGTAGGAAAATATATTCTATTTTAATTTTAAATATGTTATAAAAATTTTAAAGTTGGCCCAACTAGTCAAAATAAGCTCTTATTTCCTAAGCAATCCATGTTTAGATAAATGGGGTAAAGGCATAGTGTGTACTTTCATGGCCTTCCCTAGGACTAATGTTGACAAGAGTTTAATATAGCAGTCATATTATAAACTCATGCTTTTTGGATATATATTCTCAGGTCACCCTCAACATGGAAACTGCTAAATCTATTATTACATGGTAATGGGAGCTGAAGAATAAATCTATACCAAAAAGACACTGTACAGTTTCAAAATAAACCTTACACAGTTTTACATTTCCACTTTTTTCTTTAAGAGGAGTAAGTTTTGTTCCATGGGATTAATGCTTTATAGACAAGAAGAAACTGCACTTGAATGGGGCAATCATGATCATTGCCAGCTTCAACTTCCTTCTTTTTCTTTCTTTTTTAAAAAAAATATTTATTTGTTTTTATTGACAACGCCCATGATTATAAACAATATCCCATAGTAATTCCCTCCCCCCACCCCGGGCTTTCTGCTTTGAAACTCCATTCTCCATCATATCCCCTCCCCTCTTAGTCAGTCTCTCTTTTATTTTGACGTCATGATCTTTTCCTCCTATTATGATAGTCTTGTGTAGGTAGTGTCGGACCCTGTGAGGACATGGGTATCCAGGCCATTTTGTGTCTGGAGGAGCACGTTGTAAGCAGTCCTACCCTTCCTTTGGCTCTTACATTCTTTCTGCCACCTCTTCGGCAACGGACTCTGAGCCTTGGAAGGTGTGATAGAGATATTTCAGTGCTGAGCACTCCTCTGTCCTATCTTCTCAGCACCATGGTGCTTTTTGAGTCATCCCAAAGTCACCACCATCTGAAAAGAGAAGCTACTCTAACCAAAAGTGAGAGCAGCATTAATATATGGGTATGAACATTAAGAGAGGTGCTTACTGGGCAGCCTTAACAACACATTATTTTGCTGCATCAGTTTTGCCTTTAGCTCTGTTGGAAGCAACGACCTTTTCACACTTTCCCTTCAGCTCATCAGGATGCTCTTCCCAAGATGGCTGGTCTTGTCACATAGCTCTTTCACTTCTTTCCCAATTTCTTTGCAACATCCTCAGTGGGCAATGCTCAGAACAGAACAAGAAGAAGGCTTAAGGAGTCTCTTGGGTGTGTGGGAATCTTTGAACTTCTCTTCTTCTTCCCCTGTAGGAGGAACATAGGTTTTTATTTCTTTCTCATAATGAGCCTTGTGGGCCTTGGCCATGTCTTCAAGGTTTTCTTTTTCTTTAGCAGATGTGGTCTTCCACCTCTCCAAGCACTTCGTAGAGAACTCTGGGAAGCTGACTGCAGCACTGGGTGCATCGTCTTAGGTCCCTCCTGGAAAGTCTGTACAAAGAATGCATATGAAGACATTGTGCCTTTCAGCTGCTGTGATTGTCTTTGCCCATTTGTAGCAATTGTCTTTTCTTCCCTGGGACAAAACACCCAACCAGAAGTAGTTCATGGGAGGAAAGGGTTCATTTCAGGCTTACATTGTCAAGAAGTTTCACCGTGAAGGAGAAAGTATCATGTTGGAGAAAGCATGGAACTGACTCACATATTAATAGATCAGCAGTGTGTGTATATGAGAGAGAGAGAGAGAGAGAGAGAATATGAATGAATGAATATGAGAATCAAGGGTCAAGAGTGAGCTCTCTCTGGACACATTGTGGACTAGACAAATCAACTTCAAGGTTCGCCAGAAATTCCTGCTGGGTCATGTTGCTGGCAACCATCTTGTGTGAGACAGTCTCAGATGAAAGTTCCAGATCTGTCAAGGCCACGGGATGATGGATGTCTTTGGGTTCATTCTTTGGACTCCTGCCCCTGACTTAACTGCCTCAAAGAAGCTAGCTTTCTCCTGGCTCTTTGACTAAAGGGGATGCAAAATGGTAGACCCACTCTAAAGACTGCTTGGTAATTTTTGCAAAACTAAAAATATTATTTTCATGTAATACAGAAATTATACCTCTTTGAAATTAAACCAGATGAATCAAGACTTTTTTTTCACATGTATGATAAAGAAGAAGAGATAGAAACTGACTATGCAGTTTAGTGTAACATGGCTTTTCTTTCTCTTAGATAAAAGCAGGACATGTTCTTAAATCTGTAATGGAAGATCTGGCTTTTTTTCTATCTCTTTTTGTAAAGGAATTCTCGGCAGCCTCCACCTTGCTGGAAGCCAGTGATGTCAAACAGAGTGTCTGGATTTTTCCTTATCTCTTTTTTTCCTAAAGGAATACCCCTTTCCTAGATACCAGAAATAAGGATGTGACTAAGTCTGAAAGGCATCTGGCCACCTGGCCCTTGAACTAGGCTGACAGCATTATTCCTATTTAAAATTTTTTTGTTATTTTTATTTTTTTATTTATTTGAAAGTGACAGAGAGAGAAAGTGGGAGAGAGAGAGAGAGAATGGGTGCACCAGGGCCTCCAGCCACTGCCAACAAATTCCAGATATGTGCGCCCCATTGTGCATCTGGCTAACGTGGGTCCTGGGGAATCAAGCCTTGAACCAGGGTCCTTAGGCTTCTCGGGCAAGCACTGAACAGCTAAGTCATCTCTACAGCTGGCATTATTCCTGTTTAAAAAAAAGTCACAGTCACTTTGTTGATTACTTCCTCATGACACTTCCTAACTCAGGAGCTGTCTGCTTAATTTTCTTTATTGATATCTCATTTCTGGGGACCACTCCTATACAGGCCTCTGCTTGTTTTCTCCTTTTCTCTTCTCTTCTTGTGCTTTCCTTTCCTTTCTCTTTTCTTTTCTTTCTTTCTTTCCTCATAAGCTCTATAATCTTTCTAAACCTTACTCTCTATGTTCTATGGATTTTATTCTTCAAATTCACAAGACAAGAACCTGGAGGCCACTGACCCAGTGGAAATTTTGTGTGATCGTGAGCATTTGACACCCTAACTCCTGAGTTAAAAGCCCAACCAAGAGCTGAGAAAGGCTCTTTCGCACTCAAACACACCCTAAATTGCCACACCATAAGTACTTAGAACTCACTTACAATTGCCCAAACACAGGATCAACAGAGATATAATTGAATAGTTGAATTGTAAAACCAACTATGCTACATTCGCATGGATTATTATTCACCACTAAAGAGAAACGTGCTCTCAAGCTATGAAAAATATTGAAGAACCTGAAGTGCATACTATTTCATAAAGCAAGACAATCTGAGTATGACTCTGACAGTATTAGATAAGGAGCTCTATCTAAGCCCATAGTCTTAAAAGTTTAAGGGTACGTTGCTGGCATTGGTTTGGCTCTTTAAAGATGGTATCACAACGCTGAGAATGTATGTGGGAGAGGTCACATGATAAAGCAGGAAGCCAGAGAGAGAACAGGAAAGGGGTCAAGCTAGCTGTTTCATAAGAATCCTTTCCTAACACCCAACTTAGTCCAAAAAGAACTACATAATTAATTCTGAGAACATTGCCCTGAATAACTTAAATATTTACCACTAGATCTCATCTCTTCAAGGTTCCACACCACTGCTCCATACTGCCAAACTGAGGACCAAGTTCCCAATCCTTGGGAAGACATACTCAAACCATGTCCAAATGTTAGTCTCAAGTGTATGACATTCTGGAAAATGAAAAAGTTATGGAGACAGTGAAAAGGTCACATGGTTGTCAAAGGTGAGGGAGAATGAAGGAGTGAATCACCATAGCACAGAAGCTCTTTAAGGAGTGAAAGTATTCTTTATGATTGGGTAATTGTATTACACACTTGTCAAGATGCACAGGATATATAGTACCAAGAGTGAACCCCAATGTATAGTATAAACTTTGGGTAATAATCATGTATCAATGAAGGCTCAACTACAAGTTATCACTATTGAATGGGATGTTGCTAGTAGCAAATGCTTTCTGTTTGTAGAAGAAGATATGAGAAATTTCTGTGTCTTGACTCCATTTCACTATATAGCTAAGCTTAAAAAAAGTCATTTAAAGCCGGGCGTGGTGGCGCACGCCTTTAATCCCAGCACTCGGGAGGCAGAGGTAGGAGGATCGCCGTGAGTTCGAGGCCACCCTGAGACTCCATAGTGAATTCCAGGTCAGCCTGGGCTAGAGTGAGACCCTACCTCGAAACACCAAAAAAAAAAAAAAAAGTCATTTAAAAACAAAGAACAAAATCTATTAAAAATAATACAACTAAATATTTGTAGAATCTAAGAAATATTACACTCATCCAAAGCACAGTTAGAAATTCACCAAGTCAAGTTACCAGTTATTTTATAATGAATAATAATGTTCTTAATTAAGTTCTGTAAGTTGAGTGGAGGTGGGTGTGGTGGTACACATTTGCAAACCTATCACTAGGAGGCTGAGGCAGGAGGAGCATGACTTCAGGATGAGCTTAGGCTACACAGTGAGAACCTACCTCAAAACAAAGAAATAAATTTTCAATTAAAATTTATAATTAACATAAATTGATTATATACTTATTTAGTAAATCTTTGTAAATTTTTTTTCCTCGTTGCCACCACATATGAGCATGCTATTATCTTCAGCTCATTTGAAGAGGCTTTTACAGGCATTCTGTCCATGAGGAAACAGATATACACAGGAGATCAGTGTGTTACTCAAGGTCACAGAGCTAGTGATAGAAGAAATAACATTAATCAAAGGCTCTTTCATACCAATCGGACACTCCTTTATTGTCTGTTATGGGTGGGGTCCAGCACAAACTAAGATACTTGACATGAGAGAAAAAGACTAAGTACAGAGAACATAGCTGCAGTTTTAGAAGGCTTTGCATGGTGAGCTCCCCAGAAATGTCCCAATTCCTGTTGATTAACCCTGCAAACACAGGCTAAGTCTCTCCTGGGTAGAAGGCAAATATAAGCCTAGTGTTGACCACTAGGATTCTCTGTGTCCTATGGGTGAACCAGAGTTCAGAATACTAGAGACCATTGAAAGATCATTCTTTTTTTTTTTTTTTTTTTTTTTGGTTTTTCGAGGTAGGGTCTCACGCTAGCTCAGGCTGACCTGGAATTCACTATGTAGTCTCAGGGTGGCCTCGTACTCACGGCGATCCTCCTACCTCTGCCTCCCAAGTGCTGGGATTAAAGGCGTGCGCCACCACGCCCGGCTGAAAGATCATTCTTGAACTTGCTGTTCATTTGTGTAACCACTGGTGTTGTGTAGGGAGCCATTATGTAGGGATGTTTGGACACGGCAGGTATGGGGGAGAAAAAGAGGGAGAAGATTGTATTTTTTTGAAGCATTTAAGAATTTATTGCCAATGTAATAATTATTAAAGAAATATCAGTTGTAGGGCAGACGTTATGATAGTCATCCTGGCATCATCCACATTCACGTCCAGGCATGTTTTCTACCAGTTTACTTGCTGGATTTTCTTATATGGCCCAAATCAAATCATCAGTAGCAGTTAGGTGATGTGTTCTTTTTCTTCTTGTGTACATAGATCGGTGCTGCTCTCACTTAGAGTCAGGGAATCTTCTTTTGTGGATGGCGTTAACTACTGAGCAGACTTGAGACTCATCAAAGTGCTCACAACAATGACAGTTAAGTGCTCAGCACCAACTGAGACACGTGTGTCACAGCCATCAGGGCTCAGGAAATGTGTGAGCGAGGTGGTGGAAAGAAAGTAAGGGCAAGAGGGTGGGGAGGCGTGCTGTGGAACTCTGTCTTCTGGACACTGAGTGGCCATTACATTCATGACCTCACAGTGGTTGTCGTTACCTGAACAATATTGAATCCGTCAACATGTCGTCACGGATGATAGAAGAGGGCAAAAATTAAAAAAAGTACAAATAAGACGTTAAGCTAGAAGAACTGGTTGGGAAAGAAGAAAGGGTTATACAGAAAGGGGAAGGAGGAGAATGGGAGGAGATTAAGACCAAAATACATTATGAACATGTATGAAATTTTTTCAATGAAACAATGAAGAGATTTTGAGGCACAGGAAGCAATGAATGCTGTGAAGGCCTGAATGAAGGATGAGGTCCTTACGCTGGCGGGGCTGTATCCTGAGACCTCCAGCCGCAGCAGGAGTTTCATCCCATGCTCTTCCTAAGAGCTTTCCTCTCCTCCCATTTACACCCACAGCACAGCTACTCCAACTGAGGCCTTGTGGACAGAAACTGGAGGAGGGGAGGAGGCCTGACTTACCCACCAGGAAGCAAGCATATTAGCTAGAAAGAGAGGATGGAGGAGAGAGAAACAATTGAGCCTTTATTGTTGAGCCCAGAGCTGGCTCTAGCCTTTAGCAAAGGAAGCACAAACAACGGCCTGTTTCCCAAGCAGCACTGACTTCCAAAGGCACTTCAGGAAGAGAAGTCCGGAAGAAGCCGGTTAGTTGCATTTTTACCATAGTGTGTGTGTGTGTGTGTGTATGTGTGTGTGCTTGCTCAAAGTAGAAAGCATCTGGCTCTCTCTTGCATACCTTTCTAGTTAAGGAGTTTTGGCATTCTCCGTCTAGGGATTCCCGCTTATCTTTAAAATTCCGAGAATGACGTTCCCTGCCCGCTGAGCATCCGCCTCTCCCACGTGGGCCTCCCTGTGCTGCCACACTGGCAGATCCCTCACTTTCAGCTTTGTGTCATTTTCATCAGAAAGGTTTCTTGGATCAAACCCAGGCTGACATCAGTTGGATTTTTGTTGTTGTTGTTGTTTTTGTCTCGTAGAGGCTTTTGTTTGGTGCAAACAGTACTTACAGTAGCTTGTGGTATCCCTGAAATTCAATGTGCTATAGTCATAAATTTAAAACCTTGCTTTCCTAAGCTTTTATTTAACACATTTGAGGAAAAATACAGTAAATTAATTTCAAAATCTGAGACTTTTTAGATTGAAATCAAGCCCATAGATTGTACATATTGTTTGATTATACATTTCACAAAATGTGCAAGAGACTTTTCATATTATATATGAACTTAAACTGTTTTGTCTTAAAAAGCATGTGATTCAACAAGTGAATGTTGAAACCCAGTTATCTGAATAGTTAAATGTATTCTACAACCTGATTACATTCCTGTAAATAGTTTCTGCTATAATCACAATATACAAATCCCCAGAATAAAACCTCCTCAAATGTATAGACAACTATAGAGCAGCTATAATCAAATACAGATTCCTATGTTTCCTTAAGCATTTCAACATCTTGAAACTTAAACTATATATATATTTTAATTTATTGATTTTTTTTGTAAGAAAACTGCATACATAGATCCCCTCTACCCCACCCCAATTCTGCTGAGGGTCTTTGGTGGGATATTGGTATTTATTGTAGGGACCAAGAGGCCTCAGTCAGTCTCTGCAGAAGTGGGGTAAACATGGTGTTCCCACCCACCCTGAGGCTGTTACAGTCTTTCTGTCCCCTCTTCCGTGATATTCCTTGAGCCTTGATGGGCAAGATAGAGATCTGATTTAGTGTTGCTTTCTTTGTAGCCTTTGGATCTCTGTTTTGATGAGGTGTTAGTGACCACAGTGTCTGTCTCCATTTCCCTGGAACTGGTTTTCAGACTAGTTGTGAGAGCAGTATTTGTGTCACCTCTCCCCTGTAGTGACTTCTGGACCTGGGCAGATGAGGTGGAGGTGTCCCGTCTCCTGGTAGACAGTCGGCTCTCTCTTCTCAATGTATTCTTGATGTATTCTTGTTCTCCCCCACATTCTCCTCCATCTGTAAAATAGAATAGATTCTCTAACCAAAAGTGAGAACAGTTTGACTAAAAGGTGATAAGTCTAGTCATTAGCAGGGTGTATTGATGTGTACATCCATTCTTCTTAGTTAGAGAGCAGTGGAGGTTCTCCATGGAGCCTATTGGTTTCCTGTTCTAGGGAATCTGGCTGGGTCCTCAGGGTTCATCCCCACTGAGCGGGTCTCATGTTCAGTCTGTGAGCAGTTGGTTACGTGCATGGGCTGTGTGCCATTATTGTACAGGTGTATACTTCGTGCTCTGCTGGTTGGTTTTGTATCGCGCAGCATCTCCTGCCCAGTCACTCAGTTGATAGCCGCTATCCTCCAGTCACCCTCGTAGCACTGTCTGGCACTATGCAAACTCTAAAGTCTATCCAATGAGATTACTTTAACTATTTAAAATTTGATTACAAACACAATGGAAAAAACTTTCTAGAGCTTTAGCTAAAATCATTTGTCTGTTGTGCTAGCCCCTCTTATATATCTTTAATGCAATGCTATACAAAGGCAAAGAATGAATTTTAAAATTACAAGTAGATAAAAATTAGGCAAAGCAACATCAACATTAATTTTGTGACTTCTTTCTCTTTTTTACAGTTTTGTTGTACAAAAATATTTGCTTATGATTAGATGGAACATAACCATTAATGTGGTATTCCCTTTATAAGGACACAAATCACTAAGGACTCATTTACTCCCACTATGGCTTCATCTTAATTACATCTGCTATGGCTGTAGCTTCAAATTAGATCTTATTCTGTCTAACTGAGAGTTAAGACTTGAACACATCTATCTTGGAAGACTCAATTCCATCCATAACATGAAGACAGAATCTGAGTATTGTTACTTAGGATTTTTCAACCTGAGCCTTTTTCTGACTTGCCTAGATGATTCCTCATTGTGGATGACTGAGTAGTATACTGTAGGATGCTCACCAGTACCCTTGGCCTTCTCAAACTGGATGCCAGTAGCTCTCCCTCAATGGAGGGACAACCATAATTATCTCTAGACATTTCTAGGTATCTCTGGGAGAACTGGGGTCAAACTCACGCTCAAACTGAGAACCCTAGGTAATAGAAAAAGGTTAAAGAGAACCAGAGAGAAAGGATAGCTGAATAGGTTGAGTAAGAGGTTGTTCTATGACATTGGGAAACATGATGATTAAATCACAAGTCATTTTCTATAAGGACAAAGATTAGATGCTTGAGGAAGGGGGACTAGGTCAGTGGATAGAAAGAGGCTAGGGAATTCAAAAGACCATCCGTGTTCCCACTGATATAAACAATTATGGAAGGAATAGTTTTAAATTTAACCATCAACTAAAATCTCTAAGGAAAGGGGCTGAGGACACAGTAGAGTTTGTCCAGCTGGTCATGAGTTCCAACAGTTGAATTAAAAGATTTAGGTGTTAAGGATTGGTAGGAGCCAGAGTCAGAAAAAAAGGATTTACAGAGCTTTAAAAAGATAAATGTTTAGAGGAGTGAGAGTTTTCTGATGAATCAGTGCTGCATTTCTTCCAGGCACTGACATATTAGGCTATAGTAACAGAGCCAGTATGCTTAAGAGATATGGGGGAAGAGATCTACAGAAGCCTACAAAGTCTGAGATGTCCCTATTAAATCTGGATAATGAGTCTTTCTTTTTTACAAGGCCCTTGTTGCAGTCAGGTTTGCATTGCTGGCAGAAATCACCTGACCAATAGCAGCTCATGGGAAAAAAAAAGGGTTATTTTGGCTTACAGACTCGAGGAGAAGCTCCATGATGGCAGGGGAAAACGATGGCATGAGCAGAGGGTGGACATCACCCCCTGGCCAACATAAGGTGGACAATAACAGGAGAGTGTGCCAAACACTAGCAAGGGGAAACTGACTATAACACTCATAAGCCTGCCCCCAACAATATACTGCCTCTTGGTCATGTTAATTCCCAAATCTCCATCAGATGGTAACCTAAATTCAGAACACCTAAGTTTATGGGGGACACCTGAATCAACCCACCACATTCTGCCCCTGGCCCCCATAAACTGCTAACCATCCATGTTGTAAAATATAATGCATTCATCCAACTTTAAAAGTCTCCATAGTTTTTAACAATCCTAATGATGTTCAAACATTCCCATAGTTCAGTGTTTTAACTGAACCATGATACCAAAAATAAACAACAACAACAAAAATAATAATGGGGCAGAATAAGCATTCACACTGCAAAAGATGGCACTGGGCATAGCAAAGAAACATCAACTAATACAATATTTAAAGCAACCAGGGAAAACATCAAACATTGTAGCTCCAAGACCAACAACTTTAGTCAGTGACAAATCTCCAAGTTCAATAATTCTAACCAGCAACAAGTTTCTGGAGTTCCAATTTCACCCTCCAGCTAGGCTACTTACAGTCCTGGAAAACTTCATCCAGAGCCAGCAGCTTTCCTTAGCAGCAGTCTCATGGTCCCGGCATCTCCACTGGGTCTCCGCTGCAGCCAACGGTCCATCTTCACAGCTCCATTGGGTCTCTGTGCAGGCATCCAGCAAACCTGCTTCACACTGCCTGTGACCATTTCCAAAACACAAGACCATGTTGCAAATTCATTGACCCTTCCTTTTTCCTGCATTTCTCATACTTCATAATACCAGGTAGGGTACCAATTTGTTGATCCAGGGGGGAATAAAGCAGACATTGAAGAACAGGGCACTCCTTGAGTACTCTGGCTCCTTCAAAAGTGTCTACATTTTTCCTGTTGCCCCAGTGTAGGTCAGGTGGCCCAGTCTCAAAGGCAATCTGTCATACAATTGCAGCTGAATGAGCAGAAGTTTCAGCCCAAAGATTTCATTTCTGTGCCATATCCCTCTGCTTACACTAGTCCATTTTTATGCAATGCAACCCTACACAAATTCTTAGGACATGAGCATAACAGCGAGCCTCTCACACAAACTGCTTCTATCCTAGTCCAGGCAAAGCTCTTTCTCACCCTCACGAGTCAAAACTCACAGTCCATAGTTCATCCTGCATTCAGGTCTTTCAACCCTGACTAGAATAGTCCATCTGTACTTACAGCATTGCAAAGTGTCTCTTAGGCCAAGGTTTCAAATCCTTCCACATTCCTCTTGAAAATTAGCTCCAAAAGGCCAAAGCCACACACTCAGGTGTCTAGCAGAAACCCCACTCCTGGTATCAACTTTACTGTTGCAGTCAGGTTCACATTGCTGGCAGACATTGCCTGACCAAGAGCAGCTTATGGGGAAAAAAGGTTTATTTTGCATTAAAGACTCAAAAGAAAGCTCCATGATGGCAGGGGGAAACAGCAGCATGAGCAGAGGGTGGGCATCACCTCCTGAACAGCATAAGGTGGACAGCACCAGCAAGAGGGTGTGCCAAACACAGGGGAAACTGGCTATAACACCCATAAGCCTGCCCCCAACAATTCACTGCCTCCACGAGGCATTAATTCCCAAATCTCCATCAGCTGGGGACCAAGCATTCAAAACCCCTAAGTTTATGGGGGACACCTGAATCAAACACCATAGCAGCACAGGTAGAAGTAGTTTCTGGAAATGCCGCCCAAATTCCATAGCTGAAAGAAGCCCACAGTGCATGAAGGATAGAGCTAGCTTCACAGTGCAACATAGGTAAGGTTGGAACTCATCCCAAAACAGAGAGTTTGGGTAGAAATAATAATGGGCAGGGGTGGGGAAATGAATGCTGTGCTCAGGAGTCATAGGTTGTTACAGAGAAAAATAAATAGTAAAACAGTGCCGGGGGTGGGATACCTCTCAGTGACTTATTGCTCAGGGAAGTCATCCAGAGAAGATACACTCTTGCTAGTGGTCTACCAGAGCTGGCTGGTAAAGCCCTACTGCTGAAGACATCACGGGCTTCAGCCTCAGGACACTGAGAGTCAAGCTAGGACTGAGCTGGCAGCCTCCTCCTTGCTGACAAGCTGTGATATCGCCAGAAAATGTTTCGCAGGTGCTACGGAAGAAAAGTCATCAAGTCTTAACAAGTAGTGGACTCTGTAAGCTACACAACTGGCCACCCTGACAAGATGTGCCCACTAGTACAATAGTGACCTGTCTGTTATGGGGACAATCCACTGCACTCTGATTGGATTTTCCCATTCCACAGGAGGGAATTCATGCCTGGTACTGAAAACAATAGTCAAAAGCCTATGTGAGGTCAAACTTCCTAGGGGGAAGTTACTATTGTTTGCCTAAATAGATATGTTGTGCCTATCAAATTGCCCTCTAAATGTTTATGTTTATCCCCATAAGACCAATGCTGCTCTCACCTTTGATCAAATATGTTCTTTTTTTTTGCAGAGAGTGGTGACTACTGGGAAAGCTCAAAACTCATCAAAGTGCTGAGGAAAAGTGACAATTGAGTGTTCACTAAGTGAAACACTAAGTGAAACATCTCTATCATGCCCTCTAACGTTCAGGGAGCACTGTGCAAGAGGTAGTAGAAAGAGTGTCAGGGCCAAAGGATGGGTAGGAATGCTTTGGAATACTGACTGATGGACACAGCTGTCTGTACTACTCATGCTCTCATATTGGCTGGCCTTACCTGAATAAGACCAGCACCATCGACATGCTGCCATGGAGAAGGGCAAAAAAAATGACATCAAGGCCAGGAGAAATGGCTTAGCAGCTAAGGCGCTTGCCTGCAAAGCCTAAAACTCGTGTTCAAATCTCCAGGTCCCACGTAGCCAGATGCAAGCACGCAATGTCACACATGTGCCACAAGGGGGTACACTCATCTGGAGTTCTTTTGTAGCAGGCTGTAGGTCCTGGTGTGCCCATTCGCGCTCTCTCTCTCATAAAAAAATGACATCAAAATAGGAGATGGACTAGATGGGAAGAAGGAGGCGTTTAGTGGAAACAAGTTGTGCGTGGGGAGATAAAAGAAAGTAATTGAAGGCTGATTATTACCAGTATGGACATGTATAGAAGCTGTCAGTAAAAAAGGTTTTTAAAAAGAAGAAGAAACACTGGAGAGATGGCTTAGCAGTTAAGCGCTTGCCTGTGAAGCCTAGGGACCCCAGTTTGAGGCTTGATTCCCCAGCACCCATGTAAGCCAGATGCACAAGGAGTGCACGTGTCTGGAGTTCGTTTGCAGTGGCTGGAGGCCCTGGCACGCCCATTCTCTCTCTCTCTCTCTGCCTCTCTCTCTCTCTCTCTCTCTCCCTCTTTTGTCTGTCACTCTCAAATAAATAGCTAATATTATTAAAAAAGAAGTATTTTTTTGCCAGAGAGATATAGAAATAAGAGTCTGGGCTTTGGAACCTGACCAAACTGGGTTTGTACCCAGTTCTGATGCTGTGTCAATCCATTTTGTGTTGCTATAACAAAATGCTTTAGGTTGAGTAATTTATAAAGCAGGGGATTTATCTGTCTCCCAGTTGTGGTTGCTAGGCATCTAGTAGGCATAGCCTAGTATGCTGGTAATTCCCTCTGCCTCCCATGCAGGCTGCATGACAACATGGTGGAGAAGTGGAAAGCGAGATTCCTCATGCATAAGGACCAAGTGTGTGTGTGGGTGACCTCACTTTTCAATGCTCTACTTTGATGAACTAGCGCTAATCCACTCATGAAGGTGGAGCTCCTATGACCTCATTACTTACCTCTGGACTCAATGTCTTAAAGGTTTCACCACCTCAACCTCACCACCCTGTAACCAAGATTCCAGCAAATGAACATTTAGGGGAGAAACCATCTTCAAACCACAGCGTTTGCATTAGTCAGTGTTCTCTAGAGGGGCAGAACTGACAGGGTGAATGCGTACTACACAACTGACCTCAGCCCAAAGGACGAGAAGCGATGATGACTGTGTGTTCTGAAGGGCATTTATTAGACTGGCTTACACAATGAGCTGAGCAGTCCAACAATGGCTGTCTGCACACTGGAGACTCTGAGTACCTGGTAGCTGCTCAGTCCATCCCCTGGATGCCTCAGCAGTCCCAAACTGGAGGATTCCTGGAGAGTCGCTGGTCTTCAGTCCATACCAGAAGGCCACACCGTTGGATTCTGATGCCAGTGAAGAATGCAGTAGCAAGAATACGGACAATGAAAACCAAACACTGTCACCAAAAGACGTGAGCTCAGGAAAGCAAGCTACAGTGCTCTTCCTTGGAGCTTTCTGTACCACACTGGGAGAGGGTTTT
Organism: Dipus sagitta; assembly: GCA_036346955.1. NCBI lineage: Eukaryota > Metazoa > Chordata > Mammalia > Rodentia > Dipodidae > Dipus > Dipus sagitta. The sequence goes on along the minus strand of CM070774.1, from coordinate 178,406,967 downwards.
CTCCTCTCAGTCCTGGAAAGGCCCTCACAGCCCCAATCAGAGACACACCTCTTTGTTGGTTCCAGAGGCCGTCAAGATGGCAGTCTAGATTAATCCCCACAGCATCCCATCTCCGAGTCTTGAAACGTGTGTCCATCTCAATACAAAGTGCATTAATGCCATGCAAGTAGTCCCAGCGCCATCATCCATGAACGTTCAAGTTCAAAGTCTCTCCCAAGATTCAAGGCAAACTCCTTCCAGCCAGGAGCCTGTTTAAGAACAAAAACCAAAATACAAAACGCAACACAAGACAAAAGAAACTACAGGCTTCCACGATAAAATGATGGAACTGGGCCATGGTAAACTTCATTATTTTATTTTTATTTCATTTTATTTATTTGAATGAGAGAGGAAGAGGGAGAGAGAGAGAGAAAGAGAGAAAGAGAATAAGTATGCCAGGGTCTCCAGCCACTGCAAATAACTCCAGATGTATGTGCCACATTATGCATCTGGGTGCTGGGGAATCAAACTCGGGTCCCTAAGCTTTGCAAGCAAGAGCTTCAACTCCTGAGCCATCTTTCCATCCCAGTAAACACTTTTATAACAAAAGAAAGAAGTTATGGTCTTCCAAAAAGTTCAACATCCAGGGAAATATTCAATTAAATTCTAAAGCCGTAAGACTTGTATCCTGTACACACCGGAGCTTGGGGTGAGCCCCAAGGTCTTGAGGAATCTTGCTGCCACCTCTTTGCTTGTCCCGGCTCAAGTGGCTGCTTTCGTGGGTACCACCATGCTGGTGCTACATGCTTCTGGTAGCCCTGCTGTCCTGGGGTCCTGGAAGCTCCACTCCCCAGCTCCCCTAGGGTGCTCGTCCCTGAGGTCTCTACCACAGGCCTCTGTCTGGCTTCCCAAGACTTTTTTTGGGCTCACCGTGGAAGTTGCCAGGACCTTGCCATTCCTGCCTTCTGTTATGTTTGCAGAACTCACACCCCACACATTAAGCAAGGTCTGCTGCTTGCTCCCTTCAGTGTGACAGCCTGGGCCGTGTCTGGGCCCTCCTGGCCCTCAGCTAGAAGGGCTGTAGAACACTCTGCAGGAAAGTAGGGGGTTAAATCCCGAGGCGTCCTTGGACAGGGAGCCTGTGGAAATTAAGCCAGGCCCATTTCCTGAACTCATTCCGCTTCAAAGGTCTTTTGGGTGTGGTGGGAGAAGTGGCCTCGCAGATCTGTGGGATGACCTTGGCATATTTTTTCCCATTGGCGTGATGCAGAGCACCTGGCTTCTTTTCCTCCCTGCTAATCTTCAGCAAGCAGTTCCTGGGCCCATCCTTACACATCTCTGCTCTGCCTTGCCCTGGCCAAGCTGAAAAATTTCTCAAATGTTTTCTGGCTGCTTCTCTCTCGGATGATCAGTTCATCCTTTCAATAGTCCCTTTCCTCTTTCAACTAAGCACAAATGGTTGAAAACAGCTACATCTTTTCTACTGTGTGTTTTGTACAGACGCCTATTGTTAGATACACCTAGTCTGCACCTCTAAGATTACATTTCCAAAAAGCCAGGCGTGGTGGCACACGCCTTTAATCCCAGCACTCAGGAGGCAGAGGTAGGAGATTGCCATGAGTTCGAGGCCACCCTGAGACTCCATAGTGAATTCCAGATCAGCCTGGGCTAAAGTGAGACTCTACCTCGAAACCCCACCCCCCAAAAAAGATTGCATTTCCATAAATCCCTAGGACGTGGATACACTATAGGCAGATCCTTTCCAATAATGTGGCGGGAGTGGCATTTATTTTTAACTTCCGTAGAGTCACACATATGTCCACCTGGTACTTCATCTTATGTTCTTTGCTAGAGACATTTATTTCCATCAGCCATCTGGTTACGAACACTTAGTGACTGTCTCAGAAATTCTAGCACCTTTCTAGTCTCCTTATCTTCTGAGCTCTCACCAGAATCACCTATCATGTTCAGTTTACAGCCATATTGACCTTTTATAGTCTGCTCCTCCAACATCTACTCATGACCCAGTTCCAAAGCATTTTCAGATATCTCTAAGACCACGATCTCACTTCTCAGTATCAATTTCCTATCTTAGTTCCTTTTCTGTTGCTATGCAAAAATACTCAAGTCTGGATGGTTTATTTAAAAAAAAATGAGTTTTGCACTTGGGAGGCAAAGGTAGGAGGATCACTGTGAGTTTAAGGCCAGCCTGAGACTACACAGTGAATTCCAGGCCAGTAGAGCGAGACCCAGCCCTAAAAAGGAAAAAGAGAGAGAGTTTTATTTGGTCCACAACTGATGGTGATGGTCCCTCCAGGCTAAATGACAGCATGGTAGAGAAGTGAAGAGAGAGGCTCCGCATTCACAAAACCCAAGTGTACAGGTCGCCTCACATTTTAACAATTTGCTTTCGTGAGACAGCACTGCTCCACTCATGAGGGTCAAGCCCAGTGACCTAAACACCTTCCACTGAGCTCAATCACCTTAACCCCACCACACTTTGAGCCCTGCACATAAAGCTTTGAGGAAGAAGCCAAACACAAACCACAGCCGTGAGTGAGGAAGAGGGGAGGACTTTGGTCATCAGCCATCTGTGCTCCTCCTATGTCAATAACTGCTCACAAAGTAATTTTGCCTGTATAATCTCTCAGCCCCAGCTGGTCTCTGCACAGTGTCTGAAATTGTTTTCTAGAGAGGAATAGGCTGAGATCCAAATTGGTTAAAAATGGCATGCACGTTTGAATTTTTCTTTTCATAGGCATGTCAGGGAAGAAGAGACAGAGGAGTGCTCAGCACTGAAATATCTCTATCACACCTTGCAAGGCTCAGAGTCCATTGTGGAAGAGGTGGCGGAAAGAATGTAAGAGCCAAAGGAAGGGTAGGACTCCTTATAATGTGTTTGCCCAAACACAAAATGCCCTGGGTATCCATGACCTCACAGTGCCTGACACTACCTACACAAGACCATCATAATAGGAGGAAAAGATCATGACATCAAAATAAAAGAGACAGTGATTGAGGGGAGGGGATATGATGGAGAGTGGAGTTTCAAAGCAGAAAGTGGGGGGAGGGAGGGCATTATCATGGGATATTGTTTACAATCATGGAAGTTGCCAATAAAATTAAATAAATTAATTTTAAAAATGGCATGCACATTTGAATTTTTCTTTTTATAGGCATGTCAGGGCCTCTAGCCACTGCAAATGAACTCCTGACGCATGTGCTATCCTGTGCATCTGGCTTATGTTGGGTACTGGGGGATCAAACTTGGGTCCTTAGGCTTTGAAGAGAAGTGTCTTAGCTGCTAAGCCATCTATCCAGCCCCACATTTGTATTTTTTAACCCCCTAAAGTACTAAAATCGATACTGAAGTATCTGCTGAGTTGTGTGAATACTAAATGACTCAGTTACACTTTAATACAATGATTTGTACACATACCTATAACCCAGAGGAAGAAGTCATGACTCAGAGCATGGATTTATTGAGCATTTCATGAATTTCATGAATTCAGCACATGGTGCTACCACATGTTGAGTGACTCAGACAGCTTCTGTTCTTTTTTTTTAATGTGACAAATAAAAATATTTCAGGGCTTGAGAGATAGCTCAGCAGTTAACGTGCTTGTCTGCAAAGCCAAAGGACCCTAGTTCAATTCCCTAGGACCAGCGTAGGTCAGATGCTCAAGATGGTGCGTGTATCTGGAGTTCGTTTGCAGTGGCTAGAGGCCCTGGTGTGCCCCTTTTTCCATCTCTCTCAAATATAAATAAATAAATATAAAAAGAGGGCATAAGAAGGTTGTAAGAGCCACAGGTTGAGACATTTTGCCCAGAGACATTCCCTTCCCCCCAAAATAAGTGACCACTTCTCTCACAATTCATAAACTACAACCCCATGGGGAATACCTGCAACCCCACCGAGGAGGATTCCCCAGTGGAATGGGGGCAGAGACGAGGGAAAAGAGGGTACCGACACAGGATGTAGCCACACAAATCTTGTTAATAATAATAATAATAATCAACATTAAAAAATAATTTCAGTTCATAATCCCAAATTTGAAACAAATCTGTGCTACAAACATATATTGAGCACTGTGATGCGTCCTTGCTTGTCCACTTGATAGGACTGAACTCATTTGTGAGGGATTATTGGTCTCTGGGCCTGCTTTCGAGGGAATCATCACGATTAGGTTACTGGGGGAAGGAGGGCCCACGTGACTGTGGCCGCACCATTGCCTGGGCTGCGGCCCTGCTCCGCATGCAAATGAGCTGGGCATGCGCAGTCCGCACTCTGCCCTTCACTGAGCACCGAAAGGGGCCGGCTGCCTCAAGCTCCGCTTCTGCTGTCTTTTCTGCAGTCGCAGTTACTTTCTGGCTGCTGGGACGAAAGTAGCTGCCCAGAAGCATCTTACAGAAAGAGAGGGTTTTATTCAGCCTACAGATCCAGAGGGTGCAGCCCATCAAGGCTGGAGAGGACGGCATGGCAGGCCACAGGGGAGACTGGTGTCACATTGTCAGACTAGCAAGAGAGAGAGAAAGAGAGAAGAAAGAGCGAGCGAGCAAGTGAGCGAGCGAGAGAGAGAGAATAAAAAGAAGGCAGGCATGGTGGTGCACGCCTTTGATCCCAGCGCTTGGGAGGCAGAGGTAGGAGGATCATTGTGAGTTTGAGGCCACCCTGAGACTGCATACTGAATTCCAGGTCAGCCTGGGCTAGGGCAATGTCCTGCATGAAAAAAAAAAAAAAAAGAAAGAAAGAAATAAAGAAAGAAAGAAAGAAAGAAAGAAAGAAATCAAAAAAGGGGCTGGAGAAGAGTTGGCTTAGTGGTTAAGGCATTTGCCTGCAAAGCCAATGGATCCCTGTTCGACTCCTAGTACCTACGTTAGCCAGATGCACAAGGGGGTGCATGCATCTGGAGTTTGTTTACAGTGGCTGGAGGCCCTGGAGTGCCCATTCTCTCTCTCTCCATCTCCCTCTTTCTCTGAAATAAATAAATAAATAAGTAAAATACATTAAAAAAAAAAAAAAGAAATCCAAAGAGGAAAAAAAAGAAGGAGAAGGAGAGAAACAAAAAGGAGAAGGAAGAGGAAGAGAAAAAAGAAAGATGAGAAAAAAAAAAAAAAGAGGAAGAGGAAGAGGAAGAGGGGCCAGAGGAGGAGAGAAAAGAATAATCCGCTAGCAAGGCTAGGCTTAGATGACTTAGGTTCGCCGTTGTTCCCCAAGTGACACGTTTCTTCCATTGAAGCTCCTCCTCCTCCCGTGCTTACCCGTAGGTACAGAGAACATCTGCTGTGGCCCTGTGTGTTCCCTTACAGCCGGTTACTCCTTCAGGGGAGGCACGTGCAGACTTTGGTTTATGCAAATAATACTTTGTCACCTTTCTCTGGAATTGAACCTATCTCATCTGTCATCTTTCCTGGATTTTAGGAAAAAAATAATTCTGTGGAATTGTGTCACTGCTGGCTGCCTAACTGTAGCCCTCAGCAGATATCCTTCACGGGGAATCACAAGATGGATGGACTTGACCCCATACAGGACAAACTAAATACTTAACACTGTGGAAGTGATTCCCACAGGGTCTACCAGCAGACGTTCACACTGAGCTGGAAAGACCTGACTTATCTGATGGACAAGGAGGCGCTCATAGGGAGCTAGAAAGACCTGATCTGCCAGCCATCATGGTAGCTGGGCTGAAGGTTCAGAAGGGCTAAACCACATGCAGGTTGCTTGAAAGTTCTGTGGGCGGCATGGCTCAGGGAATTTTGCGGAAGAGGGGGCGGGAAGATTGTTAGAGCCACAAGTTGGGACATTATGCACAGAGACATTACCTCTCCCCATAACTGATGGCTACCCCCACAATGCACGACCCACAACGAGGAAGCCCTCTTCAGACAAGGGGCAGGGAGGAGGGAAAGGATGGTACCAACATGGGATGTTTACATACTAAATATGTCCATGGCTAATAAAAAACCAAACTTGATATCAAAATAAATGTCAAAAAAAAAAAAAAGATGCTTGAAGGTGCTTGGAAAGGGAGAGAAACAAATTCAAGAAGAGGGCAGGAAGAAACGAGTGGAGGCCTGGGAGGGGCATCAAAGCCTGGGGCAGAGTGGAGGGAGTCTCAGAGAAAGCCGTGTGTGGAGCAGGGACACCTGAAATACAGACAAACTTAACTCCTTTAGACCAGAATCTCCACGAGTGATGAGTTAACCAAAATGAATGCCTCCCCTACCTCCCCACCCAGCCAAGGATAAAGCAACAACGGTGGCAGGCTGTAGCACAAACAGGGGCCGCCGGATGCCTAAAGGAGGTTTGTGCACGAATTGGACTCTTAGCCAAGCTTGGGAAGGTTCGAATGTGTTCTTTTTTATAAAAAAAAAAAAAAAACAAATCAAGGAATTCATACTTTCATAGGAAATTTTCCAAGTTTATTTGAACAGTTTGTATGCCAAACAAAACATATCTGCCTGTGGCTGAGGTGGTTTGTGACCAACTTTTTCAGTTTTGGCTTAGTGAGTAAGCTGTTTTTCAGAACACCGCATTTAAGACGAGTGGCCGCTGCAGTGATACCCTGTGCATTGGTGAAATTTGAGGGCACGCTTGGCTGAATTATGGTAAGAGGAACCAGTGCTTGCTAAGCACCAAGAAATAACTCCCAGCCTGCGAGGAGCTGGGGTTTTGAATCAAAATCATTCCTGGAAGGCTTAAGGGTGAACCTGGCATTGTGGTGGGCAAAGCTCAGCCCCCATTCAGAACCTATAAAGGACCCTGATTTGGGTCTCTAAGGAGCTCTTTAGCCCCTCCTGCCTTCTCATGGGCAGGAGCTCTTCCTAGTATCTTCCCTTTCTTTTCTTCTCTCAAACTAATAAAGTCTCTCTAAAGTTGAAAAAAAAAGAAACAAACTAACAACAACAAAAAAAAAACCCACAACCCAAAATGATCAAATCTGCGAGGTCTTCTGGTCAATGCTGAAAAGAGACAGAACCAAATGAGAAGCCCCCCCAGGAGGTAAAGCTTCCTTCTGTCCTGCTTCCACTTTCCTGGAAGAGTTGGGAAGGGAAGAGTCTGTGGTAAGAGTGAGCTCTGGCTACTACATATGGGTATATATATATATATGTATATATATATATATGTGTGTGTGTGTGTGTGTGTATAATATATATATATATAATATATTCCTTTTACTCACTGGGAACAATTTATGCTTCTTTTACTCACTAGGAACAATTATGATCTCACCAACCCAGATCATGGCCACGAGTGTCCAGGATCTCGATGTTCGTCGGGGCCTGTCCAACCTCAGCTAGGCAGGTTATATAAGGAAGGGGGGCGGTGAAGGGCTTAAAGGCAGAGGAGACAGCAATGAGGAGTTCTCGCGGGGACTTTCCCACACAGAAGCAGGCCCAGTGGAGCTATGGGAGGTCTGCCTACAGCACCCTCTTCCTGTCTCCCTCCATCTCCCCTCACCCTCCCTGCGCAATCCGCTTCATTCCTTCAAAGAGGCATACCACTGGACACCTGGGAATTGCAGCAACTGGAGGGGGGAAAAAGGGGAGGGGTAGGTTACGAGTCTGCCAGTAGAACCGTGTGCATCCTGCAGGGAGGGAAAGCCTCGTTTAGACATTTCCAGAAAGCCAAGAGCACACGTGGTCTCCGTGAATGTTGACCGACCTTTACAAATCTTTCCACTTATAGGTTGCGTAAGTGTTCGACTCTACACCGGAATTCGAGTTGGAAGCAAACACCTTGAGAGTCTGGCTGGGACACAACGATCGTTTCAAAAGGCACAGGGTGTATCCTGTGACTACCTTCTAAGTAACTGTTAACCATCTCCAGGCTGCCCTTGTGTCACTGGGAAAACCAGAAGGGTCAATAAGAAGGGAGAGGCATGGCATCCTCATTGGGGATGCCCCCCCCCCCCCCACTGATTATGCTGGGGAAGGAGGCTGAGACCAGGACTGTGAGCTCAAGGCCACACTGGGCTCTATTAATGGGTTTAGGTCATTCTGGGCTACATAATGAGATCTTGTTCTAAGAAAACCAGCAGAGTGTGGAGGATAGAGGGAGGAAGGGGGGAGGGGAAGGAGAGAGTTCTCTTCCAATTGCCAGTTTGCGCTTGGCTCTCTAGCAAGTTCTTGCAGCCTCATCAGGCTGGGAGCTCCGAAGGGTAGCTATCAACAAGTTATTCCGGAGCCTAGAGACTTCAGAGCAGAAAGTGAGATCCTCTTTAAGAGAAGAAACACAGCGCAGGAAGCTGGTGAGGTGCACATCTTTAGCACTAGGCAGGCAGAGATAGAACAAGAGCTGTGAGTTCAAGGCCACTCTGAGACTACATAGTGAATTCCCAGTCAGCCTGGGCTAGAGCAAGACCCAACCTCCGAAAAAAAATAATAATAATAAAGTTTTTATAGGAGGAAAGCCAACCGCTGTTCCAGTGTCTCAGTGAGGAACATTATTTCCACCCGTGTTTCCTTTTGCAATTCACTTTCCCCAGAAACAAAGTCTTTCCCTCTCAATGAACTTTCCTCACAGGGCCCGTGGAAGACGCCTCAGATAAAATTACCAGCTTGCTTTCTCTTCTGCTTCCCCTCTTCATACTCCTCTTCTATCAACTTAATTGGGGCCAACTTGAGGTTATTAAAGATATTTGGCACTTTTCCCTCTAGGCAACACACTCAAGGCTGAAAACAGCTAAGAAATATGTCCAAGGTTACTGGGTTTGCTGGGCAAAGTTAAGACTCCATTTCACAATCTCCAGACTGCAGAACTTGCTGTGTTTTATTTCAGCAAGCACAGCGGAGCGGAGCTAGCAGTCCTAAGGTTCTTTGGAAGGTGCATAGAAACTGAAGCCTCCTCCGCAGCATCTGAGAGATCTGTGATGTGAGATGGAGGCTGGACACAAAACAAAAACACCGGCAAGCTATAGAAAAGGCGGAAAAAGCTGGGCATAGCGGCGCACGCCTTTAATCCCAGCACTCTGGAGGCAGAGGTAGGAGGATCGCCATGAGTTCAAGGCCACCCTGAGAATACATAGTGAATTCCAAGTCAGCCTGGACTAGAGTGAGACCCTACCTCAGAACAAAAAAGGAAGAAGAAGAAAGAAAAGAAAAGGTGGAAAATTGTGTGCCGCACAGAAATAAAAACACACAGAAATGATGGGAATAGTGGCCTTGGCCTCAGTAGAATCCAAACCAGGATGCCCTTCCTTGGAATATCCTGTTATGACTGTGGGTCCTCACTTATGTCTGATTTTGCTATCATAGCAGAACAATAGAAAGCTGAAAATGTGATGTATGTGAAAGTGAAACTACGGACGTTAAGGACTATAAATAGGGCTGGAGAGATGGCTTAGTGGTTAAGGCTCTTGTCTGCGAGGCCTAAGGACAGAGGGTAGATCTCTCTGCAGATCCCACGTAAGCCAGGTCCACAAAGGTGACAAGCGCAAGGTCACATATGCTCACTAGGTGGCGCAAGCATCTGGAGTTTGACTGTGGTGGCTAAGGCCCTGGCATGCCAATTCCAGCCCCACCCCCTTGCTCTCTCACTAAAAAAAGAAAGAAAGAAAGAAAGAAAAAGAACTATGTTTATTTAATCTGATTATCCTTTGGTTTCCTTTAAAAATATTTTAATATATTTATTTGAGAGAGAGAGAGAGACAAACAGAAAGAAAGGGTATGAGTGTGCTAGGGCCTCCTGCCCCTGTCAACAAACTCCAGGTGCACGTGTCACTTTGTGCATCCGCCTTTACATAGGTACTTCAAACTCAGTCCCTCACGCTTTGTAGGCAAGTGCCTTTAACCGTTGAGTCGTCTCTGCAGCCCATGGCCTTCAGTTTCGTTCTCCTGCAAATTGTAAATAATGACCCAACCTTGTACATTCATTTCAAAGACAACATAAATATAAGCTATGCTCATAGCACACTGTCTGGCTCACAGTGATAGTAAGCATATCTCCCCTGCCAGTTTTTAAACAGAAACACATATTTTATTTTTGAAGTTATCTTCTATAGTTTGATTCCATAATCTGTTCATAGTATGACAACTCCTAAGGAAATTAATAACAATGTCATTCTACAAAGTGGCTCAGTAAGTAACAAAAAGGAGGCAAAAACAGGAGGTAGAGGAAGCTTCCTGACTATATCACTACCCAAGTTCAACAGGACCCCAGGTACTCAGATGTTCTCTGTGTGGATGTGCATCTCTCTCTCTTTTAAATGTTTTTTTTTTGTTCATTTTATTTATTTATTTCAGAGCGACAGACAGGCAGAAAGAGAAAGAGGCAGAGAGAGAGAGAGAAAATGGGCTCATCAGGGTCTCCAGCCACTGCAAACGAACTCCAGATGCATGCGCCCCCTTGTGCATCTGGCTACGCTGGGTTGAATATTGTATGGGCAGAAGGCAAGGAACTTCTGACCTTGAACAATCCTTAAAAAATTGTTAAAGGATTTAGAGGTATGCCCTGTTGGCCTCTGCTGATCCAGAACACACACACACACACACACACACACACTATTCACAGAGGCAATCACATTAAGCCCACGTGTTGTCTTCAGCAGATCTGGGGCAGTTCTGTGGGCAGTTGGTTACGGATCATACTGTCCTCGATGCCACAGGCAGCACTTCTCACGCATGCACACTTGTTCTAGGTCAAGAGTCCAGCCAGGCCACTGAGGAAATTGGAATTGGGGAAAAGAGCCTGGCTTAAGATCAGTAACATCTCTAAACATTGCTTGTCAATAGTGGTCATCTGTGCTGCCCCAAGGCAGAGGAAACCTGGTCACATTGCTTTAAGCCATTAAGATTAACTTTAGGGCTGTTTACAAGCCAGGAATTTAGACAAAAAGTATCGCACAGCAACATTCTAAGAAAAGTTACTTATAAGGACCATAAAAGATCCGCCACAGTTCTTTCCCACAGTTGGTTGTGACAGTTTATTCTTAGAGTTTATTCCTCCGGACCTGTGGTTCCACTTGCTTTCCTCAGATCTCCTCCAGCTGTTGCAGGAAGGTGCCCGGTGTATTGGAGGACGAGAGACATGGGGAGGAGAATCAATTTGCCTCAATTTTTAGGTGACTTACAGCTGATTTCCACACACATGACTAAACCTAACCATAACATGTAGAGCTCCCTAATCAACTACCATAGGCGCATGAGCGCACAGAATGGTCACATGTCTCTGACATGGTGGTTTGTGGCATGAAGACATTAGTAATTGACACAGTCAACATGACTAGAATATACCAAGAGTCAGAGGAAATGGTGTAAGATGAAGCAAGAGAAGTAGGCAGAGGACTTTTGGTCCATTTAAAAATCTCAGATTATATATCCAGCAGCAACAGAATGTCATGGAAAGATATGAAGCAAGAAAATAACATTATTAGCATTTAGAAACATTCTGTGGACACAGAGAGACAGGATTGGCAATGCTATAGCCAAGTGATGATGATATCAAAAAAATAAAAATAGTAGTGCCTATGCAGGGATATTTATTCGTCTTTTTAAGATGTACATTTTATATAGGGAATCCAACAGTAGTAAGAATTTAACCAACTGGAGGTGGGTACTAATGGAGACTTAAGTCTGGAACACTCGTGGAAGATTTCTGGCTTGTCTGTTGGACAGGTGATGACAACATTCACTGTGATGAGAAAAAGTGGAGAAGAACCGCTTATGGTAACTGAAAGAAATAAAAAAAAAAAAAAAGACTTCTTCATGTTTGAACTTGTTTCATTTCAGTTTCCTGTAAGGCATCTAGCAGAGATGTTTGGTAAACAGTTGTATACACACACGTAAGGGCGGGGGGAGACACAGAGCACACTCACCAGAGAAGTCTGGGTTAGAAATACAGTAATTTTGGAGTTGTGAATGTATAGATTTTGATCAAAACCATGAAGATAAGTTGGGCATGGTGGCACACACCTTTAATCCCAACACTCAGGAGGCAGAGGTAGGAGGATCACCATGAGTTCGAGGCCACCATGAGAGTACACAGTGAATTCCAGGTCAGCCTGGACTAGAGTGAGATCCTATCCGGAAAAACAAAAACAAACAAACATGGAGATGAGTGAAGCCACCCAGAGAAGGAGTATACAAGGAGCAAGTGAGAAGGCTTGTATCTAATCTTTCAAGAACTGAAAAAGTTAAACGTTTAATTATATGACCATAGCTTGGCAAGGTCAGAGGAAAATGAATGCATATGACCATGCAAAACAATGGGAAGTGAAACTTCAAAACAGAGAATCTAGTGTGTGACACATGCAGAGAAGAGGCAAAAAAAAAAAAAAATTCATTGAACATGATAACAACAAAACAAAACATGGAGACCATTGGATTTGTCCCAAAAGCCAAAATTTGCATATGATTTCAAGAGACCCTGAGTTTTATTTTTATCCCAGATTCCCATCAACTTATAGTTTCTTAACAGCCATCTCATATGATTACCTAATTGCATTCAAAATCTTAATTCTTTGTGCCTTTAAGAAGGAAAGGGATTTTTAAGCTATATTTAAGATCAAGCAATAGCATATATATATATTATTTTTTTCTCCATGTAGTCAAGTGGTCCAAAGCAAGAGAGTCTCTCAATATAAACATGGAGGCATTTTTTATTTGTCCACAAGGAACTCTGTTCTTATACAGATGTAGAAAGCATTCAATGAATCTGTTTCATGCTCCACAGATAGGAAACTGCCTGATACTTTCAGTATTTTCCTGGCATGACCAACAGTGACTTCCTCCTTCTCTGGAAACTAATCTTCCTGTTTGGATAGTTTTATTATTCTTAACCAAGACTGGAAAAAACGAACCACAATGAGAGTAAAATCAGGGGATTACTGAGGGGTTATTCCAGAAAATAATGCTCGGAAGTATAAAATATGATAAAAATGCAAAACAGAATTAGTTCAATAGACTCGGGGTTGGATGAGTGCTTGTTAATTAACTCTGAGTGATGATCCAACTATTTAGTGATGTTCCCATCACTTAACGTAGTGGACCCAATTCTTTCACGTGTAGCCTCTCACACTTTTGAGTGGTGACAGTAACTGGAAAGATTACCTTTTTATGTTCTCCCTGTAGGGACTGGTCGACTATCTGAATGTTTGCTTCATTACTTAGGATCTTCACGTATTTGGTGGTCTAAAACAACAGAAATTCATTATCTTGCAGCTCTGGAGGCTGGAAGTCCAAAAGCAGTTCTGACAGGTCTGAATTCCTTCCAGAGACTGGAGGGAAAAGGTGTTCCTTCCATCTTCTTAGCTTCTGGGGTCTCCAGGCATGTTTTGGATTGAGGTCATATCACTCCAGTCTCTGCTCCCATGAGCACGTTGCTTTCTCAGCTCCTCTGTATGTCGTTGCCTTTGTTTGGCTTCAGAACATCCTCAGATTCTTAAGAACTTCTCTCAAGATCCTCATCTTAAGTTATACCTGCATGACCCATTGTACAAATAGTTATATTCATTAATTCTTGGCACCACAATGGAAACCTATAGTTTGGCGACTACAATCCTACCCCACTACAACCTCCAAAAAAAATAACACATCACATTTCCTCTTCCACAGAACTTCTTTCCAGATGTTTTGGTTATCAAGTTTAAACGTCTTTTTCTTAAAATCATGATCTTTAATAGAGATGGCTTAAAGCTGTTTTTCTTTTTTTAAATTCACAGCATTAGAAGAATCAATGAGGGCTGGAGAGATGTCTTAGCGGTTAAGCACTTGCCTGTGAAGCCTAAGGACCCCGGTTCGAGGCTCGATTCCCCAGGACCCACGTTAGCCAGATGCACAAGGGGGTGCACGCGTCTGGAGTTCGTTTGCAGTGGCTGGAGGCCCTGGCGCGCCCATTCTCTCTCTCTCTATCTGCCTCTTTCTCTCTCTCTCTGTCGCTCTCAAATAAATAAATGAAAATGAACAACAAAAAAAAAGAATCAATGAAAGTATGTCAGGCTGAAAAAGCTAAAAGCTGATTAGCCTAGGCAGTATATTATTGTCAGTTTCAGCACAATGAAATTTTGTATAATGAGGACCAATGTTTATCTATTAGAATATGTTCTCTATTAAACAAATAAAACAAATAAAATGGAAAAGCATGTAAGAGTAGAGCCATATTTAAGAGACCCTATTGTTGTAAACAGAGAATCAGGTATTTAAAATGAAGGTTTTATCTAATGGGAAAATGTACCATTTTGTACAAATTACTAAGAGCAGAATCATATTTAAGAAAGAATTTTACCTTAGCAATTCGATAGCCAAGTTTAATTCTCAAATATACCTTTATCAAAAATTTAATACCCTTAAATCTAAACTTTTCATTTAACTTTTGATTTAGAAATATATATTGTATCTTTTATATCTCCCTTCAGAACCAATCCTCTGGTTAGGACTCTTCTATTTCTAATGTTGCCATGTACAAAGGAAATCGCAGGTCTGTTCTTTAATGACCTCTAAGCCTAACATCTGTCTAGTCATCTATCATTTCCTCCTTCAGGAGTTGTGAGTCTAAATTCATTTAGTAGATGGGTTTCAATTCAACCTAGCTACTTAAGGCTAGAGTGGAATAAAGAGTGTTTTTAGGGTCATTACTGTTGTTGACTTGTGGGGACTTGGAAGACAATCAAAGGGACCCAGATAGATGGAGTTAGATTGTAGACACACTTGAGGTGGAACTGAAGGAGGATGGAATGGGGTCAAAAAAGAACTACTCCTCTCCTGAGGTTGAGTCAAGAGGCTAAAACTACCCTAGCCTCTATGGGACTGGACGTTGGCAAGCATAGCTTTGTGGCTTTTCATTTAAAAATAATTTCTAAATTTTATAGTGACAACAATAATAGTAAAGATGTAACAGAAAAGGACCATCAAGTACAAGATGTAAATTGCAAATATAAAGTGTGTTTTTAGTAAAGAAGGCTAAAAGAAAGGGACATATTTTTAGATGAGACATGACTTTGTAAGATAAAAGATTGTTCCAACTGGAAATAGAAATAGAAATAAAATTTTAAACAGGTATGTTGTAAAATGAGTATAAGAGTTGATATAAAAAGGTGATGGGAATTAAGATGAAAAGGTTTACTGTTTGATGTCATAGATCATCATTATTTATTTTACAATATAAAAATACTGAAGATGACTGTGGTGAAAGGGTTAACATGGGAATAATAATAATCATCATCATCATCATTAAAAAATAAAGTATTTTAAACCCCATTCCCCCCCCCCAAAAAAAATAATTTTGCTCTCTGTATTTTCTCTCTTGCCTAAATGGCTTCCAAAATTAGTTACTTTCCATAGTCTTTGGCAGCTCTCTTATCTTTATACAGTCTTTCTGGATATAATTCAGATTCAACTCTTTAATAAATTGGTAAATATGTTTATGTTGTCATGTCTCATGACATCAAAGATTAAAATTCACTTTACTAATATTGATCTACTCATAATAACATTTATAAAAACTGGCTTTAACCTGGTTGTGGTGGCACATGCCTTTCATCCCAGCACTTGGGAGGCAAAGGTAGGAGGATCACTGTGAGCTGGAGGCCACCCTGAGACAACATAGCAAATTCCAGGTCAGCCTGAGCTAGAGTGAGACCCTACCTTGAAAAACAAAAACAAAAACAAACACAAAAACAAAAACAAAAACAAAAAACCCTGGCTTTAAGATGCCTGTCAGACTTTTAGCTGCTGGGAAACTGAGTTTAAACAAAATCAAGATTTAAACTTTGCTTTGGGTTGTTCATTTGTTTGTTTGTTTAAGCTTTATCTAAATGTTACATGAAAACCAAAACTATAAGACTGGTGCAATTGGCCTTCTGGGTATTCAATAACCATACTTAGAAGTCAAAGCTCATGAGGATATTGGAGCTAAAGGGGTAGCCAATGTTTTGGTGGCAGCTTCCAAGTCAATCAGGCCCCAAGAGACAGCAGCATACTTGTGAAGGGTCATATGGTTCCATCAATACATCTCAGATGTTTCTACGATGTAACTCCATCTATGTGGGTCTCTTTGATTATCCTCCAAGGCCCAAAAGACAACAAGAGTAGAAACCCTAAAAACTCTCTTCATCCCACTCCAGCCTGAAGCAGCTAGGCTGAGTTGAAACCCACCTCCGACATGAACTTAGAGCCCCAACTCCTGAAGGAGGAGATGATAGATGGTTAGACAGATATTAGGCGTGGAGGTCATTAAAGACTTAGAAAGACTTCATTAGAGTAAGAGAAGGAAGTAGAGAAGAATCTGCCATGTGGAAGACAGGAGGTAAAAGCCCATGGGGAACAGGAGATCCTCCCTCCACATCTCAGCCCAGGTGGGCTAATCTGTGGGACGCTTACCAGAGCAGGGACATGGGAGTTCAGGCGAAGCAAACAGCAAAAAGAGCATGCTTTGGTTTCTTGATAGTCCAAGTAGGAGGAAAAAATTAGTAATTTACGTTCTTAGAATCAGAAAGGAAGGAGTGTATCAATTCCTTCAGGAAAGAAAGTCTTTCTAGTATTGATTGAGATTTGACAGGTTAAATAGCACAACCTGTGATCTTAGTAAATACATTGACGATGATTAGAAGTGCTTCCTATAGCATCATCCAAAAAGATCAAAGAGACAAGTGATTGTGTAATGGACGAAGCTTACATGATCCAAAAATAAGGTCGATAGACTCGGTGTCCCTAGCCAAGTATCTCTAAGGGTCATTGTGAGAAGGGCCCAGAAGGAGGCAGAGAGACTGAGTTGGTATAATAGCGCTGAGTTTTTAATGAGTTTTGAGTTGGCTGTAATAGCTTGGAGCATCTGAGGATGACAAATTCAATATATATTTAAAATTTCACAATAACATACAGAATTGGCCCCAAAGTTGATTTTCAGCTTGTCTACGGTTCAAACAATGGAAGAAATTATACTGTGGTCACAGAGGAAGACAGTGCCACGACTCAAAGAATTTAAAGTGCACGTCACTCCAACTTTGTTGATTGAAATATTGTACCGTTCAATAAAGCTTGCCAAGAGAGTTACTCCAATTAACCAGAGGAACTTTAATAATTCCTTTGTCATGTGTCCTGACCATAGCAATTTTCTTCTAAATCCGGTACTAAATTCTGCCTGCTTATTCACACCGTGTCAGCACTTGACTTCCGTCAACTCTTTTCTACCATGACACATGTCAAGAGAGTGATTCTACAGTCATTTCAACATTGAAGTTACGATTAAAGCTGGAGTGCAGAGTGTTCGGGATTTTGCTTTGGTGGGTAGACTTCTAGAAGGATGGAGTTCAAGGTTATTGAAGACAGATTTCACTTGAAAGATTTCATTTGGATGAAAAGGTGGCAGAAGCGAGTACGGTGTGAAAGTAGAGGAGACACTAGTGTTCTTGCTTAGATGAAAGGCCACTTTCAAGTTCCCAGGTAATGTAAAAGTTGTCTCTAAGTCTCGTCTCAACTGTGAATTATGAGGCCCAAAGTGTATTCTTCAAAATATAGTACTTGTAAGTTTTCCAAAATGTAGAAAATCATAATGACCTAGTGCATCAGTTACTACACGATAATGGGACCAAACACCCGCCCCAAAGCATCATATGGGAGGAAGGGTTTCAGTTCGGCGTAGAGACTCAAGGGGAAGTCTCCTCACGGTAGAGAAAGTGTGGCAGAGCACAGACTGAGCATCAAATCTTGCCACAGTAAGGAGGTAGCAGCAAGAGTGTGCTCACTCTGGCAAGGGGAGTACTTGGGCTGTAACACCCCAAGACCTGTTCTAAGCAACATAGCTCCCCCAGCAATGCCTCACCTTCCAAGTTTCCACTAGCTGGGGATTGAGTGTGAGCCTTAATCACAAACACACGAGGCCATAGGAGACATGTGACATTCACACTATCGTACCTACATACGGCCAATCTAATTTCTTAGCATCTGTATTTAAGACATCATCGTATTGCACTTCTAAACACAGGGAATTGATGCACAAATTGAATCACGATAAATATTCAGGCCGAGCATTTTAATCTGAAAATTTGAAAATGACCCAAAAGTGAAGACATGTTGGGCAATGACATGATGCCACAGTAAAAAACTCCCACTCCTGATCTCATGAGGAAAGTCATAATTGCGGCACACCAAAAATATGGTATCAAATTACATCCAGAGTCTGTGTATAGCATGCATATGAAACCTAAATTAATCCTGTTTACTTAAGTTTTAGATTTAGCAGCATTTGCATAAATATAGATAAATATCTTGAGAATAGGACTCAAGTCGAAAACACTTCAGACCACAAGCATTTTGGGTAAGGGATGCTCCGTCTGTTTTTCTAATTTTTATTTAAGCATTCATGACATTGCTTCATGGATTTCCACAGGCTGCATCTGAATACACGCAGGTCGGTTCATCTTGTCTGTTCATGATTGTTGCACTTCTCTACGACAGGGTGTTCTTAGTTCCTTTCTCTGTCTGCACTACCTACCGGGCCCTAGCAGGTGAGGTGTGTGCCAGGCTTGATCCAGGATAACCACCACCCGGCAGAGGTTGCTCTTTGGATCACTGCAGATGCCATTGTACCACAGAAACCTGCATGAATAGTACTAGATACTAAATAGTACTCACGAGAACTGCAGTGTCATCTTCTGGAACTGTCTGTGGAAATTGCTCACACATGTTTTGTTATAAAACCAAACTGTCACAATTTCTAAGTGGCATCAGCACTTCTAGTCTCTTCATCTTTTGTCCATGGTTGAAATGCTCTTCGAGACATGTGGAGCTTTTGAAAGAGAATGGAAGGGGCTGGAGAGATGGCTCAGCGGTTTAGCGCTTGCCTGTGAAGCCTAAGGACCCGGGTTTGAGGCTCGATTCCCCAGGACCCACGTTAGCCAGATGCACAAGGGGGCGCACGCACGCCCATTTTTCTCTCTCGCTTTCTGCCTCTTTCTCTCTCTGTCACTCTCAAATAAATAAAAATAAACAAACAAAAACATTTTTAAAAAATATAAAGAAAAGAGAATGGAAGCTCAGTCAGGTCTGGTTTCATGTGTTTTGCTTAATGAGATTTTTTAAAATTGTTTTTATTCTTCTTAAATTTATTTTATTAATCTGATATCTGTGGACACTTTCCCTCCCTAGCTAAGAATGCTCACACACCTTTCCTGAAAACAATCAAGATGACTCCACCTAAGAGAAATCCATGCACCAGAAAACTTATTCTCCAGAAAAGATATAATATTCAAATGACATATTTTCATTAAAAATTTTTTTTTTAATTTATTTGCAAGCAAAGAGGGAATGATAGAGAGAGAGAGAGAATGAGAAAGGACACACCAGGACCTGTTGCAGTTGCTGTACACAATCTTCACACCACTTTGTGCATCCGGCTTTACATGTGTACCAGGGAGTCAAATCCAGGCCATTGGGCTTTACAAGAAAGTGTCCTTAACCGCTGAGCCATCTCTCTCCAGCCCCCAAACTACACATTTTCTGTCATGCCTGCTGGGCACCTTTTCACTGCCAAAGATGCTAGAAAGTCAAAAATCTACTGATGGGAACAGCTTTGAACTTCAACTCAAAGGAAGTGGTTTAAGAAAGAATGGCTTCCAGTAAACCCCGAGTTGCTGATATTATATAAGCGTGGGAAATGGTTTTGTCAGCTGATCTGGGACACCAAACCAGATTCGGACAGAACTCCCAAGAGGCTTTTTGTGTAAGAATAGGGGCTTTCTACTGCTTGCACATCTACTCAGTTCGGGAAAAGGCTTAATGTGATCTCAGTTGCGTGTGGAAAAGAAATCCCTTCTGAAACCCTTCTGGGCCTCTCAGTCTCTTCCACAGAGGTTCAGAAAGCTTCTTAGTTTGCATGAGGAAGTTGCAGTTCATCACATTGTAGCTTTGGGTCAGCTGACCTTGGTGACACTAAAATCTCAAGCTGTTGTTTGAGATGGGTGTCTATCCCATGCTGAACACTGAGGACATTGTGGTATAGGATCTGGCCAAAGTAAACACTGTATCAACTACCAGGACTAGAATACTCTCAAAGATGGCTTTCTCCCCTTCCGATGGGGTTTATAAATTGAGGGTAGCTCCAAGATGCGGTAGGAAAAGTATCTTCTTGCCCCCGCAGTGGCTCCAATTGTGTTGTAATAGTCTCTGAGCTGGCCAGGCCTCTTTAAAACCCACTGGGTGTGCTGGAGAGATGGATCAGCAGTTAAATGCTCTTGCTTGCAAAGCCTCATGACCTGGCTTCGATTCCCTAGTACCCTGTAAAGCCAGATGTACAAAGTGGCCCATGAGTCTGGGTTCTTTTGCAGTGGCAAGAGGCCCTGGGACATCCATTCCCCCTCTCTCTCTTTCTCCCTGTCCCTCTCTTTCCCCACTGAGTGTGCAAATAATAAACCAAGTATAAAAAATAAAATAAAAAGCCACTGGGACAAGTGGAAAGAGAGAATCAAATGGAGACTATATTTAGTGTATGTCACCCACACTTTAGATCAGTCCTACCCCCCTTGATGTCCACTATGTAAGCAACATTCTCCCATTGGGCTGCTCACTGTTGATTGGATCACTGAGTGCTTAGGGCTCCCCAATGTTTGCAACTCAGCCATCTGGCCTCTTAATATCTTACTTATGAGCATTTCATTAAAGCCACCATCTGACTTTTTTTTTTTTTTTTTTTTTGAGGCAGGCCCAATAGACTGGCCTTTTTTTACGTAAGAGTGAGAGCAAGAGAGAGAAAGAGAAAGAGAGAGAGAGAGAATTGGCACACCAGGGCCTCCAGCCACTGCAATGGAGCTCCAGATGCGTGTGCCCCCTTGCACGCTTGCATCATCTTGTGTGTCGGCCTGGCTTACGTGGGACCTGGAGAGTTAAACAGCAGATAAGTACCTTAATGGCTAAGCCACATCTCCAGCCACTGACTCATTTTTCAATGAGATCTACACCATATTGTTGTTGATTTATTAAGGGAAACCAACATGGGTTTTTTTTTGTTTTGTTTTGTTTTTTTGAGGTAGGGTTTCACTAGTTCACTCTAACTCAGGCTGACCTGGAATTCACTCTAGTCTCAGGGTGGTTTTGAACTCATGGTGATCCTCCTACCTCTGCCTCCCAAGTGCTGGGATTGAAGGCGTGCGCCACCACGCGCAGCCCAACATGTTTCTTAAAGGTTAAGGAATCATATAGTATTTGGACTACATGACCCAAGCTGGGCTTAAGCGCCTTTCTGCAATTGGACTGGATAGTGAAGGTTACTCACAGGAAAATATGATGCTGTTTTGTTGAGTTCATTTTGTTTTAGTTTAAAGAAAAATAAGTAAAACTGCAACTAACTGTGATGGTCAATCTCAGTGGTCAGCTGGATTGGTTCTAGAATCCCCTGGAAGACAGATCTCTAGGTACTCTGTCAGGGCACTAGATGATGTCATTACAGTGGGAAGACCCACCTAACCGTAACTGGCACCACTTAACTTTTGTGTGCCCTTTCCCCGTCGTCCTCACAGGGAAAAGGCAAGTCATTCTGCTCGTGCCTGGCCTTCTGCTTTTTCTGAAGTCACTCCCTGCTCAGTCAGAACGCAGCTCCCACAGGCGGGCCTCACACTTCCTTCTTTCTTGGGTGGACTGGGGGGGGGTGAGGGGTTGCTGAGAAGGCCAGCGAGAACCAGGGGGCTTGTGTGGGCAGTCTGATGCCACTCATTGGAGAGGACTCAGCACAGAAATTCGTACACGTTGGAGAACCTTGTGCCCCCCCCGCCCCCGTGAGACAGACTTGGCTCACACTCAGTTTATACTAGAAGTGGTGCACATTGTTTATACTGGGTTACGTGCCCGGGTCATGATCACACTCACTAAATACCAGGAATGGTATTATTTTTTGGCTCTAATGCTTGTTTCTATGCCTCATGATTGTTAATACTTTTTGAGGCAGGGTCTCACTGTAGCTCTGGCTGACCTGGAAGTCACTTTGTAATCCCAGCTGGCCTTCAAACCATGGCAATCCTCCTACCTCAGCCTTCCTGTGCTGGAATTAAAGGTGTAAACCACCGCACCTGGTACCTGGCTTATGACTGTTTTTTTCAAGGTAGGGTCTTTTTTTTTTTTTAAGTTACTTTCCTGGGATAGAGGGATGACTTAGTGGTTAAAGTGTTTGCCTGCAAAGCCAAAGGACTTAGGGCCGATTCCCCAGGACCCACATAAGCCAGATGCACAAGGTGGCACATGTTTCTGGAGTCTGTTTGCAATGGCTGAAAGCCTGGGAGCACCCATTCTCTTCTTCTCTCTCCCCACCCCCCTTCCTTCTCTCTGCCTCTTTCTCTCTCAAATAAATTTTTAAAAAGTTGCTTACCTATTCTTTAGTTCAGGTATTCTCCCACATGGGCAAAAAGGGTGCTCCAAAGCAAAGTTGTCTGAGCCATTTCGACCTCAGATAATGTATGGACAGAAAAATACTTCACTAAAGTAAGATTATTAATTTATTTACTTAGGGTCTCAGGTATCCTAGGCCAACCTCAAACTTACAAGGTAGTCACAAATGACCTTGAATTTATAATCTTTCTGCCTCCACCTTCCTAGTGCTGGGAGCACAGGCATGTGGCACAGTACTAGGATCGAACCCGGGGCTTTGTGCATGATAGTCAAGCATTCTTACCAACTGAGCTACATCCCAGTCCAAAAAAGTTTTATTGAGCAATAAAAATATGTGCTCCCCACCCCAGAAGGTTACAATCTAGTGAAAGGGGATAATAAAATAAGATAATAAACAGAAGAAAAAATTATCCTGTGTAGTATGATAGCTAGTGGTAGAAGTTATGGAGAAGAAAGCAGGTAGAGAGAGGGTGTGTTGTCGGGGATAAGGAGATAAGGGCAATGTGACAAGCTGCAAGAGAAACATTTCAGGCAGAGAGAGGAGTTCAGTGCCAAGGCTCTGAGGCAGAAATATGTCCTTCAGGGGTTTTATTGTTTTATTTGTGTGTGTTGTTGTTGTTGTTTTGTTTTGTTTTCTTTTGAGGTAGGGTCTCACACTAGCACACACTGGCCTGGAACTCACTCTGTAGTCCCAGGCTGGCCTTGAATGCAGAGCGACCTTCCTGCCTCTGCCTCCCATGTGCTGGGATGAAAGGTGTGCACCACCATACCCGGCATATGTCTATTTTTGACAAATCATTATATGCTGGTGATCTGGCACAAGAGTAACCGGAGGTGATTTTGTAGTATCTGTGTACCCATGTATGTCTACACCACGCTGGCCTCAATCTCACTGTGTAGCCCTGGCTAGCCTTGAACTCTCTACATAAAAATTACTTTTAGCCAAAGCCTACAGGGCCTAATAGTAATATGGATTTTATTCTCTTCGATTCTGTATCTGTGAACAACTCTCTTGTCAGCAATGGGTAAATACCTAACTAGAAAAACCAAGCCTCATCTTCAGTTTCAGTTTTAGCCAAGGGCCAAAGGATTCTTTAGTTTTCCCCTGCCTCTGAGCAGGCTTACCATCACCCTGGGATTTTTCTAAAAGTTTAAGTAAAAGAAAGACATATGATAGAATTATTGTGAGTCAAAAAGTTTACAACATTTCCAGTTCATAATGAGTTCATAAAAGTTGATATTTGAAAGTAAAAACATTTTTACCTCAGGTGGGTAATGAAGTGCTTTGACAGAAGCCTGTAATGTTTTGGGGACCTTGTGGGTCTCTCTGATCAACAACTCAGTGTGGGTTGTAACCCATTTCTGGTACTGGGATTTATAAGCCAGGGTCAAATGTTTTAGGGTTGGGCTTCGTCCCACCATCTCCAGGGCCTTTCTTACCAGATGATCCCCCCCATACTCCTATTGAGGCTTATATCTTTTAGTTTACTATCTAGGAGGAAGGTTTCCATGGTACCAATTAATTTTGTATTTACTTTTGTGTGTATCTCCTCCCACCTTCTCATTCCCCTCCCGCAAGCCCTCCCATCCTTATTATCTGTACCTTAAGTTGCCTGTCAGGTCGACCTGCCACTCAAGCTGTTTCAGGTTAGGAACCACAGATGAGGGAGAACATGTGGTTTGTCTTTCTGGGCTTGCCTGAGTTCCCTTAAGTATGAGCTATTCCAAGCCCATCCATTTTCATACTAATTTCATTGTATCATCTTTCCTTACTGCTGAGTACAATTCCATTGTGTAAGTGTGCCACATCTTCATTATTCATTCATCAAATGATGGGCATCTGGGTTGATTTCAGTTCTTAGCTATTGTGAATTGAGCAGCTATAAAGATGGTTGAGCAAATACTTCTGCAGTGAAGAGTGGAGCCTTTAGGGTCGATGCCCAGTAGAGGAATGAGTGGGTCTGTTGGTAGCTCTATTACCCACCTGAGGTAAAAGGTAAGACCCTATTGCTGAAGGTACCACATGCTGTTGACACAGAACATCAAGAGATCTGGCTGGATCTGGAAGGAAGCCAGTTCCCAGGTGGTCTGCCAGTATAGTGCTGAAAAACACTACATGAGCTTCTGGGGGAAATGGCCAGCAATGTTGTGAGCAGACAGGGGGCATTGCTGTATGAAAGCAACCATCCTGACAAGACATCCACACCCGTGCAGTGGTGGCACCCAGCCTTTTTGGGTAACCAGCGTCTTTCAGATTGGCTATGAGATCTGTGGAAAGGAACTGATAGCTGTGACTGGAAACTGAGTCAGAATCCTTTGGAGACCAAGATTATAGACTCCCACAAGAAGCTCCCACTAGTTTTTGGCCAAAAAGGGAGGCTACATCCACTTAAAATCGCTCTGAATTAGCAATGCTTATCTCCTTGAAACTATGATAATCTCACTGTCCATTGGAGAATATGCTTTTCTTTTTCAGAAGGCAGCAAGAACTGAGGACAACCAAAATCTGTCAACAAAACAAAGACAGCTGACTTCCTGGCAGGAGATGAACTACCTCTTGCACGTCAGCCAGGGCCCAGGTGAAACCACAGGGGAATTGCGAGACAAGCAAGAATGCTGCTTCCACTGTGAGCCTGACAACCTGCGCCAGGGTGATGGAGACAGACGCTGAGGACATTCAAAATGTACCAAAGCAGAAATCCGGAAGCTGCTGAGACTCAACACTAAAGTAGACTTAACACACACCCACCACTGCTCATGGAAGGGCAGAAAGAATGTAAGAGCTATGGGGTGGTAGGGAATACCCAGAGGCATTGCCTCCCCCCACCCCCCACCCCCGGCCCACCATACACACATCGACTGACTGCTGCTTTCACAACTCATAGCCCACAACCCCATGGTGAATACCAGAAATCTCACTGAGGAGGGTACTCATTGAAATGTGGGCAAGGGCGGAGAGCAATGATGGTACCAACGAGTGATGTGTCCATACAAAGTTTTCTACTTAATAATAATTTTAAAAAGTAACACCAAAACAGCACACATACTTGGTGGTGGCACGTCAAAAGGGCATAGTCACCAAACTACAGGAGCTTCCACTAACCACACCAGAGACACCCCCTTTGTGATTCTGTAACCCATCAGAAATCAACTGCTCCCTATAGAAGGTTGGAGATAGAAAGGAGGAGAGATTTCATATGCACAGAGAAAAAGGTTATTTATTTATTTACACATCTCCCACGGAAATGCCATACATCAGATATTTAGAGTTGACACGTTTAACTGTTCAGTATTTTTATACAAATATAAGAATACAGAATTAAATAACACATGAAAAGCTTACTAAGTATATAAATATACAATTCTACAATGAAAACAACTCACATTTTAATTCCTAGGTCACTGGCTAGAGACAGTAAACCAAAAGTTACTGGGAAAAAAATAACTACTAATTTTGTCTCATGGGGGGATCCATATTCCACTAATGAGAACAATATATGCAGGACAAGGGGATTGTATGTTCATACTTACCTCCTCCCCTCTGGAACAATGGAATGTTAACTCACAGAGAAAAAAATGTCAGGTGAATTAGCTGACTGCTGCACAGGAAATCGCTAAATGTCTGTTTCATAATATATTTTCATTATACTAGGCTGTGTTCAGAATGGCCTAAAACAGGGTGACAATGTGGGACAAACAGACAAGGAAAGCATGCTTTGTTTAAAACAACAACAACAACAACAACAACAACAACAAAAAAGAGTAAGCTACTATCTAAGACTATCGATATTGCCTAGATGCTATAAAAATAAGTTAAATAGATAAGTTAAGGTTGACAATGTTATTTCACGATAAATTCTTCCCTAGTTTTGTCATGGTAAATCTCATCACAGCATGTGAAGAATGGCAGGAGAATTGGAGATCCTAGCAAGGCCAACAGTTAGCAAAACCGTAGCAGGAAGGAGACTTGATACCCCAAGATTGGAATCAGACTGATGAAGCTAACAGACGAAGGAAGAGGAGAACATCAATAGAAAAGCAACAGGTAGTTGCAGAGAAGCTCTTTGGACCTTCCTGTGTTCTGTCTTCTCTTTCTCTTCACTTCTTCTTCCTTTGCTTATTCCTCTTGTTTTTTTTTTTTTTCTTCCTGGAATTCCATTCATTTTCAGAGCAGCATGGCAGATTATGTGGCCCAAGTCCTTTATGCTTTCAGTGAGGACATGGAGGCTCAGTGAGGTAAACTGACTGACGGATTTCCCACCAGAGGAGCTCAAATCAGCTCGTGAGCTCAGAGCTTCTAAGTCCAGTGGCCTTTCAACAACACAGCGCTCGCTCGTGGCTCTACAAGACCAAGTCCTACAACAGACTTGAGAGGTAACATAACTTTCTCTTGGAACTCAAACACCGAGTACCATAGGTGGCAGTGAAAACTTGTCCAATTCTTCACACGGTTGCTCCCGCTTCTTTTGTTTTGATTACGTCCCTTGGAGAATGACCTTTTACCTCCTGCTTTCCTTTACATCAGATTCAAGTAGACCAGGGAAAAACTTTCAGCACTCTGTGTCCTCTAGGGCTCTGGGTAAAAGAAAGATGGCCATATTGACTTCAAAGACTGATAATTTCTTAGCATATTTTAAGAAGACATATAGCAAAAGAAAAATGAAGAAACTCAGAAATCTTGGTTAAAAATAAAAAAATAGACATTTCTATTTCTTTTTTATTAACTTGTTGTAAGATAAGATCCCAGGCTGGAGAGAGGGCTTAGTGGTTAAGTGCTTGCCTGTGAAGCCTAAGGACCCTAGTTCAAGGCTCGATTCTCCAGGACCCACGTTAGCCAGATGCACAAGGGGGTGCATGCATCTGGAGTTCATTTGCAGTGGCTGGAAGCCCTGGCACACCCATTCTTTCTCTATCTATCTGCCTCTTTCTCTGTCTGTCACTCTCAAATAAATAAATAAAAATAAGCAAAAGAAGATAAGATCCCGCTTTGTAACTCAACTTGTCCTAGAAGTCACTGGGTAGCCCAGGCTGTCCTTGGACCTATGATGATCCTCCTATCTTAACCTCCTAAGAGCGAGGATTACAGGTACAAGCCACCATGCCCTGTTAAAAGTAAATCTTTCTAATCCACTGTAATACGAGTAGACTTTATGACTCTTTTCCAAGAGACAGGCAGGGCTGGAGAGAGCGTAATGGTTAAGGCACTTGCCTGCAAAACAAAAGGATCAAGGTTCAATGCCCCAGTAACCATATAAGGCAGATGCACAAGGTGGCACATGCATCTGGAGTTTGTCTGCAGTGGCTGGAAGCCCTGGCATGCCCAGTCTCTCCCTTTCTCTCTTTCTCAAATAAATAAATTTAAATTAAAAAGGGGGCTAAACAGATGGCTTAGTGGTTAAGGTGCTTGCCTGCCAAGCCCAAGGACCCAGGTTTGATTCCCCAGAACCCACGTGAGTCAGATGCACATGGTAGCACATGCGTCTAGAGTTCATTTGCAGTGGCTGGAGGCCCCGGCACACCCATTCTCATTCTCTGCCTCTCTCTCTCTCTCATAAATAAGTAAATAAAAATTTTAAAAAATTTAAAAAAGACAGATAGTTCTAGGAAATAATAGAAAAAAGAATTGCCCAGGTCTACAAATAAAGACCCATGGTCAAAAATGCCAAATGATCTTAAAGTATCCCATCGCGAAGACCTTGAGCCTTGTTTCCTGTGGATTCTATGGAAGTTGCTGGACATCAGGTTTGCAATCATCACGAAGTTAAAGAGGATCTGTTTCAAGAAACACTGAGCTCCTAGCACATAAACTAGGAGGACATGGGCCTCTATGATTCATGGGAACAATAGAGTAACAGAGCTAGAACTTAATCTCGGTGCTTCCCTCCCACTCTGAAAAGCCTTAGAGAATTCTTTACTAGACCCTCCAAAGTCCTGTGTCTCTTAGATGCCAGTATTTCCAACATCAGCTACCAGTGGTTCATGGATGTACCACTGCCTCCACAATACAGCTCAATGCTTAAAATAACTAATATAAATGAATTATTAGAAAAATGAGACAAAATGCCAGTTATACGCAGCAATTCATTTTCAATTATTATATTTTACAGACATGGCATTGCTCTCTCATTATTTATTATTAATTATTTCATCTCAATGAATACTTGTAATTTAGATTAGTAAACAGTAGTGTTTTTGTTGTTGTTGTTGTGGTTTTTGGTTTTTCAAGGTAGGATCTCACTCTAGCTCAGGCTGACCTGGAATTCACTCTGTAGTCTCAGGGTGGCCTCAAACTCTTGGCGATCCTCCTACCTCTGCCTCCCTACTGCTGGGATTAAAGGCATGTGCCACCACGCCTGGCTAAACAGCAGTTTTTTAAACATGAAAAAAATTATTTTATGAGAGAGAGAGAGAGATAGAATGGGCACCCCATTGCCTTCAGTTGCTATAAAGGAACTCCAGATGCGTATGCCTCCTTGTGGGTATGTGTGACATTGTGCACGTGCATCACTGTGTGTCTGGCTTATGTGGGACCTGGAGATTCCATGATGAATTCTTAGGCTTTGCAGGCAAGTGCCTTAACCGCTAAGCTATCTTACCAGCCAAATAGTAGTTTTTGAATGGGAAACTCTCCTTAGACCATACTTAGTGTAGCATTGTTCTAAAATCTTAATGACTTTTCTGCCTTAGAGATTTCACCGTTTTTAATTCTTTTGGAAGCCAGCTTCTCTCTTCCATGCCTAGCTATTTGTTTCTTCCAGGTCTCTGATTTAACACTGACATCTCAGACAAGCCATCCCCAATCTATTTGCTATAAATAAATAGCTCTCCCTTCATATTATTCCCCTTTCATTGTTTGCTACATGTTTCTTATAGATACATTTTCATATTGTAATAGCATAGTTCACTTGTGGTTTCTCTGTCCTAGTGGCCTGTACCCACCACCAGAATGCAATCTCCTGTCTTATTCTTTATCATCTTACCAATGCTAATAAAATGCATGTGAACAACTTGTTAATGAGTGGTTTTAAAATTAATAAATGAATACACTTCACTTCTGTGAGCCTTGTTGGGATCATCATCTGTGTAATGAAAATAGCAACCTCTGTCTCATATTGCCATGAGATCAGATGTAATGAGTGCACCTCAAAGTCTAGTCCTTTTGTCCCATGATCACCCACTTAAATATTCAAGAAGACCCTCTCATCTCCAATCCAGGCCTGACCTCTACAATATCTTCTTCTGAAATCAAAAACTTTTGTTCCTGAGTGGTAAGGCTCATTTTGGGTGATCAATTGTCAATAATCAAACTACTAACTATAATTCAGAAGGGTCTTTCCAGTGCTAACATAGTTTTATCCAGAGAACACTCCAAAGTTCTTTTCTAAATCTGCTAAGCCTGATTTGAAATGATTCATTGCCTGATATTTGTAGCGGGTTCAAAAACGTTTTCCTTTCTTAAAAATAGTTTCCATAACAAATATGCAAGTACACTACCATACCTCACCCAAAAGGGCAATGCTCTATTTATAGCACTTACTAAAACAGAAATATTTAGGATGTTCCTGAATTCTGGGATGCCTAAGGACCACCTGAACCTCCTGATAATAACTAATTTACAGATACCCAAGACATGCTTAGAGATTCAGATGGTCTCTTTAATTGTTCAGGCATAATACCCTTTCTGTCTTTTTTTTTTTCTGATTAGAATAATCCATGAACCACTGTCCTGAGGGAACAGCAACTATGTGGTATGTTTTAGGCACAAAGACTAAAGGAGGAATAGACTGTTTAATAGGGATAATAGAGCAAAGTCAAGTCATTGAAGGATAGATGCTACATGGAAATCAGTGTTCTTGGGCAGCCTAGGGAAGCTTTCCATCTATAACAAACTTTAGCCGGCTGTATTTTCTAATATCCGGCAGCTTTCATTTCCTGAAAACCCATTCACATACACACTTTCAGTAACTTTCCTCACTCTTCCCCAAACTTGCTCTCACTTTAGTAAATAAATAGTCTTCCCATCATCCTACACACACAAAAATTCTTAATCAAAATAATCCCCCTTATTCAAAATTGAACATATTACAAATATCAAGAAATCAATTCTAAAGTGTCACAAGCTCATTCCACTAACATGCAGGCTTCTGTCACTCTATGATTTTGTCTTGTCCTCTCAGCTTATCTTCACTTCAAAGTTTTCTTACAACCAATGCTAATGATTGATAAGCATTCTGCTCTCCAAATTCCCCCACCTTTGTGCTCAAAGAAAAGTAATTTTCTGAAATTTTCTTCCTCATAGATTATGTACTATATTCCTCAGGAAATTTCCTCCATTTTGTGTCATTAAACTTACCTCCTCTCATCATCTGTACAATTTATGAAAATACACATTGGTAAAATGGAAAGGGACCATAAATCTGATCAACAACAATCTTAGAACCAGGAATTCTGACCAGTCATGGTGAAATTCTGTCTCCTTTGTTTACAAAGAAGGACAAAAGGCTCTGCTATGGTTTTTCTCCTGTGCGTGAAACCTCCATAATTGTCTCTCATTAACACTGAGCTGTAAATTATACTGAATACTATGAGCATTAATTTCCACTACATATATTTGGTCATGTGTCTGTATATAACATATAGTAACTTACTTTTTTAAAAAAGAACTATTAGTGGAAGAACTGTTTTTCTTCATGTGGGCTGTTGAAAACAATGAGGGTCTACAGGTAGAGGATTTTAAAGAATTATACAGAAAATCTTGAGGGTCCTAAAATCTATAATAGTTGCATAGCATGATTCTTTCACTATGAGAGACTTAGAAACCTCTATGGTTTTGTTGAGACAATTTCTTAGTATGTAGCTCAAACTGACTATGCAATCCCTCTGGTTCAACCTCCCAAGTGTTGGGATTATGGGCAAGTGCTACCATGTCTAGTTAGCAATTTCCATTGTACTAAGTTATGACAAGTGGGGAAAGACCAGTTTAGTCATGAGTAATATCACTGTATACAGTGCTCAGTGTAATGTTCCTGCTTTGCTCTTACAGAGCATCCAGTTGAACTTACTTATGACTAAGCTATTACAGGAATTCAGAATTTCTTGCTGCCATGAGGGGTGAATACAGAGAAGCAGGAAATACTAAAATTTCAATTTAAAAATCGACTTAAAAACAAACTTCAGTTAATAATAATGACTAGTTAAAAAAAAGCAGAAGTGTACTTTTTATTAAAGACTTTAGAGATAACATAATCTTGAAAAATAAAGATTTGCTTTGTTAGAAGGAGATAGAATGTGAATGAGAAAGCCAAAATGACAGACTCAGACGTTTGGACCAGGTTCTGATGTTCTTTGCTGTATAGCTTTGATCAAAGCCCAGGCTAAGGAATTATAGATCTAGGATGTTCACACAGGGAGGTCAGTAAGACTGTCCCTATGCTAAGCTTACTCTCAGCCCTTTGCAGCATTTATGGCCGCACAATAATGGTGTCATATATTATCCACATCCTATTTCCCTGAACCTGGGACTGTGTTACCTTACATGGAAAAAGGATTTTTTCCCATGTGATGATTAAGACTCCAGAGATACAAATAGGCTTAAGGTAATCACAAGGGGTCAAACGCAAGGCAGGGGAGTCAGTGAGAGTAATTCAATGTGTGAAAGGCCCAAGTGGTCATTGCCAGCTCTGTAAGGTAAGGGAATAAGCAGCAAGTGATGAGATTGATCTAGAGACGCTGGAAAGACAGGAGAAGCAATTTCTCCTGGAGCCTTACAGAAAAGACTATAACCCTGTAGACACCTCAGTTTGAGCTCAGTGCTGCCCATGTTGGATTTCTGATGTTCAGAGCTATGGTAAAATTAATTTGTATTACTACAAGCCTCTATGTTTGTGATGACCTGAGAAAGAAACTAGAAAATACTGACAACATTTATGATTTCCTCCTCAGCTAAGTCATGTAAATACTTTCCTTAAGTAACCCAAACTTTTCCAATTAATTAACATAAAGAAGTCTTCTCTAGTAATGAGGACTAAATGTTTGGACCTGTTCAGAGCCAGGTCTAGTGGTACAAATGTGACTGCACTGGTGAAGGGCATAGCGATTTCAAACAAAGTGACTGGTAATAGACACTAGGAGAAGAATGCAAGCTAGGATTCAAAAGCAATGACAGATGCTCAAGAGGATTGTTCAACTTCAAGACTTTCTCAACCTTCTTGTTTTACTCACTATATCATTCCACAAATGACCTTAATGTGGATAGGTAATCTCCTTTACAAATCCCCATGGCCAAATAACCAACAGGATGAACTGAACTAGCACTTAATTGCTGGCAAAAGATTAAGGTATCTTTACTCTGAGAATTGCTCCCACTATAGACTGAAACTCAAAATTTGGGTCACTTAAACCAAAAGGCTTTAAGAATTAGGAGAATAGAAAGAAGACCCTCAAGCAAAAACTCTAGAACTTCAAGAGTATGGCAGAGAGCAGAGGCCAGTAAGCTAAAAAAACGATATAAAGGGAAGAGAAAGGAAGCAAGAGGGTTTGTATTGTATATATGTAAGTAGAAGAATAGATTAACGGGGGTGAAAAGGCCCAAAGTGAGGTCAGGGGAAGAGATTGAGTAAAGGAAAGGTGGAGGGAGGGCTAATCAAAATCTAAGAGGATATAAATAAATCATATGGAATCCTCCGGTTTTGGACAGTGGAACACTCAGGAGCCATAGATCATTGCTAGAAAATTTTCAGTGCCAGGGATGGGATACCTTCCAGTGAGTTGTTGGCCAAGGAGGTCCCTGATGTGCCCAAAACATTATAGGCCATTGCCAAGGCCCTTGGTTTCCCACCAGGAATAGATGGTAAAACCCTATTGCTGAAGACTCCACATACTCGGGCTGCAAGGCCACTGAGAAATCCTGCTGGAACTGAGCTGAAAACCTCCTCCATGTAGACCAGCTGACAGAAAGCTGGAAGAAGCATCTCTGCATGCAGTTCAATGGGAGAGAGAGAAATCACCAGTGAAGATACTCAACAGTGAACACTGCAAGTCTTAAATTTTGCCAGCCAGGCCAAATGAGCCAACAGGTGCAATTGTGGCACGTCTGACATAGTGAAAACTAACTGCCCTCTGATTGGACTGGAGGCCCACTCCATGGGAGGGAATACATCCCTGATACTGAAAACTTAAAACAGGGGTAGCCATGAGCCCTAGGGGTGTAACATCTGCTGCTGTCTGGATAAATGTATATACTACACTTATCAAACTGCCCAGTAAGCACTTCTCTTAATATTCATACCCTTATATTAATGCTACTCTCACTTTGGGTAGAGAATCTTCTCTTTTCAGATGGCAGTGACCTTGGGACGACTAAGAAGGTGTCATAGTGGGGGAAAGAAGTGACTGGAGTACTGAGTCACATCTCAACCACACCTTCCAAGGCTCAGGGTCTAATGCGGAAGAGGTGGCGGAAAGAATGTAAGAGCCAAAGGAAGGGTAGGACTCCTTACAACATGCTCCCTCCAGACATAAAATGGCCTGGATATCCATGACCTCATAGTGCCTGACACTACCTACACAAGACCATCGTAAGAGGAAGAAAAGATCATGACATTAAAATAAAAGAAAGACTGATTGAGATGGGGAGGGGATATGATGGAGAATGGAATTTCAAAGGGGAAAGTAGGGGGAGGGAGGGTATTACCATGGGATATTTTTTTATAATCATGGAAAATGTTAATAAAAATTGAGGGAAAAAAAAGGTATGGCAGAGAACTTTGTGGTCAGATTACATCATGCCATTTTTTTTGTTGTTGTTGTTGTTTTTTCTTGTTTTTCTTGTTTTGTTTTTTTGAGGCAGGGTTTCACTCTAGTCCAGGCTGACCTGGAATTCATTATGTAGTCTCAGGGTGGCCTCGAACTCATGGAGATCCTCCTAACTCTGCCTCCCGAGTGCTGGGATTAAAGGCGTGTGCCACCACGCCCGGCACATCGTGCCATTTGGACATGAGGAATGGCGCCTGTGCACATGCAAAAATTATAAATCCATTGCCAGAAATCCTTGATGCGGAGCAGTTTAATGAAGGTTCCCCACGTTATGCTCTGTGCATAAAGCATCATATTTCTTCTTGAACTGTGAGGAAACTAGGACGGGGTGGGGATGACACGTGTGTAGCCCTTCTGTTTGAGAAACATGAGTGCACTTATTTGACAAAGGAATAGTTCTTGTTTGCTTAGAATAATGAATGTTCTTTGAATTAAACTTCCAAGTAGTGGCTAACTTCATCACTACAAACTGTTTTCAGAACACTTTGTTGCTTGACATAGTGCTAACTTTATATTAGTAGAGAGTGCATATTCCCAAACAGTAAATAGCTATTTATTAAAATTGCCATTAAATATTTCTAAGAGCCCATTTACAGGTCAGGTTATTGAGCAATAAAGGAAGTAAAGATACATACAAGTGTTATGTGGCAAAATCACTTATATGAAATATAAGTATATATTGATGAAAAAGTGAAGTTTACAATATACAGTTTAAATGAATGCCTAAATTTTCTATTGTTCCCAAACCAGTCTTGAGTCAATCAAGCAAAAAATGGAAAAATGCTATTCAAAATAAAATAAAAGAGTTCTAAAAATTAAGTGATTGTCTATGATGATCAGCTCCAAAACAGATCTGAAGCTTCTTATATTGTTGTGAGAAATGTATACATATGGTTGGACAAATGCTGTCAAGATAAAAGATCATTTTCAACTTCAACTTTAAATTCATTTTCCTGTATTAGAAAGGCATGAATTTATACCATTATTACATTTTAATAGAACTATTATGGAATGGTAGAAAATTTTCTTAGGAAATTTGGATTCTTTTTCACTTTATACTTCAGTAATAAAACACTGAATTCATGAAATAAGAAAAAGAAAATTGTTTGAGAGTTTATTAGTATTACTGGGATAGTCCTCGAAGAAATAACTAATGATCGCCTCGGGAATGGTGCAAAGAGATGGACTATTGACTTGTACATTCTCCCAGAGGGCAGACTTACAACTTAAATGGGAACAGCATGGCACTCTGTACCTTATAGAACCACAAGCAACATTACATGAAGCTACCCTCATAAAAAAAGAACATCAGCCTTTAGAGATTGCCTCTCTGTGAAGAACTAAATTTGTTTCGACTTTGGGGGGTAGTGGATCATGGTTATATATAAAATAAATATTGTTTTGATTATTTATCATACATAAAGTTGACCTTAACATGTTTTTCTTTCTAGCTACTATGAAGCTCCATGAACACGAGCTCATCCTTCTCATCTTCTCATCTCACTACAAACTGAACACATGTGTGTGCATGCACACATATACACACACACATATATGCACACATAAACACACATACACACATATACACTCATATACACACATACACACACATACTTTCCCTCTTCCTCATTCTTGCTCACATTGTCATTTCCTAGATTACTGGGTTCAAAAGCCTTGTTTGAGTTTTTAATGCTTCTCTACCCATCCAAAAGTTCTGTTTTCAAGAGGAAATGGAAAGAAAACAAATTCAGATAAGAAAAATGGTAGGCAAATGTGTACCAATGTCCTTCCTCACAAATTAATGAGAAGCACCTGCTATCTGAATAAAAATACAATATATATCACATAGGCTATGATTGTCTTTTCTTTCTCACAATTCACTGTATAACTTAATGTTTGGTCTTCCTGAGGTAGTATTTACCTGGCTCCGAATATTTTGGCTTCTAGCCTAATCAACACTGCTTTTAATAACTCAAAGTATACATAATCAAATGTCCAACTTGTTAAGTTTTTGAATCAGTCAAAAATAAACTCATTCAAAACATGTTATTGAAGCTGGGCATGGTGGCGCACACCTTTAATCCAAGCACTCGGGAGGCAGAAGTAGGAGGATCACTGTGAGTTCAAGGACACCCTGAGACTACATGGTGAAGTCCAGGTCATCCTGGGCAAGAGTGAGACCCTACCTTGAAAAACAAACCAACCAACCCCCCACCAAATAATGCTAATGCACATTCAGATAAATTGAGTGAACTTGCCATGTCATGAAGACATTCATTAAACCATCTCAGTAACAATCCAGTGCTTACAAGATTCAACAAAAAAATCAGAGCATTTTGTACAAGAGGAAAAACTTGGGCACAGACACAAACTGCCTGTTTTGCTATAAGACTTGGATAAGTCATTGAGCAATTATCTATCCCAGAAAATCCAATACTAGCTTCATGAGCAAAGACATACAGTTACTTCACAAATGTCCCTGTCTAGGGGTCCAATAATAACTCTTCGAAATGAATTTGAATTCTTTATACTTTTCTGCTTACACTTTCCAAAAGAGGTGAGGACATGTTAAGAAACATGCAATTGCTAACAATAATTCCTTGCAAGTCGGAACTCCAGGGCATTAGCAATCAGCGAAAAGGTACTGTGGAAGCCGTCAAAAGACCACACTAGCTCCAGACTGCTTGTAAGGAACTGCCTGACCTTAGGGAAGGAAGCTGACTTCCTTCTCAGAGCTCTTCGTTCCTGATCAAAAAGGTGAAATGATTGACTGAAGTCGAGCCCAAGAGACTTCGCCTTTGCTATGATGCGGAGAGAGTATTAGCTCTGTGGGCTTCTGCCCATGTGCCAAGGGCCTACCTGACCTATAATCTCCCAGAGAAAACAAATCCTTTTATCCACGTTCAAAAAGGGTCACTGGCATTGCAGGTTCATTGCTGGAATGGTAAATGCATATGAATGAATCTTGGGATTGTAACAAAGCTGAGCCAAGTAAAAGGCGGTCCAAAAGACCTAGTTCACAAAAAGTGGTCTGTGGGACTTAAAACACAAAGGGAAATGTGCTAGTATTTGAGGGAGATTCTGAATCAGATTATAAAATAACACTCAAAACCTACAGTATTTTCTTTCCTGACCCCCATCTGCAATTAGCAAGAGGGGAGACTCCCATGTGATCTTTCAGCCTAGAAATTCCTATTTCATGCAGCTTAAGCTTTGTGCTCAAGAAGGTGCATGGTCTTCAGAAAGACTGACTTCTCTCTGCAAATATCCTTCTCCCGTTTCATAGCATTTTTCTTTTATGATGTCCTTTGACATTGTCATAGACTGGCATTTATGAGGTACTGAATTTACAACAGGAGAAAGGGAGCTAGGAAAAAAAATCGCTTTGAGAATCTATTCATTCTCCCTTCCTTCCTTTCATTTGTTCATTCATTCATTCATTCACCACTCAGTCACTCATGTCATTAACCTTTACTGAGTACATAGTTTATATAAGATACTGTGATAAATGTTGTGAGTTATAAAGAAAAGTTCCCAGCTCGGAAGGGCAGAATGACACGACACAATTACTATACATGTGGATCACCTGTATTTTGCTGATAGTGTTTGAGGCATCATGGGAGTGTAACATAGGAAGTGCTATGTAGTGAGTGATCATATTGGACAATTTCACAGTCTCTTAAATGGGCTTCTGGCTTGTGGATTGCTGTAAAAAGAGAAAAGACTGGCCTTATTTATAGAAAGAGAGGAACCTACATGGGTGCCCGATTTCTTTCTTTGGTTTTTCCATTAAGTGATTCCATTGTGAACCATTAAATATTTTCCTCGTTTCCACTCATGAACCTTTACTTTCTACTTATAAAATAATCAGCCTTTAAAATATCTTAGAAGATGACACACAGAAATGTCCAGTTGCAAGAAAATGACCTTGAAGCATTTTTACATAGCATGAACATTTGTGTATTCTGGAAACAATAAACAAAACACACAGTTGTAATCCCCTTATTTATGTCTTAAAATAACCCCCAAAATATTATTATTAAAGAGAAATATTTACCTTATTTCATTCTTTGCATCCCCTGTGATGACTCACCTCGGTCCTGATTCCGGTGACGCTTCCAGTATAATAAGATTGAGATTAGGACCAGAAGAATTACCAGAGAAACAATGCTTAGCAACAGTGGAATTGAAAACCAGAATCCTGCAGGTATGGAAGGGAGGAGAGGGAGAACGGAGTCAGAAGAATGAAGCTGTTAAGGCAAAAATTTCCACAGCACCAGTTATGATGACTTTGGAGTGACAGTTGAGCCTTCACATGCAATTATCCTCAGATACATACCTATTGAGGTCTTTATTCATAATTTTATATGACTTGAATCACCTTTAGATAATATTAGTAATAGCTTACATGTTTTATGCAGTTATACATAATGAGATTTTCACATGTGTTACTTCAACCCACAAAACATTCTAGAAGTTACATGTTATTATTAATCTAAAACTGAGAGTCAGGGAAGCTAAGGTAGCTAAAAATCAGAACAGAAAATACAAAAGCCAAGACTTAGTCAGAAGTCTATTTGCCTCTGAAAAAAATACCTGTTGCCATACTGTACATCAGGGTAACATGTGTTTATTAAAGAAAAATTTAATACTGAGAAATATCAAGAAAAATAATCATGAATCTCGTGAACTCAACCACCCAAGCAGCCCATTTCAATGGTCTTTGTACATGTCTTCTCATCTATGTCTTGTTATTAAGTTTCTTTCCATGACTCAAAAAATGCCACCTGATTAAATATTGGTGTCACTTTGTAATGGAAAATAAAGGAAAAACTCCTGGGACTGGAGAGATAGATCAGTGGATAAGGTGCTTGCTTGTAAAACCTATGAGCCCTAGTTTGATTCCCCAGTACCCACCCACATAAAGCCAGACACACAAGGTGGCACATGCATCTGGAGTTCGTTTGCAGTGGCTACAGGCCCTAGTGTGCCCATTCTCTCTCTCTCTCTCTCTCTCTCTCTCTCTCTCTCTCTCTCAAATAAATGAACACAATATTTTTCTAAAAAGGGAAAGCTACTGACGTGAAAGCATCCAGCTCCTCGTGGATTATTGAATTTGTCACATCATAATTTTAACTAAGAGCCTTCAAATTTGTCTCATTGCTATAGTATAGAACTTGTCATAATGCATTAGAGTGAGATATTTCATAAATGTTCACAGAATAAACAAATATTACATAAATCATATTAAACGCTTTATACTATGCAAGTCAAATTTAGCACTCCTGGAAAAGAAATGCTCCTTTGGGATTCTAATTTTTCAGGCATATTTATCTTTTGCCTTGACTAAATCTGAAGCTCTCTTCACAAATCTTCAAATATAGCTCACAAATTTACCTGCTTTCTGACTAACTGAAGTTTTCAAAGAGTCCAGCATTGTTGGCAGGAGGTGCTCTTTGGAG
This sequence comes from Dipus sagitta, assembly GCA_036346955.1. NCBI lineage: Eukaryota > Metazoa > Chordata > Mammalia > Rodentia > Dipodidae > Dipus > Dipus sagitta. The sequence goes on along the minus strand of CM070774.1, from coordinate 178,367,401 downwards.
CTACAATGGGGTGTGCAGAGAAAACTTTCCAAGTTTCTTTTTTTTTTCCTTAAAGCACACTTCAGAAATAGCTACAAATTTATAGCATGCTTATTCCTGAGTGTTCCCTCCAGAAAGTTCTTCAGAACTATGGAGGAAGAAAATGGTGACTGCCATCACTATAAGTTCTTACCTCTAAACCCAAGTTTCCTTTAGTCTTTCACACTTAATTCTGACACCTTGTATCCACGAGTCTCAAAGGTGTTGTTTGGAAGGACACACCAGAGAAACATGGATGAGAGGCACCTTGTATTGCAAGATTGAGGAAGACCCTCCAGACTGGCCCTTTCCCAGTATGGACAAGTGTAGATTATCCAGAAACTTCATCACAGATTTCATTTCTCCCAGGCACCCTTCCTAAACATGTTTATTGAATAATTTATACTTGCTGTACTTTTTAATTGGTGTTTGTTGCTAATCTCTTATTATGCCTAATTTAGAAACTCTTCCTGCTGGTCCCGTCCACCTGATGCTGGCCAGGAGGTGATGTCCAGCCTCTGCTCATGCCATGGTTTCCCCTGCCATCGTGGAGTTTCATCCTCAAGTCTTTAAGCCAAAATAAACCTTGACCTCCCACAAGCTGTTTTAGGTCGGGTGCTTTGTGACAGCAAGGTGAAGGGAACTGCAACAGGGAGAGTATTGAAACCTCGCTTCATTTCTTTCCTTGACTGTGTTTCTCTTCCCACACTTACCATCCCTCCCCCCACCTTCCTCTCTCCAACCATGGCCTTTGCTGAGAGGTGGAAAGTTTGTGAAGGTCTTTATCACCTTCCAGTTGGGGAAATACAGAAGCAGCCACAGCCAGCTTTACCGGCTGTGTCTTACCTTTGTCCAGAGTTTGCTTGTAGTCGATCACAGTTCCCAGGTACAGCACCTGGCAGATCACCTCCTTCCCCACTTGATTCTTGGGGTCTTTGACGCGGAGGATGCTGGTGACAGATGTGGTCCCATTTGCATGCGACTGACTCTCGGTACTATTCTCAATCCCTGTCCCAATGCCCTTCCAGGAGATCACGGGGGCTGGGCGAGCAGTGGCAGAGCAAGTGATATTTAGGTGGTCTTCAAAAATGGTGTAGTGAAGGAATACTTTGGGCTGTACTGGGACAAGAGAAAAAGAACATATGGCCTGCCATCAGTTAGGACGGAGTTTTGCATTATTTCACAGGGATGAGGGAAATATCCTTGCAGAAAGACAATAGGAGCCTAAGCCCACAAGGTGGCACATCCCACTCCCACCGGAGCGTGGCCGGCACTACCTATGTCTCATTCTTTGACGTGCAGAGTGGACAGCTCCAAACCTCTGGTGAGAAAGGCTCTGTCTGTAATTTGTCTCTAGCACAAGTCTGGATAGACAGACAGTCCTGAGAAGACAGACGATCCTGTTCTTTCCCGCACAGTCCACGCCTAATTATCGTGTCCTTGTGCATGACCAGTGCCTGCTTTGGAGGATTCCTTACAAACTGCTCAACAGCGTTCCCTTATTAGTACCTGCATACATGTACCCTGTCACCAGCACCTGTACACAGGAACCCTGTATAGTCACAGATGTGCATACGTGTACCCTGTCCTGTCAACAGACGTGTACACATGCACCCTGTCCTGTCAACAGACGTGTACACATGCACCCTGTCCTGTCAACAGACGTGTACACATGAACCCTGTCCTGTCAACAGACGTGTACACATGAACCCTGTCCTGTCAACAGACGTGTACACATGTACCCTGTCCTGTCAACAGACGTGTACACATGCACCCTGTCCTGTCAACAGACATGTACACATGTGCAATGTCCTGTCACCAGACCTGTATACATGTACCCTGTCCTGTCACCAGAACCAGGGCAGGCACGACACAGCCAGCCAGTCAAGGTGATACCACTTAGAGAAAATGATTTCCTGTATAAAACTGGATCAGCAAATGAGACAGAGAAGAAACTTGGGAAGATCACTGCATAGAAAACATACCCAAACTGCAAACTAGAAATTCATAACCCACTACCAGAAAGAAAAAAAATCAAAGGATTACAGTTACAAAAGTCCCAGAAATCTCCTGACAGAGTTCATGGAAAATGGCATAGGAGAAAAAAAAAAAGAAATAATTTTCTGGCTAAGCTGAAACTGTTTCTCTTGTAAAAGTTCCCCCAATAATGACTTCACTTTGGCTGAGATGTAGAGCTCATCTCTGCCACGCATTGCAGGCCATTTTGTGGCTAGCTGTGGAGCCCACAAAGTAATGAGAGAGCTTTGTAAGTGAAAGCTGGCCTGGACCTCTGGGTTTAAGACGTAGGTGGGTGGCAGTGGCTGGGGTTGGGGAGCAAGAGTGCAGCAGAGGGCCCTAACACCAAACATCAGCAAGCCTTGGGAGAGATAACATCAGGAGGAGGAATGTGATTTTGAAGTGACAAGACTGCATATCAGAACCCTCTGGGATATCAAAGAAGGGCTCAGGTGTAAACTATAGTTATGGCTACGAAGGGTCAGTGTGGGCAGGAACAACATTATGAGTTAAAAGACTCGGATGAGTCTGATGATCAGGCCAAAAATGTCAAAGGTAAGGGAGACAGAGGAACAGAAAGAAAAGTGAGATAAAAAGAAGAGAAGAGAAAGGAACAGAAATGAGAAAATATAGCTTAGCTGGGCGTGGCGGTGCACTCCTTTAATCCCAGCACTTGGGAGGCAGAGGTAGGAGGATCACTGTGAGTTCAAGGCCACCCTGAGAATACATCATGAAATCCAGGTTAGCCTGGGCTAGAGAGAGACCCTACCTCAGAAAAAAAAGAAAGAAAGAAAGAAAAAGAAAATATGGAATAAATTTTGTAAGAAGATGAGAGAGTGCTGGAAGGCTAAAGGAAGAAAATAAGGAAGTCAGAGAAACAAAAAATCATGTAGTAAGAATCAAAAAGAAAGCCTGACATAATATTCTTCAGAAAGGACCCATCATCAGTAAAATAAGTGAAAGAGACTTGTAATTATCATACCTCTCATAATGCTTTAGTAAGTCTCTCCCATGCCCAATTTAATTTGTAGGCTGAAAGTTTCATTTCAATATTTCCAACAACCCTGTCTAAGTATCTCTTCTCCACACTCCCCAGCATCCCCCCCCCTACCGTGTGCCACGCTCCAAAGTTATCCCTTGTTCCCAGTTTCTAATGCTTCATGTTAGCATGTGTCTGTAAAGAGGAAAGGCATCACATCAAACTAAGCCTACTGAATTTTATAAGAATGTGTGTTATCCAGCTATATCCCTAGTTGACATTATTTCAGAACAAAAGTCTCTGCTGTGTTTTGCTCTTATTATTCCTGAAACAGCAAAATACGGACCACCATGACTGCTCCAGGTTAGCCTGACCTGCCTCTGTCCTGAGGCCCAGAAGGCCTCAGAGATTATCTATCACACATTTGTCCAAAGTCCATGTCTAAATCAAATCACTGCTATGGAGAACTTGTTGCTGTCATCATTATTCTCAATTTTTCTGAGAGCAGGACTCTCAGAGAAGACAGTTCCCACCAGAGACTTCATGGCAGTACCATGAGCTCTCCCCAGAGTACAGCAACACCCCCTGCAGACATGAAAGACTGTCTCAAAGTGAGCCCTTCTGTGATGAGGACTCTGCAAAGCTAAGTACCTTCGGCTACGTTCTAAATATTTCCCCAAAGAGAAACTGTCTTGCAAGAGATTCTCACCATAAAGGGTGAGGCAGGATGTTCCCGAGATCTTCCCAGAGCCAAAGGTATTGAAGAGACACATGTAACAGCCCTCGTCCTCCAATGTTGTGTTCCAGAAGGTGATGGTTGAGTTCCGGAGTCCCAGCTCGGTGATGTTCACCCTGTCCTTATAGGCAGGCTGGACCACAACCCCGTGGTTCTTGCTGTAAGTGACCATGTTTTCTGGGCTTACAGCCTTCTTTTTCTGCCAAGTCACAATCAAGGCTTCCTGGGACGTTTTCAGAGAGCATCGTAAGGATGCTGGTGTATTCAGCAGCATTCTTTCATCCTGGGTTACCACTTCCACTATAGAACCACACACACACAAAAAAAAGTACATTTAAAAATGTTATTCCATACATACACACACATATTCCTGATAGCAAAACAACATGTAATGAAAGTCAACTACAGAAAAGAGAGAAAGGGCAAAGAAGAAAACAAAATGTCTTTACATACCTATATGTTGGCAGAGAAATATATGTTCAATCTTTAAAAGTAGAGTAGCAGAGTATAATAACAAGAAAGAAAATGCTCAGTGACCAGAAATTGTGAAGAATCCCTGTAAGCTGGAAAATAAGTAGAATGAGATTGAAGATGAAAACTACCAGGCACAAGAGGTTCACCAGGCATGGTCATGCGTGGAGAGGTTATGAGCCAGGAGCAAGAAAGGGTCAAAGGATAACAAGCAGAGTGATGAATTTAAGAATGAGTGATAGATAGCTACACACACACACACACACACACACACACACACACACACACACGACAGCACAGGCGTTTCTGACTCTGGAAGCAGGAGGGAGAACAGGAACTATAAGCACCCAGGGGAGTGAAGGGAATGGTACACAAGAAAGACCCAAGATGGCTCTGATGTTTGGATACTCAAATGACAATCTACACACACACACTTTTTTTTTTATTAAATGCCATGGAAATAGTTTCTTCTTGTCTATGCTGGCATATCATGATGGATGATTTAATGGAGGCCTCCACATAACAGCAAATAGCCAAACATTTGAGTAAGCTAACAAAATGAAAGAGGAGTCATGAATTAAAAAAAAAGAAAAGCAATAGCCAAGCTTGGTGGCAAACACCTTTAATCCCAGCACTCAGGAGGCTGAGGTAGGAGGATCACCGTGAGTTCAAGTACTCAGCCTGGGCTAGAGCAAGACCATAACTCACCCCACACAAAAAAGTAATAAATGACATAAATGAAAGATGCACTGAAAAATCTCAGAACTCATATTGAGCAAATGTATACAGCATAAATCAAGAAATACTTTGACGAGTATACAGGTGATCTAAGCGTAATGAGATGGCAGCATTCCACGTGGTAGGGATTAGAGATGTGGGCAGACAGAAACACACAGACTCAACAGACTGCCTGACCTAGCAGAGTGGACACACCTGGATGGTAAAGTCGAAGGCAGGAAGGCCTGACCATGACATTCTTCCATGATGCACACAAATGGATAAGTTTGTGTGTGGGTTAAAGAAAAAGTCAGTGAGTAGCCTTAAATGCCCTAACTTTAGTCCAATATCACTTTTAACATGGAAAGACAAAGGAACAATAGGGGGGGGGAGAATTATTTTTAAAAATAATGAAAGGAGCAATCTAAAACAAGATATATTCATCATGAATGTTCCACATACCTAATGATCTTAAGTGAATATTAAAAAATTGGAAAATGTATTTCATATGGGCTTTCTCTAAGTAATTTAAATATACTACACTTATTTAAGCATATTTATATGCATGCACATATGACAAATATACATATTTTAGAAAGGCTATATAATCTTTTCCAAGCACACATAAAAAGAATTCTTGAAAATTGCACTTGAAGTTGGCCTAAAAATATTTCTACCCTATAGCCTTGACCACAGTCAATTAGAAATTTACACATCACTTTTAATTCTGGTTTTATCAGATATCATAGCATGAATCATAAGTTATTACAACTAAGTGAAAATCAGAGCATAATGTTAAAATTTGTGGAAACCAGACAAGTATTTCTTAGTGAAATTTAATCCCAATTACACTCTTTAGGAAACAAGAAAGTTCTAAAAATTGAACACAAAACTTACTTCCAACCTCCTATTCACCCACCCCAAATGGAAATGAAGGTACCAGTTCATGAAATGTTATACAAATGTAGACTTAGCCAAAAATACCAAGATTTGCTCTTTCAGCTTAACAAAATAGATGAAATATTGTCAAGTATAAGTAGAAGAAAGAAGGCTATTCACACTGCTCCCTTGCAGCATCAGTGAAGGACAAGGACAGAGCGGCAGATCCACTCTGGGACCTCCTCGTGCTGCACAGCACGTGACTTGGCGACCAACACTTAGAAGGTGAGAAGGTTTCTTGAAACCCACTATGGGGCTGAGGTCTCCTGAATTTGTTGAGATTTTGCAGCACAGAGATATGAAGAAATTATAGCTTTCAGAATACAGAGTGGAAAAGAGATCAAAACTAGGGTTCAGCTCTTGGGTATGTTGGTGGTAGTGGTCTTGACTCTAGAAGACCACGTTTAATGGAAAGCTTGCAATTCTTTGCTGCTTGAATGGAAGCCAATTAGATTCTGCTTGTCAGCTGGTAAGTCCCGTTACAGACACTGTGGGCCAGGGCTGTGGACGGGCGTGAAGCCTGCCATCCTTACCAGTGTTCCCATCACCCTCCCTAAGGAAGCTTGTGTTGAGCAACATCACACTACGAGTGATACTGTTACATACATAAAAAAAAAAAACAGCAAAAAAAAAATGAACTGATCTTCTGTGGAACAGAGCAGGAAAACTAGGAACTTTAGAGTGGATGGCACAAGCACAGGTTTTTAAACAAGATACAATATAAATAATTATGTAATCCTTGTATTTTGTTTTTGTTTTTTTTTTTTTTTTTTTCCTGTTTTACTGTAAAGACTGGGCAAATCCAGTGTTAAGGCTTATTGCCAGCCTGCCCTCCAAACAGACTGTCTACCCCCTCAAGTATCCCATGTTCTTAAAGATGCAGGGAATGGTTTCTTTAAGAGTTTTTTTTAAAGATTTATTTTTATTTATTTATTTATTAGAGAGAGTGAGAGTGAGAATGGGCGCACCAGGGCCTTTAGCCATTGCAAACGAACTCCAGACGCATGCACCAACATGTGCATCTGGCTTACGTGGGACCTAGAGAATCAAACCTGGGTTCTTAGGCTTCACAGGCATGGGCCTTAACCGCTAAGCCATTTCTCCAGCCCTCTTGAGAGCTTTTTAATTGGGTGACTGAAAAGTGGCATTGTAATTTACGTTGGAGGGGTGGGGGGGGGACACATTTTCTTTGGAGTTCATCTACTGCAAAAGCTTCTGGACGTCAAACGGTTCTGCTACCATGAAAACAGAAGTGCAGTAAGCGAACCTCTCCCACCCTTCCAAGCTAATTGCATGCTTTGAGAATTCATGCAGACAGCACAACACAATCAGCGGCCAAGGCCTCCCTCCCCCCATGTGGTGGTTATTGTTTTCGTAGGGTGGGGGGAGGAACTGAGTGTCTTTACCTTGTGCTGTGCACAGCGCCACTGCAGCCATGCCCCAAATCAGGCTGAAGGTGGACAGGTGGCAGAAGGGTCTCCTGAATTCCTGAAGACAGAAGCAAAGGACAGAAATGGGGCGGTTGCATTTGAAGAAGGCCAAAGGAGCCTCCATCAAATACGCACTTCAGGGGAGGACGGAGTTGTTTACACAGCAGAGGACTTGGGTTTTGTGGAAGCAGAGACAGGCTATAAATGGAAGAAATAACAGAGAGCTCAGGATGTGGGCAGGAACAGTCCACATTGTGGCCCTTCCATGACAGCAGTTGGACCTGGCATTTTGGAGTGTTGCTTCAAAGCCACTCCAGTTAAGAGCAAGGTCTTAAGGACACAAGATCCCTGGGACAAAGTGTCTTAAGTTAACACAGAAAACGCAGAGAACAGAAATGTGAGATGCCCTCCAGTGCCCATATACTCAAATCTGTTAATATTGAGAACATAACATCAAAAAAGAAAAATAGGGCCTAGAAAGATGGCTCAGCAGTGTAGGCACTTGCCTGCAAAGTCTAACAACATAGGTTTGATCCCCCAGTAGCTACACAAAGCCAGATGCACAAAGTGGCACATGCATCTGGAATTTGTTTGCAATGGCTGGGGGCCCTGGCATGCCCATTCTCTCTCTCTCTCTCTCTCTCTTCTTTTAGTCTCTTTCTCTGTGTGCAAATAGATAAATATATAAGGTATTTTTTAGAAAGATGAAAACACTTTTCAGATCCATGTGACTGTGGAGACTTATTGAGGCAGCATCCTCTAGATGTGTAGCAAATTTCATATTAATTGACTTTATTTACATTTTTACTTCATTGCTTAATTTTTTTCTATATTTGTCTCCTTCCTTGTGCCTCTTTTGAAGCCATTCTGCTATGTGAGGGAATGATAGCCGGTGTGCTGCCTTGTTGTGAAATGAAGAGGCAGGAAGCTCAGGTGAACGTTCCTCTCCGGTTACTCTAGAATCTTTTCACTTGACTGACATGAATGTTCGTTCTAAGGGGAGCACACAATAAATGTAACATTTTCCTATATTTCTGTACTTTTCTATGCTAAGGACATGTGAGACATGCCAGTTTTCTCTGTGTTTTTCTTTTGCTGAACTTCAGTTTTATTTCATGGCGCCATTCCCAGTGGACATGGAAGCTTTCATCAATGTCACGCCATCTCTGCCCATCCTACCTCCCCCCACCCCCCACTTCATCCATCTTGGGCCCTGCAACAGCGATCCAGGGAGCTTACATCATGCCAAGACCCAGCATGGGGCTACTGGTCATTCCTCACAACCTTTTACCTACCTGGTGGTCACGGACAGTGCTATGTTCCCAGTAACCACCATGGGCACCTGCATTTGAACAACGACCTTTTCCAAGCTGAGCTCTGCTATCCTCTCTTGTTTTTCTCCCCCGCCCCCCGGCTTTGCTTGTGTGTACCTGTATGTAGAGTATGTGTGTTGTGTGCATGTGTGTGAAGATGTGAATGGCAGCCATAGTGAATGAATGCCCTTCTCTGTGGCTCACTCTTAGACTTCCCTGAGATAGTGGTCTCTCCCTCATCTGGGAGCTACTTGTTTTGTTTTTTCTTTTTCTTGTTTCCAGCCGGTAGTCCAAGCCCCAGTGATTCTCTGGTCTCTGTCTACCATGGGTTAGGGTTATAAATGTGCATAACCACCTGAGCTTTTTTTAAAAAAAATAATTTATTTATTTATTTATTTATTTAAGAGAGGGAAAGATGGAGGGAGGGAGAGAGAGAGAGAGAGAATGAGCAGGCCAGGGCTTCCAGCTACTGCAAACAAACCCAGATGCCTGCACCACCTTGTGCATTTGGCTTACGTGGGTACTGGGGAGTCGAATCGAGGTCCTTTGGCTTTGCAGGCAAATGCCTTAACTGCTAAGCCATCTCTCCAATCCCACCCCGCTTTTGATGAGGGTTCCAGAAGACCAGAACTCAGGCCCTCACGCTTAAGTGCAAGGTGCTGTTAACTGCTGATCCATCTCCCCAGGCCCCTCATTGTCCTAGCTTCTCCCTGTCCAGGGGTAAAGGAAATTCATTAAGAATCTCCTCGCCGGATCTGCTCACTCAGCCCCCTCTCTCTGTTATCCTGGGTGAATGGGGGGCGGGGCAGGCATCTGCTTCTCACAGTTACCCCAAAGGGAGGGAGTCCCAGAGAGTTTCTTCTCTTGGGTCTCACCACCTGGGTGCAGGTCCTATTTTCCTCTCCCCACTGTTGGTGGCAGGGTGCAAGGCTTCTTTCCATGATGCAAGCTGCTGTCTGTCCAGAGACATCAGACAATCCCTCTCTTTCCTCTGTCTCCAAACACTTTATCTTCCCTGAGGTCAGAGAGGCTGGGTTCCTTCATCACCAGGAAATGGAAGAGTCAAGATGCGAAGGCAAACATTCTCGACCTCCAGAGTTCAAAACCAAACCGCACCACCCTATTATTGTCTCTCGTCATACGTTCAATGGTCTTGGCTTCCAGATTTAGACGCATAAATGTAAATTATGTTTAATCACAAAATCACTGTTGTGGGGGGTTGATCAAACTCTTACTCAAATGGCAAGCCCTGCTTTGTCGCCCCCGGATAACATGCTCAGCTACAGTTTGGAAGCTGGTATCTGACGCACAATTAATGAAGTGTTTACAGGGCCAAGCAATCTCCCAGAGCCACTGGGTGGTTGCCTGGAGATTCTGCCGGTCATAAAGCATTTCCATCCACACTTTCCTGCCTTGCTGATTTGGCTTAAATCTAAATTGCCTCCCGTGAGCTTTTACCTGGGTTTTCCCTTTTCACGGGCCTGATCTTGGGTGTGCAGTGGTCTTTTTCCTCTGACATTTCTTGCTTAGGTCGATTACACCTGCTAGTGCTTCAGATGACCCCCTTGCCCCCCAAGGGCCACCCTCTCTTTGTCTAACATCCCACAGCTTCTGTATCTTGTCCGATCACACAATTCTGCTTTCCAGCATGACAGAAGACCTTTTCCTAAATGCAGTCCCCCCTGCCCGCCCCAGTATGCCTCAGACCCTGAGACTTTGTCCCCAACATGCTGGCTACTCCTCTTGCACCCCAACCCCATGCTGAATTTTGTTCCTGCTTCCTTGTGACTGGGGGAAAATTGAATGTTCAATAAAGCATGCCTGTCCATTGTGGAACCAATGTTCTCAGGCAGCGCTGACTTCCTGGAGCTGGGACATGAGCTAGCTGTTTAGGTGCAGACATTCTCTTGTTGGACTCCGAGTGCTCTTTCTGTTGATCCCCAGCAGCCCCTGTGGGTCCTTGCTCCGATCTATTGTGACAACACACAGTGAGGGCATCCTGTTGTGAGTAAATATGTCTTCAGACCTGTATGGTCTCGGTTTCTGCTACGACTGCAGCTGGAAACTTACTGCTAAACTATTGGACCACATCTATTTAAACAGCCCTTGGTCAGGGTTAGAGTCACGATTGTTAAGGATGGTATGTCACCTGAGGGACTCTCAAGGTGGGCCTTAACTAGGCCGGTTTTTTGGCATTCCATTTAGCTATAACTTGTATGCCAGAGGTCATTTCCTTCGACACTCTGAAGTGGGTCACTCTAATCACTCTAGAATTTCTATTGTCTTATGACATTCACTTTTCTGTGGGCTTAGGATCAGAGGTTGGAGAACACACTTTGTTTTGGGTGGGAAGAAGGGATTTGAGCGAGACAGGGTTTCATGTAGCCTCCTCTGGCTTCAAACCGGTTATGTAGCTGACAATGGCCCTCGATTCCTCCTGGTCCTCTCTCTCTGCCTCCTGAGTGCTGAAATTATGGATACGGGCCACCACACCTGGGCCCCTGGGAAACAGAGTCTTTGAACGTCATGTTCATAAGCCACCAAATTCTCTTTCCTCTCCCTGCCCCATGAGACTTCCCCAGTGGTATTCTCCTCTTTCCTTTTTACGCTGTGGGCTTACCTGTTGTGATTAACACATGTTCTCTTGGGGAGATTTAAAAAAAAAAAAGCCATGATCTAAACCTTAATGGGCGAAACGCTACGGAGGAAGTGACAAATACCCAGCACACCTGGTGATTCACAAACATTAATTTCATTATGTAATTGGGTTTTCCCAGCCAATTTCATTCTTTCATAGGAAGAGGTAGAAAATAAACTGGTAAATATCAACAGCGCATTCCCCCCCCCCCCCCTTGGGCTACAGCTATTAAGGAGAGAAGATTGTCCTGGGCTGGCTCTGTAATTTGAGATCACAGGGAAGGGACAATGGAACAGGGAGCTGTGGTGGGCAGGCAGGTGGTTGTGTGAGCTCCAAGGCTGGTACAGTCTTGGTGAAGACCTGGCTCTGCCAGCACCCACTGACCTGTCAGGTACACAGAGACCCTTTCACAGTCTCTGGGCCAGTGTCGCAGATGATCTTTCAGGATGGAGGCCCTGGAAGGAATGCTGTCTGTCTTTCCCGTGCCCATCTCCAGCACTCTCAGAGCTGAGGGCCTTCCTGTCTTCAAGCAGAGAGTCCCGGTCACTTAGACCTTCTGCCTAGACCCCCTTAGGGTGTTATTATGGTGTGCACTGACATTCATCTAAGTTAGGATTCCTTGTATTCTTCAAGCTACGGGAATTTAAAATGATATCATCCGAGGTCTGGAGAGATGGTTTAGCAGTTAAGGCCTTTGCCTGCAAAGCCAAAGGATCCCAGTTTGACTCTCCGGGATCCACGTGAGCCAGATGCACAAGGGGGCGCACGCGTCTGGAGTTTGTTTGCAGTGGCTGGAGGCCCTGGCGCACCCATTCTCTCCCTCTCTCTCTCAAATAAATCAATAAAATGTATTTAAAATTATATCATCCAAGGGGGCCTCGGTACAAATGACAGTTTGAACAGCGATTTTGGCATGCGATACCCAACTGCATCGTGATCATGCTTTGCCTACTGCATGGAGTCTCTTGTCTTGAGAGGTCTAAGGCCTATAACAAAGTCACTCCCCTTTCAGAAGGCAAAGATGATAAACCTGTTGGAAAGGACGCAGCCTAAACAAGACCTGCTCACCTTGCCCTCCCTTTATCCTCACTCACAGGTACCACATTCATACGGGCTGTCATTTGGAAGTGCTTCAGGGACGACGGGCAAGTTCACAGTATTACTGAGAGACTGCCTCCTTCCTTTTATTTATTTATTTTGTTAAAACAATGATAATGGAACTTTAGTGGATTTTTAAATAAACTTTTTTGTTTGTTTGTTTTTTGTTTTTCAAGGTAAGGGTCTCACTCTAGCCCATGCTGACCTGGAATTAACTATGTAGTCTCAGGGTGGCCTTGAACTCACGGTGATCCTCCTACTTCTGCCTCCCGAGTGCTGGGATTAAAGGCATGCGCCACCACACCCAGCCTTTTAAATGAACTTTCTATTGACAACATACATACATGCAATATGCCATGATTGCAGTGACCTCCCATCATGTTCCCTTCTCCCCTTCACATGACCCCTCCACTGAGTCCCTTCTTTCCAGATAACCACTTCGCTATTCTTTTAAAAATTTTATTGATTAAGAGAGAGAGAGAGAGAGAGAATGGGCACACCAGGGCCTCCAGCCACTGCAAACAAACTCCAGACGCATGTAGCACCACGTGCATCTGGCTTGCATGTGGGAGTCCTGGGGAGTCAAACCTGGGTCTTACGCTTTGCAAGCAAATGCCTTAGCCACTAAGCCATCTCTCCAGCCCTCTTCTCTATTTTTTGATAATTTTTATGTATGTGCAAAGTGTTCTTAGATCATATTTGCCTCTCTCTCTGTCTTTTCCCAACGCCCCTTACTCCCTTCTCTGCCCCTTCCTTTCTCCAAGTCCCTCTACTATTTTCCATTATGAATATTATTATCTGATCCTATCGGGTTGCTGGTCACAGTCCTATCAAGTTATATAGCCTCTCTCCCCTGCCGGCAATCCCAGGGTCCTCCTCAGTAGGTTACCGGCGTTCCCATGACGTCATTGATGCGTCAGTTTCTGTGGGCGGGGACAGTGCCTCAGGACGCTACTCCCCACTCCCCCCCACCCCCCCGCTCACTCTTTTGCAATGTTCCCTGAGCCTTGGGGGGGGGGGGTGCATTATAAGACTTCTTTAGCGGTAAGCTCTCTGCAATCTGAATTCCTGCTTCCTTTCTTACCACATGGAAAAGTTGGAAAAATCCTCTTAAGTGTTTCCTCAGGTTATGTTGTCAGGAGTCAATCCATCTTTGTTTTGTTTTATCTTTAGCTAAGAAAGCTGTAGGAGCAGATAACAGCATCCTAGCTTCCATGCCATTATTTAAACCATTATGCCTTTCTCTTACATGGAAATCCAGACCACAGCAGGGGCTGTGATAAGGAAATGTAGGAAGGATTGGCTTTCTTGCTGAAAAAAAAAAAAAAAAAAAAAAAAAAAAAAAAAAAAGACTATGTTTTAGGACAAGGGGAAAAGCAGACATATAAAAATAGAAGGCTGTGGACTGGGAGTCAGAAATGTTTTTTTTTTTTTTTTTTAATACAGAGTGAAGCTAAGAGAATACAGAGAAAACTCTCAGTATTAAACAAATATCATTTATTTTATACAGTTTTCTTCTGTAGTTTGTGCAGAATTACTGAAAACACTGACAGTTCGAAAATGAACAGGCTTTCTCTTTCTCAGGAAACAACCTGGCATTACGCACATGAAAAGGACAGGCTCTGGCTGAGCTCAGTTTTGTGTGAGAAGAATACTAGATGCATGAAGCAGACCAAATTATTCAACCTCTCTGGAACTCAGGGGACATAACAGTCCTAACCTCACGGTTAAAAAGTTGAGAGGAAACAGGCGGGAGATCTGAAATTCCTAATACTGCAAAATATAAAACTTCTGAGAGCTGAATCCTCTTGTAGGGGGGAAATTCCACACCTGACTTCATGTAATGGTAATCACAACAAAGGGACTGGGCAGATATTTTAGGGAATTAACGTCCACGCTATGTGTGTGGTCTACATGACACACGACTGCGTTTCGTTTTGGTCGTGGGTCTTACTCCCAAGATGTCTCATTATGTACATACAAATATTCCATCCCTCCACCCCCCAAATCCAAATCTGAAACCTTTCTGCTCCTAAGCATTGTGGGTAATGGCTACAGCTTCTAGAATGTGCCTGATGCAAACCTGCATTAAACCAGTGGAGCTGGTATCTTGTAGGAACACGATGAGAAGGGCAGGGCTTAAGGTTTAATAAACGCCGAAAGAGTAATCAATCAACGAAAAGGGGTATCCACCCAAGAAACACAAGGACATCAACATAGATAGATAGATAGATAGATAGATAGATAGATAGATAGATAGATATTCTTCTTGCCGAGAAGGCCGAGCCAGGCTCTCCGAGGCTTGGATTTTACCTGACAGGTGTCATCAGAGCTCCCTCCCTTGAATGTTTCTAAATCCAAATTCATTCGCATCTCACCCCATGTAGCCACGAGGATTTGGAAAAAACCAACCTTCCTGCCTGCTTCTTTGTTCCTGAAATAGAGTAACAATCCCTCCTTGGACTGAGCATCTGGCTGGGAGGAGGAGAGGCAAGCTCACAGACCACCATTCTCCTTTGTTAAGAAACTAACCACATAACCGGCGCGGTCCTTCTTGTCAGTGCGTTATCCGTGGGGCATTTAACTGCCTTTGGGTTTTTAACCCAATTCTACCAGGGCAACGGGGCGCGTGAACACCTTCCCGTTTCATTTCTAACATGCAGGAGGATCCCGACTCAACAAAATGTCCGTTTCTCTGGATATCCCGGGGTTTTAACCCTTCCAGGGCGTCAGCTCTCTAAGCGGATGAACCGCTGTCCCACGGATGCTGCCGTGCCCCAGCGCCAAGAACAAGGATGCTTGCTGCCCGAGGCGCCGGGTGCGGATCCCGCATCCCTGCCGCCCCCAGCAGCCCTCCATCCGTTCTCATGGAGCAATTTAGCCCAGGCCTCGCATCCTGGCCTCGGGAGCCGAAGCCGGGGACCCCAGGAGCCCGAGGCCCCGCGGATGGGCGGGCGTGGCTTCCGAGCTTCGCCAGAGCCCAGGTCCTAGGCAGGCAGTGCCCGGCGGGTGGCACCCTGCCTCCGGGACGATGCCCCGAGCCGCGCAAGCCGCGGCGCTCTGCAGCCCTCGCCTGCCTCCCCGGGACCCCCCCATCCCCCCGCCACACCCCTGGGCTCCGCATCCACAGCCCGAGCCCTCTTGCCCAGCCCCGGCCGGGCCCGGGCCGGCTCACCGGCTGGTCCATCCTCGCTCCGAGCAGAGCAGCTGCCAGCGACCGACGCGCGCGCCCTGAGCTGGGCGATGTGAGTGTCTTCGGCTTCCCCCGCCAATCCCAGCCTATGCCCCGCCCCACCCGAGGGGAAATGTCTCATGCATAGTGAACGTCCCTCTTCTAGGTCTTCGAGGATCATTTGCATTTCTTTCTTTGAAACCTCTGCTCAATTCCTTGCCTCGTTTTCTTCTTCTTTGAGTGGGGTGTTTGATTTATTATTATTATTGTTGTTATTATTATTTAGGTTTTTGAGTGCTTTGTCTAAGTCTATGTCGGAAGGGTAGCCGGAGAAGATTTTCTCCCATTCAGTAGGTTGTTGACACTGTTGATGGCTTGCTTATCGGAAAGACAGGGTTATATTTTCGGAAGGTCCAGATTGTTGAGTGCTAGCCGGATTCCCTGAGCTACTGGAGTCTTATTCAGAAAGTCTTTCCCTACACCTATATCTTGGGGTGGTCTCCCCACTTTCTCTTCTGGTTGATTTAGAGTTTTGGGTCTTATTTTGAGGTCCTTGCTCCATGTGGAGTTGTATTTTTGTGGAAGGGGAGGGGAGGGGGTCAAAATTCAGTCTTCCACGTGTGGCTAATCCGTTTCTCCAGCAACATCTGCTGAAGATGTTGGTTTTGCTCCATTGAGCATTTTTTGGCCAATTTGTCAAAAATCGGGTAGCTGTAGTTACTCGAACTCATTCATACCCGGATCTTCTATTCCGTTGATCTGTGTGTCTGTTTCTATGGCAGTACCATGCAGTGTTTATAGTGTAACTATATATATATATGGTATATAGTATATAGTGTAATCAGGCACGGTGATGCCACCAGAGGTATTCCTTTTGCTGAGTACATTTTTGGCTATCTGGGGTCGTTTTGTGCTTCCATATGAAGTTTGAGACTGTATTTTTCTAAGTCTGTGAAGAATGTTGCTAGGATTTTGATTGGAATTGCATGGAATCTGTATATTGCTTTTGGTAGGATGGCCATTTTAACAATATTGATTCTTCCAATCCATGAGCATGGAAGGCCGTTCCATCTCCTCATGTCTTCCTTCAGTTCTTTCTTCAAAGTTCTTATGTTTTTTTTTAAATATTTTTATTGGGCTGGAGACATGGCTTAGTAGTTAAGGCGCTTGCCTGCAAAGCCACAGTACTCAGGTTCGAATCCCCAGGACCCACATAAACCAGATGCACAAGGTGGTGCATGATTCTGGAATTCATTTGCAGCAGCTGGAGGCGCTGGTGTGCCCATTCTCTCCCGCTCTCTCTCTCTCTTTCCCTGCTTCTCTCTCAAATAAATAAATTAAATTAAAAATATTTTTATTTGCTTGTTTGTAAGCACAGCAAGACAGAGAGACAAGTCCTCCGGCCACTGCAAATGGACTCTAGATGCATGTACCACTTTGTGCATCTGGCTTAATGTGGGTACTGGGGAATTATATCCAGGTTATTAGGCCTTGTATGTAAGTGCCTTGACCACTGAGCAATCTCCCCCTTAAAGTTTTTTTCCTGTTTTCATTGTATATCTGTACACATCGGGGAAATGCAAACTAAAATGACTATGAGATTCCATCTCACCCCAATCAGAATGACAACCATCAAAAATGCAAATGACAGCATGTGCTGGCAGGGGTGTGGGGAAAGGGGCACCTTCACCCGCTGCTGGTGGGAATGCGAACTTGAACAGCCAGTGTGGAAATCCTCACAGTAGCCAGGAAGTGGAATCAGCCGAGACACCCCACAACAAATGAATGGTCAGTGATAATGTGGCACATTTACACAGTGGCATTCCACTCAGCAGTAAGGAAAAATGAAGTAATCAATTTTGCAGGAAAGTGGAGGGACTTGGAAAAAGAAATCATACTAAGTGAAGTCACACAGGCTCATAAAGACAAATGTCTTATGTCCTCTGTCCCGTGTGGTTCCTAACTGGGACCAGCATCGGTTAATTGTAAGCAGTTATGGATGCCAACAGTAGGGACATGGTACTGGAATGAAGCTAGGAAAAGGGGGAAGTGGGGGGGAGGGGAGGAAAGGCTACTGGGCAACAAGTGGAAGGTAGAGAGAGAGAGAGAGAGAGAGAGAAAGAAAGAAAGAAAGAAGGAGATGAAGGAAGGAAGGAAGGAAGGAGGAAAGAAAGAAAAAGGAAAGGAAGGAAGGAAGGAGGAAAGAAGGGAAGAAAGAAAGGAAGGAAGGAAGGAGGAAAGGAAGGAAGGAAGGGGGAAAGTCCTTGAAGGCAGAGGAAGGGAGATGTGGGGAATACATAAAGCTAATGGCAACAAGAATCACCACAGAAGCCATCTTCCTGGATCCCATTCCTCCAGTCATTATTCTCAATAAGTGGGAGGGGGATATTCTCAATAAGGGAGAGGGGGAACCCGAACAGAAGAACTTCGTAAAAGGTGGAGAGAGCACAGCCCTAAAACAATGGGCTCTGGCTGGTAATTCCTAGGGCCCGAGTTGCCCCCCCCCCCCATCCACACACAGAGAGCTGCTGGTCTGGGAGACCCAAGGTCCCCAGAATAATACAGGCCATTGCCAAAACACTTGTTTGCATGCAACGGCTAAAAGGCTGAAGACATCACAGGACATCAAGTGACCATGCTGGAATTGAGAGGGAATTCCGTTCCTTCCCTGCTAGCCCTTATGCTGGAAAGTGCTATGAGAGTGGCTAGAAAATCACAGATGCCCACAGATTGGATAAGCAAGCGATCCTGCCAGATACAAAACCAACCAGCCAAGCAAGAGGCACCCACGTGCGCGCACGATAGCGGCACACAGCAGATGCGGGTAACCAACTGCTCACAGATTGGGCATAAGACATTCAGTGGGGATGAACTCATATGTGGCTCTGAGAACCAAGGCAGATTCCCTAGAACAGGAAACCAGTAGGCTCCAGAGAGAACCTGCACTGCTCTTTAAGAAAAGTGGATACACAAATCAGTAAGTCTCTCTAGTAACCAGACATATCCCCTTTAATTCAAAATGCTCTCACCTTTGGTTGGAGAATCTGTTCTATCTTACAGATGGTGGAGAATATTGGGGAGAACCTGGATATGTCATACATCAAGAACAGAGAGCCGACTGTCTACCATGGGGAGAGTCACCTCCACCTCATCTGCCCTGGCCCAGAAGTCATTACAGAGGAAGCAGTGACATGAATACCGCTCTCATGGCTAGCCTGAAAACCAGTCCCGGGGAGATGGCGACAGATGCTGTGCTCACTCAAATCTCACCAAAACAGATTCAGAGGCTACAGAAAAAGTGACACTAAATCAGATTCCTATTTTGCCCACCAAGGCTCAGACAACATTGCAGTCCCAATAGTCAGGAAATGGGAATAGTTTACATATTCAGCAACTGCTGATAAAAATGTGAAATATGAGGCTGGAGAGATGGCTTAGTGGTTAAGGCACTTGCCTGCAAAGCCAAAGGACCTCGGTTTGATTCCTCAGTACCCATGTAAGCCAGATACACAAGGAGGCAGATGCATCTGGAGTTTGTTTGCAGTGGCTGGAAACCCTGGCGTGTTCATTCTTTCTCTTTCTCTCTCATACATAAAAATAAAATATTTTTAAAATATGAAATTATATATATATATATATATATATATATATATGCAATGGAATTGCTGCTATCAAATGCACGATTTCATTTGGAAGGATAAGTCTTAATTTTAAAAAGATGCAAAATAACAGCAAAAAAACCAATCACATACTATCAATGATATCTATGTCAGACGGCAATGACTCATTGAGATCTCCATGTGGGTTGGCGATGGTTCACACCTATACTTAGCTGGAGAAGTGATGACATTGCTGCGGTTATAATACGATCACAGACCGAATGCGCCCCCTCCTGGAAGTCCATTGGAAGAGTACACTATGAATTAAAATTTGAGATACTCAAATTCTCTTGCTCAAATAAACCATGTGTTTAAATGTTCATTTCAGAATAAGAATGCTTTAATTACAAAACTTGTATATTATTTCTACTCTGTATTAGCTAGAGCAATAACATATGATGTGTCCCCTTGGAAGTCATATTGTACTACATTTCCCAAAATGCTTCTGAACCTTATTATCAGCTCCAGAAATCCCAGACTTATAGATGTAGATAGGTAATTATCATATTACCTTGGGTGAAAAACAGACATTTCAAAATTAATATGTTCAAACCAGAATTTTTAAAAGATTTTTAAAATGTATTTATCTACTTATTAGACACAGAGAGAGGGAAAGAGAGAGAGAGAGAGAATGAGTGCACCAGGGCCTCCAGCCATTGCAAACAAACTCCAAATGCATGTGCCACCATGTGCATCTGGCTTACGTGGGACCTAGAGAATTGAACCTGGGTCCTTAGGTTTTGCAGGCATGTGTCTTAACCGCTAAGCCAACTCGCCAGCCCTCAAAACAGAATTCTTAATCTTCCCCCCAAAGTTTGTTTTGATTCCGTACACGTTTGTCAACGTTCTCTTCATGACAAAAAGCGTGCCATGATTAGGATAAGCCTTTCCTTCTTTTCCATGTGCTGCCACTGTAAATAGCACTTTACTCCCTCTACCTCCATCTCTACCACCCTAATCTAGACCGTTATCAACTCTCGCCTTGGCTCCCATGGCACTCTCTTTAAAATCAGAGAGAGGGGGAAAGAGAGAGGAGGCTTCAGGAGTGTAGACCAGATTCCCAGCATTCCTTGGTTTATATACTTCCGTGGATTGAAGTGTGAGGATGAAAGCGCCAAATGCCTTTCCAGGCCAGTGGGCCTCTTCCAGCCCTGACCTTTACTTCCAAACGTGATTCCAGACACATCAGGCAGGTTTTTTTTTTTTTTTTAATTTATTGAGAGAGAGAGTGAGAGGGAGAGGAAGAGAGGGGAGAGAGAGAGAATGGGTGTACCACTGCAAACCAACTCCAGACACATGTGCCACTTTGTGTATCTGGCTTCATGGGTCCTGGGGAATCGAACCTGGGTCCTTAGGCTTCATGGGCATACACCTTAACCGCCAAGCCATCTCTCCAGACTTTTTTTTTTAGTTGTTTTAAAACTGAAGTATAGCTGGGTGTGATGGCACATGCCTTTAATCCCAGCACTCTGGAGGCAGAGGTAGGAGGATCGCCATGAGTTCAAGGCCACCCTGAGACTACAGAGTGAATTCCAGGTCAGCCTGAGCTAGAGTGAGATGCTACCTTGAAAAGCCAACCAAACACACCAACAAATAAATAAAGTTAAAATAAAATTCAATTATGCTATATTTATTGGGTGCTGTGTGATATTTTGATATAATACAGTCCAAATTAGGGCTAACTCATCTACCTCCTTCAACATTTATCATTTATGAAGAGTGCCCAGTCACTTAGCAGGCTGCCCAGGCTCTGGGTGAGCACTCGCCCTATGTGCCCTGGTCCTACTGATCACTGTGCCCAGGGCACCCAGACCAGAGCCCTGTGGCGAGTGCCCATGTGCCCAGTAGGCTGCTCAGCTTCCAGTCTGTCTAACCCAGGCACATGGATAGACCACCAACCAGCCTACACACCCACCTGACTCACAGAAATAAAGAAACGGTCTCCAAATTCATATGGAATCACAAAAAGCCTAAGATGACCAAAAATATCCTCAGCAAAAAATAAAACTACTGATGGGTATCAGCACACCTGATTTCAAGATATACTCCAAAGCCATAGCAATAAAGACAGCATGGTGTTGTCACCAGGCAGACACAGATCAACGGAGAAGACCCAAGTGTACGTTTCAATAACTGCAGAGGCCTGGTCTTTGGCAAAGAGGACAGAACCGCACGCTGGAGAAAAGATAGCATTTTCAACTAATGGCACTGGGGGAACCGGATAACCCATGTGAAAGAATGAATCTAGACTGTCTTTGCTTACCCTCTACAAAAGTCAACTCCAAATAGATCAAAGACCTCAACAGAAGACCTGAAACTGTAAAATGACTGGAATAAAAAGAGAGCAGGGGCTGGAGAGATGGCTTAGCGGTTAAGGCGTTTGCCTGTGAAGCCTAAGAACCCAGGTTTGATTCCTTGTTACCTACATAAGCCAGTGCACCAGGTGGCACATGCATCTGGAGTTCATTTGCACTGGCTGGAGGCCTTGGTATGCCCATTTTCTCTCTATCTGTGTCTTTCTCTCTTTGTCTCTCAAATAAATGAATGAATAAATAAGAAAAATAAAATAATGTAGAAAGCACACTCCAAGATATAGATATAGGGAAAGACTTTCTGAGTAAGACCCGAGTAGCCCAGGGACTACAATAAACAATCATTGGGATCTCTTGAAATTAAACAACTATTATACGGATAAGCAAATCATTAACAGAGTCAGTAGACAACCTACAGAATGGGGAAAAATCTCCACCAGCTAATCATCTGTCATAGGTTCTTTGTATATCTAGACAATACAAAGAACTCAAAAAGTAAGCAATCAAAATAATATTAATCAGTCACGTGTGGTGGCACATGCCTTTAATCCCAGCACTTGGGAGGCAGAGGTAGGAGGATCACTGTGAGTTTGAGATTACATAGTGAATTCCAGGTCAGCCTGGGCTAGAGTGAGACCCTACCTCAAAAAAACCTATGTATATCTATCTATCTATCTATCTATCTATCTATCTATCTATACATATATATATATGTATATATATATACATATATATATATATATATATATATATATATATATATATAAAATTCTTTTGACACTAGAAAATAATGAAGGTTGTTTGACTTAGCTAGTCACTACATTAGTCAACTCTATCATAAATCAAAATGAAAAAAAGTGGTAAAATTTGGTAGAAGTCTTGTGATTAGTGATGACTAGGCTGTTCCTAATAATGTTCAAATGTCATTCTCTTTTTAAATATTAGGTTTAACCTTATCATTTTATATTTATTTACTTATTTATTGTTTTTTTGAGGTAGGGTCTCACTCTAGTCCAAGCTGACCTGGAATTCACTCTGCATTCTCAGGGTGGTCTTGAACTCACAGCGATCCTCCTAACTCTGCCTCCCAAGTGCTGGGATTAAACGCGTGTGCCACCACGCCCGGCAAACTTATCATTTTATAGATAACTATAAATATATAAATAAATATACGTAAGTTTATATAATTATTATCAGCAATGCTATATGATTCCTTCAAGCACTGTTAACATGAAGAGCTATTGAAAGAGCTCATAATGGACGGATTCCATAATTATATCCTGAATTAAACACATTGGCATGCCACATACCAGTGCTGGCATGGTTTTGGCCCCACAAGAGCAAACTAATGTTGAAAATCTTGTGATTCTTGGACCTTATTAAAATTCAAGAATATAAATATCTTATTGATTATGAAATGGAAATCAGGGTGTGAATATATAAATGATCACTGGAGAAATGATCCTGAGAGCTAATTATGGAGCATTACCTTTAGAGTAAGACAAAAAGCATGATCCTGTTACCATAACTGACATCCAAATTATGTTCTATGGCACCCTTCCCAGCACAAAGAGATCACGAAAAGGGAGCAGAATTCGAGATCAGGAGGACGGGATGGAAACTAGTTGGCAGGTAGCTGGGCTGTCTTCACCATTTCTATAGAGTATTTATGACTATGTGGTGCAGATTGAAATGATTATGAGCTCTGCTTCAAAGCGTATTAATTGCTGAACATGGTAACAAGGTTCCGACACACAACAAGGTTACAGAATTGTAACTGTAGGAAGAAATGGTGACGAACAGCGTGAAAGTGAGTAGTAGTGGTAGGCTCTCAATTCCAGAAATTGACTCATTTGGTAGTTATGGTTAAAGAGCATGGGGTCAAGGTTTCCTTCAAGAACAATAAGAAAATGTAGAGAAATTAATACTTTTTAAAATGCTTTTTAAAATACCAAAGGTTCACCAAATCATTAAGAATTCATAGGGCCAGGTCCAGTAAAAGGACAAAGCTGAGGCAGGCAAACCTGACATTTAGAAACATGTTTTTACCCAGTGAAAGTAGCAATAATGAAAGTAGCAGTGCAGTGCTGATAAACTGGGCAGAAATGTCAACAACCACCCAGGAAAAGTGAGAGTGGGAAGGAGCCTGAATTTTCAGACTGAGGCATATTTCAAATCCGTTCCATTCCTCATTGAATTAAGTTGAACCATCCCTAACATAAAACTTATGCAAAGCAAAAGGAAATGTTCATTGGAGAAAGATTAAAAATATCCATTCCAAAAGACTGTTAAGGGGCTTAGAGTCAGTAAGACCTCTCTGGCTCTGCATGGGCTTAAAGCTCCCCAAGCAGTGGTTCTCAAGTCTCAAGTTCTTTTTTTTTGTTGTTGTTGTTGAATGATTAGCAAAGAATTGATAAACATAGACACAAAGAAGGGTAAATTATGAAAGTGATTCTTTTAATTATTATTATTTTTTTTAATTTTAGACAGAGAGAGGATAGAGAATTCCCAAAGGTGAGTTAAACAAACTTAATTCTTAGAAATTAATTCTTAGAATAAGCAAATTTATTCTTAGAAAGTAAAGCAGAAGGCTCCCAAGCTGGGAGGGGCCTCCAACAGGTAACCCACTTGGTGACGGGGACCAGAGATTCTGATGCCTCAGTGGTGGGTTAGGGTTAGGTCAAGTGTGCATCAGGTCTGGGCGGATTACACTGGTTACTTTGAGTGTGCATGGGGTTCCACCCTTGGGAATGGAAATGAGGCATTAAGTCATGGTGGACTGGATTAGCTATTTTAAATGTAACGGTGGGCTATTGATGGGCTGGAGGGATAGCTTAGTGGTTAAGGTGCTTGCCTGCAAAGCCAAAAAAGTCCCAGGTTCGATTTCCCAGGACCCACTTGAGCCAGATGCACAAGGTGGCACATGTGTCTGGAGTTCATTTGCAGTGGCTGGAGGCCTTGGTGTGCCCATTCTCTCTCTCTCTCTCTAGTAAATAAATAAATAAAATTTAAAAATGCAGGGTACAAGTACTGGTCGTCAGGTGATATTTTGACTCAGGACCTTTTGGAATTCAGTCCCTGGACTCTGTTCTCTGGACTTGTGTTAGTGATCTTATTCTTTTGGGGCCTGTCACTCTGACTTAACTACCTACACAATTGGTACTATCTTATTTCTAACTCCCATTATTATGGTTAAAGATTATGGGATACAACAATGATACACCTTTTCTCATCCTCAGCTATGGCTGTCATCAATTAAAAAAAATAGAATAACAAATATTGACAAGAATAGCAATTAAGCACACTTAAAAAGGGTTTGATTACTGAGAAATAATGTGGAAGCTCCTCAAAATGTTAAACAAGATGTACAAGTTCACTTCTGGATGCATTACCAAAAGAGTTTTAAAATATACATATGCTTTTACCAAAAGCTTCATAAAATTATTCATAATAACTAAAAAGAAAAATAATTGACTATCTCTCAACTGAAAAATGAATGAATAAGTGTGGCACATTCATACGATAGAATATTTTTTCCTCATACAAAAATGAAGCACTGTTAGATATTACAACATACATGAACCTTGAAAACTCTGTTATGTGACAGAGTCATACTTAAATAGTCACATATATTATTACTGTATTTATGTGCAGTATTCACGTAAGTAAATCTATAAAAAGTAAATTAGAGGTTGCCATTTCTAGCATGCAGCAAAAAGATAACCATGTATTTTAAATAGTCAAAAGTGGCTTGGAGCCTTATGGAAAAACAACAAAGAAAGATACCTAGAAAAGTTCTGGATATTGGAATTTCAGGTTTATCTGACTTAGATAATTTTAGATAAATAGGTAGGTAGATAGATAAATAGGTAGGTTAGATAGATCGATGATAAATAATATTTTAAATTAAAATTAAAATTTAAATTAATAAAATTTTAACTAAAGCCTCAAAAAAATTATAGAAGAGAATTCAGTAACATTGGAAGGAATGAATCAAGCCTTTTCTTTTCTACGCCTTAATGGAGGGTCAGGGATGAGTTTGAGCGCTGCCCCACTGACTGCACTCTCAGCTTTTGTTCAGATTCAGGTAGTCAAAACGATGGGAGTCAGAGCACGAGACAGATTATGACTTTGCATCAGACCAGATCACGAGTTGTTTAGGTTTATTCCCATGAGGAAATCTGTGGAGAAATAATGAATTTCCCTTCTTCAAACCACTGCAACCCCCGAAAATGGGGGCAGGAGCACCCTTGCCAGTCTAGTTCCCAAGATGTATCCAGTGGTTCAAGCTGCTGTGACCTCCTTGTAGCCTGCGGCCCTTAGTCGTGTCGTATAGCTTAGGCTCGCTTTAACCCGGGGCCCTGCTTGTGTCCCACAGAGCATCTTTAGGGATGGGCCAACCGCTATTGGAATGTGTATAGGCTCCTTGGATTGTCCAGGAGGGCGTTACTTTGAAATAAGGCACGTTCTCTCTTCGCCGGCTGGAGGTAGCACGCCCCCACTCACTTACGTCTCCACCGTGCCCAGTTTTGACTTTGCACTCAACCAACACACACCCAACCCAGACCACGGCAGGAACCATGGCTCACTTCTTGGATCTTCTGTTTTAGAAGCTAAGAAAGCTCACTAGTGGAGTGGGAGGCCAAGAGTCTCTCTTAGTGTCTCCTGATATAAAATTTCTGCTTTATGAATGAGCTCCAGAAGGTAATTTGACCTTGGTATTAGCAATACACCAGGCCTACATTGGGCCTCCATCAGATGAGCCGGGGCTGAATGGAAGAAGGGGAAGCTTCCACATGCTGGCGACACCTTTGTGGGACTAACACTGTGCCACAAGTAGCTAAGACAGAAGGACAGGATGCAGTGCCCACCTCGTGCCTCTACTGAGAGCACACTGTAACCTTGGAAGCCTTGTTTTGTCTGCACACATCCTTGGTGACATTCACGGAAAAGCTGGAAAGGGGTAAATTAAGTTGTGCAGATGTCATGAACTCTGTTTATACCAACCTTCTTTTCTTCTTTCCTTTCTTTTCTCTCTCCTCTTTTTGTTTTTGAGACAGAGTCTTAAAGATCTCAAGTTGCCCTTTAACTCCCTTACTACCTCCACCTAGTGCTTAAGGCTGGGATTGCAGGCATATATAACCCTGCCCAGCTTATTAATTATTATTAATGCATGGCCATTTCCAGATACTTTCAATATTGTCCCATCTTATGGGGTAATGGGTGCAAGTCATCCTTGGTATGTAGTGCTAGAAGTAAAACTCCACCCTTTGAGGACTTCTCAACTTCCCAGCATAGCATGATGATTCAATCTGAGTCCTAAATTCCCAGCTACAGTCCTTTACTGAGGTCTTTCTCCAAGAATCTCTGTTGCAGTCTGGTTCACATTGCTGGTAGAAATCACCCGACCAAGAGCATCTTGTGGGAAAAATAGGTTTAGTTTGGCTTACAGGCTTGAGGGGAAAGCTCCACTGATGGCCAGGAAAAGATGGCATGAGCAGAGGGTGGACATCACCCCCTGGGCAACATAAGGTGGACAGTAGTGTAGGGGAGTGTGCTAAACACTGGTAAGGGGACAAAGGCTATAACACCCATAAGCCTACCCCCAACAATACACTGCCTCCAGGAGGCATTAATTCCCAAATCTCCATCAGCTGGGAGCCTAGTGTTCAGAACACCTGAGTTTATGGGGGACACTCGAATCAAACCACCATATTCTCCTGCTCCTTTTTAGTGGAGAATGGAACTTAGACACTAAAGTATGAATAGCACATGTGCTTAATTATATTGCATATACTTGTTTCTTTGTTCCCTCAGAAGATAGTGTATGGGGATACATGTGCGTGTGTCTCTATATGTCATTACTACTAAGAATCCTAAGTTCATGCAGGTATTTTTCATTCCAGTCCAACAATACATGGTTTTGATTTTTCTTACTTCTTTCATGGACAGTGAATTGACCCATATTTTCCACACCATAAATACTTTCTTAGTTCTAGAATACACATTAACATCAGAATTGCCTAACCATATGTGGGGTGAAAACCTATCTAGAATTGTCTTTAAAAAGAATTTTTAGCCAAGCATGGTAGCACAGTGTGTCTTGAATCCCCGCGCTCAGGAGGCAGAGGTAGGGGGATCACCATGAGTTCAAGCACACCCTGAGACTACATAGTGAATTCCAGGTCAGCCTGAGCTAGAGTGAAACCCTGCATCAATTTTTATTATTTTTTTTTGTGTGTGTGTGTGTGAAGTCAGGGTCTCACTACATAGTCTAGACTAGCCTTAAAACTTGCCATCCTGCCGGACTTGGTGGCACATACCTTTAATCCCAGAACTCGAGGTAGGAGGATTGCAGATACCATATATATGTGTGTATATATATATATATATGGGTTTTTTTTTCTTGGCACCTTTGCATGGGAATCATGTGCAGCCTGTGTCTTCCTCAATGATGCTCTTAATTTTGCATGTACCAATAACCTAGGAGCAGTTTTTATATTGACAGTCTGAATGATGATGGACTCACATATAAGACCTTAAAGGTATACATTCCAAACAGTTGACATTTCTTTGGGCTTTCTTGCTGCTGGGAGGAAGCCTTTTTCTACCTTACCCTTTATCAAAGAAGTTGCCCCCCCCCCATTGGCTCTGCCATTAATACAGCATTTACAGTCCTAACCTTCCTGTGTTGTGTTGTTTTTTAACTTTTAATGCTTGTGTGTCTTTACGTATATAGGCAAAGCAGGGTCTCTTGCCACTAAAAACAAACTCCAGACCCATGTGCCACTTTGTGTCTGGTTTTATGTGGGTGGTAGGGAATTAAACCTGAGCTGGCAGGAAGCTTGCAAGGAAGAAAATAATGTGAAAATGTTCTTCAAAACCAAAGGCATGAGCCGGGCGTGGTGGCGCACGCCTTTAATCCCAGCACTCGGGAGGCAGAGGTAGGAGGATCGCTGTGAGTTCGAGGTCACCCTGAGAGTACATAGTGAATTCCAGGTCAGCCTGAGCTAGAGTGAGACTCTACCTCAAAAAAAAAAAAAAAAAAAAAAAAAAACCAAAGGCATGTGCCGGGCATAATGGTAGCACTATGAAAAAGTTTTTAAAGATGGAAAGGCAAATGACCAGTGGAATAGATACAGTAGAAACAATTGCAGGTAAACCTGCTATTTTCCACTGAATTCCAGCCAGGTAAGTTAGAAGAAAAAAGAAAAAATACAATTACCTGATACTTGGAGTCACTGGAATAAATTAATAATGGGACTGGAGAAAGATAAGATGCAGAGAATTGAAAATGACATTAGAGGGCTGGAGAAATGGCTCACTGGTTAAAGTCACTTGCTTACAAGGCCTGATGGTCTAGTTTCTATTCCCCAGTGCCCACGTAAAGCTAGATGCACAAATGGGGTTCATTGGCAAGAGGCCCTGACATGCCCATTCATCTCCTTTCTCTCTTTCTCTGCTTGCAAATACACATATTTTAAAAATAACATTATAGAGGAAGATGGCAGAGACTTCCCATGTACACACTGAAGAAAGAAGCTCTGGGTAATGAACCAGGGATACCTGGAGAGCAGCTATCCTAGAGAGTGTGTGGTGGTGATAAACAGCATACCACGACATTCTTTTCTGTGCCACAGAAGGAAAGGAAAGGAAAGGAAAGGAAAGGAAAGGGAAGGGAAGGGAAGGGAGGGGAGGGAGGGAGGGGAGGGGAGGGGAGGGGAGGGAAGGGAGGGAAGGGAAGGGAAGGGAAGGGAAGGGAAGGGAAGGGAAGGGAAGGGAAGGGAAGGGAAGGGAAGGGAAGGGAAGGGAAGGGAAGGGAAGGGAAGGGAAGGGAAGGAAGGGAAGGAAAGGAAAGGAAAGGAAAGGAAAGGAAAGGAAAGGAAAGGAAAGGAAAGGAAAGGAAGGGTGGAAACTTTTAAAAGCAAAACAGTTGGAAAGAATGTCCGGGGTCCTTCACCCTGGCTCAACCCCAGCTAAGGTGTGCTCTGCTCCCAGTGCAGAGTGAACTGCAGAAGGTTGAAACCCTTGGGTTAAGGCAGAGGGAGCTACTCCAAAACATTTACATTGCATTGTACTTTCAGTTACAGAGAGGTTAAGAGAGAGAGAGAGAGAGACCGACCTCATCATGCTAGTTAGCTGTACCAAACATAGGGATTGCTGGAGATCAAAGACGCGTGAGAAATGACATACTCACAGCCACAGTCAACCCCAGATGCGGTCCAGAGCAGATCTGTAGTCCAGGACAGTAGGAAAGTGTGGTCCACGAATAATGCTGGTGCCAGGAAAATTCAACAGGAGCC
The DNA here is from genome assembly GCA_036346955.1 of Dipus sagitta. NCBI lineage: Eukaryota > Metazoa > Chordata > Mammalia > Rodentia > Dipodidae > Dipus > Dipus sagitta. The sequence continues at coordinate 178,337,600 of CM070774.1, read as the reverse complement.
ACGGTAAGAAAGTGTTATTATTTATTAGAGACAGAGAGAGAATAGGAGTAAGTGAATGAATGAGAATGAGCACACCAGGGCCTCCTGCCACTGCAGACAAATTCTAGATGCATGCGCCACTTTGTGCATCTGGCGAATATGGGTCCTAGGGAATCGAACTCACCAAAGTGCTGGGAATAAGTGAAGGTTGAGTGCTATCCTATCCAGGAAATTTGCTCCTACTGGAATTCTGAGAAAACAAGAGTCCATGGGCTCATGACCAGAAGTTCACTATTCCACAGCATTAACATAAATAATCCTGCTTCTGGAGGTTTCTTTCCACCCTTGCTTATTGATTTTTTTTTTTAAAAATATAAGACTTTAAACCTTTCAATGCCTTAATTATCCAAGCAAAGGATGTTGATTTTCCTCAGCCAATCAAGTCACGGGTTATGAGCCTGAGGCCAATTGCTGTAGACCAGGGGCGGGGCTTGGAGCAAGTAACTGTCACCAAGGCAGTTGGTCTTGACCTTTCTGAGAGAGCACAGATACCTGGCCTTCCCGCTTGTCACGTTCCCCGGGACACTCCTGGGCTCTTCATGGTGAGTCTTCCAGTGGTTTCTCAAGTTTGTCAGCCTCTCCTCCCAGAAGAACAGATGTAGCCTTCTGGTTACAGAGGAAGCCATTCTCTCTTGGAGCATCAACTTTTCTCATGGCAATCAGGGTCTGGCCCTGAGATCAGACGGCCCCTTAGTGTACATGTCTGCCCTGCTTCACCTTCATTACATTATTTATTTATTTATTTATTTATTTCAGAGAGGGAGAGAGAGAGAGGGAGAGAGAGAGGGAGAGAATGGGCACGCCAGGGCCTCTAGCCACTGCAAACGAACTACAGATGCATGAGCCACCATGTGCATCTGGCTTACATGGTACCTGGAGAATCGAACCTGGGTCCTTAGGCTTCACAGGCAAGTGCCTCAACGGCTAAGTCATCCCTCCAGCCCTCCATTATACTTTTGATAGCAATACTTTTTAAACTATTCACTGACCCACATGGCAATAATGTCTTTGTCAGGCTGCCAGGGGTGGGGTGGGGGGAAGAAAGCTCACCGAAGCAATGACTACTGGGTGTGTGGGTATACGGACCGAATCCTGGGGGCTTGGTGCTCATTGTGAGTGACGGGCACTGGGGCAACAGGCCACCCCTCTGCAGAGCTAGCAAGAAGCTCAGTGCCTGCAGAGTTCACCCAGGACACAACCGTACCGGGTGGTTTGGTTGTAATAAACCCCAGACTTGCTTGAGCTTTGCAAGTCGTACAGAAAGCCCCAGCGCCCCATTCAGGACACTTCCGTCACCTCACCCCGGTAACATGGTAGTACTGATTTAAAAGATGACATTTTTCAACAACAGGGTGAAGACGCCCACTCCATGACAATGAGAATTTCTTTTTTTGTTTGTTTGTTTGTTTATTTGCAAGGAGAGAGGGGGCCACACCAGGGCCTCCAGCCACTGCAAATGAACTCCAGATGCATGCACCATTATCTGCCTTTATGGGGGTCCTGGGGAATCGAACCAGAGTCGTTAAGCTTTGCAGACCAATACCTTAACCACTTAGTAATCTCTCCAGCCCCTATAATGCAAATTTCTCAGTGTTAGCTGGTTTGGCTGATTGTTAAGGGCAATGTTATGCCATTTTTTGAGAAGGCAGCCAGCCAACCATTAACTACCTCCACTCACAAAGAAAAAGAAACATTAGCTACTTTATTCATAAATTAATGAAGAGGGCCTACACCTAAACCATTGTTTCCCTTAATGAGTCTTGAACTCATAACCCTCCTCAGGACTCATCAAAAGCCAGTTGACTGGAAAGAGTCTCAATTGCATTGAAACCTGGTTGTGCCTGCTGTCTTCTTTAGCCATATGCTTAAAATATTAAAGCACAGCAATATTAGCATTTACAAGGTAATTTAAGTTTGATTATTTTCTCAGGACAAGTTTATTTAGGATATTGTTTAAAAGTGGATCTTCACAAATCTTTTATTATTGAATATAGGAAGGGAGTAATACTTTCACCCACTCCACTAGAGGCTGAGTAAAGGCTGTTTCTTCAAATAAGAATGTGTATATCTGCCTAAGTAATTTACAAAACCATGACATTCTACAGAAAATAGAGCCATAAGTGATTTCAGTCCCATTATAAACAATGCCCTGGGTGTGGTGGTTTGATTCAGGTGTCCCCCATAAACTTATGTGTTCTGAATTCTAGGTTTTCAGCTGATGGTCTACTGGTGCTCACAATGAGGTAAAAGAAAATCCTTACTGGATATCAGCAAAGTCTGTTAATTACTGCCTGACAAAACAACAGAGATCAAAATATTCTACCGTTCAACTTCACTCTTAGAACAATTTTGCCAGAACATTCTTCTAGAAACTCAGAAGAACTGAGGGTAAATCTCTAAATTGTCCATTCCCAGAGTTAAATAACCTAAGGTCTCAAAGAAGATCTTTCTCTCAGACAGCTGGATAGATGCAGGATAGACAATGGCCGAGCTGGACATGCATTATGAGAGAATGCCAGTTACTAGTCCCTATCCCGTGGGATTCTGCCTGTTCTGTTTTGTTTTGAGTTGAAAGTATCACAGAAGGGAAACCTTGAGTTTTGCAGACCACGAGCTATCATTAGAGAATAAATAATGTGGTTTTCTTCTTTTAGAAAATCACTAGAAGGTTACCAAGAAGAAAAACCCTACTTGACTTTGACCCTCTGAATTTTGCAGAGAAATCGAGTCAGCTTCTGACAGACTCTAAGATGCAACAAGATTAATAAAAGGCTGGTGAATCTCAGTCCAAACGCTGCTGTCAAAATGAACAACACGTGGCTATATCTTTTCAGGGATGTGTTTATGAACACTCCCCAGGATCTCCCTGAAATCATCCTAATATTGTCTTTGGTCTGTATCATTGGAGGTAGGTCAGTCTCTCTGAGTTTATGCTATGGATATGTCTTGTAAATGCTAGCACATAAAATTAAGGAAAGTAGCCGTGATAGGAAATTTTAGTTTTGTTCCTAAATTCATATGTCTATCACCACTCTTTCAGTTGAAGGAATCGGTAACCTGCTTCTGAGCAGAGCCATGTAGCATCAGTATTCTTCATTTCTGTCAGGTTCAAAACGTGTGTACATGAGTGACAAGGCCAGGGTTAGATTTCAGCAACTGTCAGAACTGAAGCAGACAGGCAGGGAATCAAAGGTTGGGCATGGGGAAAACGGTCTCTCTTGCTAGTTCCTAGCCTAGGCAGCAGCTGTTACTCCACACCAAAGCCCAGAGAGCCTAAAGCATTTACTCTCTGATCCCAGAAGCCACGCTTGCCAAGCCAACATGTAGGCTCATGTCCTCCCTCCTCCCGAGGCAGGCTTTGGTCATCAGCGCCCCTAAAAGTAAACTGAAAGTGTCTGAAAGCAGAGAAATGTCGCTGAGCCTGGAACGTGGAGTTTGCGTCTTTCTTATTTCTTTCCCTAAGAGAAGTCCTCTCAGCCCTCACTTGGCTGGAGGCTAGAAATGTTAAAAGAGTTCCCTTTCCCTAGAAATATAAATGGGATTACTCCCTTTCTAGGAAACTTGGCAAAGCACCAGGACCCCTGGCATGAGGGCTGGACAGAGCAGCTCAGCGCGGCTCCAGTGAACTCCCGTTGTCAGTGTCACCAAGCGGGTTTCCCTTTTCTGGGACTCTCTCCTGGTCTACCTTTTTATATTTCTCATAGCTCTATGATTAAATCTTTCTAAACCTCAGAAAAAAATGGTTGTCATAGAGTGTTTTGTGGCACAGATGACAAATTTATGCCTCGTTTTTATGAGACTGTAGAAACCAAAAGTAAATAGAAGAAAACATTATGATACTTTCTGACCTTTAAAAATTGTTTTTATTTATTTATTTACTTGAGAGAAAGATGCAGATAGAAAGAGAGAATAGGCGCTCCAGGGCCCTTAGCCACTACAAACAAACTCTAGATGCATGCACCACCTTGTGCATGTGGCTTACATGGGTCCTGGGGAATTGAACCTTGGCCCTTAGGCTTTGCAAGCAAGCCCCTTAACCACTAGGCAATCTCTCCAGCCCAACATTATGATATTTTTTAAACATTTGTTTACTTGACAGAGGGAAATAGGCTGAGAGAGAAAGAGAGTGAGAGAGAAAGAGAGGGGGCGAGATAGAGAAAAGGAGAGAATGGGCACACCAGGGCTTCTAACCACTACAAATGAACTCTAGACACATGTGCCACCTTATGCATCTAGCATATATGGGTCCTGGGGAATCAAACCAATGTCCTTTGGCTTTGCAGGCAAATGCCTTAATGCTAAGCCATCTCTCCAGCCCACCAACATTATGATATTTTAGTGGCATTTTCTTATTACACTCTGATAGCAAAATAAATATGGCTAAACAGAGTTAATATATATTGTAAGTCTTCTAATGTCTAATGTGTAACTCATGATATGTAACTAGGATTTTTCCAATGGGGAAATTATAGCTAGGTTCTCATAGTTCCCAGCCAGGAGGTTTCAATAGTTTATTAACAGAATTGCTAACTAAACTAACCTCGGAAATATAGTGTGTACAAAAACTACTACATATATTTCAGTAACGAACCCAGAGCCAATTATTTTAAGAAATGTTTATTAAATACTCTAAAGAAATGAGCTTCTTCATAAGGGAGGTAAAGTGTGAGACTGATAAGTTAGTAATTTCACTAATTCTGTGTACTTTTAGTGTGAGAAAGGGTCTTAATTGTAGGTACTCAGGAAATTAGTAGTGGACAATATTTCATTTCCTTGATATTAAGAAATCATATAATATTAAATAAAATTCTATAGATGTGATACCACAATGCCTGCCAGTAACAATATATTTTTACAGCATTTTTGAACATGCACTTGAAAGACTTTCTGATTCCTCTTCCTGTGATATTATTTCTAATTGGATGCGGCTTTGAAACACTAAGTTTCACATCTTTCCAGGTATGTATACTAGATGCATATTGGCACTATATCAAAGAATTGCATAAATAAACAGAAAGGTTAAGAAAATTTAGAAAAAATTTAGATTAATCTCTCCACTGCTCAGCCCTTTAATAGATTGCTTGTGGTGTAGAAAATTATTCAGATCTGAAAAAAGTGAGATTCAAGGCACAGTCATTAAAACAGAGCCTGTAGTCTGAAAGTATGTAGGCAATACACAGTAAGTCTGCATGCAGTTACTAAATATGAGTGGTCAAAAAGTGTTTAAGCAGAATTCAAAAGTTTAGACAAGAACTTGACTAATAAGATAGAGTTCATGGGGACTTTGGGCTGTTAGTGTAGAATCCTAGTAGGAAAATAATTTTGGTATTGATCTAATCTTTTTATCTCAATTAGAAAGGTCCTATAGGATTTCCATAAGAAATAGTCTCTAATGTGCTTAAGGTAAGTTACATCAGGAAACATAAGTTGACCTCTTTGTGAAATCAGAAGAGAGGAACAAGGCAAATGAGATTTAGTCACGGCAGCTACATTGTTAGGGACAGTTGGAATTAGACAAACAAATACTTATATTAGGCTGGAGAGATGGCTTAGCTTCCCTATGAAGTCTAAGAACTCATGTTCAAGTCTCCAGGTCCCACTTAAGCCAGATGCACAGTGATGCAAGGGTGCAATGTCACACATGCACACAAGGGGGCGCATGCATGTGGAGTTCGTTTGCAGTGTCTGAAGCCCCTGGTGGACACATTCTCTCTCTCTCTCTCTCTCTCTCTCTCTCTCTCTCCTTCTTTCTCTGTCTCTCTCCCTCAAATAAATAAAAAATTAAAAAACAAATATTTATATTGCTTATTATAATAATAAGTAGTATAATAAGTGAGTGTAAGACATACTTATAATAAGGTATGCAGAAAGCGTTCCTGGACATATTAAATGGTTCAACATGGTAGTTTGTGACAAAGTTCTTTTGTAAAATGTCATTGGGTAATTATTTAATTATTTTGCATTATGCAGGCTTTATGGTTTGTTGCAGCTACTTAACTCTGCCCAAAGCAGGCATATACGATACAAAAAATAAAGTGACACAACTCTGTCTCAATTTAACTTTACATGCAAAGCTAACAGTGAACCACATTTGTCTCAAGAGCTCTATTGCCAATGCCTGCCTTAGTCAACCAGTCTATTGGATATGAGATTTTGTCTGTAAATGGTATACTTTCCCAAATTTAGCCAGTAATGTTAGGAAAAAAGTAGAAAGCATACATTTATGTAAGAATCAATTATCACACAAGTTTTTTTTTCAGGTGTGATTGTATTTCTTTTTTTAATTTAATTTTTTTATTTGACAGCTTCCATAATTGTAAACAATATCCCATGGTAATTCCCTCCCTCCCCCCACTTTCCCCTTTGAAACTCCATTCTCCATCATATCCCCTCCCCCTCTCAATCAGTCTCTCTTTTATTGTGATGTCATGATCTTGTCCTCCTATTATGAAGGTCCTGTGTAGGTAGTGTCAGGCACTGTGAGGTCATGGATATCCAGGCCTTTTTGATCACACAAATTTTATATCCATATTTTTTGGACATAAATATAATTTTAAGTACTTCTAAAAACTTTTGTAATTTGCCAGTAACTCCTGCAAAGGAAGGGACCCTATGTTAACTGTAAAATATCTAAGATTTTACTCCATTTGCAGATGAATAAGCTAGCCTGTATTAGTGTCAGGGTTCTGGAAAAAGGAAATTGAGTGGAGAAAAAGGACTTTTGCAGCAATAGCTGTAACCAGAGTATGAGCATTGCCCTGTGCCTATTCTTAGAGCTCCTAAAGCCCACAGGAAGGCCCAGTGACATCTACACACACAGTGGGCTGCACTGCAGAAGAAACACAAGCGTAATAAATGAATGTGGGCTGGAGAGATGGCTTAGTAGTTAAGGCGCTTGCCCACGAAGCCTAAAGACCTACATTCCATTCCCCAGGACCCATGTAAGCCAGATGCACAAGGTGGTGCATGCATCTGGAGTTTGTTTGCAATGGCTGGAGACTCTGATGCTTCCATTCTCTCTCTCTCTCTCTCTCTCTCTCTTTCTCTCTCTCCTTCTCTCTCAAATAAATAAAGTATTTTTAAAAAGAAGGAAATTTAAAAATAAATGAATGTTGGATAGATGTTCATCATATGACTTAGTACTATGAATGAAATATTTGATGTTAAATGACATTGATTAGTTATTTCATTAATGATTATTGACTTTTCTCTTTATTCCTTCTAATCTTGTTATTTTTCCACATGGATCAATTATATATGAGTATTACATATTGTATATGAGTATTTGTCATTTTTGGAATTTCATATCACCATTTTATTGATTTGCTGATTTTTGTCCATGAAAACCCACTTACCTGAAATCTTTTTCTGTGCTACTTGGCAATCTACTTCAGCTTACTTATTATCTATGTCAATGTGTTCGCTAAACCTGTTCTTTAAAAAAGGCTTAGGAATGTGTATCAACTTTCCTCTGCAATTCTCTGTAATTGGTAAGAATCAGATGGAAAGTTGTACATATCGAGCAGAATAAAGACTTTAGTACTGGTATATGTTACGTGGTATCATTAAAATTTTCTCTCTGTTGCTAGAAGAAGGGTGTCTGGTATACGTATTCTATGTTACCATAATACAAATGAGAATAACACATTTTTATATTGCTAGGTCCAAAAATATGTAGATTCTATACAATGGATGAATCCCCATTTATTTTTTGGTATTTTCACCCCGGTAATTATCTTTAATGTTGCATTTGACATGGATGTGTACATGCTCCGAAAGTTACTGTGGCAGGTAAGTATTCTTTGTAAGTAACATTGCACAATAAAGAACCATGTTGTTTATTTTTCAAATTTGCAAACATTTTTTTCCTACAAAATGGAAAGTAAAGAGGATAGAAAAGCAGTGGCTATCAGAACGTAAGTTCAGCTTCATACCCAACTAAGAAACCACAGACTGGCAATTTTCCAGAATATAGGAAACCTGGGGGGGAGGGCGGAAATTATGGAGAGAAAGAAAAACAATTCTGAAGCTCTAACTGGCAGAACTTCACACTGATTATAATTTTGAACTCTGAAATCTGCAAGGGAGGTAATTTGAAGTATATTAGTAACAGAAAAAAGAAATTGATAAGAAATACCATGTTGTAAGTTTCCGCCATTTGAAGCTACATCCTAAGAAAAAGGAAAAAAGAAAAAGAAAAAGAAAAAAAAAGCCTAAGTACAGAGGGAAGCTCCAAAAGCAACTATAACCCCAAATCATACTGATTTTTTTTTTTTATTGTGGGAAAATTGGGCTACATCAAGAAAGATCTTCAGGTAAGATATTCCCAATCACATGCAGAACATATCTGTCTTCCAAAACTGGCAAAATAGACTGATAGATAGAAGGTTGTTACCTGAACTTCACTAGAATCAAGACTATTAGAAGGATGCCTTTGAGCCCAAAACGAGGCATATGGAGTTCAGACAAATGACGAAAAGATAACAGTACAAAACAGAAAATACAAAGAAACAAACAATTTAAAAAAGGCAGACATGAGTGAGAGTAGTTTAGGTTGGCTTGGGTAATCTCCGGCCAGACACTTGTGACGCCTCTGTTGAAGTGGGATGGCCACATCCACGTGCCTGTTATCTTAGTGCTAGGTAGTGTCTACTCCACCTGCAGATCCACTTTTCAAATTGGAATACAAAAGCAATCTGATTTCTGCTGTAAAATATCTTTGCAGGTCCTCTTAATTACAATTCCTGGCTTTGCAGTTAATTACACCTTAATACTCTGGTATCTCCATTCTGTGAATAAATTAGTTTTGAAGACCATCCCATGGTTGCTATTCTCAGCTATTCTCATGAGTTCAGATCCCATGCTGACTGCAGCTTCCATAAGAGACCTTGGTAAATATCCCTTTTCTTCTCTTTTCTTTTCCTAGGCTGAAAACACATTTTGCAATTCACCTTAGTGTTAAGATCTTTGGTTTGTGGTAGCTTTTCCACTATGTGAAGTGGTGTGCTAAGGGGTTGGTAATGGAAGTCTGGCATATATTCTGGAAGTAATATTAAGGGCAGAAGGGAAAGCAAATGATAGGCTCATTTTGCATCTGAAGTCAGCACTATAGCCAGTTGTGGACTATGATAGAAATATTATGGTGGCATTTATATATTGCTCAGTAGTTCTAGTCCTTTGAAGACAAGTCATTAAGATAATGCCATTTTTCAAAAATGTTTTTGGGATCATTATTACCATTAAATTCAAAAGTCTGAAGAGTCAAAGACAACAATTACTAATAATTATCAATCATCCAGTATATTCAGTATCTACTATTTTAGGATGGATAAATTTATATTTAAAGGTATAATACTAAATTAATTTAACCCAGAAAAGCAAAATAATCCACACCTTCATATAGGAAAAAATAGTAACCTAATTGTCTCCTTTATTCACTTTTTCATGATGAGAACTAGAAAAAAAATTCCTTTAAATTGAATATTAAAATGGATTACTCACACAAGCCCTCAAACATATGCATACTAAGAGCACACATATTCTTTTCAACTTCATTTCCCTTTATGACCACATAAAAGGGACACAGCTGCTTGTAGTAAATAGAAATGCAGTGTGAGAGACAGTCAGATATGAGCATGTGAATGAAAGAATTCTGAGTATCCAAGATAAGGAGATGAAGGTGCAAATGAGGCTTAATTTAATTTCATGCATTTATTTTGTGGTGTCAAGGATGGAATCCAAGACCATGCTCTGTCACTGGGCTTCACACCCCCAGTGAGACTTAAAACACAAAGGATCTGCCTAGCTGGGCATGGCGTTGCACTTCTGTAATCCCAGCACCTGGGAAGCTGAGGCAGGAAGACCATGAGTTCAAGGCCAGCAAAAACCTGTTTCCAAAAACAAAGTATAATAAGTCATTATTCACCACCAACTGTGGATTCCTTTCTTCCTCTCCACACTTTTCGTCAAGTTCCTAATTTTTTGTGCCTTTGTCAATCCAACACGTTCCTACTCACTCAAGGGACTTTTGTGGTATCTGAAGGCTGATTCTAGATCTATTTTTAACTGCATACTCTTGTAGGCTAGAATTCCCTTGATTTTCTAGCCTGCCTTTGTTGAATTTAAATGATCTAACTGGTGTATTGTGCAAAATTATTCTCATTAATTTTGGCCATCTTGCCATTACTTTAAGAACTATGATTATTCTTCTTTCTTTGCACTTAAAAAATGTTTTTAAAAAGTGTTTTCCTCTTAGCAACATTTTTTCATGGTTTGAAAAGAAAGGTTCTTAAATATATACAAATTTATGTATACTTACAACTATATGCTAGCATATAAATATTTTATAAAGTACATATATATGTATATACTTTATACACACACACATATATATATATATATATATAATGCATAATTTACAGCTTAGGAAAATCAGTAGAGTCCACCACAAGGGCATTTATATTATCTTGAACTTCTTTTGTTCTTTGACTCTTGTGCCCTCCTAATCTCTTTGCTCATGTTTAAATAGTCATATATTTATAACCTAGTCCTATATTCTAAACAAAAGCAATTGTAAAATGTACAGTTTTGCTGAGCAATAAGCACCCCCAAGAATGAGAGCTTAAAGAGACAAGTGTTTATTATGGCTCATGTGCTTGGCATTTGTGATAAGATGGACCAGGTTTGGCCAGTCTTGGCTGGTTCCCTAACTAACCTATAGTCAGTGGGCAGATGACCATCTGGGGACCAAGCAGTGCAGAACAGCCTCACCTGGGAAAACGCACCTTTCCTCCATGCTCCTCTCACCTATCTGCAGTAGGCTAGCTAGGGAATGCTGCCATGATGGGGCCTGGGGCCCAGCCAAGAGGAAACAGAAGTCTTGCTGCTGTCCTCAATCTGGTAAGTAGACTTCATCTTTTGGTGCAAAGTCTTGTAGCAAGGAAATGAAGAACAGAGTCATGAAGTCAGCTGAGCTGTCACAAGAACAGACTGCCTTGCCTTTTCTTCTAATCAGCACACGTACTACAGTGCGATTGTGATCACAGTTACACTACACAGTTTACCAAAAGGACTCTTATTGTGTAATAAAACTGACCTCCAAATCACTAAAGATGCTCAGTTATACTTGTGCCAGTATTGACAGTATTGCCATATTTAACAAGCAGAGGACAAGGTAGGCATCTAAACTTCGACTACCTTAATAAATAGAGTAAAATTAGGACAGAAGTAGATCATGTCAAGGTGCTCTCCATCCATGGAGTCTGAATTCTAAAACACCATCGTAAAGAATATATAGGAAGGTCAAGTAATTTTTAACTCTAGCTAGATCACCTAGATAATTATCTTAATAATTTATTTAGATTCCATGTAGCGAAAACTTGGCCTATGACTTTACTTTTCCCTTTAGTCATTTCTTTTTGTTCTGCCTTAAATACATCTGACTTTTAATGAATTCACTTATATAAGCCAAGTCATTATTTTTTAAAATTAATAAATTTCATGATTTCATCAATTCTTTGGAAGAAAGAATGGGGTCTCAACTTAATTATCTGATTTACATAAATCTAATGGACTACCATTAATTTGATGCCTAATTATAAAAGTCTAGACTTAGTGGACAAAGAGTTAAATTTCCTGGAAGGGAGTTTTGGAACATAACTATAAGTATTTAGGAAATTATATGTCATTCATAGTAGTGCAAATCTATCTAATATAACTAATATAATTTTATTCTTTATACTGATGAAGTTTTTTCTCACTTAAAGAATCTCCCTTCTTCGATATATGTAGGTCTTTCCAGAAGCCTCACAAATTTAATTAACGGAGAAAGTCTGATAACTTCTGTTATATCATTAACCATATATAGTAGTGTAATAAACATTAATGCAAAAAGAAACACTATGGCGAATCTTACTATAGGTAAGGATCTATTTTTTTATTTCTTAAAATAAGAATTGTTATTTTCTGAAAGCTCATATGAATTTTGTAAAATCTTAGTATAAACTGTGATTATAAATACATAGCAAATATTAGTGGAATGATTTAACCTTTATATAACACTATTACATGTTACCTACTTAACATTGGTCACTTCTCTGCTGTGAGCACTGACCCGGGTTCCCATGAAGCTGTTTAGAAGGGTAGTATTCCAGAAGCTTGGTCTGAACTGAAATGCTTCACAAGGATGAAGAGGGGTCTTGGTTGTTAGTGATGCCATTGTTTTCTTTTCTAGAAGGGAAGCCAGTAGTGCTTCCTGGAGTAGTAAGAAGAGGCAGTTGTCCCTTCCCTTTGACCCTAGACTGTCTGCCATGTCATGGCCCACACAGAAAGAAGTCACCTCTCAGAGAAAGTGTGCATCACGTGGCCATTGACAAGGCCCAGGGCAGAGCTTGTAAGCAGAGCACTGTAGTGTGCTCACTGACTCCCTCACCTTCTCCCGATAGCCATGCACCATACTTTCCCTTTACCATGTATAAAATAAATGATGTACTTGCATTATAATGTGGGGCTATGAAGTATGTTTCAGGACGGGGGAACCCTAATATTATCAAATTCCTAGAAGCACATTGTGAACTTTCCTAGTCAAAACCCCATCCATATCTTCCTCCAGAAATTTTTTTTCTCAATGTGCAGTTTCTGAGTCACTAGGTGGGGGGAGAACAGTGTCCACAAGCTCCCTTCAAAAGAATCCATGAAATGAAAATATTTTTGTAACAATACTAAAGAAGTCACTTATCTTTCACTGCATTGGCATTTATACTGCTATGAAAATAATGAATATAATCTTCTTAAGAAATTAATGGAGGCTGGAGAGATGGCTTAGCAGCTAAGGCACTTTCTTACAAAGCCAAAGGACCCAAGTTTGATTCCCCAAGACCCTTGCAAGCCAGATGCACAGGGGCACATACATCTGAAGATTGTTTGCAGCTGCTAGAGACCCTGGCATGCCCATTCTCTCTCTCTCTCTCTCCCTGCCTATTCCTCTCTCTCTCTCTCTTTCTCTCTCTCTCTCTAATAAATAAATAAATAAGAAATTAATGGAATGCACTACTCCATGAACAGGGTTATGAGAGCTCCTTCTCATTTTGTCTCATTCCATCCAGCACATGTATCTCCTTGAAAAAAATAATGCTTATAGAGTTGGGCATGGTAGTCTGTGTCTATAATGCCAGCATTCTGGAAAATCACAAGTTTAAAGCCAATTTGGATTACATAGTGATTTCCAGTCCAACCCAGGGTATGGACTAAAACCCTGTCTTAAAAAGAAGAGTGCTTATCTGGGCGTGGTGGCACATGCCTTTAATACCAGCACTTGGGAGGCAGAGGTAGAAGGATTGCCATGAGTTTGAGGCCACCCTGAGACTACATAGTGAATTCCAGGTTAGCCTTAGCTAGAGTGAGACCCTACCTCGGAAAAAAAAAAAAAAAAAAAAAAAGGAAGAAGAAGAGTGCTTAAGAGGAGCTTCCAAACCAGGGAGTGCCATACAGACAATGTGTCCAGGTGATGGGTCTGTTGAAGTGAGATCCTTTGGCTACTCTCTCCTCTCAGAGATGACAGCTCCAATATACAAGAGTGTACTTCCCTATCGAGTATCCAGCAACTCTGATTACCAGTATTCAAACTAATCTGATTTACCAACTTGTGTCTAAACCCAGAGGTGAAGACTGCTCTCTCCTATGAAGACTCGGTCTGGAGACCATTGCCTCTCTCACCTTAGCTACCTCAGTTGGGTATAAGAAACACTCGCTTTTTAGCCTTCAAGAACTGTGGGTGGGAAATTGGTGGAGCCATATCGAGTGTCAGTTCATCCAGGCCTCGGCAGCTTGGAACCTCTGTGGTCAACCTGGAATCCCTGTCTGGCTCAGACAGGCAGAGCAGTCTCCCACGCTTCAAACTGTCCATCTGTGCCCTCTGTGAAAACCACACACAATCTGCCAACAGAGCAGGAAAACAACTTAATCAATCACTAAAAGAGCTTTTGCCATAGAACTTCCTGCAGATAAATCCTCCCTGAAAGACAAGGAAGTGAGCAACAGAAAAATTTCTTCATTCAGAAGCATCTTAAAAACTCGAGTTATCTGTGTGATAACTGAAAAATACACCGAAGTAAAAATCATGCATCATAATCAGAAAAATAAATATCAAGCTCTAAACCCAATCCAATGTTCTACCTGGTGACATGGGGAATCGGACATGTTGACCAGAGAATTTCTGGGATTTATACCTTACAGTCTAATCAGGAAAAACTTTTGGCACTCACTGCAAAGTGGTAGAAAGGAAAATGGGTAAAAGCAGGCACTGATGGAGAAGTTAGTTCACTCATTAGTCGATTCAACAGTTGTTTAGTGATGTCAACTATGTGCAGGTCCTATTGTAGGACCTAGCAGTTGAGCCCCGAACACAGCAGACAAAGCTTGTTCCCATTCTTACAGCTTGCCACGTAGTTTTGATGACAAGCAGGGAGGTGGTAAGTAACAAACTCTGCTGGAGGTGAAAGAGCAACTTCTTTTCTAAACCATTGACTTTGTATGAAAAATTTCCCTGATGTAAGAAAAATATTTGATAAGCTTTCAGAGTAAATATTTTAATCATATGCATCTACTTGAATAGTGTTACTCTCTGAAGATATCACATATTCCATAGTAGGAAAAATTAACAAGAGTTATTGCACTGAGAGTACTTATCTTGATGAATGTGGGTGATAGAGATTTAAGAACAGTGGAAACAATAATGAATTTGTTTTGACACTGTTCCTGGCTGAACACATTTAGTCAGCAAATGGACTTTTGCGGAAAAGGGGCGGAAAGATCGTAGGAGCCACAGGTTGAGACATCATGCTCAGAGGCATTCCCTAACCCCCCCCCCAAAAAAAATGACTGACTACTGCTTCCACAACACATAACCCACAACCCCATAGAGAATACCTGCAACCCCACAGAGGAGGGTCCCCAGTGGAATGGGGGCAGGGACGAGGGAAAAGAGGGCACTGACACATGATGTACCTATACGAAATATGTTGTCAATAACAATAATAAAACCATGTTCATCTGGCTTACATGGGTCCTGGGGAATTGAACCTGGGTTCTTTGGCTTTGCAGGTAAGCATGTTAGCTGCTAAGCCATCTCTCCAACCCTATAGCACATTTTTTTAATCTACCTATTTATGAACACTCAGGCTGACTTTATATCTTAGAAACAAACACTCAAATTAAAAAATGGGTAAAAGGGGCATGGTGGTGCACACCTTTAATCCTAGCACTCAGGAGGCTGATATAGGAGAATCCCCATGAATTCAAGACTACCTGGGACTACATAGTAAATTCCAAGTCAGCCTCGACTAGAAAAGACCCTACCTAGGAAAACAAAAACAAAACAAAACAAACAAAACCACTGCTGAAGAGATGACTTAGTGGTTAAGGACTATGTCTGCAAAACCAAAGGACTCAGGTTTGATTCTCCAGTACCCACATAAAGCCAGATGCACAGGATGGCACATGTGTCGAATTTGTTTGCAGTGTCTAGAGGCCCTAGTGTGCTTATTCTGTCTTAAATAAATAAATAAATCCAGGTAAAGAACTTGAACAGACATTTCTCAACTGAAAACATACAAAATGTACATTAGGTATGTGAAAATATATGCAGCCACTAATCATCAATTGTGGAAATACAAACAAAATTCACAATGAGATATCGTCTCATACCTGCTGGAATGATTTATTAACACAGAAGACATAACAAGTGCTGGTGTGTAATGTAGAGAAGACAAAACTCTCATGCACTGTGGGCACAAATGTAAATAGATACAACCAGGAAAACTGTCTGAAGGATCCTTAAGAAATGATATATGGAACTAATGCATGCTCCAGTAAGCTTGTTTCTGGGCACCTATCCACAGAAATTGAAATCAGTATTTTGAAAAGACATATGCATACCACAAGGAGCTAATTGTAAAGTCATGACAAAGGGGAAGTTAATCTAGAGTATCACTTATAATGAAAAGGCAAGTAACTTCTATTGATTATTTCTCATTTTTCTCCCTTTTCTTGCAGTCCATGATCTCATGTCTACAATTTGGGCATACGGAATACAAAGCTTTTTATTTGGAATTTTAAATACAAAATTGATTCAACTGTGGGTGTCCACCATTTTGGGAGATGATATTAATCACATAAGTCTCATCTTCTCAGTTCTGTACCTCATCTTTTATGTTTGTAAGTAAGGGGTACACACATAAAATTAAATAACAGAAATGTTCAAGTTAAAAAAATTAACCCCAGGATAATACCTACCAATAAAGTTTGTAAAAAAATATTTTTGAACAAGAATATTTTTATTTGAACAATCTACCAAAATATACAAAATGTGGATATCTAGATATAGAGGACAATGTGTCCATGTTTTAAGAGAGAAATACTATTGTGAAACCAAGAAGAATTTTCCCAAGCCACAATTACAAAAAGTACTTTAGTATGCCTTTCCTAGGGAAAGAATTTCATGAACAATTGGACAAAAATAGTTATGACTACAAACAGATTTAAACACTAAATTATATAATCAGTTTATAAGACACATAATGAGTTTTACTTCCCAAGTCAGAATGTATATCATTTACAGTAAAATAGGTTGCCATATCTGCAGGTTCCCCATCATGAAGCCATTGGTAGAATATGTGTCTGTATTGGCCATGTCCAGGTTTTTTTTCTTATCGTTACTCTCCAAACAAAACAGCCTAACAATTTACATGCTCAGTCTGAATGGGACTGCTTTTCTTCCTGCATACTGTGATATAACCAACCAGCATAGCACCATGCTTCTGTCCAAGTTAACACTATTTTTCCCCTTTAAAAACAGGTGAGTTAACCGGAATGTCTGGGATATTTACTCTAGCCATCATGGGACTTTTTTTAAATTCTACAAGTTTTAAACCGGGAGTTGAAGCACTTCTTCTCGAGTGAGTAGTTAGCACACTTTCACTTTGCTTCATATAATGGAAAGTATAAAATTACAATAATAGCTTCAGCTACATAGTACAGAGAGAATACTGGCATAGGAATGACTCCACTAAAAATCTGCCCTTATGTTCCTTATGTATATATCTTCAAATCTTGTCATTCATGGCAAAATGCAGAACCTCGCTTTGAGTTCACATTGATTCTGTTTACCCTGCTAACTCACACTGTGCATTTGTGAAGCCCTTGGCCCCAGTTTCTCTATCACTCTCTCCAACACCACTCCATCACTATTCTTAGCGATGCAAATGGACACACAGCTGATCCTTTTACTCTCCTGACTATGGTTTCTGAAACTTCTCCCCTCCGAAGTCCACCATCTCACCTCAGTCACCCTCTTACACAACCACTGCCCAATCCCCCTTTCAAGAATCTGTATAAAATAAGACATGTGTCAGCTTCTTTCCAAGTTAGTAGAAATCCAGAATAATTGTGATAAATCCCACTACATACCACAACAACCTATAGCCGGTCCATTCTACTCTCTGAGAGAGAAGACACCTCCATCTCCCATCTTTTTGTCTTATGCCCTTTAGTCCTTCAGCTCTAACAACTTGCAAACACCTAGAAAACTCATTAATCCTGTTGCCTTCCACTTACCTGATATTGCTGATTTTCTCCGTATTCAGACATTTCAAAACCACTGAATGACTTTTCATTGCCTTTCCCCATGAACAGAGTTGTGTGAGTGGCAGAGACGTGATGTGTGTTCACACTGCCTCTGTGCTCGTTTCTCCCACCTGCATGCTTACCTTCCCTGGCTAACCGCACTGATAACATTACCATTGCCCATTCGTGCCTGATGTGTTCTCCTGTTTGGACTTGCAACCATTCTTGGAATGTGCTTCTCTGGCATATTTGTATAAGTGGCTGTCTCGCTTCTGTTTGTTTCTATTCATGTATCACCTTGCAAGAAAGAAATTCCCAAAGTAAAAATGACTTCCTTGCCAGTTTACATAATATTTCTCTCCCATCAGATGGATGTCTCCTAAGTGCATTTGCATCTCCCCAGGCTATTGCCTGTGCAGCGTTGGAGGATAAAAATAAGGCAGATATCTATGTGTAATCACATATGCTCATGTGATACAGGATTGTGATCAATTGCTATCCTTAAGAGATCTAGATTTATTAGAGCAACTTATGATCTCCAAATGAAACAAAGAACTTTTAACAAATATTAATATATATATAGTTATATATTTATAATAAATATTATTTAACAAATATTTAGAAGTTCTTTTTCTGTGCCTAACTTGTTGCACATCCACATACATGCACGCACATGCAGGAGAACCCCCATACATCTATTCAGACTCTGGCTATGTCATTCTTCCCCATCTAATACAGTCAGCATCACTCTGCCACCAAAGCCAGATATGCCACAGTAAAAGGAAACTATAGGTCAAGATCAATAAGACAATGACTAAAACCGTGCTCAACAGTACAAAAGAGTGTATGCCATGGCTGTCTTAGTCCATCTTGTGTTACCACAGCACAATCCATAAGGTTGGGAGACAAATATATACATTGATTTGGTTTATAATTCTGGTAGTTGCAAGGCCCAAACAGCGTGGTGCTCTGCTGGTTGGTTATGTCACAGCATGCAGGAAGAAAAGCAGTCCCATTCAGACTGAGCATGTATACAAGTGAGTGTGGTGTCACTTTATGAATATATATATATATATGTGTGTGTGTGTGTGTGTGTATATATATATATATATACAATACCACTCCCCATAAAGCTGGAAGGGAAAAAGATTCATTCCCATTTCAGGAGCACTAGCTAGATTTTAGGCAACAGCTTAATTCTGCCACACTGTAAACCAGAGTAGCATTCTAGCATTCCTTTTAAAAGTAAGTGACTTTTAGCTGTTCCTAAAGAAACAGTGAGTTTACAACAATATTTACAAGTTAGGTAAACCATGACGTCTGATCATTTGAGCTGTCATGTGGAGCATAACTATACTCCAAATGTTTCTTTCAGATGCAATTGAAAAAAGAAAGACATTAACTTACATAAACAAATGAACTTAAATTTCTTTAGAATTGTTTAGTTGGCTTAGTGGTTTTTCTTTACTCTTCCATTTTAGTACTTACAGTGTGTGTTGTTAAATGTCTCATTCATCACTATTTTGTTGATAATATTGTCTCACAGATAATAAATATGAAATAAATGTGTTAACTGTAACTAACTGTATTTTAATCTTCTTTCTGAAAACATGCAGATTCTGGAATTGTCTATCATTTGTTGCTTTTCTTATGGTGTTTACCTTCATTGGACTTCTAATCCCTACACAAATATATTTATATATATCATTCTCTGATCTATATTATTCATTAAATATTTACTTCACACTGATTGTTTTAAGGTAAGAATGGTATTTGACTTTTTTATTTATAGAAAGTAAGTTAAGTGTTTAAGACCATCTTTTAAAATGATGAACTGATATGATAATTCACATTAAACAGTTAACTCAAACCTTTCAAGAAATCATTGGCAAATCAATACTCAGTAGTTTTCTCAGTTTTTAACTGCATTTCAAAGCAATGAAAACATGATGTAAATATATGAAGATTAGAGAGAAGAAAAAACCTTAATGAGCTGGGCGTGGTGGCGCATGCCTTTAATCCCAGCACTCGGGAGGCAGAGGTAGGAGGAATGCCCTGAGTTAGAGGCCACCCTGAGACTCCATAGTGAATTCCAGGTCAGCCTGGGCTCGCATGAGACCCTACCTCAAAAAACCAAAAAAAAAAAAAAAAAAAAAAAAACCTTAATGATCTATGAAAATTACTAAGAAGCAACAACTGTTAACATTTGGCATATTTCATTCAGCATTTCCATTTCTCTATAAGGTTTTATAAGTTAGCTGTATCTTTTGATTCTGTAATATTAGGCTAGAATCCCTATGAATCAAAATTATAGTTGGAAATAGCTTATTAGCAATAATAAGGAAGCCCTCTTTGTAAATGCCTTTTGGGCTTCAATAATTTTTGCACTTTTAATAATTTAAATAATGTATTAGACAGGAAAATCTGAAAAGGGAATGACAAACAGTAGGAAAACCCACCGTGACTGGAGTCTCACAGCTGTCTGCCTCTCCCAGGCTAACAGTCTATTTCCATGTAGCAAAATTAGTTGGCTTAATATCAATGCTGCTAGTGCAAAGCCAGCGGAAAACAGGCCCAAATTATCAGATAAAATTTACATGAAATTTACAAATGTCATGAGACTGAAAGAAGAAATGGAAAAGATCTGATTGATATCAGGCAAATTTAGCAAGTTTAAAATCTGTGGGGGCAAAAAAAAACCCACAAAAAAAGGAAAGCCATTTTCTTTTCATTTTCTCTTCATTGGGTTTGTCCTACTTCTTGTAATGGTTCAGATTGCATCTACCAAATATCTGTTACTTTTCTGCTCCAGCTGAGGAAGTACCAGTGAAATGTGATTCAAATTGCCTTACCACTCACCCAATGGAAAGAAGTAGAGAACGATGCTATTTTCTTGGCATATCCCTCTATGGGGTATGCTGTCTGCCTTCTTGTGGTGTGTGAAAAAAAATGGCTCATTTGTTTGATAGTTAATAATTACACAGGCAATATGTTGGAACAGAATAGAATAAAAACTTAGGAGAAATTTCCATGGCAAGAATAACTTTGGAAAACTTGTTTTGCCTTTTAGACTTCTGCTCTTTCTACTAATGAGCCCCATTTTGTGTCGACTTGGCCACGGGTTCACGTGGCGCTCGGCGTTCATCATGGTCTGGAGTGAAATGAAAGGGTGGCCCAACATCAACATGGCCCTGCTCTTTGCCTACTCGGACCTTTCTCTTGGCTCTGACCGGGAAAAGTCTCAAGTAAACACACTTTATTTTCGTAATGGAGTAATTGATGAAAGTGTTGTGTTGCGCTCAAACTCCGAATCTTTGTGGGTGATATAGCCACATTGTATGTGAGCCCCGTGGGAGGGATTTAGCAATGATAGCAAGACTTGGAAGATCTGGGAATTTTCTTCCTCTTGCAGCTTAGTGATTCAAAGCCTCCCCTTGCAGGCCTAAAATGGGCTCGTGATGACCTAACAGAACATCATACTGGCTTAACTCTCCCTCTACTAAATTTCTAGGGAAGAGATACAAAGAGCTTTGCACAGAGTGTGGCATGGTCCTTGTGTGTGTGAGACGAAATAATAATAGTCAAAAATTTTAAAAACTAAACATTTTCACTGTCTGTAAAACCAATTTTTGTTTTGTAAGATAGGATTTTCTATAGCCAAAGCTGGCCTGGGTCTCACTGTGGGACCAAAGCTGGCCTCGAACTTCTAATCCCCCTGTCCCTTCCTCCCAAGTGCTGGGGTTACAAGGATGTGCCCTCACACCCAGCGTGCAACCAAATTGTCTAATTTTTTTATGATTACAGATTTCTTTATTACAAAGTGTTTAAAATATATGTCATCTTCCAATTACATTTGTGGTTTTCTTCATTGACCATGGAAAAGATCATATTTTTCCAACTTTCAAGTAGAAGGGTAGAGGAAAGCGGGACACGGGCTGACAGATCCAGAGCTTAGGTGACCAGGCAAGGCCATCTGATTAACAGATCGCAGCCACTTACCGGATCTAGGATTTTCTTGCCTAAAAATGCTGCAGACGAGTGTGCTCAAGACGGGGAAGAAATTCTGATTACAGTTGAAGTCATTTCATACCAGAACACAGCCTTGTAAGTTAGGAATTAAAAAACAAAACTCAATTAGGTGTGTGTGCTCCCCTGGCATCCAGCCTTCGTACCTGCCTGGTCCCGTAAGCACCGTGGCTAACCCCAGCTGCAGCGCGCCTGCTGTCAGCAGCCACTGCTTTTCCAAACTGGGAATAAAGTTCCAACCCTTCTTCTTTTCCACTGTTGGAGTGATACTGCGTGCCTCTTCCTTCCACTCTGTCCCCAAGGGTGGCTTGAGGGATGATCAGAATGTCGCCAGGTAGATCCAATAGAGAGACGTGCTTGCCATTTTCTGTCTCACTTGATTTCACATTTAACAGTGTACTAAGCTTCTCAGGAAGAAGTTCTTTATCAGCTCCCTTGAGGAAGCACGCCCTCATAGATCAATCACTCATGCTCCCGAACCTCCACCCAGGCGTCCCCCTCGACGCTGCCGCTGCAGGAGCGCAGGGGGCTGAGGCTCCCAAATTATCTAATGTTAAATGACTTCCTCTTCTTTTTAATCTCCTTTCCTTCTGCCTGAATAATCAAAACCAACGTGGTCCGTGTGATGAACACTTCACACAGATCTGGGTTCTGATATTTTTACCATCAGGAAGTTACTGAATTCCACCTCGCCCCGGGGATCACTCCAAACAGGCAGCCACCGAGACAAGAGTTAGCTAGCAAATGTTGAACAGGTACAATTTCACGGGGAAGGAGCCAGAGCTGGTTCATAGCATTTGCTGAGGTCTGTTGTGTCGTCACTTCCTCCCATGGAACATCAGCCAGCTCTTAAAACTTGCTGAAAACTTAATGGTAGGCTCTCATGGCTTGACAAAACGTCTATAATATATTTTATATAAAAGGGTTATTATTATTTTGTTTGTTTGTTTGAGGTAGGGTTTCACTCTAGGTCATGTTGACCTGGAACTTACTCTGTAGTCCCAGGCTGGCTTCAAAATCACAGCGATTCTCCTACCTCTGCCTCCAGAGTGCTGAGATTAAAGGCGTGTGCCACCATGTCAGGCTTAAAGTGTTATTATGATAAATAAAACTGTACTTGAGAGCTGGTTGTGGTGGCACACGCCTTTAATACCAGCACTTGGGAGGCAGAGGTAGGAGGATCACCGTGAGTTCAAGGCCACCCTGAGACTACATAGTGAATTCCAGGTCATCCTGGGCTAGAGCGAGATCCTACTCAAAAAAAAACTAAAAAAGGGCTGGAGAGATGTCTTAGCAGTTAAGCACTTGCCTGTGAATCCTTAGGACCCCGGTTCGAGGCTTGACTCCCCAGGACCCACATTAGCTAGATGCACAAGGGGATGCATGCATCTGGAGTTCGTTTGCAGTGGCTGGAGGCCCTGGTGCACCCATTCTCTATCTATCTCTATCTGCCTCTTTCTCTCTCTGTCTGTCTGTCACTCATAAATAAATAAATAAATAAATAAATAAATAAATAAAATGTACATGAAATGGTTAGAGAGTGATGTAATAAATTACCAATAAGTACAAGTTCCAATGTGACAATAAGTTAATGATGATTACCTGACATGCAGTCCTGCTTTGAAATCAAACCTTACTATAAACCACTTAGTAAAACACCACACTGGGGCTGGAGAGATGACTTAGCACTTACGGCGCTTGCCTTCAAAGCCAAAGGACCCAGGTTCAATTCCCCAGGACCCAGGTAAGCCAGATGCACAAGGAGGCACATGTGTCTGGAGTTTGTTTGCAGTGGCTGGAGGCCCTAGAGTGCCCGTTGTCTCTCTTTCTTTCTCCCTCTTTCTCTTTCTTGCTCTCTCATTAAATAAAAAAATAAAAATTTAAAAAATCACACTAGTACTAATTACCTGGAAAGGAAACAGTACTCTTTTCTTCTCTCTAGCTAGACTCTATCGATAACTTACTAATACAGAGAGACATTTGAGAAACAACTGTATCTTCAAAGGCATGCTAACTTTTTGATCCTGTCTTTACTGCGCACAAGTTATATGACTTGGGTAAATCACAATTTACAGATTTGTAGTTGTAGTGAGAATGAAATAAGTCTTGATATTAAACTATATGATAACTATAAAAGTGTTAGCACTTATTATTATTACTATTAAACTCAGCTAGTGGTCCTGAACCTGGATTGTACATTAGAATGCTTCAGGAGCAGTTAGAAAAAAATGCCAATGCTGGTGGAATTCTGGCCCTTGCTATGGTAAGGTTATCATGGTCTAAATAACTACTGGAACTAATAAATGAATTGAGTTATATTATGAAATGTATGTGAAGTATACAAAACAATACTGTTTTTCTATATCATAATTAGAAATGTGAAATAATGGGATGGAGAGATGGCTTAGTGGTTAAGGCAAAGCCAAAGGACCCAGGTTAGAGTCCTCAGGACCCATATATGCCAGATGCACAAGGTGGTGCATGTGTCTGGAGGCCCTTGTGTGTGCCCATTCTCTCTCCCTCTCTCAATCTGCCTCTCCCTCCCTCCGTCTATCTCTTCTCTCTTGTAAATAAATAAAAAAAAACATAAAAAAGAAATATGAAATAACGGCAGAAGTTGTAGCTCAGTGATTAGATGAGGACTGGGAGGAAGGGAGGAGGGAGATAAGGAGATGGTGAGAGAGAGAGCATGAGAGAGAGAGGGAGAGAGAGATGAAATAATAAACAACCTAACAATAGCATTAGAAGCATGATATGGAAACAAAAGTAAGCATATATCTATTATTTATCTGTGGCAGTATAACAGTCTCTGAGGGCCAGATGAACTGCATGCTACCAATCCAGCTTTTCTCATAAATTCCTATTTAAGTATAAATTAGAGTGACATCAGTTCAAAGGCTAAACTGGAGCTGGAGAATGTGCTTCCATACTAACATACCTGGTTGATTTCATGATTCAGTTCATACCTGGTTGGACAAGGCTTCAGTTTCTTGCTAGCTCTTGGCCAGAAACCAAGACAAGGGTCCTTGTCATTTGGGACTGCCTGTGGAGCCATTTACAATATGGTAGCTGGCTTTCTCAGGATGAGGAAATAACAAAACTAGAAAAAGTGGGCTGGAGAGATGGCTTAGCAGTTAAGGCGCTTGACTGCGAAGCCTAAGGACCCATGTTCAACTCTCCAGATCCTACTTAAGCCGGAATCACAAAGGTGAGGCAAGTGCAAGGTCCCACATGCCCACTAGGTGGCGCAAGTGTCTGGAGCTTGATTTCAGTGGCTGAGGCCCTAGTGTGCCAATTCTCTCTCCTTCCCTCTCTTTATCTCCCTCTGTCTTTTTAAAAACAGCAGCAACAACAACAACTAGAAAAAGCAACCCCCAGGAGGGCAGCCACAATCATGATTCTGGTTTTGTTCTAACACATGGTGGAAATTAGGTGTATACAGAAAGATACTGAAGACTCAGTATCATGAGTCTTATCCAAACTCCTCACTTGTCATAAACATCTTTTAACATAGCACAGCCTGCTCAGTATGCACTGGTAAACGTAAAATACAATCGATCTTTCTAATACTTACCTTACATAATTTTTTCATTTCTAGATATTATTTCATGGAGTGTCAGTATGCTTAATTACCTTGATGGTCAATAGGCTAATTTTGCCAGCTGCAGTTGCCAAACTAGGTAAGCCCTCCCGCTTACTACTCTTGAGAAAAACATGTTCCAAATATGCCAAAAATGTCCTCATACAAAAGAACCCATCTAAATCCAAGTCAGTGCTTTTGAATTGAAGAAGAAGTTGAACCTCTATGGAAAACATAGTAATGGTTCAGGCCAACAAGGTTATTATTAAAAATTACTCATTTACATTAAACTAGCATAACTGAGATAGTTAGTTGTATAAACTCATAGAATCATTCAACAGACTTTTTTTTTTTTTTTTTTTTGAGGTAGGGTCTCACTCTAGCCCAGGCTGACCTGGAATTCACTATGGAGTCTCAGGGTGGCCTCGAACTCACGGCGATCCTCCTACCTCTGCCTCCCGAGTGCTGGGATTAAAGGCGTGCGCCACCACGCCCAGCTTCAACAGACTTTTATAAAGAGTCTCTTAGATGCTGGGCACTATTCTGATAGTACGCCAACCAGGTAAGATTTCTGAGCCCATAGAGCTCACAGTGGAGGGGGAAAACAGCAAATAGTACACATGCACATCAAAATAAATAATGTGAAATTATTTCCACATGTGAAATACAATGAGAACAAGTGCTGATTTCCCAAGGAAGCTAGAAGCTGTGTGTTCTTAAGGACAGAAATGGGGTTGAGAGATTTGAACCTTGAAGAACAGTGCAGGTAATTGCACCATTGCACCTGCAGTTTAAGTTCTAGTCCAAGTCCGCAGGCAGGAGACCAATGCCTGCAGCTCAAAGGCCATCAGGCAGAGAAAGTGAGTTCTCTCTCATGCTGCCTTTACGTCTGGTCAAGCTGCCGGCAGATAGAATAAGATCTCATTCTCACCCAGAAACAACCTCACAGGTCTATGTAGAACATTTATTGATTGAATAGCTAGGCACCCTGTAGTTCAGTCAAGATGACAAATACAAGAGCCGTCACTGTCACTGTTTCTTCATCTGTAAAACTGGAGGAATGGGGGCTGGAGAGATGGATTAGCGGTTAAGCACTTGCCTGTGAAGCTTATGGACCCTGGTTCAAGGCTCGATTCCCCAGGACCCACGTTAGTCAGATGTACAAAGGGGACGCATGCGTCTGGAGTTCGTTTGCAGTGGCTGGAGGCCCTGGCACGCCCATTCTCTCTCTCTCTCTCTCTCTCTCTCTCTCTGTCTCGCTCTCTCTCTGTGCCTCTTTCTCTGTCTGTCGCTCTCAAATAAATAAATAAAAATAAAAAAATTAAAAAAAAAACACAAAACAAAAACTGGAGGAAAGGACTCACCATAAAAGCAGATCAAGATAACTAAAAACTTAGTATGTATAAAATGCCGAATTATGTTTTCCCAGAATACAGTAAGCATTCAATAAATATTAGCTATTACCATTATTGTTGTATCTCAGCTTTTGAAAGGAGTCATAGAAAAAAAGTAGTATTCTTATTATTAAACAATTTCATTGTTCAATGTTTAAAAATGCTTGGTGGTGATAAAGACCAAAAAGGAAGCATTATGATTCATATCAAAACTGCGTGTTCCTATTGTTAAAAGATGTTCTGTTTGCCTCAAAGGTCTTCATGATGTCACGTCAACAAAATATAAATCAGTTTATTATACGTTTCAACACTTTCAAGAGCTAACCAAATCTACAGCCTTGACACTCAAATTTGACAAAGATCTCGCCAACGCTGACTGGAGCATAGTTGAGAAGGCAATTTTACTTCAGAATCCATATGCAGTAAGCAAGCAGTGTCCTTCCATTCCTTAAAGTAAAATTGACTGCCACTAAATATAAATTGTGTCATGAATATTAACTCACAATATTTAATCGTTTAATTCACAGACAGGTTTGCTGGCAATTCCTTATGTTATATAGTAGTAAGGAGGGCATGTTAAGAAATGTTGAGATTATTACAGAATGAAGTACCAGTCACAACCCATTTGTCTATTTAAGAACTACACATAACTGAAAAGGGGAGCAGCATATTAGAGCTGTGTTCAAAAAAAATACCACAAAAAGAAGAGAGTAGGCCTTAGAAATTGTCTACTTTTGTTAAAACCAGGATGTAAGAAGATACATTTTGTTAAGAATGGGAAGTCTTGTGTTCTTTTATTTACTCATTATTTTATTAGGTACTTACATGTGCTAAGCACTTTGTTTGTTTCGGTTTTTCGACATACGGTCTTACTCAAACTCAGGCTGACCTGGAACTCACTATGGAGTCTCACAGTGGCCTTGAACTCATGGTGATCCTCCTACCTCTGCCTCCCGAGTGCTGGGATTAAAAAGGCATGAAGCCACCACGCCTGGTTTATAGTTAGTAGTAGTTTTAATATAAAATAGAGTTCAAAGTCAGCATGATAAATGTAGGTATAGTGAAATATTACTTTCAGCCTCTCACAGAATCTCTCCAGTCAGACAAGTTCATGTAACAGGTCTCTGCTCAAATAGCATGGGATGCATGAGATGCTCTCTCAAGCCAAACCAAACCAAACAAAATTAAGAACAATCCTTGGCACACCAATGAGTCATGATTTCTATAAAGGAAATAAATTATAGTTATTTAAATATAAAGCTGCCCTGGGATCCTGTTTTCCTGTGCCCTCTGTCATGTCAGTTTTATTGCATTACTTTTCTGTATCAAATAATATGAAGGACTAATTCCTAGGAGTGCAGAGGTTTAATTTCTATGAAATCAGATGCCCCCAAGTCTATTTCATACTCACTAATCCATGCTTGAAGCTCTAGTTGGGACTCAGAACCAAATGCAGTGCTTTAAATAATTTGCCCAATTGGCTGGAGAGATTGCTTAGTGGTTAAGACGCTTGCCTGCAAAGCCAAAGGAACCAGGTTCTATTCCCCAGTACCCATGTAAGCCAGATGCACAAGGTGGTGCATTTACAGTGGCTGCAGGCCCTGGCATGCCCATTCTCTCTCTCTCTCTCCTCAAATAAATAAATTAAAATTAAAAATAAATAAATTAAATAAATAATTTGGCCAATATTTCTTGGTGGACAAGTATCAAGTCAATTCTAAAAATTTTTTCAATAGCGCCCAATATCTAGGCATGATGTTTTGCTAAACTCCTTGCAATAGAATCATCTGGAAAACTTATTAAACAGGTTGAACTTCCAGCTCCCACTCTGGAGATTCTAATGTTGACTATGCAGGTCCTGGGAGCATGTATCTTCTTATATCCTGATATATTTCTAGAAATATTATTAGAAGAATTCTAATGCGGAGTCTAATGCAGGCTAGTGCCAAGGCCCCCACCCTTGCCTTGATCTGTTCCAGAAGGCTGGTAATCAAAGAGTGACATTGTTCTCTTTATGACATGGACATGGACTGCATTCCAGATGGGGCAATGGCCTTGGACTCAGAAAATCTGGATTTAGAGCCTAGCTTTTAGTAAATTCCTCTATGATTTTTTAAAACTTTTTAAAATTTTATTATTTCTGGCTGGAGATTGAATTTAGAGCCTTATGAGTGCTAGGCAAACACGAGCACAAATCTCTGTCCTCAACCCTTTCCCACTGTCTATTTTGAGGCAGTTTCACTAGTTTCTTAGGGTGGCGTTGAACTCACTCTGTAGCCCAGACAGGCTTAGAACTTGTACTCTGCCTCCCTCAGGCTCCTGGGAAGCCGAGGGAATAGGCTCATACCCCAGGCTTGACTATTTTGTGATCTTGAGCAAATCATTTTTCTATAAAGCTTCTCTTTCCTTATTGGTAAATTATCCAGATCCCCATCACCTTAATGCATGCTCATTTTTTATTCGCCCTTCCCTGATCCATTGAAACCAGTGGTTGTCAAATGTTAACTGCAGCAGACACACTGAGCGCTTGGTGGGAATGCGGATCACTATCCAGTTCTCCCAGCTGGGAGGTAGTGGGGGCTGAGGGTTAGTATTACATTTCCAACAGGCTCCACGTGCTGTGGAGGCAGCTGAGAACTACGGGGAATAAAGCATGAGCTTGTATGTAATAGCTCCTGTGAGTTCTTAATAGTGCCAGGGGTAGACCTCTCCTTTCCCCCAGAGCTGCAGTTCTTGTGTCTCCGATCGGACTGAGCGGCTGGTTAGGACTTCTCAGCAAATGATAAGCAATTGAAAATTTTTCTATAGCTTCTGGATTAGTATGATAATTGCCTGAGGCTTTTTTTTTGCTAAACAACATACTACTATTCACAGATTATTTTCTTTCCATTTGTTTTGCTTAGTTGAATCAAGAAATAACAGAACACCAGAAGGTGAAATGTCCAGACTGTAACAAGGAAATAGATGAGACTCTCAACATTGAAGCCATGGAGCTGGCCAACAGACGTCTGCTGTCCGCACAAATAGTTAGTACTCTCCATTGTACTCCTCCAGAAGCATTTGGGACCTCAAGTTGCACTGAAAGCTCTCCATTGATAC
The DNA here is from genome assembly GCA_036346955.1 of Dipus sagitta. Taxonomy (NCBI): domain Eukaryota; kingdom Metazoa; phylum Chordata; class Mammalia; order Rodentia; family Dipodidae; genus Dipus; species Dipus sagitta. The sequence continues at coordinate 178,307,843 of CM070774.1, read as the reverse complement.
ATGTATATATTTTTAAAATATTTTATTTATTTATTTGACAGAGAGAGAGAGAGAGAGAGAGAGCTCGCCAGGGCCTCCAGCCACTGCAAACGAAGTCCAGATGCATGCGTCCCCTTGTGCATCTGGCTTATGTGGGTCCTGGGGAACTGAACCTGGGTCCTTTGGTTTTGCAGGCAAATGACTTAACCGCTAAGCCATCCCTCCAGCCCCAATACATATATTTTGACTATATTCACTTACATAGCTGAATGGACTGTTTGCAATGGCAGTGTTGGTCACCATCTGAGGAATCTGCTTGACAGAAAGAGAGAGACTAGACGTAGAGAATGGGAAGGGAGGGAGGGGGCAAGGAAGTGGGAGGGAGGAAGGAAGGAAGAAAGGAAAGCTAACTCAAATTAGCTTAAGTAAGAGGTGGTTTATGGGGAAGATCTGGGGGTTTCCCAGATCAAAAGCACAGGAACTACAAGGGAGCACAGCATTCCAATGTGCTAGGCACCCAGCTCCCTGGCGCTGCCCTCTTTGAGTCCAGTCTAGTTTTTCTGCAGAACATTCTACAAAATCCTCTAACAAAGGCATCGTGGTCTTATTGAAATCTTGAGTTAAAAAAAAAAAAAAAAAGAAATTGGAGAGTTTCTGTAGCAGAGCATTGAGCAAGACACTGAGAAACCGTGGTAGGCTGGCTTGGGTCTTGTCTGCTCACAGTGACTCTCCCTCTCTGGCGGCCATGCTGGGCCTTCCCTCTGCGGGAGGAGCTGCGGCTCTCAGCTCTCCCCGCTGTTCAGGACGCCGGTCACTCTGCTTGCTCAGCCTGCCTTGGGGAGTGGGAGATCCTCAATATGCTCATGTCCTTTCTTCAGCAGACAAGTTGTCTCAAAGCCAGCTTTCTCAGGAACCGGAACAACTTCGTTAAGCATCCGAGGCAGTTCCTTGATAGGTGAATCATAGTCCCACATGGGAACTACATTCTACCAGCGCACGTCTCATTTGTCATGTCCAAATTAAGAATCAACACCTGCAGAACAGTAAGATCCTCCCGCACAGCCAGACTCACATGGGGAAAGTCTCACTCCGGCAGAGACCATGGTCTGTGACATAAATGGACTAAAGCCAGTCTTGGAAGCTTCTAAAACAAAGAGGCAGACTACTGGAATAAGGAAAGCCAGGATAAATGAAGGGGGAAACGTCAGTCTATGGGAAACAAGGGAGAAGAACGGACAAGCAATTTCTAAACAGAAGAGAATTTAGAAACGACGGAGTAGGGCTGGTCCTGGCCTAACACTAAGTGATCTGGCCAGCCCTGCTTGACACCTTTTTAAAAATATTTTTATTTTTTATTTATTTGAGAAAGAGCAAGAGGGAGAGAGAAAGAGAGAGAGAGAGAGAGAAAATGGGTGCACCAGGGGCTCTAACCGCTGCATGAGAACTCCAGACGCATGCACCACCTTGTGCATCTGGCTTATTTGGGTCCTGGGGAATTGAACCTGGGTCCCTTGGCTTTACAGGCAAGCGCCTTAACCTCTAAGCCATCTCTCCAGCCCTTTTTTTCAAAAATATTTTATTTTTATTTATTTGACAGAGAAAAAGGGAGAGACAGAGAGAGAATGGGCATGCCAGGGCCTCCAGCCACTGCAAACTTCAGATGCATGCACCACCTTGTGCATCTGGTTAATGTGGATCCTGGGGAATTGAACCTGGGTCCTTTGAGTTTGCAGGCAAACGCATTAACCTCTAAGCCATCCCTCTAGCCCCCTTGCCCTCTTGTAACCGCAGCCACTGTGCCCTTTCATTAGGAAGGCAGAAAGGGAAGTTTGTAAAATTAGTCCATGATTATAAAAACGTGGTAGACTGATAGAAAGTATACGCAACCTGCTGTCTAATGGGGGAAACAGAATTCACTTTCTAGTTCTCTGCAAGTATCCAGATCAAAACATTTTAGTGCCATCGAAAAGAAAATCAGTGGCGAGTGAGTCTCGCATTTGTGGGGAGACCAGCCCCTAGCGCAGTCACACAAGCGGCACGTCTCTGAAATCCTGCTCCAAATCTGCAAAGCCGGCTTCCCAGAACGCCCAGGCTTGGCCTTTCCATTGCAGAAAGAGCGTTCGCCATTTCTCACCCACATATAGACTATTTCCAGACCCCCCCCCCAAAATCCCAAACCTTGGCATTCATCTCATTGCACCTTGAACACTACATGTTCTCCCACGGTTGCTCTTGCCCTACTACTCACATGTCCACAGACATACATTGCATTTTGTAATTTTGACAATTTCATAAATGTACATAATGTGTTTTTTCCTGACTCAGTGAGTTGAATTTGGGTTGCTTACATGGCCATGGATTGGGGGTTATTTACTGGAGTATGGGTGACGTAACAGTGGCTAAACCACTGAAGAAAATGCCTCCGCCCCCCAGCAGCCATTAACTGCTGATAGTTCCTCAACTGAGGGGCCTCACGAGTCCCTCCCCCACCCATAAAATGATGGTGACGGCCCCAGTCTGTGCCATGTCCAGAAGACAGTGGTCCATGACACTATGCCCCTTCCTCTAGCTCTTACAATCTTTCCAGAGTATTCTTTGAGCCTTGGGGACTGGGGTGACATAAATGTCCTACTGAGGGCTGAGCACTCAACAGGCATTTACTCTCGACACTTGGACCAGTCATGAATCTCTCCAGAACCACTGTCCACTGCAAAAAAGAAAGAAAGAAAGAAATCAGATTTTCTGACCAAGCTGAGAGCAACACTAATCTGTGGACATAAAATAAATATTTAGAAGGCAGATTGGCAGATTGGTGGGTGCAACACTGACATACATTTCTTGTCTTACTCATCACATAGCTTAGCTTCTCCAATGCTTGTAATAACTCAGCGGTCTGGACTCGTGTGCAAAGGCTCTCCCATTGTCACCACCACAACCTGTTCCCCGCCCCATGCCTACTGCCATGCGTACTTTGAGCATGTACACATGTACACATATACAAGCATACAAAATTTTCCCAGGCTTTGAAAAATAACCATGTGTCATTTTACTTACTGATGCCTTTTATGCATTGCATTATTAAATTTTACTTTTTCTAGTCCAATGCCTTAACCATTTACATGAACATCACAGCCACAAATTTTACTTAAAATTTTTTTTTAGTTTATTTTTATTTATTTGAGAGCAACAGACAGAGAGAGAAAGTAGCAGAGAGAAATGGGCACACCAGGGCCTCCAACCACTGCAAACAAACTCCAGATGTATACACCCCCTTGTGCATCTGGCTTATGTGGGTCCTGGGGAATCGAGCCTGGAACTGGGGTCCTTGGGCTTTACAGGCAAGCGCTTAACTGCTAAGCCATCTCTCCAGCCCAAATTTTACTTTTTAATACAGTTCATTTTCCTTCTTTGACAAATCTAGTACTAGTAACATCCGAAAGACTGACTTATTAACACATAGCTCACTATTGAATAGCATAGTATGTGGTTATAGTTGGAACTCAATATTTGCCCAACTACTCTAAACCTTTTTGAGTAATATAATAGTTACAATAAGAAAAAGATGTTGGTCTGCTCTGAAATATTAAATTTGGCCTTCTTTCATACCTCTCTTGATGTTTTATTTCCGTTATTGCCTTTTGTTTCTTTCTCTCTAGCAAGACAAAATGTACCTAATGTTGACATGAAATATTATGAGCATTGATAATTAATCAGTCTAAGGATCTCCCAACTGAGTGATTTCGACTGTTGATCATTATTCATATAACTCTAGCTTTCTAATTTAAAAAAATGCCAACTATAGAGGAGCTCAGAATAAATATTTTTTTCCTCTTCCTGTTTTTCATTTTTCTTACAGTTTCATTTTTAAAGAAGAAAGGAAAATATCATATGAGACCTTTACCTGTGGCTTGGAATACCAAGATTAGTTAGTTTGTTTTTATATTCTACAACAATTCCGTCACTCTGCGTGTATGTCCATAATGTGTGTCTACATGTGTGTGCCACGTGCGGTGTGTGTGTGCATGTTCACGTCTGTGTGAGTCTGCACATTCCGTGGGACATGTGTGGAGACCAGAGGACACCTTTCGGGTTTTGGTCCTCACTGTAGGTTCTCAGTTAAGGCAGGGTCTCTCATTGTTCATCCCCGCTCTCCAGGCTAGCTAGCCCACGATGTTTCCATGGAGACTTCTATCTTGGCCTCCCTTCTTGCTATAGGCATGCAGGGATTCTAGACACTGTATTTTATGTGGGTTCTGGGAATTTGAACACAGGTACTCATGCTTGCATGACCGGCGCTTTACCCACTGAGCCACGTCCCCAGCTATTGTCACTCTCTTAATTTTCCAAATTTTAATTGTGCGTTTTTGTTCCATCATACCCACTAGTTATTTTATAAACAGCAAGCCTAATATATATGTCTTCTTAAGTATACATTCTTCAAAAGGTTAATAATTGTCACTGATCCTTTCTAACAACATTTCCAGTTGAGAATATCTTTTTTAATTTTATTTTTTTAATTTTTTATTTAATTAATTATTTATTTGAAAGAGAGAGAGAGAAAGAGGCAGAGAGAGAGGAAGAGATTGGGTGTGCCAAGGCCTCCAGCCACTGCAAATGAACTCCAGACGCATGTACCCCCTTGTGCATCTGGCTTATATGGGTCCTGAGGGATTGAACCAGGATTCTTTTGGCTCTGCAGGCAAATGCCTCAACTGCTTAGCCATCTCTCCAGCCCCAGTTGAAAATATCTTTAAAATTTCCTTCTTAATGGTTGATTGAGTATTCCTAACACAGTAAATGTAGAGAATGTAATTAATTAGAAAATTTCTAAAGATGTTTCTGACCCTAAAAATACTAATGCTGTATCCAATTAATGATATATTGATATAAAGACAGTGAAATGATATTATGAAATTAATATTTATTAATTGTTTGAGGAGGGTTTCACTCTAGTCCAGAATAACCTGGAAGTCACTCTGTAGTCCAGGCTGGTCTTGAACTTACAGAGATCTTTCACCTCATCTTCCTGAGTGCTGAGATTAAACACATGAGCCACCACGCCTGGCTTGATTTATTAAATTTAATGTAAACTTTTTTTCCTGCTTAGATGGTTTCTCATATTTTGATTTCAATGTTGATTAAAAGTTATAGCAGTTCATGTCTGTCAATTCTTTCCAGATTTGATTTCAGAAAAATATTCATAAAAACATGAAACCATGCAAACGCATTCAGGAGAATACATTTAGAGGGCTGGAGGGATGGCTTAGCAGTTAAGGTGTTTGCCTGCAAAGCCGAAGGACCCAGGTTTGATTCCCCAGGACCCACGTTAGCTAGATGCACAAGGGGGCGCACACGTCTGGAGTTCGTTTGCAGTGCCTAGAGGCCCTGGCACTCCCATTCTTTCTCTCTCTCCCCCGTTCGGAAATGACGTGGTTGGTAAGAGTGCTCCTTGTGCCAGTGTGAGCCTGAGAGGGCCCCAGACCACCTGCATTCAATCTGCAAGGCCCACGTGCAAAGCTGGATGTGGCCACACATAACTGTCCCACCAGCCTGTGGGAAACAGAGACAAAGGAATCACTGGGACTCATCAGTTAGCCAATCTGATGAAGAAAAAATAAAAACCCTTAGGGTACTTGAGGTTGACTTTCAAATTAACTAAATTTTTTTTTGTTTTACGAGGTAGGGTCTCACTCTGGTCCAGGCTTACCTGGAATTCACTATGTAGTCTCAGGGTGGCCTCAAATTCACAGCGATCCTCCTACCTCTGCCTCCTGAGTGCTGGGATTAAAGGCGTACGCTACCACGCCGGCTAAATTAACTAAATTGAAAGTAAATAATTTTAACTCAAATAAAATTGTTATTTTAAATAACTAAAAAAAAACACACTATAGCTCCTGGTTTACTGAGAGTGGTTGTCACAAGGAAACAAAGGGAAGAGTCACAGAGGGGGACCCCACAGTGCACACAGGGGTGATCATCTGCATACACACATATACATATGCCACACATATATATCACCCCACATGCACACCACATCGCACATACTATACACACACATGCAAATACATATCATGTGCCACTCGCTTCCTCATTTCGGTCCTCATTCTCCTGGTGTGCGAAAGCAGATACCTACGCTGACTCAGTGACCTCTTCGGTATTCAGTGGGTCATTCACTGAATGGCCTCTTCAGTTCCTTCTGCTGGTCAAAGTCTAGATTTTTCCACACTAGATTTTTCTGGACCTTTCTGATCTCTCGCCTCAAATGTTCAATTTCTCCTATAAAATTTCCAATTGTAGATGTACTTCTGTGCTATGTGTTTTCTTAATCAAGAAATTCTATTTTTAAAGCTAGGTTAATCTCCTCAGCCTGCTTCACTCACATGGCTGTAAATTCATCTTCCTGTTCAATAGCGTTTCATGTTTTTGTCGTTTGCCCATCTTGTTTCTGCAATCTCTGTTCTGAGGCTCACAGCTCCTGACAACCACAGTAATTGCTCCAATACAGCTTCCAGACATGCGCACTTTTGTTTACGTCTCAGAATTCTTGGTAGATGAGAAAATGTCTTTGGCACATTAGGAGAGAAAGCACACACGGGCAAGAGAGCTGCACAGAGCAGGTGGCGTGTCCTTTGGGTCTGGAGAGAAAAGCTTTAAACTCAGAGAAATCTAAGTTTCTATTGTTTCTTGGGAAAAACTACTAAACTGTCTGTGAGCCTTCACTTTCAGCTCTGTAAAACACCGATCAGAACAGCTTCTTCATGAGGTTACAAAACTATGAAGCCTATATAGTCCACTTAACTTAATACTACTTACTTAGAGGAATCAACTGTTTTCAAGATCCTTTCATTTTCCTTGTATTTAACTGTTTTTGTTGCAGAAATTCTCTGGAAAGATCACTCCAGTGCCATTGTGAGTGAAAGTAGAGGAGTTTATTTACCTGGGTGCCAAAGAGCTTGAGGTAGCCCTCCAAAGAGGCTCTGACCCCGAGCTGAGATTTTATTTCCATTTCATAGTTTGCATAGCCAAGGGGAGGAGTGAGTGAACAAACAAGACGTGGAAATTCGCATATCAATTCTTTCTGTAGTCAGGCCACCCTAACAATGAATTTCATCTTACTTTGTTTTAGCCTAAATTGTCTTTCCTTCTTATTGTCCCTCTGGGACCTTTCTGGACAGTTCTCTCTTTTGTATTTTTTAAATTGTTTTATTTATTTCTTAGATACAGAGGGACAGAAGGAGAGAGAGAGAGAGAGAGGGTGCACAGGGCCTCTAGCCACTGGAAACGAACCTAGTTGCATGCACCACAATGTGCATCTGGCTAATGTGGGACCCGAAGGATTGAACCTGGGTCCTTAGGCTTCTCCGGCAAGCACCTTAACTACTAAGCCATCTTGCCAGCCCTCTTTTGTATTTTTCTCTGTTGACAAAGATAAGTTTAGCTCTTCATCAATTAACTCTTATAGTAACTCAGTGAATCAGTTCAACATTTAGATTCTTTTCTTTTTTAAAAAATATGTTTGGTATTTTTTTAAAGTTACTATTTGTAAGGAGAGAGAGAGAGAAAGAAGAGAAGAGAAGAGGAGACAGAGAGAATAGGCACACTAGGGCTTCTAGCCTCTGCAAATGAACTCCAGAAGCATGTGCCACCTTGTGCATCTGACTTATGTGGGTACTAGGGAATTTAACCTGAGTCCTCAGGCTTCATAGGCAAGCACCTTAACCACTAAGCAATCCCTCCAGCCCTTAACTTATTTTCTATCACATTCCCTCCTCTTTATCATCAAACACTTTATGCATTTGTATGTAATAGCTGGCACTCCTGCCATATCACCTGTATTTCAATTATTTTCATCCTAGATTGGATGAGCCTGGACAGAGCATTCAGAACATGGGGTTTTGACATAAGTCCCAGCATAATTATTATGAGAGGCCCCATTAAAGGAGCTAGCAAGCATCTCATGTAGTCCACATAGGGGGCAAGCCCAAGGTCTGGGGTATATCAGATGTAAGCAGATAGAGAAAGAGAGAGAGAGGGAGGGAGGGATAAAGGGAGAGAATGGGCATGCCAGGGCCTCCAGCCACTGCAAGTGAAGTCCAAATGCATGTGCCACCTTGTGCCTCTGGCTTACATGGGTACTGGGGAATCGAACCAGGGTCTTTAGGCTTCCCAGGCAAGTACCTTAACCACTAAGCAATCGCTCCAGCCCCATATGTAATTTTTTTTTAAATGGTGCCAGATATTGAACGCAGGGTCTTTTGCATGCCAGGCAAGGGCTCAACCACTGAGCTATGTACCCCATCCCCAAAAACTAACTTTTTAATCCCTCATTCTCAAATTTAGTTGGTACCCCTATTATCTCTCAAGAATAAACGTGTTTATTGTTCATAAGCGACTGCATAGAGTGAATGCCTACTGTGGAACACAAGAATCTTAACTTGTATAATACATTACAGTGTAGGAAGTTGGTCTACACAGTGACCCTCAGCCATGTTCAGCACACTGTGGCCAGATGTTGCTATAAACGTAGCCCCTAAGGCTGAGGAGATTCTCAGTGTGCATCCTAAATGAAAGTGTGGTGGGCATCCCTCTACAGTCATAACAAAGTGCACACAGCAGGGTTCTGTTGTGAAATCTTTGAGGACACTGAACTAAATAAGTAATTAAACCAAAATTCTATTATTTTTTATGTGTATGTAATCTTTTGGGGAGGTTAAATTATTATTACTATCAACATTTTTCATATGGATACATCAGGTGTTGGTACCCTCTTTTTCCTCATCCCTGCTCCCCTTCCAATGGGGAAGCTCCTCAGTGGGGTTGCAGGTATTTCCTATCGGGTTGTGGCTTATGCCCTGTGAGAGCAGCAGTCAGTTATTTTGGGGGGCAGGGAATGCCTCTGGGCATGATGTCCTAACCTGTGGCTATCACAATCTGAGTATACATAGTGAGTATAGTATACATAGTGAGTTTCTATGATGGCGAATAGTGTGCAACATTCCCTGGACTTATTTCTCACAGCATGCTATTTTTTAGAAGACTCGTTTTAAGTAGCAGCATTACCTGAGTTTTCTACAGAACCAAGGAGATATTCCTTCCATGCTGAACTAACGATTCTTTGTATAAGCATACTAGATTCTGGGGTGGGGGGTGATTATTGACTTCTCTTTCAGATTATCTTTCCGTAAGGGTGGTAATAAGTTTTCTTTATATACATGCTAAATAAAACTTGGATTTAATGTTTCTTTTTAGGCAAGTTACCAACGACAATACAGGAATGAGACGTTGTCCCAGAGCGCAGTGCAGGTCTTGGTAGGTGCAGCAGGAAGTTTTGGTGAGAAGAAGGGAGAGTAAGTATGTTGTGAGGTGGACGACTATTCTAAGACGCTGCACGTAGAGTTTTCTTGCTTTTTTATGTTGGTGACCGCAGTCTGTGTAGTGTTTGTACACAGGCCACTCCCTGCTCCGCAGCCCATGCTCAAGTCACCTACTGTCAGCTTCCGACATGTGCTATTCTCATTCAGGCTACTGGCGAGTGCTCATTTGAGAAACGTACGCCTTCTTATGAAAAGAATCTGTTCTCTCTCTCTCTCTCTCTCTTTAAGATTTTGTTTTTATTTATTTATTAAAGACAGGGAGAGAGAGAGAGAGGGTGAGAATAAGTGCACCAAGGGCCTCTGACCATTGCAAACGAACTCCATACGCATGTGCCACCATGTGCATCTGGCTTATGTGGGTCCTGGAGAATCAAACCTGAGTCCTTAGGCTCTGCAGGCAAGTGCTTTAAGTGCCAGGCCACCTCTCCAGCCCTCTTTTTTTTTTCTTTATCACCTCCCACCGCCACTTCACAGAGTGCAAAGCTAAGTTGTGGTGAGCTGCTTTTCTTCTTTAACTACTTAAATGCCTGGTCCAAGGCCAAGTGTTCCCTCATCTCTGCACAGGTCCTCACACAGCCTCCCTTCATACGCAGCATGCACTTGTAATCCTGTAGTGACTTCCTCAGGCGGAGATCTCAGAGTTTCTGGGTAGAGGAGCACCTTCGGGTCACCTTCCAGGGAACAGCAGATCTCTGGGCAGCGGGAACAGTCAAACTGCAACGCAGTTGTCACGGTGTCCACTGAAATCCTGGACATATCTTCTAGTTACAGACATCACTTTTGGTGGCAGTGATACCCAAATCTCCAGCTTAAATGATCCTAAGGTCATTTGTAGAATCTACCTAGGCCAGTACTTAGGCCTGGATCACCATTCTATAACAAACTGGGTCTTTAGTGTTCATGTGCCTAAACTTAAATATGTGTCAATCCTGTGTCTATCCCATGTGCCAGTTTGGACAGTGAAGGGTAAAGGTATATATGAAAAGAGAGACATCAGATGCAGCAAAATATTCTCATTGTAATACCAGCACAGGGACTATAAATGTTAGCAGTACAGTATCCGGCTTTGCATGGGTTTCAGGGGGATCTGAACTTGTGTTCTCAGGCTGAGCCTCAAGTGTTTTGTGCACTGAACCATCTCCCCAGCTATGAAATAACAATTCTTTTAGATTTATTTTATTTATTTATTAGAGACAGAGAGAGAAGAGAGAGAGAGAGATGATGATGAGAGAGTGAGAATGGACATGCCAGGGCCTCTAGCCACTGCAAACAAACTCCAGACACATGAACCACCATGTGCATCTGGCTTATGTGGGACATGGAGAATCAAATCTGGGTCCTTAGTCTTTGGAGGCATGTGCCTTAACTCCTAAGACATCTGTCCAGACCCTGAAATAACAATTTTTGAGGCAGGCTGTCACTCTAGCCCAGCTGATAGGCTAATCTGAAGCTCACTCTGTAGCCCAGGCTGGCCTTGAACTCATAGTGATCCTCCTACCTCAGCTAGGATTAAAGATAGGCACCATCACACCAGCTCTAAAACAGGAACTTAAGAACCTAAATGATTGTAAGTGATCACACATGATTGTTATCATAGAGTTTTAGGATTCATAAGAACCTGTGAAATTTCCATATCTCAGCTGAGACAATTCCTTCAGGAAGGGGTCTCAACTCTCCAGAATTCTTTCAAATGTCCCCTTGGTAGGTGGAGCTTGTTCTATTATTTATCATATCACAACACTTGCTATACCTCATTGCAGTATTTACTTGCATGTTGTATTCCTCTAGCTTACTGGTGCCTTGAGGACAGAGGCTAGTATCTATTCATGGTTTATCTGCAACATTTAGCAAGCATGATAGATGTCTAATAAATAGTTATTACTTGTGAATATATCAAACCATGCACTTTCAAAATTCTCCATGTAATTATTATATTGGAGCGTGGAGAGTTAAATGGCTTCATGCTTCTCAATTATGTCAATTAATCTTTCTGTAGAAAAATTACACCAAAATTTCAGGTTAAGGACATTATAATTAATATGAATAATAAAGTCCACCTTTGATCTTGTGTTTCCAACGTCCTCCTACTAAGCCACATGACCAAGTAGGGCTTCAGACCCAAAGGCAAGAACCCTGCCATCTTTCTGGTGAAGACAATGAAAGCATCTGATGAGCAGTGATGAATTCCTAGTAAAACAAAAGGACTGGCTAGGCAAGACCACATCATAGCTCATGGATCTGACCTGTCGCTATCCAAACATCAAAAGAACTCTACAGAGAATTTCTGGCAAGAGCTACCAAAATGTCTTTGGGCCTCGGGACAGCTCCAAGTCAACATTTTTACCCTTCTGCAGTCAGTTTAACCTGGGGACTAAAACAACAAAGATGGGGTGCCTGGGTTTGGATTTTTGGAAGTCCTGTGCCCCTGGGTCTCACATAGTGTCCCATGCCAGAGCTAACGGTAACCCTGAAACATTGTCTGATGCCTCCCTGCAGACTGCTGGCACTGAAGTGGGTTACACCGTGGAAAAGAAAAGAAAAAAATAACAGAGATAGGGATATGTATGAGATTGACTAGATATTTTATACATACTTTTCATTTGATCATCCCAATCTGACAGAGATATTTTGACTCCTATTTTCTAGATGAGCAATCGTGTTGGTGAGATAGTTTGTTCATGGCCACACCAGACAATTGGGGATGCAAAATGAAAACCCAAATGTAGCTGAATGCCAAGTATTGGAATTGTGGTATATTTTTTCTTGGTGGTTCTTGAGCTCCTTAATATAGTGTATTTCAGGCTGGAGAGATGGCTTAGAGGTTAAGGCATTTGCCTGAGGAGCCAAAGGACCCAGGTTCGATTCCTCAGTACCCACGACACCAGATGCAGAAGGGGTGCACATATCTGGACTTCGTTTGCAATGGCTGGAGACCCTGGCACACCCATTCTCTCTCTCTCTGTCCTGCCTATTTCCCCCCACACCTATTTCTCTCTCTCCCTCTCTCTCAAATAAATAAATAAATACAAATACATTGTATCTCATCTCCAGTTATCTGTACTCTATTTTAGTGAGTGAGTCTTCCAACATAACTTCACTGTTGCAGATCCACTTGTATGTATCAGCACATATCTGGACTTCGTTTGCAATGGCTGGAGACCCTGGCACACCCATTTTCTCTCTCTCTCCCTTGCCTATTTCTCCCCTCCCCCACCTATTTCTCTCTCTCCCTCTCTCTCAAATAAATAAATAAATACAAGTACATTGTATCTCATCTCCAGTTATCTGTACTCTATTTTAGTGAGTGAGACAGATCCACTTGTATCAACACATTCATGACTTGGAGCTATACTATGAAAATACCACATTTAGTCACCACTGCACAAAATACCTTCCTGCTTTCTGACCATATTTCATTAAACTTATCTCAGAACATGTAAAGCACATTTAAATATCTCTCTCATTTCCTCTCCAGACATGTGAGTGCTGAGATTATAAGGAATTACTCTGAAAGCAAAAAATTCCTTAGTTTCATGAGAAAATTATTGCTCAATTGGGCATATAATATTAAAAAAGATAGAGGGAGTCCTTCCAGGTAAGCACACTTGCAACAAATGTTATTATAATCATTTGAAAATTTTATTTTTTAAAATTATAACCTAAAGGCATTGCAAATAACTTTGAAGTTGCTTACAATTAAATTACTTATATACATACAAAAGACTTATGGAAAGGTATAATAATAATATTGTTTGTATTGGGGAGTTGAGGGGTTTGTTTGTTCGTTTGTTTGTCTGCTTGGTTTTGAAGATTAAACCCTGGGCCTTGGTCATGCTAAAGCAACACTGAGTTCAATCTCCAGCTGCTGCTCTTTTTTTGAAAATTGGGGTAAAATTGGGCACAGCGCAAAACAAGCCGCGAATAACTTTAAAGTGATAAATAGTACATTCAGGGGCGGGCACTCCTCAACTCTGTCAGGTTCTGTAACGTTTTCTTTGGCCCGAAAGAGCAGAGTACTCACGTAGTAGACATTTCTTAGCCCCTCTCCCTTCAGCTCCTGGAAAACACTAACCTGTTTCTTGGACCCACTCTAAATTTTTCATATAGAAGGAATTACCGTTGTGCAGCCTTGTGTTTCCAGCTTCTTCCACTTGGCATAATGTTTCCATCATAGCATGGCGGCTCATTAACACAGCATATAACATTAACATAAGGTTTACCCACTTTAGTATGAATATATTCCTGCCAGGTGGATCCGCCCCATTGTTTGTTCATTCACTGGCTGATGTACATTTGATTAGCTTCCACCTTTGGCCCATTACGAATGACATGGCCACGAACACGCATGTATAAGTATTTGTTTGAATTCCTACTCTCATTCTTTTGGGTGTACTCCAGTGTATAAAATGGCTAGGCTGTAGTTAAATTCTTGATTTAGTAACTTGAGGAATGATCAAATTATGTTCTATAGCTGCTCAATAATTAAAATATCAGAAACTATGAATCCTTCCATTTTATTTTTGTTTTTCATGAAGTGTTATGATGGACCTTACATTAGATTGGATCTCTTAGAATAGATAATATAGAAAGTTTCTAGACTTAGTTGTCTCAGCAGAGACCAGCACTTTACAGTGAGGTTATTTCCCCAAGTCACCAGGAGTATAGTTGAGGTTAAAATACTAAGTAGCAGGCTAAGCAGATTCCTCCACTCACCTATAGAATAAGAACCATTCTGTCAGGAATGCCCAAGGGGAACTTATAGTAAAAATAACAAATAAGAATCATTACAGTATTCTGTGTGGAAGGAATTTAAGAGTAAACACAAACACTAATGATTTCAACAAACTATCTGCAGTCCCTGCTGTATGCCCTTCGGTTTACCCATTGGGCACAGACAGGTCAGAGCAGGGCCAACCAAACATAAACTTCAGCAAAGGGTACCTCGAGTGCACCACTGTGAGACTCACAGTTTTGTTGCTGCAAGAGACAAAGACAGTCTGGAGGGAGAACCAAGAAGGGGAGCTGAGTCACCACCATCAACTTAATAAGGATTAAAGTTCATGGCTCCATTTAGACCCTTAGAGGGTGATAAGTTCATCTTTGTTTTCTCAAACGGGACCCCATATTACAAAAGCTTCCCACCTACCCAGGCTTAGTGGCCCAGGCCTATAATTCCAGCTGCTTGGCAAGCTGAGACAGGAAGGATCACACACTGAGGACATGAATGGACTACTAAGTGAGCTCAAAGACAGCTTGAGCGACTCAGCAAGATCCTGTCTCAAGATGAAAAGCAAACAAACAAACAAACAAACAGCTTCTCACCCATAATATAAATGTATCCTCAGTGATGAGGGAATTATCAGTAATTATTGACCAATCAACTCTTTTGAGAGTTTTTTTTGTTTGTTTGTTTGTTTGTTTTTTTGAGGTAGGGTCTCACTCTAGTCCAGGCTGACCTGGAATTCACTATGGAGTCTCAGGCTGGCCTCGAACTCACGGTGATCCTCCTACCTCTGCCTATCGAGTGCTGGGATTAAAGGTGTGTACCACCATGCCTGGCTCATTTGAGATTTTTTTTTTTTGTTCATTTTTATTTATTTATTTGAGAGTGACACAGAGAGAAAGAGGCAGAGAGAGAGAGAGAGAGCTAGAATGGGCGCGCCAGGGCCTCCAGCCACCGCAAAGGAACTCCAGACGTGTGTGCTCCCTTGTGCATCTGGCTAACGTGGGTCCAGGAGAATCGAGCCTCGAACCGGGATCCTTAGGCTTCACAGGCAAGTGATTAACCACTAAGCCATCTCTCCAGTCCACATTTGAGACTTTTTAAGTTGTTTATTATTATTATGAACAAGATGTGTCACATGGATACATCATGTGTTGCTACCCTCTTTTCCCTCGTCCCTGCCCCCGTTCCACTGGGGACCCTCCTCAGTGGGGTTGCAGTTATTCCTCATGAGGTTGTGGGTTATGTGTTGTGGGAGCAGCAGTCAGTTATTTTTGTGGGGAGGGAATGCCTCTGGGCATGATGTTTCAACCTGCGGCTCTTACAATCTTTCCTCCTCTTCTGCAAAAAAAAAAAAAGAAAAAAAGGAACGCTTCACAAATTGGCGTGTCATCCTTGCGCAGGAGGCATGCTAACCTTCCTCCAATTTTAGTACCTGTGCTGCCCCAAAGCAAGCACTCATTTGAGTTTTAACAGTAATGCATTATTATGTTACTTGAAGAACTGAAAAACTGAGAATTAGAAATATAAAAAAGTATGCCAATAAAAACTGACAATGCATGCAATGTAAATAAAGTAACACTCTCCTCCACAATTCTATTCAATAATACTTGGCATGAAATTTTCTTCAATATTTATTTATTTATTTATTTATTTGAGAGATAGAGAGATAGAGGAAGAGGCAGAGAGTGCATGCGCCACCTTGTGCATCTGGCTTACATGGGTCCTGGGGAATCGAGCCTCGAATGAACCGGGGTCTTTAGGCTCCACAGGCAAGTGATTAACCACTAAGCCATCTCTCCAGTCCCTGAAAATTATTTTCAGAGCATGTTAACGTAATTTTTTTTGATAAAATTTAGGTTTGTACTGTCCCACTATAACATCCTGGGACACCCAATTTTATACCTTGACAAAAGATGATGTTTATATTGCTTTATTAAAACAATGCAGGTTAAAGGAAAATACATCTGCTTTCAGTCTAAAGTAATTATTTGGCATTATTATTTTTTATCATAGTGCTGAAGATCAAACCAGTGCCTTGGGCATGGTAGATAAACACTACTACTGGGATATGCTCCCAACTTCTAATGATTTTATAAGCATCATAAGACTGGAATAATATTCAAACCAGTGATAGTCATGTCTGAGAAGTGCAGTGATTGGAAGGTGTGAAGGGTACCTAAATGCTTTGTTTTTAAGATATTTCTAGTTTGAATTCTCTCTGTCTTATACCAAAAAAATTCATATTTATGAAGTGAATTAGAAGGGAGAGAATAAAGAGGAAATAGTCTGAAGATAGCAAGAGAGGAAATGGAGAACACAATATGTAAAATAGCACAGCCTGGATTAGCCAGTGAGGCTACAGTATAGGACTCAGCAGGGCCGCATGGCTACTGGGAAGTGGAATAGAACTGAGCATATAATGAAAATCATCTCATATAATGGCTTTCTCAATAAAACTCTTCCTTTCTTTGTTTTTTATAGATACTGGTTTCTTCGTGTATGCCATAAAATAGTATTTACTGATGAATTTGAGAACATTGGAAACCTTGTGCTCCTAATGAACATATATCCTATCATGATCTGTTGGATAGTCGAGTTAAATAAAATCTATCAATATGAGCTAAAATATTGTAACTACTACTTTCTTGCCTTTTATATTCTAGAGGCTCTCTTTAAGGTAATGTAGATTCTGTGTATGTGAGTGTTATACTTAATGAGGAAAACCTCCTTTCAACGGGAGCTGCAGATAGTTTTTTAAGTTGCAAAACAAATGTTCATGTTTGTGTGTTTTTATTTCATTTAATTTTTAATGCATGTATATTGCATTTTAGTCACATGTACCCCCACATTATCCTCCCCTATCCCACTCAGTCACACTATACTCTTTCTTCTTCCTGTCTCTGTCACTAGTTTATCAGGACGGGCATGGCCTCTCAAGCCCCTATCCTATCCATAACAGAGCGTTATGTGGCCCCATCATATGTAGGTCTTGTGCAGTTAACCACAGCCGGCATTACACTCACATGAGTGCCATGTCCTTGCCAGGTCCCAGCACCCGAGTTTCACAGTGCTCCTCCCCAAACTCTAGCTCTTCTTTTTTTTTTTTTTTTTTTTTTTTTCCAACTCATCTTCCATGTTGCTCCTTAAGCTCTGGAGGGGAAGATGTCTATGTCCTGTGAAGGACTGAGCACTTACCAGTCACTCATTTTTAGCACTTGACTAATGATGGTGCTTTTCATTAACTGCCGGCCACTATTGAGAAAAGAAAAACATAAATGAAAACTTTTCTAACCAGGGCTGAGATCAGAGCTGAGGTGTAGGCATTAAGATAAATATTCAGAAGCCTGTTTGACAACACATCTGCTTAGCAATACAACTACAGCTGACTCTTCCCTAGAGCTATAATCTCCATAGCAACGGCTTTGTCCTGGTTTTCAATATCCTGTGGAGCAGGTCTCAGATCTCATCGGAGAGCTGTTGGTTACCCCATAACATGCCACTATTGCACCAGAGGTTGTCTGATGGATTGGTACTATAGAAGGCAGGATGCACTGTTGGGTGATACTCTTAATGACTTTTCTCTGCCAGAAATCTGCCTAGCATTTTCGGGCACTGGGCACATCAGCCAAAGTGGAGGAAACTGCAGCTCCAACTTCAGTTCCCTACATCCTGAGACCAATGGGTGTGGTGCACAGACAGTTTTCTCAGGGAGTGTTATGATATCATTCTCTTCTTAAGACAAATCAATAGAAAATATGTATAATCTAAGCATTTATTCTGCTTTTGCAAAAATAAGTTAAATGATATGGGTAAAATGGACAAGGAGTTTGTTTAAACAGTATTGACAATATTCTTAAACTCAGCCTGGTTCTGAGCATTTTATTATTATTGTTATTTATTTATTTATTTATTTATTTATTTTTGTTTTGTTTTTCCTCACTCTAGCCCATGCTGACCTAGAATTCACTATGTAGTCTCAGACTGGTCTCAAACTCATGGTGATCCTCCTACCTCTGCTTCCCAAGTGCTGGCATTAAAGGTGTGTGCACCACCACGGCCAGTTTGAGCATTTTATTATTTTTATGCCAAATAGATA
The DNA here is from genome assembly GCA_036346955.1 of Dipus sagitta. Lineage (NCBI taxonomy): Eukaryota > Metazoa > Chordata > Mammalia > Rodentia > Dipodidae > Dipus > Dipus sagitta. The sequence goes on along the minus strand of CM070774.1, from coordinate 178,289,668 downwards.
AACAGGGAGACAAGCAGCCATGTAGACAGTTTTAGTATGAATAGCTATCTCACTAGCATAGTTGTTAAGTTATGGAAAGGCGTGCCCAGAAATGACTGCTGTGTCATATGAATCGACAACTTGTCGGGAACTGTATTTGCCATTTGGCATGAATACGTGAATCTCAGATTTCCACTGGGAAACTTAAGTACTGCTGCAGAGCTACTGCCACCCATGTGTGTGGGAAGAAGGTTTCAAGTCAGTCACAACGTATGCAGTAAATTTCAAGCTAGTCAGAAGGTCCATAAGAGGTATTATGGAATTAAAACTAGCATGAAACAATTAAGGGTAAAGCTAATCATAGTATCAAGTGAGGATGAAGGTACCCTGAAATCCTTTGTCATACATTACAATGGGGAAAAAAAACCTAAGCTGTGATTCACTATACCCCAGCTCTTGATTTTATTTTTCTCTGACAAACTGAAGCTGTTGCTCAAGTCACTGAACTTTTCTCAACCTTAATTTCATCTACTATTGCATGGCAATATGGGTCTACATGATAAATTGGTTTCTGAAATGTATTTATTTGACTCTATACCTATTGAAGAAGTCTTATGTTAGTTTTACAGATGGTTTACTGAAATAAAAGTGTCAGTACAATTCCCAAGGTAATTTTTTGATAAGATATTTACATGTACTTAGGCTTTGGGAAGATTAAAAATAGCTTTTAAGGGCCAGGGAGACTGCTCATTGGTTAAAGGCACTAGCTTGCAAATCCTGCCAGCCGAGGTTCAATTCTCCAGCACCCATTTTAAATCCACCTGCAAAAAGTGTCACAAGCTTCTGGTGTTCATTTGTAGCAGCAAGAGGTTCTGGTGAATATGCAAATACACATACACATACACACACTGAAAATAAAGTAAAATTTAAAAATAAATACATAAATCTTTAATTTTTTTCTTAATATTTTCATTTGCAAGGAGAAAGAGAGGATGGGTGCACCAGGGCCTCTTGCCACTGCAAGCGAACTCCAGATACATGTGCATCTGGCAAATGGGTACTAGAGAATTGAACCTGAGTCATCAGGCTTTGCAAGCAAGCACCTTTAACTGCTGAGCCAGCTCTCCAGCCCCTAAGTCTTTAAATTTTTAATTCAATGAAATCTTGCCTATGTTCGTTACACATGCCAAAAAAAAAAAAAAACAGTCTAGGTTTTTCTTATTACTCAGAAGCACAAGTATGAATATGGATCATGTACTATAAATGGAATACAAGCTTCAAGATTATTGTGGTATTTAGGGTTTATTTGAAATGAAAGGAACCTGACAAATGATGTTTTCTTGCATTTGACTTACCTTAAAACCTACTGACTCTTTTCTCGAATGACAATTTATGAACTGGTCTTTCATCCATACCTGTGCTTTGTAAGTAGCCCCAAATCAGTGTTCACTCACTAATGGGTGAAGCCAGCCAGCCTGTTGTGCTTGCTTGGCTAGTTTTGGTCTTCCTTGCCGTATTTCTGACATGTTGAATGTTAAGTTAGAACAGGGAAAACCTGCCTGGTGTTGTTTAAGTTATTGTGGGAAATGGTGTCGTGAAAGCAGACACATGATGGTCTTTTCTCATCAACAGACAGCAGCGATGAGGAGGGCATTTATTTCGCAGGCTTGGAACCTGTTTGAGTTGGGAATTACTTTAATTGGCATCTTAGAAGTAATACTGATCGAAATCAGGTTCATTAACTATGACTCCAATGTAAACGGAATGGTGATCTTTATGAGAGTTGTTCGGCTCCTTCGCATACTGCGCATTTTGAAGGTAAAGAAGAGACACATCACACGACTTCCGTCCCCCTGACTACGGTGCGAATGAAATGTGGACTCAGACCGGTTTAGTTCTATGCAATCATTTTCTGGTGGGCTGATGTTTATGTTTTAAATTTTAGCAAGCTTTGACAGTCAGTATTTTTCTTTTTCCTTTTCCTTTCTTTTGGTTTCTCGAGGTAGGGTCTTTCTTGCTCTAACCCAAGCTGACCTGGAATTACTCTCAAACAGGCCTAGAACACACAGCAGTGCTCCCATCTCAGCCTCCCAAGTGCTGGGATTCAAAGCGTGTGCTACCAGGCCCAGCAACAGTCAGTTTTTAAGACATTGTATTTATATTATGAATATTCAATTTATCAAAGTGCTCAAACTATAAATTATTTTAGTACATGGAAGGACAGACATACTCATCATAGCTTTCTCTTTTAACAGAGACATGAAAAATTCCATGATAATGCCGGAAAAACGAGCCCCAAGTCATACTTGTCTTTAGAGTTACTTGGGAGACAAAACATGGAAACAAGCAAAACAAGCAGCCATGCAAAATATTCACAGAGGCAAAGCAAATAGTATATTCAATTAAGGAAAACATTAAGTCCACTTTATATAAATTCATAGTATTATAGAATCATGCTCTCGAAAATTGCACACCTAATACATAACAAGTGTATGGTATTTACTCATTTCCTATGTAATTATTTTGATAATGTAAAACTCATTCCATGACCCAGCATATAATGATGTGTGGATACAAATGTCTTTCTCTCTATCTCACTCTATTTATCACAAACAAGACAGCCACATGGAAACACTGTGGCAGATATGAAGCTGAATGAGACTGTCTAGAGTTTAAGCAAGCAAGATATAATGTTCATGAGAAAACATAAACTTAAACATAGTTTTATGACTAAGAGACATAAATCAACTAGACCTTACAGTATGCAATTATTAGTCTCCCTTTTTAGTGTTCTTTGAGGCAATTAATACTCATGTGCAGTTAAACCTAGGTTATTCTGAAGTCTAGTTAATTCTTTCTGATGTGAAAATATAGTCTATTGGGTAGATGCAAGACCTGCTAATGCATCTAAGAAAAGTTTGCTTATATATTCAGGAAACTCTAAACCCTTATGTGAAATGGTAGAGACTTAAAATACGAAGAAAAATTAGATATAGCCTCTATCTCTATGGGCCTTATTATATGCAGAGGGGGAGTGACAGATAATCTACACATCCTAAGACCAGACGGTAGAATAGGGGCAAACAGTAGTCAACACAGAACGCTGGTGTGAGAAGCGAGTGCTTTCGTTAAGTGATACTGGAACTGAATAGAGCGAGGTGAAGATAATCTCTTTAGGGATGTGCAAAGTATGTAAGTTAAAGAGCATGAAGGGAAAATAAAGGGAACTGTCAGGGCTGGAGGGATGGCTTAGCGGTTAAGGCATTTGCCTGCAAAGTCAAAGGATCCAGGTTTGATTCCCCAAAGCCCACATTAGCCAGATGCACAAGGGGGCGCATGTGTCTGGAGTTGGTTTGCAGTGGCTGGAGGCCCTGGTGCGCCAATTCTCTCTCCCTTTCTCTCTTTCTCTGTGAAATAAATAAACAACTATAAAATATAAAAAAAGAAAGGGAACTGTCAGATCTGCTTAAGTTGGGGGACTGCCCAATGATAGTTGGGTACACTGCAGGTTCAAATCCTCAGGTAGAGAAACCAGCCATCGGATCTGACAGGGAGCATGGATGTGCTGCCGAAGTTCCACAGGACACAGAGCATATGAAAGTGACAGACATCCATTTTATCCCCAGCTCCCCCCATTTAATCACATTGTTTTCGGAGGATTTAGACCATTTATCAAAGTATCCAATTCTGTACAAGGGAAATACACATAAAAATCAAGGTTGTGAGCTACTGGTAGGTGCCCACCAAGATTACTTGTAAAGAAGTAGTTATAGTCATGAAGTTATAAAGATGCCATGAATAAGAGCCTATTCAGAGGTTACCACAGTCAGCTTTGAGGGATTATATGTGTATGTATAATTTTTATTTACTTGAGAGAGAGAAATAGGCAGGTAGAGAGAGAGAGAGAGAGAGAGAGAGAGAGAGAGAGAGAATGGCTGCACTGGGGCCTCCAGCCCCTGCAAATGAACTCAAGATACATACACCCCCTTGTGTATCTGCCTAACATGGGTCCTGGGGAATCTAACCTGGGTCCTTCGGCTTTGCAGGTAAACACCTTGTCTGCTGAGCCATCTCTCCAGCCCTAATTTCTTCTTTTTATTAATTTTAGCCACACTAAGCTGAAGATAGACAAATGAAATCCAAGCAATGATTATTAAATGGTACTTCTGTTTACTTTTCAGCTTGTGACACCAAAGTTGCTACAAATAATAGATAAAAGGATGAGTCATGAGCTGTCGTTTCAATACGCTATACTAAAAGGATATGTCCAAGGGGAAGTAGACGTAATGAATATAATTGATCAAATTGCAAATTCCACACAAATAAAACAGGTGAGGAAACCTTAAGTACTGGGGAAAGATCCCTCTTTTGTCCCCACACATCATGTTCTGGGTCTTTACAGACAGGTGTCATCTGTGACTCCTGTGTTGCTAGTTAATTTCATAAGAAGTTAAACTAGTTTGCATTTATTCATTTTAATTTGTTTGGATGTGCAAGGGTTTGAGGGAGATAGAGGAGAGAGGAGAAACAGGGAGATGCCAGGGCCTCTTGCCACTTCAAGCAACGTCCAGACTCATGTGCCACTTGGGACAAGGGACTTTAAGTGGGTTCTGAGGCATGGAACAGGAGCTGGCAGACTTTGCAAGCAAACACCTTTAGCAGCTCAGCCACCTCTGAGCTTCTCGTTTGCATTTACATTACTGCGTTACACACCTTCTCAAAACAGCAATGGCTGTGCCAAAATGAGCAGGCTAGGAGGCTTTTGGAAGGTGTCTGCCTGTCAGTGAAAACTATGTCAGTCCTGTCCTGATGCCAGCGTCAGGATTTGTCAAGAAATCCTGGAAAGTAAGATAGAGAGAGCTTTCATTGCACAAATTTCAATTCTGATTCCTAAAAGCGCTTCATATTGTTCATTCATAAATAATGCTATTAAATTAGGCTTAAAATCCATTTGTTTGAAACATAAATACTCCTTTTAGTGGTTTATTTTTCCGGTGGTGCTTACATTTTTTTTTCTTCTGTAGGTGTTACTAGAGCGGGTGATGAGGAATATGGAGCATGCCATGAAAGAGCTAGGTAAGTGGCACTACCATAGCAGCCCTAGAAAAGCACTTATTTTTTTTATAACTGATACAAGGTAGGTGTTATTACCATAACAACTCTAGAAAAGCACTTTTGTAATAACTGATACAAGGTAGGTGATATTACCATAGCGACTCTAGAAAAGCACTTTTGTAATAACTGATACAAGGTAGGTGATATTACCATAGCAACCCTAGAAAAGCACCTTTTTTTATAACTGATACAAGGTAGGTGATATTACCATAGCAACCCTAGAAAAGCACTTTTTTTTTATAACTGATACAAGGTAGGTGATATTACCATAGCAACTGTAGAAAAGCACTTTTTTATAACTGATACAAGGTAGGTGATATGACCATAACAACTTTAGAAAAGCATTTGCTTTTATAACTGATACTCTGAAGAAATCTACTCCCTAATAATGAAATGGATAGCTTCAACAATCCATATGATTCTGTTTCATAGTGTAGATGTAATATTAATGTGTAATTAGGTGCTATTATATATACTAAATATATGTAGTGTAATGTTACTTCATATTCTTGTTCCCTACAAGAATGATAAAACAAAGAAGGCCCTTTAATTTGTGGTCAAATGATCCACATTAGCATGCCATGATTATGCATGTCATTTCATAGCCTTGTCAATTCTTTTTTTCCTCCTGAGTGACACAAAGGAATGAATTTGTGCCTCCCTCTGCTTGTCTCAGACCCTGAATTTGGACTTTACAGGTTGAAATCAGAATAGAGCCCTGGAGGTCTCTGGGAAGAGATCCTAGCTGGCAGGACCCGTTTCTCTGAGTCTTGCCAAAACATGCTCCTGGCAAGGGAGGAGTCCTGACAGTAGGGCATACATCTTGCTAGCACAGTGCTCCCACGTGAGGAATACGGAAACTAACAGCAAGTGGCAGGCTGAAAAGGAACACAGTAACAAGGCCTGGCTTGAGAGAGCTCATGTGGCAAATAGTTCTCAGGACAGGTAATGGGTCTGGATGAAAGGAAAGTGGATGAAATTTGCAGGAGCGCCCAGGAATTCAGATGAGTTAAACAGAAGTGCAGAGACCACCTTCTAGATTCATGGGAAGGATATATGGACAATGAGCCAGGATGAAGAAAGGGATTTAATCAGAAACCATTTCTGAGTGCTCTGACTGTAGTCAAAAATCCTGATCCAAAAGGAAACTGGCTCGTGAACACCAGGCCTAAAGGTCCAAACAACATCCCAAGGCCCAGTACAGGTAGCCCAGTGAAGCTGTTAGTCCTGGCCTAGGGCTGTCTACCCTTTTCCGTGAGCTTAGACACAAGTGTGAGCTGTTGCTAGGTAGCCCTAGTGAATGATCAATGGTACTGGACCTGCGGGGGGTACATGTCCCCATGCTGAAAGGTGCACTTCACACGCTTAGTAGAGAACGCTTCGGGTATTGCCCACATGGAGCATTTAGAGCAATGTCCTTATTTCGTCTGAAGATATTTTGCCATTTTTTTCAGGCTACTTAGAGTACGACCACCCAGATATTACTATCACCATGAAAACCAAGGAGGAGATTCATGTCATGCTCAACATGGCAAGAGAAATTGTCAAGACTCTCAGGTCAAAAGGCATTATTCATAAAACAGAAGGTGCTGAAATTTACAAGGTAAGGGGAATATTTTCAGAAAAAAATTAATATGTATCTATTCATACTTTTGACTCCTTTTGATAAAAGCCACTCTTGAGATATATGAAAATTTTATGTCAAATAATCGTTGAAAGACAAGGATCCACTTTCACGCATCTCCTTCATGCAACTCCAGAATCAACTTCTCTTTCCATTTTGTCCTCAGTGGAGAACCATAGTTTTCTTCCAAACTGGGGGTTATATGAATCTACTGTTCATCCTGTGTTCTTGGTAATTAGCTATAGCACATAATTACTATTTCCAAAATAGCTTATAATTTATGAGAACACTGTTGTGGGATTAGGACTGACTACATTATGGTTCTGCTAACTCGAAAGTACTGAGGCATTTAAAAAGAAATATCCCAGGGCTGCAGAGATTGCTTCGTGGTTAAGCGCTTGCCTGTGAAGCCTAAGGACCCTGGTTTGAGGCTTGATTCCCCAGTACCCATGTAAGCCAGATGCACAAGGTGGCACATTCATCTGGAGTTTGTTTGCAATGGCTGGAGGCCCTGGCATGCCCATTCTCTCTCTCTCTCTCTCTCTCTCTCTCTCTCTCTCTCTCTCTCTCTCTGCCTGTCACTCTCCAATAAATAAAAATGAACAAAAAATTTAAAAAAAAAGAAATGTTCCAAACTCATCCTGTGTATTCATGCTATCAGTTCATTGCTAAATTAAAAATCCTAATGAACCCACAGAATTAGTAAGAGAGTTCAATAGAGTGCCCAGAAACAATATTAATACGCAAAAGTCAACCCTAATAAAAGATAGTGCAGACAAATGTTCTATTAGCAATTGCCATTCAACACTAAATCCTTAAGTATGGACCCAGCATGAAACATGTATGTAATACCATTGTGGTAGGGACTATAAAACCCTACCGAGTACATAGTGCTGTAGAGCCAGGCCTGGTCAACATTTTCTGTAAGGAGAAGCATATTATGCATCTTATATTATGTGAGTGCATATTGTTATAGCCGCAACGATCCAGTTCTGCAGTAGTGTCACTAAAGATTCTATAAGAAGAAAGTAAGTGAATAATATAGCTGTGCAGCCCCCAAAAGCTGTTTCCGAAGGCAGGCATCCGGCTGGAGTTGCACACACAGTAAGTTGCCACCCATGCTATAGAGAATTAATATTTTAATATATGAATCATCTATAACATTATCCATTAATTGACTAAACCTTAATGAAAATTTGAAGCTTTTATGAAGCTTAACAAGTGAATTTTAATTACTGGATTTATTGTTCAGAATTATAAACCCAACATGAGGCTGAAGAGATGGCTCAATGGTTACAGGTACTTACTTGCAAAGCCTGTTGGCCTGGGTTCAATTTCCCAGCTGCCCACATAAAGCTGGATGGACATTCATTTGCAATGACAAGGGGCACATGCACCTGCATGCACATGCACACATTAATAATAATAATAATAATAATAATAATAAGCAAAAACCAAACATATGCAGGTGTGTATGAAGGCCAGAGGTTGACATTGGGTACCATCCTCGATCATTCTACCCTTTGTTTTTTGAGACCGTGTCTCTAAGTTCATCTAGAATTTATTAACTCAGTTAGACTAGTTAGACAGTGAACCCCAGAGATTTTTCTGTCTCCACCTTCTAGCACAGGGATGATGTCTTGTGTTGGGTTAATCAGCTGATCCAATATCATTTATAGAAAGGGCCACCTCCAGTACACTGTGGTGGCCTCTGTTATATACTTAGTGACATTGTATGTGTGGATAAGTTTCTGATCCCTTTTGTGTTTCATTGTTGTATTATTCATTGATATGATTGATATTGATAATGATATGATGTATGATTCATTGATTGAATCAGGACACTATCCTAATTATGAAAAGTTAATATCTTCATATCTGACTATATTTTCCAGCTTTGTTCTTCAAGACTCTTTTGAGTAGGCTTGGCATTTTGTAATTTTAAATACATTTTAAAGGCAGTGTGGATATTTCTACTAAAGTGTCCCTTGAAATTTCCCAGCAGGATTGATTAATAACCCTGTGCTTCAGTTTAGGAAGGATTGACTTTGGATTACTGTATGAAAATGCAAGGAAAAGGTGGGGGGACAACTTAAAGGAGGAAAGATTTGTTTTGCCTTCTGATTTCAGAGGTTTTAATCTATGATCACTGGCTTCATTATTTCTAAGGGCCAAAAATCATTCATTTCATTTTCATCGTTGTATGGTATTATTTCATATGAAGATAACATAGCTTTATTTTGTATACTGTTGACTGACACTTGGGCTGCTTCTGTGGGAGCTTGTGTGAGGAATGCTGAAGTCACGTATGAATCTCAGACAATGTTGTGTCAACGGACTCCAGTCAGACATAAATAAATGCACAGTGTATATGTCACACAGATGAAAGTTTGAAGCAGAACTTAACAGTGTAGTTGTCTTCCATGGGCTGAATAATTAGAGAAGAACACAGCAAACACTCTTTGAGTGAGCATTTACAACTTGTATACTCTTCACACATCTGCTATTGTTCAGTATAACCATTTACTTTAAAATGCTTCGTCTATATACATGAGGATTGCAGAACCTCATTCTTAACAGCTGGGCACTGTGGCTTATGTACCGTGTTCTCTAATGGTCATTTATTGACTGCTACTCAGGCTGATTCAACATCGTGGCTATTGTGAAGTTCCTCAATAGACAGATGTGTACATCTCTCTTGTTTACTGACTTCATTTCCTGCTACACACCTACCAGCTGTTAAGAATGAGGTTCTGAAGCTGGAGAGATGGCTTAGTGGTTCAGGCACTTGCCTGCAAAGCCAGAGGACCCAGGTTCAATTCCCCAGGACCCACGTAAGCCAGATGCACAAGGTGGAACATGTGTCTGGAGTTCATTTGCAATGGCTGGAGGCCCTGGTGCGCTCATTCTCTCTCTCTCTCTCTCTCTCTCTCTCTCTCTCTCTCTCTCTCTCTCTCTCTCCCTCTTTCTCCCTCTCAAATAATAAATAAATAAAAATATTTCTAAAAGAATAAGGTTCGGTCAGTGTCATGAATACAGAGTCAGAAGATGCTGTTTTCATATGTGGGAACAAAAGGTGATTTCAAAGTAAAAGTACTAAAGGAGGCTGAAGGGAAGCAGGGAGAGATGTCAAGGGTGGGTGGGCATGATCAATGCATGATATCCTCCTGAATTGAAATTCACTGAATCTATTTGTACAATTGTTACAATGAATAACAAATGTGAAGAAAATGCTTAGCCTATAGCTGCAGTGTCATGACCATATAAAGTTATATAAAAATAACAAAAGAAGGGAAAAGTTGGCAGTTCCTATAGAAGAAGAAAAATAACAGATCAAGCCCAAGGAAATAGCAGTGCTTTGATTTGGATCAGGAATGTCCCCCACAGACAGGAATTTGAGTGATACACTGGAATGAATAAACTAGGTTCTCTTTTTACTATTCCTTCAACACTAGTTTGTTTCACCTTCTTGTGCAAATTTCGTGGTTTCAGTTAATCATGGCCAAAAAAGTAAAGGTGGTTGATTATCAGTCCATTATCAAACCTCTCACTGTTGATGAGATCCTGTATCACATTCCATGGCTTGATAAAAATGAGGATTATATACACTTTATTCAGGTAAGATTTTCATTTAATAGTATATTAATACATAACTTTAAAAAATAAGGACTTCCTTGGTACTTTCTAGTTAAAACCTGTTAACTGTTGGTACTGAGGAGTGGTGTCATTTGCTGCTAGACACCTAACTGTGTGGCTTTGGTCTTTTGGAGCTGATTTTCAAGGGGAATATGGAAAGATTTGAAACCTTGGCCTAAGAGAAATCTTGCAGTGCTGTAAGTACAGCTTGATGGAAAATTCTGGTCAAAGTGGAAAGACCTGGATGCAGTAAGAACTATGGACTGTGAGGTTTGGTTTATGAGGGTGAGAAAGAGCTTTGCTTGGATTGGCCTAGCAGTTTGTGTGAGAAGCTTGATGTTGTGCCTGGGTCCTGAGAAGTTGTGCAGGGTTGCAGTGCATAGAAATGGACTGGTGTGAGCAGAGGGATATGGCACAGAAGTGAAATCTTTGGGCTGAAACTTCTGCCCATTCAGCTGCAATTATGTGAGAGATTACAAACATTGAGATTGAGCCAGCTGACCTCCACTGGGGCAACAGAAAGAATGTATACTATTTTGAAGGGACCTGAGTACTCAAGGAGTGTCCTATTTTACAAAGTCCGCTTTATTCCCCCCCTGAATTAACAAGTTGGCACCCCTTCTGGTATTGTGGAGTATGAGAAATGCAGAAGTGAGAGGGTCATTGAATTTGCAACATGGTCTTGTGTTTTGGAAATAGCCATAGGCAGTGTGAAGCAGGTTTTCTGGTTGCCTTCTGGGAGACTCCATGGGACCATGAGGATGAACTGTGGGTTGCACTGGAGACCCAGTGAAGATGCTGGCACCGTGAGATGGCTGCGAAGGAGAGCTGTCAGCCCCGGATGAAGTTTTTCAGGACTGTGAGTAGCTTAGCTGGAGGGGCAGAATTGGAACTCCATAGACTTGTTGCTGGTTAGAATTATCAGACGTGGAGACTTGCCACTGGCTAGAGTTGCTGGACTTGGAACTACAGAGTTTGATGTTTGCCCTGTTTAAATCTTGTATTAGCTGAATATTTCTTTGCTATAAGATCTTTTGCAGTGTGAATGTCTATTCTGTGGCAGTGTGTGTGTGTGTGTTTATTTTTATTTTTTTGTGTTATGGCCCAGTTAAAAGATCTTGGACTATGCGGACTTTTAAAGATGGATTGAATGCATTGCATCTTACTTACATCATGGATGGTTATCAGTTTATGGGGGCCAGGGGCAGAATGTAGCAGTTTGGTTTAGTTGTGCCCCATAAACTTAGATGTTCTAAACGCTGATGGAGATTTGGGAATTAACACCTCCTAGAGGCAGTGTATTGTTGGGGGTGGGCTTATGGGTGATATAGCCAGTTTCCCCTTGCCAGTGTTTGGCACACTCTCTTGTCACTGTTGTCCATCTGCTGTTGGCCAAGGGGTGATGTCTGCCCTCTGCTCACGCCACCCTTTTCCCCTACCATGATGGAGCTTCTCCTCAAGTCTTTAAGCCAAAACAAACCCTTTTTCTCCCACAAGCTTCTCTTGGTTGGATGATTTCTCCCAGCAATGTGAACCTGACTGCAACACTATTCCTGTTACAGATTAAAACAGAATCCCTTTAAGTGGCAAAATCCTCCCATAAGCTGCCCCTTGCCCTCTCTACCTTCATTTCCTGTTTCCTGTTTCCTGTTTGTCACATCCCCCTTATATTATGCTGAACCACTCATGGCACCACACAGCCTATGCTATTTTCCAATCCTACCTATCTGTGAGTGCTGTTTGGTTTCCTTCAACTGTCTCTCCATCCACACCTGTCTCCCCTTAGTGCAGTGGTTTCAATCAGCTGTCCCCATAAACTAGTGCGTTTTGAATAATTGGTCCCTGGCTGATGGAAATTTGGGAGGAGGTGCCTTGCTGGAGGAGATGTGTTGTTGGAGGTGACCTTGAGGTTTATCAGCGCTGGCTTGCCAATGTTAGTTTGGGTCACTCTCTTGCTGCTGTTGCTCACTTGATGGTGGCAAAGAGGTAATGTCCAGCCTCTACCACCTTTTACACAATTATTTTATCTCTACCCCTACTGTTGAGCTCATAAGTCTTTTGTCTTTTCTATTTCTGTTTTATATTGGGGGATAGGGAGGTGGTTTTGAGATACAGTCTTACTATGTGACCCAGACAAGCCTTTAAGTCACAGTCCTCGTGCCGTGGCTTCCCACATAGGTTAATACAGACATGAGCCACCATACCTGGCTTCATCCATCTTGTGAACAGCTACCTCCTGTAATTGTGTATAATGCATGGAACATGTTGACTAAGTGCTTATGAAAGGGAAAAACGTCAAAGTAACTAACTTGTTTTGGTATTATTCTTTTCTATGTCTATTTGATGTCAAAAGACAATTGCATTTCCAACCAAAAATTTAGAGAGAAGAATTTATTTACTTCATCAGTCATGTAGAACTGTGAACGTTAGCCTATAGCTACCCCATTACTTTTCACCTAGAGGAAATACTTTCAATTGCCCTTTTAACTCTTATTCCTCATTCATGTATAAACATTCCATTTAAAATTTGACATATCTTTGCTATTCATAATTTCTATATTCTCTTAAAAATTTGTTACCAACACAGTATCTTAGCTCTTACTGAATATAGTGAACACCAGTAGCAGCACTGAGGAGGGCCCTCAGTGGGATAGGGCCAGGGGAGAGGGCATATACGAGAATAATACAATGGGAATGGAACCAACACACAATTTGTTGACACAGTAAAGTTCATAATTAATTTTAAAAAGCTGATTTGGCAAAAAAAATATATAAAATGTTTTAGGGCTAGAGAGATGGCTTAGCGGTTAAGCGCTTGCCTGTGAAGCCTAAGGACCCCAGTTCGAGGCTTGATTCCCCAGGACCCATGTTAGCCAGAGGCACAAGGGGGTGCACGCGTCTGGAGTTCGTTTGCAGTGGCTGGAGGCCCTGGCATGCCCATTCTCTCTATCTCTCTATCTCTGTCTCTCTCCTTCTTTCTCTCTCTGTCTCAAATGAATAAATAAAAATTTAATTAAAAATGCTTTAGCAAAAATAAAAGATTAAAAAGTGCAAAAGTTTATTAAAATGTAAACATTAATATTCTCAACTACTGGCAGAATATTGTTTGTAAGATATAATTGATGAATTTTTTAGGAAGGTGCAAAAATTGTAACATTTGATTGTGGAAATAATATATTTGAAGAAGGTGATGAGCCCAAAGGAATCTATATAATTCTTTCCGGCATGGTCCAGGTAAGGCAGAGTTATATATTAATATACTTATGAGCATTCATTCTTTAAAAAAGTTACATTAGATTAAGAACCAATGGCTTTCCATTCTAAGAACAGATCCTTTCTTAAGATATCATGTAAATTATTATTAGTTTTTTTAGGTAGGGTCTCACTTTAACCCAGGTTGACCTAGAATTCACTATACAGTCTCAAGCTGGCCTTGACCTCACAGTGATACTCCTACCTCTGCCTCCAAAATAGAGAAAGGGAGAAAGGGGCACACCTGGCCTTCTAGACACTGCAAAAAAATTCCAGATGCATGTGCCATTCTGTGCATCTGGCTTTATGTGGGCACTGGGGAATTGAACTTGGGTTGTTAGGCTTTACAAGCAAATACTGAGCCATCTCTCTAGCCCCAAATGATAGTTTTTATGATCAGACATAATGGCTAACAATGCCTGTTGCTTTTTAAGCCATACTTTCTAAAGATTAAAGGAAATATCAAAGAGGTCATCTCTGATGGTGGGAAGTGCTAATATAAATTGTTATTCATCATATTTTTATATGAATGGGAGATTTAGCTGTTGTAAATGAATATAGGTTAGCCAAAAAAGATAAATTGGAAAGATCAGAGTGCTAAGAATACTTTGTGTTACATCACTGCTAACTTAGTAAGTTCATTTGAAAAGGAGTGTTTACAAAGGGATATGGATATATTGTAATGGTTAAAACCAAATGGGAAAATCATAGATTCTTCTGATAAATTCACTGGCATATGTATTTTCTTATTTTCTAAACAGCTTAAAAGAACAAAGACTGAATGGAGCACTGACCGAACCCCCTTGGAGTCAGAGGGAAAAGGTTATTCAGGGATTTACACAGATTGCATGCTCAGTGGGGAAATAATTGGAGAGATAAACTGCTTAACTAATGAGCCAATGAAATATTCTGCTATCTGCAAAACTGTAGTGGAGGTCAGAACACTTCATCTGTGTCTTACTGTTGTGTCTCGTTCAATGTCTGAAATAAAACTGGAGGTCTTTCCAGTGCTTAGCATATGTCAAATCTAGTAGTGATGTATGTTTTTAGAAATAGGAATGGCAGGACTTGAGAGATGCCTTAGCAGATGAGGACTTGCCTGCAAAGCCAAAGGACCCAGGTTTGATTTCCCAGGACTCACGTAAGATGCACATGGTAGCGCATGTGTCAAATTGTTTGTTCACAGCAGCTAGAGGCCCTGGTGCACAATTCTCTCTTTTTATCTGTCTCTTCCCCCTCTTTAAATAACTAAATTAACTTGAATATTTAAAAAAAAAAGTACAAATAGGAATGGAAAAGGAACAAACTTTAGTTTACAAAATTATACACACCTTACATAATGTCTTGGCAAAATGCCTCCCAAAAGTGATCCAACCTTAAAGAAAGAGCAATTTAACCAGAAAAATCTGCTCACTAAGTAGTTTCATAGTGAAGTAAGTGGGGATATGTTAACTGTCAATGACATAATGTGGAATATAAGAAAGGGGGAAAAGTCAAGAGTTCAAATTTATTAGGAAAGTTGAACAAAGTAGATAAAAGTTGCCTTAGACATGAATGAGGACAAAATGTTCAGGGCTCCCACTGACCTAATTTGAATTCAAACTAATGTCTTTCACCTATAAAATTACAGGAAATAAAAAGCAAATCTAAAGTTTTTTTTAAAATCTGTAGGTGGAAACACTGTATAAAAATTGTTTTCCAAGAAACCCAAGGAGAGAAGTAAGTGATACCAGCAAGAGAGGATGGTTAGTTTCACCTAGAATGGGACAACAGGTGAATGACATTCAGGTGGTGAAGGGAAGGAAGAGAAGAAAAATGATTAAAGATTATCTAAAGGAATGACACCCCAATACAATTGTTATGGTTGTAACAAGCCAATTATAAGAAGATGTAAGTGAGAAAAATTGAGGATATTTATTTATTTATGAGAGCAAAAGAGGCAGACAGAGACACAGCCTCCAGCCACTGCAAACAAACTGCAGACACATGTGCCACTTTGTACATTTGGCTTAGGTAGGTATTGGGGAAACAAACCTGGGTCCTTAAGTTTTGCAGGCAAGCACTTTCACTGCTAAGCCATCACTCCATCGCAGAAATTGGGAACTTTAAATGTGAATAAAATGCAAGATGGTTTTCATAAGCATTTCCATATAAAGAAACAATTTTAAATCATGAGAACCTTGTGGAAATTTAAAAATATTCTAAAAGTGAAAATTTTAATAGAGAAAATGTTTGCTGTGAATCATAGTCATAAAGTAGGTGGGATTGTGGAGGGTGTGGTGAAGGAAGAATAGAGTTTTAGGATGCACATGCGTTCCTTGCCTTTGTAAAGAAATTATATTTTTATGAGTAGACAAGAGATTATAAATTCGAGGTGTGTAGAGGGTAGAGCTTGTATCTTAAATCTGGATTAAATACTCAAAGTCCAATAACTTCTTTATTTTTCAGATTAGGTAAGATACAAAGGGGAGAGCACACATAGTGTTGATAAAGCATAAGGGACTTTAATTAAATTTTATAGAGTTTAACATTTGAAAGAATCATAGAAAGTTTAGATATTGGCCCTAGGAGATTTAGTGTAAGCTGTCTAGTATTTATTATATGTACATGGAGACTTCTGGCAAGATGGTGTTAACATAGGAGCCTGTAGTGATTTTTATCCCCTTCAGAAACATCGACTTCAACAGCTATGATACTACCTTTGTAAATACTGAGAAAACCAAGTGAGGGCTGGAGAGATGACTCAGCGGTTAAGGCACTTGCCTGCAAAACCTAAGAACCTAGGTTTGATTCCCCAGGAGGCACATAAAGCCAGATGCACAAGGTGATGCATGCATCTGGAGTTCTTTTGCAGTGGCTGGAGGTCCTGGTGCACCCAACCTCTGTCTCCCTCTCTCTCGCTTTCTCAGTCTCACTCAAAAAACGAAAAAAAAAAAAAACCTAAAAAAGAAAACAAAAGAAAGCCAAGTGAGATAGCATAGCACATCACATGATTTTAGCATTATAAGGTGCACTGAAGAAAACAGGAAGGGAAGTAAGGGAGAAGGGAATTCTTCTAAACTCATGCTATGAAGCCAGCATTGGCCTAACACTGAAAGACAAGTGAAACAAAAACAGAATGCTATAAACCAATATCCACGATGAATATAGACATAAAAATCCTCAACACAAAACTAGAAAATCAAATGCAAATAGCACATCAAAAAGATTATTTGCCATAATGAGGTATGATTTCTCTCAAAGATCCAAGTATTGTTCAAGATATTCAAGTTCATAAACCTGATCTACCATGTCAACAGAATGAAGTATAAAAAAGCATTTGATTGCCTCAGTGGACACAGAAAAATCATTTCATAAAAATGCATCATCAATAAAATAGGTATAGAAGAAACATACCTCAACATAATAAAGACCACCTGTGCTAAGCCCAAATCTAACAACATACTGAAAGGTAGAATGTTTAAGCCTCTCTGTCTGAGATGGGCAACAGGGTAAGGATCCACTTTGACCATTTTCATTCAGCATGGTACTGAAATCTCAGCCAGATCAATCAAGGCAGGGGAAGAAATACAAAGTTGAAAGGTGGAAGTCAAACTGGCCCTTCAGATGAATCGATCTTATACAGAGAAAAGAACTTAAGTTCACCCAAACAAAGATTAGTACTCATGAACAAATTCAACACAATTACAGGATATAAAATGGACAAGCCAAAATAAGTAGCTATATGCTAATAGTGAATAATCTAAAATAGAAGCCCAGAAAATAACTGCATAATGGTTACAAAAATACTTAGGGATAAATTTAAAAGAAGTGAAGTGAAAGATTTCTACAGTGAAGATGACAAAACATTGATGAAATAAATAGAAGATGACACTGAAAATGGTAAGGCACCTCATGTTCATGGGTTGGGAAAAAATTAATGAAAAGTATTCATACTACCCAAAGTGATCCAAGGTTGCAGTTCAGTCCTTATCAAAATACCAATAATAGTCATCACAGAAGTAAATGAAAACCATACTAAAGTTTTATATGGAGTCATTAATAATAGCCAAAGCAATTTTGAACAATTATTCTACCAGACTGCAAAATATACTGTAAATCTATATTAATCAAAACGACATTGTAGAAAAAAATCAAAATGGTATTAACACAAACAGGTGCATAAACCAAAGGAACCCAATAGAGAGCCTAGAAGTAAACCAAGACATCTACAGCTAATCTACCCTTTGATAGAGGTGCTAAGAAAACATTTACTGGTGAAAGAAGGATATCCATGTATATAAGAATGAAACTAGACTCCTATATCTCACCATATCTTAATAATTCAACTAAAAACACACTAGAGTTGGGGAAATGGCTTAGCAGTTAAGTGCTTGAATGTAAAGCCTAAGGACCCCAGTTCGAGGCTCGATTCCCCGGACCCATGTAAGCCAGATGCACAAGTTGGCACATGCATCTGGAGTTCGTTTGCAGTGGCTGGAGGCCCTGGTGTACCCGTTCTCTCTTCTCTCTCTCTCTTTCTCTCTCTCTCTCTCTCTCTCTCTCTCTTTCTCTCTCTCTCTCTCTCTCTCTCTCTTTCTCTCTCTGTCTCCCTCCCTCTTTCTCTCTCTGTCTGTCACTCTCAAATAAATAAAAATAAACAAAAAATAATAATAATAACACACACACACTAAGCAGTTATATTTAAAAGCCAAAACTAAGCTAGGTTTGGTGGTACATGCCTATAATCCCAGCACTTGGGAGGCAGAGGTAGGAGGATTGCCATGAGTTCGAGGCCACCCTTCAGACTACATAGTGAATTCAAGGTCAGCCTAGGCTAGAGCGAGACCCTACCTTGAAAAACCAAAAAAAAAAAAAAAAAAAAAAAAAAAAAAAAAAAAAAAAGAGAGAGAGAAAGGAAAAGAAAAGAAAAAACCCAAAACTATAGAACCATTGCAAAAAAAACACCAAAATTCTTTAAGACATTAGAATTGGCAAGTAGCTTTTATAGAACACCCCGAAAGCATAAGGAAGAAAAGCAAAAAATAAATTAGGGATTATATCAAACTGACAAGTTGCTGTACAGGCAACCTACAGAATGCAATGAAATATTTCAAAACTATATGACCAACAAGGGGTTAATATGAAAATAAGAAACTTCCCTTTTTTGTTTTTATTTTTATTTTATTTATTTGAGAGCGACAGACAGAAAGAGGCAGAGAGAGAGAGAATGGGCACACCAGGGCCTGCAGCTACTGAAAACAAACTCCAGACGCGTGCACCCCCTTGTGCATCTGGCTAACGTGGGTCCTGGGGAATCGAGCCTTGAACAGGGATCCTTAGGCTTCACAGGCAAGCGCTTAACCACTAAGCCATCTCTCCAGCCCAGAAACTTCTCTTAACAGCAAATAAGCATATAAATAAATTGATGAAAAATGGACACTTGACCAAACTTAGTCCAAAAAAAAAAAAAAAAAAGACATACAACACACCATTAGGTATATGGGGAAAAAAAATTCTTAACCTCACTAATCTTCAATGCGATAAAACTTGAATCACAATGTGTTAGAATAGCTACTCTCAGAAAAGCAGAGGATGCTAGGGGAGCTGAAGTAGAATGGTGACCATGTTAAGCTATCCTGGGCTGCACAGCAATACCCTGACTCCAAATAAGGAAATGAAATATAACCAAAAGTGCTGTTCACAGAGAGGACTCTTGCACAGTGTCGGTGTGCAAATCAGTGCAATCGTCTAGAATGGCACAGAGGTCCGTCTGACAGCTAGAGAGGCCCACGGGACAGCTATGCCGCTGTAAGCAGCAGGGAACAAGAGACACCGTCACAAACAGGTGAAAGACGAGGCTGTCTTCTGACCTCCACATATGCACCATGGCACGTGTGTACCTGCACTTAGACACACAAGCACGTGCACACACAAAGGCTAAAACAAACAAACAAAAAAAAAACTAAAGAAAATGGAACCAGCATGCTGGAGAGAGAGCTCCTCCCCCATGTACCATAGAACCGTTCACAAGCCAAGAACTGGAAACAAGCTAAGTGTTCACCAGCTCATGGAGAGTTAAAAAAAATTTTTCAGGGAAATCTTATTCTGCCTCACAAAGGAATAAAATTCTGTCCTTTGCAAACAACATGAAGGAGCCTAGAGGAGGATGTACTTGAATGACATAAGCCATTCATAGAAAGAAAAATGCGGCACCTAGGTGTTGAATCTAAAGCAAGCAGATTGAGCTCAAGACTGTAGAAAGGCGGTTATGACAAGCTAATGGCAGAAGAAAGGGAGGTGTTGATCAAGATACAATATTTTAGTTAGGCTGGATGAATAAATTTAAGCATTCTTTTTCATTATATAGTGACCACAGTTAATAATAATGTATACTTCAAAATTATTAAAATAACAGATTTTTAAAAATTTTTTACTTATTTATTTGAGAGCAACAGACAGAGAGAGAAAGAGGCAGATAGAGAGAGAGAATGGGTGCGCCAGGGCCTCCAGCCACTGCAAATGAACTCCAGACTCATGCGCCCCCTTGTGCATCTGGCTAACGTGGATCCTGGGGAATCAGGCCTCAAACTGGGGTTCGTAGGCTTCACAGGCAAGTGCTTAACTGCTAAGCCATCTCTCCAGCCCATAAAATAATAGATTTTTTAAAATATCCTCACAACAAAACCACGAAAGGTTGGTAAGGCAATGGTTATGTCCATTAGTTTGATTGAGGCCTCATCATGTTGTGTCTCATAAGTATATATAAACATTTGTTGCATTTGTATGTGTGTGGTGTCTGTGCATGTGTGTATATGGGTGTTCAGGCACATGTGGACACATGCATGTGTAGGCCAGAGGTTGGTTGAGTAGGGGGTCTTCCTCAGTTGCTCCCCACCTTATTTTTTGTTCTAAGTCTCTCATTGAACCATAAATATATATGATTAATAAATCAAACAATATACATATATGCATGAAAACAATGAAATAAAAAAACTTAAAATGAAATAAAACCAGCACTAAAGAACCTCTATTGGACTGTATGGCCTTTCAGAATTTGTTATATGACAAGATCACAAAACATTCACCAATACACATATCTGGGTCTCAACATGAATCTTAATTTTCATATTTTATTTTTATTTATTTATTTATTTGACAGAGAAAGAGAGAGAGAGAATGGGTGTGCCAGGGCCTCCAGCCACTGCAAATGAATTCCAGACGCATGCTCCCCCTTGTGCATCTGGCTAACGTGGGTCCTAGGGAGTTAAACCTGGGCCCTTTGGCTTTGCAGGCAAGCACCTTAACCGCTAAGCCATCCCTCCAGCCCTGAATCTTAATTTCAATTCTTCCTTTTAGTGTTACTATAAGGAAAACTATTTCTTTCTTAGACCGTGGATGTATACAAAATGCCAAATTTCTATTTTAATTTTTTCCAGACATATTTTATTCCTAAACATCACTTGGAAGAAGGCTTTGAAATGAGGTGCCCTCTCATGAAACTTAAAATGTGGCAAAAAATTGGATTTAGTATTACTGTGAAAAAGATCAAGGAGCGCCTGTCTTATGAGGTAAGCAGCAACTGCCCAAACTCTTCCTTCCCACGGAATGAAATCGAGCTGAGATGTTGTCGGAAATTGACTAGGAGTTTACACGAAACTCCTCTGTGAGCGATCACTAGGCTGTGAAGCGGCGCTTTTCTTACAGGACTGGAACTACAAGCTACAGTTAAAGCTCTGCAACGTCTTCTTAACAGACATACCACTGAACACAAAAACGGACATCTATGATGAGTCCATCACCCACGTCATCCTCATACATGGCTCTGCAGAAGACTGTCAGCTACGCAAGATTTACAAGGCACCTTTCCTAATTCCTGTAACATGCCATCAGGTAATGAAATACTGCTTCACGTCTTCGGGTCAGTGTGTCTGTTGACAACCATGCACTAGCAGCAAAAGAACTGTTGCTAGCCGGGTGTGGTGGCACGCCTTTAATCCCAGCACTCGGGAGGCAGGAGGTAGGAGGATCGCCATGACTTCGAGGCCACCCTGAGACTACATAATGAATTCCAGGTCAGCCTGAGCTAGAGTGAGATCCTACCTCAAAAACAACAACAACAACAACAAAAACCTGTTGCTATGCATGTATTCCTTGCGCCTTCTTTCCTCCACCTCAACATCCCATAACCACTCACCCCATCTCACATGCACCCATATAGGTTCATTGAATTTGTTGATTGCACAAGCCTCTCCCATCCAATGCCAATGAAACAGGGGAAGCTGTGCCTTTTGACCACAGTTACACTTCACATAGTGTTGCAGTCAGGTTCGCATTGCTGGTAGAAATCACCCAACCAGGAGCAGCTTATGGGACAGAGGTTTATTTTGGCTTACAGGCTCGAGGGGAAGCTCCACAATGGTAGGGAAAATGATGGCATGAGCAGAGGGTGGACATCACCCCCTGAACAACATAAGGTGGACAACAGGAACAGGAGAGTGTGCCAAACACTGGCATGGGGAAACTGGCTATAACACCCATAAGCCCGCCCCAACAATATATTCCCTCCAGGAGGCGTTAATTCCCAAATCCCCATCAGCCGGGAACCTAGCTTCAGAACACCTAAGTTTATGGGGAACACCTGAATCAAACCACCACACATAGCAACAGAGACCCCATGAACTAATTCATGTATCGCAGAAGGATTGTATCAACAGTATTTTGAAAGTTTCAGCCAGACTCCACTGAAATTAGTACACGCAGTTTTTCTCCTAGCTTCATTGAAAATGAATGTTTTCTCATATTAAAAGAGTTGAGTTCCCTTGTCAATCAAAAGGAGAATGTGAGGCGTGTGCAAAATGAAAGGGGTGTGTGTGCTGCAGTAGAGTACTGCGAGAGGCACACGTCAAGCTGAGTCAGGAGACACATGAAACCCAGTCACAGAGACTGAACTGCGAGGAGGAATCCAGAGTGCTAGATAGTGAAGTGATAAAGACAAGTGAGACTTGACCCCATTCCAAGAGATCGCTCAGCCAAGGGAAAGTGTGAGCAGTCTGCCCTGCCTGTAGCTTGAACAGAACCGGAAATGGAAACCTTAAACCGCTCTTTTCAGACAGACAGTAACTGAGAAGAGGGTATCTGCCCTTACCACCTTGTTCTTGGTGGCATTGAATTTATTTTATTTTACTTATTTATTTATTTGAGAGAGAAAGTGGTAGAAAGAGAGAGAGAAGAGAGACAGAATGGGCTTGCCATGGCCTCCAGCCACTACAAAAGAACTTCAGACACATGCACCACCTTGTGCATCTGGCTTACATGATTCCTGGGGAATTGAACCTGGGTTCTTGGCTTTGCAGGCAAGCACTTTAACTGCTAAGCCATCCCTCCAGCCCTTGTTAGCATTTTTATAGAGAACCAGAACAAAGGCAATAAGTCAATTCAAAGTTCAGTCTTATCCTTCTGGCCAGGTGGGCCTTGTCTTTGAAATTGTTTTTCTTCATTAGTCTCTCTCTCTCTCTCTCTCTCCTTCTTTTTCCTCTTTCTTTTTCTCCTCCTCCTTTTCTTCTTTCTCTCTTCCTCCTCCTCCTTCTCTCTCTGTCTCTTTTTCTCTGTGCAGCCAATGGAGGTACACTTCCCCCAAGACCTCCAGGTCATGTATTTCCCCTTGAACGGCCATTAGGATGACAGGTAGATTTCATATTAACTCAGAATGAACCGTCAGCGGTGTGCATACACTGAGCTCCTTCCAGTGTGTATACGCAGATTCCTGCCTGCTGCTCTCAGTACAGAAGATGCAGTGGCCCTGACAGAAGGAACAGATGGATGCGTATACCAAGAAACTGTCCGCAGCTATGATGGGTTCTTACTACAGGTGAGGCTTGGGACACGAGAAAGAAAGTGTGCAGGAACACAGCTTCTCTTTCTTCGCCTTCCCACCAGGCCATTGACTGATGTTTTTAGTCACCAAACAAATGACCTGCTCACTATCAGTCCAAGACAACATAAAAGCTCAGAGAAGAACATGTCCAAACTTCTGTAGTAGCCTCCTTGAGTGGCAGGAACTAAAGAGAGCTTTCAGATCAGGACAAATGAATTCTTTACCCCAGGAATGACCCCACTATGTAGAATTACTTAACAAGTACTGGCAGTGTGTATGTGTGTGAAGTTTCATTAATTTTTAGAAGGCTTGCTTTATTTTGGATAGTTTCTTTTGGAAGGCAAAGGTCAGAAAATAGTCAAGAAAAAACGTCCTCATTGCGATTGGGTACGATGGTATAGCTTTGTCAGGCATATTTTAGTGTTAGTGTGCACTGGATGACTGTGCATGGAGCATGCAGACCTTCAGAGCAAAGAGCTGATAGGAAAGAAAAGCATCGTCAGTGTGACAGAGTATGAGATCTTACTAGGATATTTACGATAGTGTTTTTCTTCTTTGCATTCCTAAGTCCCATCTTTCTGTCTTTGTGATCTTGATGCACTTTTTTCACTTAATGGTTTAATTCCTTCTTGACAAAATATGGCCTGTGGGGGGGGGGGGGACTGGAGAGATGGCTTAGCAGTTAAGGTGCTTGCCTATGAACCCTAAGGACCCATGTTCGACTCTCCAGATCTGACCTAATCCAGATGCACAAAGGTGAGGCAAGCACAAGGTCACACATGCCCACTAGTTGGCGCAAGTGTCTGGAGTTTGGTTGCCAGTGGCTGATGCCCTGGCACAAGAATTCTCTCTTTCTCTCTCTGTAAAATTATATTTACATATATGTAGCCTGTGAATGTTCTTGTCACAGAAAGCTGGCTAAGGGTTCTTCCGCCGCATGTGGATGGCAATCTCAGACAGGGAAGGGGCAGGTCCCTTAATGCGGGTGGTCTGGAGGTCCAGAAACTTGCAGGCTAGGATTCCAAGCCCAGTGACTGACAGCCTAAAGCCTTGACAAGGAGGTGTTAGGGGCTCCAACCTTCCAGTGCAAGAGGCTTATTGTGGCTAGGCGGACGAGGCGGAGACTCGTTGTATATCCTTGAACAGGCCATACAACACCTGGACTTTTGGGGTGCGCACTTTTAGCAACTTGACTCCTGGTGACACTATCCAACTCTTTGTGTTGTTGTTGTTTGAAGCAAGGTCTCTCCCTAGCCCAGGCTGACCTGGAATTCACTATGTAGTTTCAGGCTGGCCTCAAACTTGGGGTAATCATCCTACCTCTGCCTCAGGAGTGCTAGAATTAAAGGCATACGCCACCATACCAGACTTGCTATCCAACTCTTCTAGCAACCAGAGCTCATGGTTTTAGCTCCTGCCTGCGGCTCACTGTTAGTCTGGGAGCCTTCATGTTGCTATGGAAAATCCCTAACACTAAAATATCTAGTTTTTGTGTTTTTTTTTTCCCCCTCTATAAATGGAAACTTTTCACTTCCACTTCCTTCCTCCTAATGGGATTAGGAACAACCACCATTTCTTCTTCTACCGGGACTGGCTAGCTGCAAAAATTTCCATTGCCAGCAATCTACTTCCTCCCTCTTAAGGGCCTTATAACTATCCCAGTCTCTGAACAGAACATGAGCTGGGGGATCCTGTGCCCGAGACCCCCTTTGCAGGTAATTATCCCGAATAAACCCTTTGCTGTGGTTGCGCCCCTCTCTCTCGTCTCTCCTGTCTCTGCACCAAACTTGTTCCTTACACTCAAGTTCTCGGTACTCTGGCCATCCTTGATCCTCTCAGCTGCATACAGTTCCTGCCTCGTCCTCCCCAGCCTCCTCCTCTCCCTCTTGCTGTCACTGCCCAGTCACCAGAAGCCCCAAGGTCTTGTCTGCTCTTGGGGCAACTAACCCAGCTGGCCATACCCCGTGACAGGCCACAAGTAGGCAAAGAGACCAGGAGAAGCTTTCATTGGACCAAATGTTGCAACACTGGGGATAAGCACACAGGGTGGGGAAGCCTACTAGACTAACCTAGAAGGCCCAGGGATCATCTGTTTCATATAGCTACAAAAGGGAAGGTGTCATGCTTGGCTTGAACAGCAATGCCACCAATCACGTGTGCCTTCATGTGCAAGGCTTTCTGTTCCATCAATCACAAGCCTTGCTTGCACAGGCACCAATCACAAGTCTCTCCTATGACCCAATCACAAGCCTCGCATTCTGCCAATCACAAGTTTGTTTTTTTTTTTTTCCTGAGCCAGTGGGCGGGACTTCCCCTCCTGTGCTCCGGAAGTACAGCTGCAGTGTGGGCAGGGTCATGACAGGGCTGGTGAGGCTGTTCTGGCCTGGAGTGGAACATCATGGCAAAGCTGATGTGAGTTGTATAGAGAGGCAGTCCTTGGATCAGTACCTCCTGAGGCGGGAGCCGTGGCATTAACAGCAGGAGTGGTCCGAGAGGTCATGGAGTGTTCAAAACAGAGTTTGCCTCGTGGCTCCCCACTCAAAACTGCTGGACACAATGAAAAATCTGTCGGCTGTCATTCAACAAAGGCCAGCTAGTGCTCACAATAAAGCCCTATTATGGAATTAACATTCACAGACTGTGCTTAACAGAGC
Organism: Dipus sagitta; assembly: GCA_036346955.1. Lineage (NCBI taxonomy): Eukaryota > Metazoa > Chordata > Mammalia > Rodentia > Dipodidae > Dipus > Dipus sagitta. Next base: position 178,263,552 of record CM070774.1, on the reverse strand, counting down.
TTAACACGTAGGTAAATATCCTTAGGGTGAGCTGGACCTCTCTGAGCTATCTCACTTTGAGCAATGTCTCGACCTATGTGATCAGTAATAAATCATCTAGAATTAATCAGATAAGAGAAAATCTGGCAACTGCTGTTGTTTGCAAAGAAAATGAGGCTGAAGCTCTGAGTCATTACTGAGTTTTGATCTTCCATGGAAGGGGAAAGTTTGCATTCATGTGAGTCCCTTAAAGTAGCATTGTCTGTGGATAGCCAGTTATGTCAGCTGACGCTTGTAATCAAGGCAGAAGGATAACAAGTGTTCAAGGCCAGCCTGGGCTACACAGCAAAACCCTACCTGAAAAAACAGTGAATATGGAAATAATACAAAAAAGTAAAATTAAACTGTACCATTATATAATATTTAAGGTTAAATTGTTATTTTAAAAATTTTTTTGTTTGTTTTCATTTATTTGAGAGTGACAAAGAGAGAAAGAGGCAGACAGAGAGAGAGAGAGAGAGAATGGGCATGCCAGGGCCTCCAGCCACTGCAAACGAGCTCTAGACGCATGCGCCCCCTTGTGCATCTGGCTAACGTGGGTCCTGGGGAATTAAACCTGGGTCCTTTGGCTTTGCAGGCAAACACCTTAACTACTAAGCCATCTCTCCAGCCCTTAAATTGTTATTTTTTTTAAAGTGCATAGTGCCACATTTTTATTTGTAGCATGTGTATGTGGTTTGTGCGTGTGTATATGTTTGTATACTTATGGGCACCTGTGTATGTGCCAGTTCCTGTGCACATATGTGCATGTACTCATGATGGTCAGTGTCACATGTCTTCCACAATAAGTGTCCACCTTATTTCTTTCTTTTTTCTTTTCTTTCCTTTTTTTTTTTTTTTTTTTGAAACAAGGTTTCTCATTGAACCCAGAGTTTACAAACTTGGCTAACAAGCTACCCAGCTAGTCCAAGGGAACCTTCCCAGCACTGTGATCACGCACACAACACATCCAGCTTTTACATGCTCATATGGTAAACACTTCCCGAAGTCATCTCCCCAGTGTCACATATACTGAATTGAATCACATCTCTGTGATATAATAATACTGACTAGTTCTTTCAAGCACATCAGAAAAGTCTGGGGATATGTTTACCAGAAGTTTCTTTTGCAACATGCATTGCTCAATAGACTTTTTAAAATATTGAGTTTATTGATATATTTCAAATATCCCAAGATTAGTTTCAATGCTTAAGTGTTTATATTTTTAATTAAAATCTATTAATTTTCATGTAAATATTTAGATCATTTAAAACTATGGTGTTGGGCTGGGGGAATAGCTCATTGGCTAAGGCATTTACCTGCAAAGCCAAAGGATCCAGGTTTGATTCCCCAGGACCCACATTAGCCAGATGCACAAGAGAGCACATACATCTGGAGTTCGTTTGCAGTGACTAGAGGCCCTGGCACACCCGTTCTCTCTCTCCCTCTCTCTCTCTCTCTCTCTCTCTCTTTCTCTCCCTCCCCTCTTTCTCTGTCAAATAAATAAATAATAAAAATATTTTTAAAAATAAAATAAAACTATGTTTTTATATTTCTGAATACTAAATTTTTAATATTGATCAATATGCTTTTAATAAAACTTAAAGTATATTTCGTGTAAGAGAGAAAGCACCAAATAATTCATTATTTGTGTCTAAAGAGTTTAGAGCCTGAGTTAAAACGACAACTTCAAAAAATACTCAAGCTGACTTGCCACTGAATGAACATTATAAAACTGTGTTTTGAGCGTATGAATTATCACCATGCTTACCATTTTTGTTGTAATGTGCTACATATGGAATGCTGGGAAACACTGGTCCTTCGTTTCCATTGTTATTCCTCCATGCCTCCCTCACTTTGTAGTCTGCTGTGCATCTGATTTTGACATTCCACCAATATGAATTATCTCCTGCCTGTTTCCTTTGGATGTTGTGTGCTGGGCTATAACAAAACATTGCTGCTTTGCTAGTAGTAGATTCTAAAATGGCTTTTCTTCCATGTCTAAAATAAAAGTATTAACTGGCCATGGTTTTGAATGCATGCAAACTCAGGAAATTGGGAGGCAGTGCCAAGAAGATCATGAATTTGTGGCCAACCTGGTACACATAAACAATTCAAGTCCAGCATGAGCTATGTAGTGATACCCTGTATCAAAAAAAGAAATAAAGGGGCTGGAGAGATGGCTTAGTGGTTAAGCACTTGCCTGTGAAGCCTAAGGACCCCGGTTCGAGGCTCGACTCCCCAGGACCCACATTAGCCAGATGCACAAGGGGGCGCATGCGTCTGGAGTTCGTTTGCAGTGGCTGGAAGCCCTGGCGCGCCCATTCTCTCTCTCTCTCTCTCTCTCTATCTGCCTCTTTCTCTCTCTCTCTGTCGCTCTCAAATAAATAAATAAAAATAACAAAAAATTTAAAAAAAAAAAGAAATAAAGAATGAAAGGATAAATGAAGGAAAACACAAAGAGAGAAAGAAAACAAGGTCTCAGGATGCATTTCAGTGTTAGTCATAGAGTGTCTGCCTCACATGCACAAGCCCTAAAATTTGAACCCCAAAACTAGGGGGAGAGGACATGTTGCATGGGAAAGAAAAAGGAAAGACAACAAAAAAGAGAGAGAAGAAAGGGGAAGAGAGGGGAAGAAAAAGCAGAAGAGAGAGGGGTGAGGTGAGGTGTGATAAAGTTGGAAGGGGGACCTTAAGATGGGGAATAATGAAAATAAAATTTGCAAGGTAGACATTGCAAGCACCAGCATTGCTGTGATGCCCAAGGAGAAGAAGGCTATAACATTCTTCACCGTGAATCCTCCTCCCTCTGCACTTGAACACATAATGAAAATCTTTAGTTACTGTTTTTAATGTTACTGATAATGAAACCCTCTCATTTTCTCATTTGGAAGAAATAGGAAGTATTCAAGTATCAATGAGAGCATATATACAGAAACAACTTAACCAGGAATTTTAAGATATCTGTGGACAGATACACTGATATTTCCAACTTTGTCCTAGATATTTAGAAAGGGTCATATAAATGTATTGAGAAATTAACTTGAGCTGGGCATGGTGGCACACACCTTTATTCCCAGCACTAGGGAGGGAAAGGTGGGAGTATCACTGTGGGTTTGAGGCCAGCCTGAGACTACTTAGTGTATTCCAGGTCAACCTGGGTGTGGTGATTTGATTCATGTGCCCCCACGAACTTAGGTGTCCTAAATGCTAGGTTCCCCAGCTGATGGAGATTTGGGAATTAAAGCCTCCTTGAGGGATTATATTGTTGGGGGTGGGCTTATGGGTGTTATAGCCAGTTTCCCCATGTCAGTGTTTGGCACACCCTTTTTTTGCTGTTGTCCATCTGATGTTGGTGAGGGGGTGATGTTCACCTTCTGCTCATGCCATCATTTTTCCTGCCATCGTGGAGCTTCCCCCTCGAGCCTGTAAGCCAAAATAACCCTCTTTTTCCCCACAAGCTGCTCTTAGTTGGGTGATTTCAACCAGCAATGCGAACCTGACTGGGCTAAAACGAGACCTTGCCTCAAAAAAAAAAAAAAAAAAAAAAAAAAGGAAAAGTAAAAGAAAAGAAAGAAAAGGAGAAAGAAAGAAAGAAAGAAAGAAAGAAAGAAAGAAAGAAAGAAAGAAAGAAAAGAAACTAACTTCTATTCTGTCAACTTTCAGATACAAGGCAATGAAGAATTTACAAAAGTGATGATGATTCAAACCACGGCTACAAAACGATTCAGATGGAATGTAAGAAAATATGTACCTGTGCGTAAAGTTACTTCAGAACGAAAAGTCAAAAGTGAGTTAGAGTTCCTTGAACAATTGTTAAGGACTTGGTTTTCTTACATAAAACAGTCACATATGTGTTTAGAAATGAATATATGTGTTCTGCCTGGAGTGCTGAAGAATCCTTTTTTAAAAAAAATTATTTTTATTTATTTGAGAGAGTGAGAGAGATCAGAAATAGGCAGGTAGAAAGAGAATGGGCACGCCAGGGCCTCCAGCCACTGCAAACGAACTCCAGATGTGTGCGCCCCCTTGTGCATCTGGTTCACGTGGGTCCTGGGGAGTCGAGCCTGGCTCCTATGGCTTTGCAGGCAAACACCTTACCTACTAAGCCATCCCTCCAGGCCCTGAGGAATCCTTTTCACTGCCTCATTTGATGAGTTAGGCTTTTCAGCACTATGAAAAATACCTGACACTGACAAGTCAAAGGAGGAACTTTTATTCTAGTTCATAGCTTCAGCCCACGGCTTCCTTGTTCCATTCCTATAGGCCGTTGGTGCGGAAGAACATTATGGAAGCAGATGCCTGTGAATTGTGGGGGCTGTGCCCCTCCTGGCTGCTTACGAGGGAACAAAGTGAGACAGCCCCTCAAACATCAACATACAGCAGCCCGCCTTCTCCAACCACGCCTCATCTCCCACTGTTCTGCCAGCTTTTAAAAGTCTATTCAAACTTTGAATTCATGAATGTATCAAACCACTGATTATTCAAGAGCCCAAGTGATCTAATCATTTCTAGGAGTGCCTTCATCGACATACCCAGAGGTGTATCTGACTAATTTCCTAGGTGTCTCTCAATCCAATCGAGTCACCATTTGGTGGTAATTAAGATTAATCATCAAAATATGCAATATAAGAAATAAAACTGAGGCTCTCCCAGTTATGTTTTTTAAAAGTTTGTATTTTATAAGAATAAACCTGCATAATAATCAAAATAGTATGAGAAATTATTGATGACAGAATTGATAGTTCATCCTCCAAATTAAAATATTTGATGTAGCAATAATAATGAAAACAAAGGGGGCTGGGAAGACTGTTCAACTTGCAAAGCCTTGCAGCCCAAGTTCAAGTCATAAGCCATCCATGAAAAGCAGACACAAAATTGGCACAAGTATTTGGCATTCCTTTGCAGTGGCAAGAGACCCTGTAGCATGAACACACACACACACACACACGCACACGCACACACACACACCTAAATAAGAGTGCTACAAATAAGGTTGTACCTTCTGAATAGAAGTCATATGAATTATAGGAACTTAGGGATAACCTTGACATAAAGCCCATTCTTTTAAAAAAAATTTTTAGTTTTTAATTTATCTGAGAGAGGCAGAGAGAGAAAGAGAAAGAGGCAGATATAAATATGTACAGAGAGAATGGGTGTGCCAGGGCCTCCAGCCACTGCAAACGAACTCCAGACGCATTCGCCACCTTGTGCATCCAATTTACGTGGCTCCTGGAGAATCGAACCTTGGTCCTTTGGCTTTGCAGGAAAGTGCCTCCCTCGTAAGCCATCTCTCCAGTCCACTCTTTATTTAAATTTCACATGGTAAAAATTGTATCATAACATACATAACTATTTACTAAATCACTACTTCCCAGCAATTGAAGGCTTAGTTGGGAGTTTCATAAATTCATAGCCAGCCTGGGACACGGTGATGGCACAGTAGGTAAGAGCACTTGCTTCGCAAGTTGAGTTCGATTCCAGCACCCACACAAAAAGCCAAGCATGGCTGCACATGCCTGTAACCCCGGTAGTGAGGAGGGAAGAGACCAGAGGATTGCTGGTGCTCATTGGTTAGCCAATCTAGTTGAAAAACAGGGAGCTCTAGGCTCTGTGAAAGATTCTGTCTCAAGGAAATAAGACAGTAGAGCAACAGAGAAAGACAGCTGGCATCTGCCTCTCGCCTCTGCGTGCATGCATACGGAGACTATAGGAATGAACTTCAAGAATGAAATATGGGGATGGACTCTGGTAAAGAACTGTGGGAAGATTCTGTATGTACCTTACCAAGAACTTTTCTGAGATTATTGCTGTGAGAAGTTTTTCTGCTAAATTCCTTATGTTTAACTTACCTGAAAGTTAATCGTCCAACAATGTAATCCATCCAGTTAAACCCGTGTGACTAGGTTTCCTCTGCCTTGACTTATTTTTGGTCTGAACAGCACAGATGACCAATATTGACAAGTATTGTTTAGAGATCCTGACTGACTTTAAGCTATGCCCTGTGCGCAATTTCCTCAGAGGCCTCCTTGACCTCTTGACTGTGACATGAATCACTAAGGGCCCACAAAACTGTCACGGATCTGTTGAAGACAACAGGCGCGCTTAGTGTGATCACACTTGTGATCAGCGTGTGTCTGCATTCTGGATCAGCAGAGCCTAACACATCATGCCTGTAAATCCCTTCCTTTAGCAAATGTTCACAGATTATCAAAAGCTGAAAGCTGCTTAGCCTTTACTCAGTCCAATACAGCAGCACATGCTTGTAATCATAACAGTTGTGAGGCTGGGACATGAAGTCCTGAGTCGGGGAAAGAAGGAAGGAAGGGAGGAAAGGAAGGAGGAAGAAAAGGAAGGAAAATGTTTGACCTACTTCATTAATGAGAATACCAGCTACTTCTCTCACTGCTGTGTCCAAATGCCAGAGAAGAAGCAGCTTTAAAAGCCTGGCAGGGAAGGCATGGTGGCAAAAGGATGAGGCGCCACCCATTTTCAAAGCGGGTTTCCCTTCCTCAAACCTTTCTGTAAACTCTCTCAAAATCATACATAGGGGTGTATATCCTAGGTCATTTCAAATCCAGTCAAATTGACAATGAAGATTAGCCAACACAATGAGGTTTTCTATAAAGAATTTAAATAATTATTGGCTAAAAAATATAATCTGATATATGCTCTTACTTTTTTGGTAAAGTAAGCTGTTAAGATTCCCAAAACCATAAATTTGAATATACTTTGATTAAATACCATAATTGCTAGATGTCTATTGAAAAAGATATAGGACAACAAAATTGGCTGGTCTTGGAAGATGACTCAGTGTTACACATTAGCCCCTCAAGCTATAGCACCTGAGTTCAATCCTCAGACCCCATGTACAAAGCTAGAAGCCATGACAGGCTTCTGCAGTCCCATCATGTGACACTGACAGCCACATGGGAGGCAGAGACAAAGAGTTTCTTGGTAGCTCCTTGGGAGTGCAGCAACAAATAGCAAAGTGAAGATCCAGAGTGTGAAACTGCTTCATATGTGGTAGATATGTGAGGACCAACCCAAAAGTTCTCCCCTTACCACGACACACATGTCATGGCATGTGTACAACCACACTTACACAAACGCAAATAAGTAATAAAATTTTTTCAAAAGAATATAAACAAGCCAGGTGTGATGGCACATGCCTTTAATCCCAGCACTCAGGAGGCAGAGGTAGAAGGATCACCATGATTTCGAGGCCACCCTGAGACTACAAATTCCATGTCAGCCTGGACTAGAGTGAAAATCGACCTCAAAAAACAAAAAAACAAAAAAACAAACAAAAAAGAATAAAAAGAATAAAAACAGTTCCTGAGTATTATAAAATAAAATGTTAGATTTAGTCAAAATATATAATGATACATTAATAGTTACTTAAATGGCTTAGCAGTAAGGTGTTTGTCCATGAAGACTAAGGACCCAAGTTCAATTCTCCAGGTCCCACATAAGCCAGATGCACAAAGTGACACGAGTGCATTAAGAGCTGGTCCATTGGGGGGGGGGAAAAAAAAACAAAAGATTGATAAACTTCTGGCCAAACTGATCAAAGAAAAGAGAGATAATAGTCTAACCAATAAGATTATAGATGAAAAAGTAGATGTAATAATAGATACCAATGAAATTAGCAGAAACATCAGGACATACATAAAAAACTTACATTCCACAAAATCGGAAAATCTGGAAGAAATGGACAAATTTCTTGACTCATTACTTACAAAAATTCTCATTAAAATTTTTGCAAATCAAATCCAAGAACACATCAAAAGCATCATCCAGCTTGATCAAGTAGGTTTCATTCCAGGAATGCAAGGATGGTTCAACACACAGAAATCAATAAACACAATACATTAAATAAAAATCTTAAAGACAGGAATCACATGATTATTTCAACAGATGCAGAAAAGGCCTTTGACAAAGTACAAAAATCCCTTCATGGCTAAGACACTCAAAAGGGCTGGAGGGATGTCTAAGCAGTTAAGACACTTGCCTGTGAAGTCTAAGGACACAGGTTTGATTCGCCAGTACCCATGTAAGCCTGATGCACAATTGGTGCCTGTGTCTGGAGTTTGTTTATAGTGGCTAGAGGCCCTGGTGCACACCCATTCTCTTCCTCTCTCCCTCTCTCTTTCTCTCTCTCTCTCTTTCTCTCTCAAATAAATAAATAAATAAAATATCTTAATAAAAACACTGGAAAGACTAAGTATAGTTAGAGGGATCATATCTCAGCATAATCAGGGTCATATAGGACAGACCCAAGTCCCATATCGTACTAAATGGGTAAAAATTTAAAGCATTGCCACTAAGGAGTGGAACAAAACAAGGGTGTCTACTCTCACCATTGCTATTCAAAGTAGTACTTGAAGTCTTAGTTCAAGCAATAAGGCAAGAGAGAGAAATAAAAGGGATACAAATTGTAAATGAGGAAGTCAACCTAGCCTTGTTTGTAGATGACAGAATTTTATACATAAATGACCCAAAAGATTCTACCAAAACACTCTTAGAGGTGATAAATTCTTTCAACAAAGTCAGTGGTTATAAAATCAACACACAGCAGCTAGAGTGATAGCTCAATGGTTCAAAGTGCTTCCTCACAAAGCCCAAAAGCCTGATGGCCTGGGTTCTGTTCCCTAGTACCCATGTAAAGTCAGGTGTACAAAGTGTTGCATGCATCTGGAGTTCACTTGCAGTGGCAGGAGGCCCTGGCATGCCCACAATCACTCTCTTTCTATCTGACTATCTTCATCTCTGTCTCAGATAAATAAATATCTTTTTTAAAAAATCAACATACAAAAATCTGTACCGTTTATATATACCAATGCCAACAATATGGAGAAAAATATCAGGGATGCAAACCCAGTTACAATAGGCACAAAAATATTAAGTATCTTGAAATATTCATAAACAAGTAAGTGAAAGACCTCTATAATAAAAACACAAAAACACTGAAGGAAGAAATTGAGGAAGACATGAGAAGATGGAAACACCTCCCATGTTCATGTATTAGAAAAATTAATATCATGAAAATGGGCCAGGCATGATGATGCACACCTTTAATCCCAGCACTTGGGAGGCAGAAGTAGGAGGATAGCTATGAGTTCAAGGCCACCCTGAGACTACATAGTGAATTCCAGGTCAGCCTTGGCTAGAGCAAGCCCCTACCTCAATAAACTAAAACTAATAATAATAAAATCAATATTTCAGGATGGAGAGATGGCTTAGCAGTTAAGGCACTTGCCTGTGAATCCCAAGGACCCCTGTTCAACTCTTCAGATCTCATGTAAGCCAGACCCGCAAGGTGATGCAAGCATGCAAGGTCCCACATACACACCAGGTGGCACACACATCTGGAGTTTGATTACAGTGGCTGGAAGCCCTGATGTACCAATCCTCTCTCACTCACTCTCTCACATTAAGAAAAAAAAAAAGCAGTCTGTTGGGCTTGCCTCAAAAAAAATTAATTTTCCATGTTAAGTGGAAAAAGACCTATGATATATGCCAAGTAAAACTACCAATGATAATGCTGCATTGATAACTTTAAATGAATTTTATTTTTTGTTGTATTACAACTAGGTAAGTTCTTAACTATGTAGAAGTAAAATCCTGTTTTCATGTAGATTCCCACTGACCTTAAGCTTAAACACCTACAGGTTGTGGTCTTGGGCCCTTCACCATCTGCTTCTTTACCAGACCAGACCTCTTCTCCTCACTCCTCAAAACCTAGACATACCCAACCACCTATGGTTCGCCTGAGGCATTGTGACTCATAATGTGCCTTCTGCCGGAAGCTATCTAAATCTCCCTGTATGCCCGCGTCTCTCCATGCAGGGAGCTTTCTCATCTGATCTTTTGAGCCTTTGTTTCTTTGTCTCCAGTGAGTCATCAGAGCTCATGTCAAACCCACAGACCTCCGTGGTACTCTCCTGTGCGCTCCTGGAGCCCAGGACGTGTCGTGCTGTTTTATCAGTGTTCTGTTGTTTTTGTGTTTGCCAGCTTGTCTCTCCACTAACTCCATGGTGGCGAGGGTCTTAATTCTTTTGCTTTCTTGTGGGTCCTCTTTGCTTTCTAATAACATCTCAATACATACTAATATTAATTTGAGGCTACTGGGATAATGGATGGTTTTTGCCTCCCTATTTTTCAAACTTTCTATGCATTTGTTATATAATATTTATGATAAAATGGTTTGCGCCTGTTTTGAAAAGTGGCCCTTCTTCCTACTGATGTCAGATCATAGATCCTGAGTGTGCTGATTTGAACCTGGCCTAATGTGGTAGTAAGATTACTTAAAAGAGTATCTGATTCTAGTGGTTGAAATAACACTGTCTTTTTTGAAGCGTATGAAACCGGCGTGTCAGAAGTAAACATCCAGGATGAAGAAAGCTTTAAGGAAGAGGTAAGCTTAGAGCACTCATTTTTTTTTTTTTTTTTTTTAGAGCTATATTAAGGTAAAAGGGAGTCTGCAGTTTATGGAACCTACCAGTATATTTATATTATCGTGAAGACACTCACCTCCTAGTTATTTATGTCAAATCACGTCAGCATACAGGCACCACTAGGAACAGATATAGCCATAATATACCTGCTCCCCTTTCGCTTCACGTTCATGCTGAATTTGACTTGGTCTGAAGGCTCCCACAGCTGGCTCTGCTATGCATCTGGGATATCCCAGCCTAGAGACATTCTGCCTCCTGTATTCACAGTGCCTGATGAATGCAGGTGCTCAGTATTAAAGGTTCTAGTCTGTTCTACCAAGGCAGGCTAACTAAGTCACTCAGAAAGCCCCATAAATATTAATCTAATGCATGCACCCCCCCACACACACACCCAGAAATGTGGATAGCTACTTAATGAGCTTGAGATATTCAAAATAAAATAAGCCAGCTTTTGCCCCAGAATCCTTTTCAAAAACACTCCTGGACCCTGGATTGAATTTGAGCAGATAAATGTGAAAAATACCTCAGCACACCTATACTAGCCTACCTATGCTTAGAATAACAGAGGAAAATTGCAAATTTAAAATATAGAGATAGGGGCCAGAGGGATTGCCTGACTGTTAAAGGTGCTTGCCTAAAAAGCTTGCCAATCCAGGTTCAATTCCCCAGAACCCACATAAAGCATTAACTTGTAGTGGTAAGAGGCCCTGGCGTATGCTCGTGTATGCACACACACATGCATGCACACACACATACATACACACATGCACACATGCAAAAAAATAAAAACTTTAAAAATGATATGCTAGACTAAAAATAAAATATTGAGTGATGTCTAGAGCATGCTGACCACCTGGCCAGCTGCGAAGCTTATAGAATTCAGCTTTGTGGTATCTTTGGGAACTAGAAAAAGGAGCTGGGCAAGCTAGTCTTTGTACCTATTCTCAAAAAAAATGTTGCTTATTCATTAAGTAAAATAAATTCTTGTAGAACTCACTTACAATCCCAGTACACAGGAGGTGTAGGCAAGGGGATATTGATTGCATGACAATTGTTGTTAAAAAAAAAAAAAAAAAAAACACCTACGAAGAACAGCAGCAATGGAAGAGTTCATTAAAGCACAACAGAAGTGCCTGCCAGCTAGTGCCACCTGTGGAGGAAATTGTCAAGCTGTGGGGTCCAATCCATGCATTTGCTCCCTGATGTTAGATCCTGGCTGTTTCTGAGCAAGCTCCCTTCTTCCTCCTCACCACTACTACCTCAGGATTTGGATTTTCCTCTACAAGATGAAATACCCCTTCCAAGACCTGTCGCAGCATCCAGCCAAACTTTGTGCTGGTCCCCAAGATGAAGTGCGCAGAGCTGTCGCTGCCAGAGTCCCAGTTGTTACTCCTCTGCTCCCAGATCAGATCCCGCACAGCCCGTCTCGGGAAACCTAACCCTGTTCACAGAAGCAGAACTTGACCCATGTTTCCTTCCTAAATTTCTAGGATCAAAAGCTTGAAGAAACTTTTGATGACTATACGAACATCTAAGGGGTCTCCTGGCGACAGCCTCACTCATCAGGTAAGCTGCCTCAGTTTCCCCTGTATGATCTGTAGGACCATGTTGAGAGAAAGACACGCCAACGTGCCTGAGCTCTTTGCGTGATCATGTGAGTTAAAGCCCATCTCACTAGCCAACTGATCCTTCCAAAAAAAAAAAAAAATGTTCCTAAATTCCAGTTTGAAGAAAAGATTAACTTTACATTTTTTGGTTTATTTTTATTTATTTATTTGAGAGTGACAGACAGAGAGAGAGAAGAGAGAGAGAATGAGAATGGGCACGCCAGGGCCTCCAGCCACTGCAAACGAGCTCCAGATGCATGCGCCCCCTTGTGCATCTGGCTTACGTGGGTTCTGGGGTATCGAGGATCGAACCAGAGTCCTTAGGCTTCACAGGCAAGCGCTTAACCACTAAGCCATCTCTCCAGCCCCAAGAAAAAACTTACTTTAAAATAAGATTCACACACCTTTAATTGCAGCATTTGGGAGGCAGAGGTAGGAGGATCACCATAAGTTCGAGGCCAGCCTGAGACTACATAGTGAATTCCAGGTCAGCCTGAGCTAGAGTGAGACCTACCTCAATAAAGAGAGAGAGAGAGAGATTCCTTTATCTAGATTTCTAAAATTTCATAGACCCCTAGTTTTTTGTCTCTACTTGCTACTTAATCTCGCATACACCTTTGGCAGCTCCCAATTCAGCAGGTTAGTTTTCAGACAAGGTGGGATGATTGAAAGATATAGAAAGAAATCTGACATAAGTGCTTTAGTTAAGGAGATAGCATACTCTATAGACCTAATGCTAGCTGACTCTAAAGGAGTTCAAAAGAGAAACCGCTGGCTGTGGAGAATGAACCAATTCTTCTTTGTGGAGAAAAGGAAGAGGGTGTTCAGAATCAGGGATATTGGCTTAGTTGGTAGAGCGCTTATCTACAATGCACAACGCTCTGAGTTCATTCTCCTGCGCTGCATAGACCCTGCCTGGTGGCCCACACCTGTAATCCCAGTGCTCAGGAGCTGGAAGTGACACGATCAGAAGTTGGTCATATCGTGCTACGTAGCAAGTCTGAGGACAGTCTGGGCTAAAAGAAGAAAGAATTGAAAAACAGAATAGAGCATACAAGAAAACAAAGTGGTGACAGTGAGCCCAGTAATCTGACAGCTGGTTTCCAAAATGTGTCCCGGGAAAATGAATATGTGTATGTGTACCTCATGTCGCATGTATTACATCACTGGGTTAAATACAAGAGCTGTAAGATAAATAGGCTTGACCCCTTTAAATATGACAAAGATGAAATTTAAGAATGGATTTAGAAGACTAGGGAGATAAGAGGCCAAGTTCTTACCTGGCATGCTCAAGGCCCCAGCACTGCAAAAATAAATAAATAAATAATTTCATTTAACTGAAAATAGATGTAGAGTCTGGAGAGATGGCTCATCGGGTGAGCACACTTCCAACACAGCCGGAGAGCCTGAAAGGACCTGAGGTGCCCGAGTTCAGTTCCCTGACCCCCATGTAAGTAGCTGGGTGTGACCTTGCACCCCTGTCACCCCAGTTCTATCTGGAATGGGTGTCAGAAGAGTTTCTGGAGCTTTCATAAACGGCAAGCTGCAGGATTAGTGAGCGACTCTGTCTCAAGAAACACGTGGATGCTGTTAGAGGAGGACACCGGATGTCCCGCCGTAGCTTGTGCGTGTGCACACATTTGCATGTACCGTACACATATTATCCACATATACCGTATACAACACACATGCAAAATATTAGTTTAAAGGGTATTAATGCACTATGGAAAGTAGTTGCAAGATTTATTTGCTCTTATCTAATCAAAATCTCTACTATGGAAAACTGTGCCGCATCCGCAGGAGAATTCTGTAATTGCACTAGGCAAGCTCGGGAACATCCAAGTCAGGCAGGCGATAATACCTAGCATATGGTGAGTATAATAAACTGAGGATGCAAGATCAAGTAGCAAAGGGCTAGCGTTTTCTTTCTTAAATACATAAAATGTTTATTCAGTAGCCAAAGTAGATTTCCTCTGAAGTAGATGAAAGTTGAGTGACACTGGTTTTCTGAAATTTTATTGATAGGTGTATAAAAGCAGTTTTTGACAAAAATCATACAAATGCTTACATGCTTTTTGTCCAGTGATTCTGTTCTTGGAATCAAACCAACGAGGGCAATCCGAAATAATGAACCCAACGCCCAGGGCTATTGTGTGACTTTTTTCAGGCTATTCGCCCCCAGTATAGCACCAGTGGGAGACCAAGGAAACAAGCCAACCTGAGGGTAGCTTGGTGAATCAGTGAGTTTACTGAAGTTGCTTACCGGAACATAGGTGACGTCTCACAACAGCAGCATCCCGTGAGCCCCCTGCACAGCCTGTCTCTTCTCCTCAGCAATTGTTACTGCTTTTATAACCGTGAGGAGGGACCTTCTTTAATCTTGTGAGATTCCTGTTAGTTTCCTTCCTTCTTCCCTCTCTCCCTCCCTCCCTCCCTTCCTTTCTTCCTTCCTTCCTTTCTTCCTTCCTTTAGAGGGACTGTTTCAATTTGGAGCGAATAGCTATACTGGGGCACTGCTACTTATAATGGCAATAAGAGAAATCCAAGAGCCCAAATATCCCATAGTAAGAGTATACAGACTCACTATAGAATCTCTGTATATGAAAGCATTACCCAATCATTTCAAAGGTCTAAAGAAAATACAAAGAGCAGCATGTAACGGATATTATTTCATGTGAAAATGGCTGGGAGTGATAAATTGAAATGACACTTGTGCAGATGTGTGGGTGACAGCAAGTGGTAGTTTTGTTCCCTTATTCCAACAGAAACCAATTATAACTAGTAAGCATTATGGAAATACAAATTATGTAGGATTATCCATTTCTTTCACCACCCTTCACATTCAGCAGTTTTGTGACAGGGGCTGTGGGTCTCCAGGCCTAAAGCTAATCGAGTAGCAATGGCCCCAGCAGACAATACTCCCAACACCATGACCTGGGCCCTCCCGCTCAGCAGGCCCTGGTGGCTTCTGGGACGATGACTTCCAGTTTGTCATGCTGCTGCAGCTTTGGCCGTGAGCGATTCCTGCTCACCTGCCCGACTTCTCGGCTTAGCCTGGAGCACGCTAACCCAGAGCTACCTCATGCTCAGGTAGAGCTGAGCGTCCCGGGCGCAGGGCAACGCTGACCGAGCCCACAGCTCTGTGTGTTTGTGTTTTTGTCTTCCCACTTCTGTTAGAAACGGCTGACAAGACTTCTACGTGACAAAGCTGAAGCATGAGTTGTCACCACTGTCACCTGTGCCTGGAGCCCATCTTTGCACCAACGGAGGGGAGAGTCCACTGTCTTCCTGTGGGCTGGGGCTGCATCCATGCAAAAAAGAAGTTTAAGCCGGGTGTGGTGGTGCACACCTTTAATGCCAGCACTAGGGAGGCAGAGGTAGGAGGATCGCCGTGAGTTCGAGGCCAGCCTGAGAAGACATAGTGAATTTCAGGTCAGCCTGAGCTAGAGTGAGACCCTACCTCGAAAAAAAAAAAAGAAAGAAAGAAAGATAAAAGTTTGGAGTTTTTGACTAGCTAGTTAAGATCATATATTTTTTTTCTCAAAATTCCCTTGATATTCACTATTATTTGTTTATGTCAAAACATCTAAGATAACCCAGAGTAAATTTCAGCCTCAGAGCCAGGAAATAAGCATGTTACCAAGAGAGTTTGCCTTAGAGCCATAATGGCTTCATTTATTTTATGAACAATAAAATGTTATGACAGTGGAGTTTAAATGTTTCTCATGATCCAATTGTTGATTATTGTCATTCATCCTAATTCATTCACCATGGGAGCTCTCAGAGTTTTAATAGTGAAGCATGGAAACATATAAATTTAATAGTGAAGAATGGAAACATATAAATTTACTTTTTACCAATACATTCGTAACAATGATTGCAATGCAATTTGAATGGTCTTAGGAAAACATCTTAACAAGTAAGAGTTAGAACATGCTTTCAGATGCCAGGTGTAAGAAAAAGTTCAGAGGCAAGTTTGGAAGACAGAAATTGGTAGAACTCTCGAGCAGACTTTATTTAGAGTAAAGGGGGCTGAAGGGATGGCTCAGCAGTTAACGCGTTGGTATACAAAGCCAAAGGACCCAGGTTCGATTACCCAGGACCCACGTTAGCCAGATGCACAAGGGGGCGCACATGTCTGGAGTTCGTTTGCAGTGGCTGGAGGCCCTGGCGCGCCCATTCTCTCTCTTTCTCTCTCTCTCTCCCTCCCTCTTTCTCTGTCAAATTATATATATATATATGGAGAGAGAGAGAAGGACCTGAGAGTTGATGCCTCAGGTTCCAACGGCACTGTGACCCTGAAAATAAGAGTGTGCTCTAGGTGGCTTGTGCTGGAGCGTTTTATTAGCTTTGGGGTTGGAGGTAGGGTCACTGTAGCTGTAAAATGGGGGAGGGGAAGTGGGGATGGGGGATAAGTGAGCAACGTTTTGCTATTCAAGGTGGCAGACTGTGAATAATCTCTGGGCAGACTGTTCAAGGTTGTGGGGCCGCTTGGAACTTCCAGACAGACTTTTGGCATCCAAAGTCTGTTTATTGTCCCCTTTGGTGTATGTTAACCCCTAATATGTTATACTGCTAATATACCACTGTGAACTCATCTGATCATTAGAATAACCATGTGAGGTAGATACACTTATTCCCAACATATGGGTGAGTAAAGTAATATAGTAAGTTTGAGGAATTCTCAGAAAATTTTCACAGCTAGTAGGCAGCAAGGTAGAGATCTAAAAATAAGTTAAGACTCCAATCCTTCAAATGGGCAGTTCACAGTTGTTTTTTAGGTTGTCTAAGTTTTATTTGGGGGGTAGAGGGATGGCTTAGTGGTTAAGGCATTTGCCTGCAAAGCCAAAGGACCAGGTTCCATTCACTAGGACCCACACAAGCCAGATGCACAAGATGGCACATACATCTGGAGTTTGTTTACAATGACTAAAGGCCCTGGCATGCTCATTCTCTCTCTTTCTCTCTCCCTCTTTCTATTACTCTCTCAATTAAATTAAATTAAATTAAAAAGATTACAAATAAGTTTTATTTTGGAGATCTGGACGACTGAGCAAGAGGAGTATACAGCCTTCAGTATCAGTCAGTATCGTCCTGACTAGCAATGGGGCCTGGGTTGTAAAGGCCCTCCTCCACAAGGCGCTGACATACAAAACATTCCCAGTACCCATGTGTATAACCCGCTGTGGGCACAGAATGAAGTCTGTATGCCCAGAGCTCTACATTTATCTCAAAGATGACGTTACCTGCAAGCTCCAGGCTCAGGAGGACACTTCCATTGGACTCACAGAGCTAACCCAGAACATTTTCTGCCTGTAGAACTTTGGGATAAAAGCCTTTATTTGAAGACTGGGGAGATGGCCCAGTTGGTAAAATGCTTGCTATCCAAGCATGAGGAACTGAGTTTGGATCTCCAGCACCCACATTAAAGCTGGGTACAGTGGTTCACACCTAGAATCCCGTCATTGGGGAGATGGGGCACTGGATAGCTAGCCTAGCCAAATCACGGAGCTCCAGGTCTAGTGGCACCCACCATTGGCCTCCATAAACATGCATACACAATGTGCACCTGCACACCAAACGTATATACACATGCAAAACATGGGCTTTCCTTGGCCCTTGAACCTCCCAGTTTCTTAATTTAGCAGTTATTTTACATTTATAATGCTATGCCTGTTTTGTACTTTTCTGTAGATATTTAACTTCTATTTTCCATATTTGTTTTGCTAATGAAAAAAGAAGATATTCTGCAAATAAAAAAAAGTATTTTCCTCAAGGGAGATGTCAGGCCTTTCTCCTGCCAGTTACATATATCTATCAGAGCCTCTCAGTGAACAGAGAAAGTCCCCATTGTATTTCCAGATTATAGCCTACCAAGGAACATAACCCTTGGGGTAATCATTGCTTCTTGGCAAGCTGTTGGAGCTATATGCTAAACCCTTTTATCGGAATGTCAAACTGCAGCCAGAGAGCTACTGAAACTGTCACAGTCTCCCTTTTTAATTGGTCTTCAATGATCATTAGTTGATGGTCACAGTTCTCAAACACACAAGTCTCTCACCTTCCCCATAATTTCTAGTAGCTCATTTTCTGCACCATGAAGTGACTGGGTTGAAAGACATACTCAGGAAGAGCCTTCAGTATCATGCCAGTGCCCAGACTTCATCCTCTTTTGGAGGGAAACAGAATAAGATAGTCAAAATGGAGCTATTAGATGCCTTCAAGAAGTTTTTCAAGATCCAGTTCTTTTCCTCTGATTAAATACACCAAAATGATTTTCCTCGTGCATACGAAGGTCTCCCAGGTCTGTTCTCTGACTCCACCAAAGTCTCTAAGGGACAGGGTCAGGTCTAGAATGATCACACATAGGTCTTGGAAACTGAAGGGGTTTCTTAGGCTTAGTTGCTTAGCTTTTACAACCTCTTGGTAGCTGAGGCCGGCTCGGTTGGAAAGCCACGTAAGAACTGCGAAGGCACAACACGCCCAAACACGCAAGTGTGGAATCCACAGCCGCAAAGCATTGCCATAGACCGTGTTCGATTCCATGCTGGTTTTCAGCCAATACTTATGAAATAGGACAATGGATAGACAGATAAAGTCCATGTGCTGTCCAGACGTTATCTATGACTCCTCTATTCATTTACAAGACAAAGAAAATAGTGTTGGTTTACAGAATTCCTACATGAAAAACGTGGATTTTTAGAAATGATATAACAGAGTTATTCTTTTTAAAATATTTTTATTGACTTTTTTTATTTGAAAGAGAATGGGCATGGCAGGGCCTTCAGCTGCTGAAAACAAACTCCAGATGCATGCACCTCTTGGTGCATCTGGCTTACGTGGGTCCTGGGGAATTGAACCTGGGTCCATTGGCTTTGCAGGCAAAAGCCTTACCCACTAAGCCATCTCTCCAGCCCAACATATAGTGATTCCGACTGTACTACCTCATGGTACACCAACATGATAAAAAATAAAAGCAAAATAGCCCTTTTAGCATTTAAAAAGTATTTTACTTATTTATTTGAGAGATGAGAAAGGGATAGAGAGAAGAAAAAAGAGAGGGGGAAGGGAGAGAGGACACAGGCTCTCCGGGGCCCCTTGCCACTGCAAACAAACTCCAGATGCATGTGCCCATCACTTTAGGCATCACACACACTAGGGAATTGAACCTGGGTTGGCAGGCAGGATTTGCAAGAAGGCACCTTTAACCACGGAAACATCTCTCCAGCCCCCCAAACAGCCATTAATTCTCTACCATGGTGGCAAAAAAAAAAAAAAAAAAAAAAGTGCATAGAGGTAAACTGAAAGATCTCTACCCCTAAACCTTCTGATTTCACCATCTCCTGTTTACAAATACCCGAATTTTTATTTCCAATTCAGTTCATGTAGTTCCTTGGATATACAGAAGCAAACACGGGTAAGCGTAAAGTGAAATGGCTCCAATGTTATATTGGAGCTCCTCTGAGGGGATGGGTGCGTGTGACACCTTCATCTGTGCAGCGGACGTGTCCATCCAGCTTGGCCTTTGTTTCACGGCAGTAAATGTCTATAATACCCAAGTCCTGCTCTTTCCCATTTGCCTTGCAAAACCGTGACAATTTCATGATAGGCAACTGCTATTTCCATAGCTCAACTTTGCCATCTACTGGCCTGATTAACACTGAAGCTTGAAGCAACACCCAAAAACGAATGGGCTGGTTGATGTGCAATCGCCATCCCCACCACGTGCACTGTAAAAAAATCTTGAGACATTAAAGCAGATGAAGCCACCCCCAGGCAGGGTCCAGGCTGCCTGCCCAAGTGTCCTCCGCACAGAACGGTGTCCCCAGCACCTGGGGGCTCCTAAGTCCTGCCAGTGGACCGGTCACTCATGAGCACCCTATCCAATCCCTCTCTCCTCCCCGGGGCTGGGAAGTTGTACGTTGTACGACAGAGGCTAAGGACATCGAGGAGAAGGGACTCCGAGACTGGAATGGTTTTGTTTTTTCAGTCTTTCCTGAAGACAGTGGAGAAAGGTTAGCTATACAACTATGTCCTGCCTCTAGATTTTTGTCTTACTCTCTCCCTCCCTCCATCCTTGACCATTCTCATTCTGAAACAAACACCACTTTCGTGTGTGTATGTGTGTGTGTGTGTGTGTGTGTGTGTTACATGTATGTACCATGTTCATATTATGTGAATAATCGTCTTGTGTGAGAGCACATGTGGAGGCCATAGGACAACCTTGATGTTATCCTCAGGAACACTGTCCACCTCATTTGAGGCAGGACCTCTCGTTGTCCTGTAACCCACGAATTAGGCTGGCCAGAGAGATGCAGGCATCCACCGTCTCTGCTTCCCCAGCACTGGGAGTACACAGCCACATCACTGCACCAACACTGGGATCACAGAGCCACACCACTGCCCACAACACTGGGATCACAGAGCCACACCACCGGTCCCCAACACTGGCAGTACAGACCCACACCACTGCCCCAACACTGGGATCACAGAGCCACACCACTACCCCAACACTGGGATCACACAGCCACACCACTGCCCCAACACTGGCAGTACAGAGCCACACCACTGCCCCAACACTGGGATCACAGAACCACACCACTGCCCCAACACTGGCAGTACAGAGCCACACCACTGCCCCCAACACTGGGATCACAGACCCACACCACTGCCCCCAACACTGGCATTACAGAACCACACCACTGCCCACAACACTGGGATCACAGAGTCACACCACTGCCCACAACACTGGCAGTACAGAGCCACACCACTGCCCACAACACTGGGATCACAGAGCCTCACCACTGCCCCAACACTGGGATTACAGAACCACACCACTGCCCACAACACTGGCAGTACAGAGCCACACCACTGCACCCAACACTGGGATCACAGAGCCTCACCACTGCCCCAACACTGGGATTACAGAACCACACCACTGCCCACAACACTGGCAGTACAGAGCCACACCACTGCACACAACACTGGGATCACAGAGCCTCACCACTGCCCCCAACACTGGGATCACAGAGCCACACCACTGCCCACAACACTGGGATCACAGAGCCACACCACTGCCCACAACACTGGGATCACAGAGCCACACCACCGTCCCCAACACTGGGATCACAGACCCACACCACTGCCCCCAACACTGGCATTACAGAGCCTCACCACTGCCCCAACACTGGGATCACAGAGCCACACCACTGCCCCAACACTGGGATCACAGAGCCACAACCACCGTCCCCCAACACTGGGATCACAGAGCCACACCACCGTCCCCAACACTGGAATCACAGAGCCACACCACTGCCCACAACACTGGGATCACAGAACCACACCACTGCCCCAACACTGGGATCACAGAGCCACACCACCGTCCCCAACACTGGGATCACAGAGCCACACCACCGTCCAAACACTGGAATCACAGACCACAAAGAGACCACTGCCCCAACACTGGGATCACAGAACCACACCACTCGCCCAACACTGGGATCACAGAGCCACACCACTGCCCCAACACTGGGATCACAGAGCCACACCACTGCCCCAACACTGGGATCACAGAGCCACACCACTGCCCCCAACACTGGCATTACAGAGCCACACCACTGCCCACAACACTGGGATCACAGAGCCTCACCACTGCCCACAACACTGGCAGTCACAGAGCCACACCACTGCCCACAACACTGGGATCACAGAGCCACACCACTGCCCCAACACTGGGATCACAGAGCCACACCACTGCCCACAACACTGGGATCACAGAACCACACCACTGCCCCAACACTGGGATCACAGAGCCACACCACCGGCCCCAACACTGGATCACAGACCCACACCACTGCCCCAACACTGGGATCACAGACCCACACCACTGCCCCAACACTGGGATCACAGAGCCACACCACTGCCCCCAACACTGGGATCACAGAGCCACACCACTGCCCCAACACTGGGATCACAGAACCACACCACTGCCCCAACACTGGGATCACAGAGCCACACCACTGCCCCAACACTGGGATCACAGAGCCACACACTGCCCCAACACTGGGATCACAGAGCCACACCACTGCCCCAACACTGGGATCACAGAGCCACACCACTGCCCCAACACTGGGATCACAGAGCCACACCACTGCCCCAACACTGGGATCACAGAGCCACACCACTGCCCCAACACTGGGATCACAGAGCCACACCACTGCCCCAACACTGGGATCACAGAGCCACACCACTGCCCCAACACTGGGATCACAGAGCCACAACACTGCCCCAACACTGGGATCACAGAGCCACACCACTGCCCCCAACACTGGGATCACAGAGCCACACCACTGCCCACAACACTGGGATCACAGAGCCACACCACTGCCCCAACACTGGGATCACAGAGCCACACCACTGCCCCCAACACTGGGATCACAGAGCCACACCACTGCCCCAACACTGGGATCACAGAGCCACACCACTGCCCCAACACTGGGATCACAGAGCCACACCACTGCCCCAACACTGGGATCACAGAGCCACACCACTGCCCCAACACTGGGATCACAGAGCCACACCACTGCCCCAACACTGGGATCACAGAGCCACACCACTGCCCCAACACTGGGATCACAGAGCCACACCACTGCCCCAACACTGGGATCACAGAGCCACACCACTGCCCCAACACTGGGATCACAGAGCCACACCACTGCCCCAACACTGGGATCACAGAGCCACACCACTGCCCCAACACTGGGATCACAGAGTCACACCACTGCCCACAACACTGGGATCACAGAGCCACACCACTGCCCCAGCACTGGGATCACAGAGCCACACCACTGCCCCAACACTGGCATTACAGAACCACACCACTGCCCCAACACTGGCAGTACAGAGCCACACCACAGCCCCAACACTGGGATCACAGAGCCTCACCACTGCCCCAACACTGGGATCACAGAGCCACACCACTGCCCCAACACTGGGATCACAGAGCCTCACCACTGCCCCAACACTGGGATCACAGAGCCACAACACTGCCCCAACACTGGCAGTACAGGGCCACACCACTGCAGGCCTGGTTTTGATTTCCTAATACCCACATTAAGTCAGATGTACAAAGTGGCACATTCATCTGGAGTTCATTTGTAGAGGCAGATGGCCCTGGTGCGTCTCTCTCTCTCTCTCTCTCTCTCTTTCTCTTACAAATATATAAATATTTTTTAATGATAAAGAATAACAAACCTTTATTCTTTCCCTTTAAAAGTCAATCACTTCTGACCTCTTACTCCTGGTGTTTTCTGTTTCTATAATTTTATCTCATCCTGAATGCCATAGGCTTTGGGGATGAGCTGATATACAATTTCATATCCCGGTTCTAAGAGGACAGTTTCACTTGAATAAATGCCTAAAAATGGGATTGCGGAGTTGTAAGAAAGGCCCGTGTTTGACTGTATTAAAACTACCATATTGGTCTTTAGCTACAGCTCATGGGACTCTCATGATCCATGTTTCTTGCCAACACTTGGGATTGTCAGGGTTTTCTTTTCTTTTCTTTTTTTAATCTGAGGCACTGGAGATGGATGCGTCACACATGCTAGGCAAGCACTCTCACACTCTCCCAGCCTTGTTTTTATTTTCAGTATTAGTCATTCTAATGAGTAGGTAAAGGTATTGTATCGTGGTTTAACTTATATTTCCCCACTGGCTACAATGTTCAGCATTTTTAATACATTTATCACTCATCAACGGTGAAGAATCTGTCCAGATATTTTTCCCATTTTGTTATTGTGTATTTCCCCCATGAGTGAATTTTGAAAGCCAGTATATAGTATATGTTTGTCTTAACTCTGTTTTAGCTACTTCTCTTTCCTTAGGTACATTTATTTAGTTATTTATTTATTTATTTATTTGTAAGCAGAGAGATAGAAAGAAAATACAAGAAATAAGAGAGAGATTGGGTGCAACGGGGCTCCAGCCACTGCAAATGAACTCCAGATGCATGCTCTACTGTGTATCTGGCTTCCGTGGGTACTGGGGAATCGAACCTGAGTCATTACCCTGTGCAGGCAAGCACCTTAACTGATGAGCCACCCTTCCAGCCCCTACTTCTCTTTTTAAAAGTATTCCTTACTTCTGACTTTTCTAAGACAAAATGATTTAATACATGCAGGTGTCTGGCATGGAGAAAACCCAGTGGTCCCCTCTGTAATTTCAGATGTGGGGGTTCAGAGCTCAGAGACTGAGCTCTGGCTGGCTGGCAGCTTCTGGCTGTGGCTGATCTCCTGGTGCCTCAAGGCCTTGACCATGAGGACGTTTTGCATAGATGCCATGACTGCTCCTCCCCAGGCTCCTCCTCCCTTGGCAGAACCTTTTTCCCCTTTCAGCTCTGTCTGCACAGGTGCCCAGAGTCTCTACTGCTTTTCTGAGTGGGGAACTGCCAGTCTGAGCCCAAGGTGCCCAGCTGGTGAGAAGGAAGAGAGAAAGGGACAGAGGGACGACAGAGGGGATGGGCAACTGTCTGCCCAGGGCAAACAGGTGAGTCCACACTCCCTCCCAGGAGCGGGGAGAGGGATAGGACAGTGGAGGAATAAAAAATGGGAGCTCTGTTCAGAGTAAAAGGACCTGGGAAATGAATGTAACAAAATTCCGTGTCATAGAAGAGCCAGGCACCCTATTTAGTTCCTCACAGGTTTTGCTTGTGCCCTGAATTCTGGGTAGCAGTTTGTAGAAAATAGTCAAAAATCTGGAAAGATTCTAGCAAGAAAGTATTCTGTACCAGCCATCCACCTAAGAAATGAAACAGCTTCCTGAGGGCCGGGGACAGACACTTTCCTGAGTGAGTTTTTGCACACGCACCCATGTGTTCATTATTTGAGCATTGTGTGCGTGCGTGCATTTGTCTGTGGGAGCAGCCACCAGGGATAATCTCAGATGTTATTCCTCAGGTGGAATCCAAGGTTTCAGAGACAGGGTATTTCATTAACTTAGATCTTACCAAGTAGGCTAGATGGATTAGTGATCTCCAGGGATCTTCCTATCTCTGCCTTCCTAGTGCTTTGATTATAAGCACATCCCCACCATGCCCGGCTGTTTCCACATGGGGATCACACTCAGGTTCAGGTTGTCTTGCTTATACGGCAAGCACCTTACTGACTGAGCTATCTCCCCAATTTTAAATTCAAAATAAGGAGCACCTTTCCAGCCACCATGAAGCTTCAGTCAATGCATCCTCCCCTGCATTTTTTGTAATTTTATTTATATTTATATTTTTAAATTTTTATTTATTAGAGAAAGAGAGAGAGAGAACAGGCACGCCAGGGCCTCTAGCCACGCAAACGGACTCCACACGCATGTGCCTCCTAGTGTATGTGGCTTACGTGGGAACTGGGGAATCTAACCTGGGTCCTTAGGCTTTGCAGGCCATTTCTTCAGCCCTCTCTCCTATACTTTAAGGCAGAAGATATCCTCTCCCTACATAGGCAACTTGCCTTGACATTTCTGGATTATAGTCTCCTAATTTTAAATGGAAATAACAGTATGATCTCAAGGTACTTTGTCTGCATAGTGGCAGTATAGGGCCTTACATAGAAGGATTCAGGAAGTAGAAGCTGTTCTCATGTTTTGGGCCATGGTTTTCATTCCATGAAAACAACCACAGTAAAAATTTACATTAACAAAACCAAGGGAAATTCTAGAGTATGAAGTGAGGTAGTACAGAGAGAGTGAACTGGGCAGCTGGTTTTTAGGATTGTGTCTGCTGACCCAGATGTTGGATGGTGCCACTGGAAAAAGAAACACAGAAAAATTGGGTTGTGCAAATTGTCCCTTACGAAAAGGAGACTTGGGGATCCTGCGGAATATCTCCTATATCTTTCTGAGAGCTACCTTTGCCCTCAACTTCTCCTCCCAGGATTTTCTAGACCCTTTCTCAACCTTCTACATTTTCTTCTTCTGTAAGATTTTTAATAACTATCTTTAGGCCTAGTTGTGAGAATCGCTCACATCAATGTAAGTATTGCTTCTTACTGCTCACTCACTGTTTCCTGAATTCCTGCTTCTTGTCTGGTCCCAGCACACAGCAGGCACTCAAGATGTACTAGGGAAATAGAAATCATTCCTGAGGAGAGACAAAATAAAATACAGATATGATATAGATGAGAAAATAGTGATTGATGTCACATGTACTTTTGCTTTGCATTTGTGCTTAAAATCTTTCCCTCACCCCATATAAGACATATCTACACATTTACTTTTGTGTTGTTTCATTAACTCATATTTAATCCTATATTTTTCATATGTAGTATCAGATATGATTTTCCTATGAAATAATTGTTTAATTGTCCCCATGTCTTCTTTCTCATACTGATTCAAAGTGTTTCCTTATTTTAACTTGGATCTGATTTTCAGCTCTACTTAGTTGTCATCCAATGATTACATTTCTTACCATGTCTCTGAAGATAAAAGCAGTTCTCCCCATAGGTTAGAAGGCCATCTGAGGGCTGGAGGGATTGCTTAGTGGTTAAGGCACTTGCCTGCAAAGCCAAAGGACCCGGGTTCAATTCCCCAGGACCCACCTAAGCCAGATGCACAAGGGGGGCACATGCATCTGGAATTTGTTTGCAGTTGCTGGAAGCCCTGGTATGCCCATTTTCTCTGCCTCTCTCAAATAAATAAATACATTTTTTAAGATTTTTGAATTTTTATTGACAACTTCCATAATTGTAAACAATATCCCATGATAATTCCCTCCCTCCCCCCACTTTCGCCTTTGAAACTCCACTCTCCATCATATCCCCTTCCCCTCTCAATCAGTCTCTTTTATTTTGATGTCATGATCTTTTCTTCCTATTATGATGGTCTTGTGTAGGTAGTGTCAGGCACTGTGAGATCATGGATATCCAGGCCATTTTGTGTCTGGAGGAGCACGTTGTAAGGAGTCCTACCCTTCCTTTGGCTCTTACATTCTTTCCACCACCTCTTCTGCAATGGACCCTGAGCTTTGGAAGGTGTAATACAGATATTTCAGTGCTGAGCACTCCTCTGTCACTTCTCAGCACAATGGCACCTTCTGAGTCATCCCAAGGTCACTGCCATCTGAAAAGAGAAGCTTCTCTAGCCAAAAGTGAGAGTAACATTAATATATGGGTATGAACATTAAGAGAAGTGCTTACTGGGCAGTTTGGTGATCATAGTATATACATTTAGCCAGACACCAGTAGACATTTCACCCCTAGGGCTCACGAATAAAATTTTTTTAAAAATTAAAAATATTTTTTAAATATTTTAAAAATAAGAAAGAAGGCCACCTGAACCTTCATGGGAAGAAGTCCAGGTCTCAGAGGGAAACAGCAGCCCAAAGGAAGCCCAGGTTCTCCCCTTGCTGCTTGTGGATCCTCACACAAGTCATCTAATATTCTTGTCCTCAGTCTCCTTATAGGATGATCGTATATAACAACTCATGAAATTTTTTTTTTCAGAGCTTAAGTGAAGTAAGGTACCCATACTAAGCAGTATTTTTCAGTTCTTTTTCTTCATACTCCCAGCTTACAGCAAGTGAAAAGACACGAATAAATCGAACACAGTGAACTAATTCATTCTCTTTGTTTAATTATTTTCTTCTTTAATCTCCTGCTCTCTGTCTTTGATCTTCCTGTGAAAGACGCAGGCACACAGAACTCGTAGCTTGGGTACAGCCCCTGCTGCAAACAGCTGAGGGCCCCGGCTTCCCTCTACGCACTGGCCCTTTGAGGGCTGTGAGGAGGATGGCCTGTGCACTGAGGAACAAGCACCTGAGGATCACAGGGCTCTGGAGGATCTGCTGGGCCACTCCTGTGGTGACAGAGAAGACACCAGATCTAAAACAGACTGTGGCCTGTGCTTAGGAAGAAGTGTTAAGAGATGGAAGCACCGGGCTGGAGAGATGGCTTAGTGGTTAAGGCGCTTGCCTGCAAAGCCAAAGGACCCAAGTTCGATTCCCCAGGACCCACACAAGCCAGATGCACAAGGTGGCGCATGCGTGTGAAATTCGTTTGCAGTGGCTAGAGGCCCTGGCGTGCCCATTCTCTCTCTGTCTCTGTCTCTTTCTCTGTCTCTCAAATAATTTTTTAATTAATTTATTTATTAGAAACACAGAGAGGGAGAGAGAGAGAGAATGAGAATAGGTGCGCCAAGCTTCTAGCTACCTGCAAACGAACTCCAGATGCGTGCATCACCATGTGCATCTGGCTTACATGGGACCTGGAGAATCGAACCTGGGTCCTTAGGCTTTGGCGGCATGTGCCTTAATCGCTAAGCCATCTCTCCAGCCCCCCTGCCACACTCCAAAATTTTTTTTAAAGAGATGGAAGGGCCACAAGGAACATTCTAAGGCAGTTCCAGGAATACACAGAAATGGAAGAAATCAGGGAAGCTGGAGACACCATAGAAAGCAGTGGAGTTCCTGGGGGGAGACACTTGGCCCGTTTCTGACACTTGAGCCGTAGGTGCTATCCGGACACTCGGGAGCTGCGGTGGAACCTGAGACTCCAGAATGCCAAGCAGAGAACACGCAGGTGAGAGCGCCCACAGCCCACTCCTCCCAGCTCCCCCGGAGGGCTCCCCAAAGCTGGTCTCTGCAGAGAGTCTGCCACTGCAACGGCAGTGCCCATCAAGACAGGAAGAAAGCCAACAGCACTTCCAAAGACCGCAGAGGAGGCCTGCGACTTGCTGAGAGCCTAGTGTAACCCCTGGCAACAGGACCTAAGGCATATGGTTTTCCCCTCACTCCCGTTATGAAGTGAGGCTCTGAGATCCTTTTGTCTCTGTAGACTCCCTGAGCTCAAGCTTCACCTACCCATGTCACGGAAAGCTTTAGGTTGCCGTTTCTGACACGATCGCATACCCAGTGTCACAACTACTGAAAAGTGTGGAGAGTTTCTGCTGGTTACCCTGATGCTGCTAAACTAATCCAGCCTCGTCCCTCCATCCAGAATGGTCCTTTTTTTTGGGGGGGGGGATGTTGAGGTAGGGTCTCACTCTAGCCCAGGCTGACCTGGAATTCACTATGTAGTCTCAGGGTGGCCTTGAACTCATGGCGATCTTCCTTCCTCTGCCTCCCAAGTGCTGGGATTAAAGACATGTGCCACCACATCCGGCCAGACTGGTCCTGTCGAGTGGCTATCCCCACAGCATTCCAAGAAGGACACGTAACAGAGAGCTACTGTACAAGGATCGAACAGAGCCAGCTGTTCTGGTGCCCTGTGCAATGTGTTGCTGACTCTTTCCACATGGTTTCAGGGGAAGCTTCTTTGAAAAGAAATATTTTGTTTCTTTGCAATGCAAGGATAGAGAGGGAGAGAGAATGGGTGCACCAGGACCTCTAGCCTCTGCAAATGAACTCCAGGTGCATGCGCCACTTTGTGCATCTGGATTTATGTGGGTACTGGGGAATCAAACCCCAGGTCATTAGGCATTGCAGGCAAGTGCCTTAACCACTGGGCAATCTCTCCAGCCCAAGGGGGGAGCTTTTGAAAGTGGATTTAAAACCAAACTATGAAGTCAAGATTACATTATTTTAATGCAGGCTGAAGAAGTTTGTGTTGTAGGAGCTATCATTAGGCATCTATTAAAGCATATAGAGAAAATGATAAAACAGATCAAAAGGGCAAGGGGAATTATGACAAGGGAGAGAAAAAGGTAGCCCCGGGAGCCAAGGAAGGCTTTGTGAAGAGATGGACTTAGAATTTCTGGCTTCTGAATAGTGTGTACTCTGATTCACGGAAGTCATCTGGACTCATCCCACGCTGAAGTGCAGGAAAGTTGTGTGGAGAAAATTGTCAGCTTACAAATAGCTTTTGCCCATCACTAACTTTATCCGACTCTTACAACTCCTCGAACTAACCAGTGTGCATGCAATATGTATGTGTGTGCATATATGTGTTATATATGCTTATATACCCTCGTGTTATAAGTTGAGAAAATTGTGGTTCTCAATGTTTAGAAATAGGGATCTAATGACTCAAAAAGCCTACCACCTCCACCTCACTTTCATGTCCCCTCAGCAAAATCAGTTCCTTAGCACTGGTCAGATCCAGGAGTTTCCTTATGATGTCTCAGCACCAGAAGCTAAGGCGAAAGCGCATGGCTTAGAGGACTCTGCAGGGGGGGCGCCAGCCCAAGGTGAGGAAGAGCTGTCGCTGGGCCCTGCAGCTCGCAAACCTCTGAGGCACAGACCCCCAGCCACTCTCAGAACACAGTGCAGCCAGCTTTTCCAGGGCTGCTGCTTCTGAGGGACCCCCAGGGGAAGCTCGCTGGGAGGCACATTTTTTTTCCCCCCGAGGTAGGGTTTCACTCTAGCTCAGGCTGGCCAGGAATTCACTCTGTAGTCTCAGGGTGGCCTGGAGCTCACAAGTGCTGGGATTAAAGGTGTGCGCCACCACGCCTGGCGGGAGGCACATTTTGGAATGGAGTTGTCCAATGTCTTCCTTTAACGTAGATGGTAAATGTCATCCATGGAAGGGGCTTTTGTAGTGAACCTGAAGGTAAGTTGGCTGTGCCTTCAGTTCAGAAAGATACAAAGAATGTTAGACTTCAACCGAGCTCTCTGACTGCGGAGAGACTCTAAGGCTATCCACCGTCAAGGACTGAAGTCTTGTCATTTAGCTACTCTTGAAGTTAAGGTGGTAGATGTGATGGTCTTTGGTGCCACCTAAAGTGACTACTCATTCCTTCTATCTTGATCAAATATTCATGGCCAACACGTTTACCTTATGGCATGGCATACGCTGGGATGAATATAGTTCCCAACCTTGTGAAGCTCACATTCCAGCGTAGGATAGAGGCGAGTGAATGGATGGTTACAATGCAATACTGACAAGCAGGGAAGGTTCAGAGGAGACTGAAGTCCTGGATAGATCCAGTGTAACCCACGACCAAACAAGCGACTTCTTAAATGTTCATATTCTTTCACTTCCATTACCTGGGGACAACTCTTCGGTGACCTTCATTACAAGGAACCAGGTAAATCACTGGAATTATGGGTGATGAAACCTTGTCCCCAATCCCTGCGCTGGCAATATAGCAGAAAGGATTTTCCTTTGGTAGAAACTGAGAGTATGGCATGTGTTCAGGTCACTTAGGGAAACTTGTTTAGGGAACAAAGGCAGGTGGCAAAGGGAAGGACGTTGTCCTTGGCGATGCTGGAGGAACTAGGCTTGCTGACTTTGGGTTATCTGTCCCAGGTGTCTCAGGGGCTGGAGTTGTCAAGCTGTTGAAGGCTGTTCCTGCCTCGGCTGGTAAGTGAGTTGTTTGGAGGAGTTATTTCAGTGTGGCACAGGTTACCTATGAACTCTCTGCTGTCTGTGGCTACCATGGAAGCCTGACGCTGAGCCGAGATACAGTCACTGAATGGGGGGGGGGGCAGCCCCCGAAGGTGGTGAGAATCCTGAAGAGCTGTCTCGTGGGTGACGGGCTCTTTTCACATGAGTAAGCCTCAAAACAAGGATGAAACTGGCTACGAATACAGAGCAAGACTCTTCTCACTGCGGATCCCATGTGTAGAGGCCCACAACCGCGTGCCTCTGCATAGAGATCATGCAGTCTGGGTGAGAACACACTGCCCGAACTGAGACACCTTTGGAGTGAGAAGGATGCTGCAAGGAGCTAATCACCACTAAGTGACTGATAATGGCATTAACACAATTGAGCACACCAGACATGCAGTCGTCCTCCGTATAGCAATCGTGCCCATGTCTTCTGAGACGACATCAGGCCACCATCATCTCTGTATTATATTTTCCAGGGAATCTCCTGGACAGTGTAGTCTAACAAAGGGTGCTTGGTTTTTCTGTTTGGAGAATCATAGGATAGGAGTGGAACTGAAAAATAAGATCAACTCCTCTGTTTACATAATATAAAATAAAGTGGCAGCTTATCAAAAAAATTCTCCTATAAATGCAGTAAACTAGTTATACCAGAGTTCTTCTTCCATAATTAAATTTTGTATCAGATTTCAAAGCAGGCAGAGGGAAGAGGCATATTTCTACTTGGCATGATTTTACATTCTTTCTTATCCTCTAGCTCCTATATGTTATAAAAAGGCATATACTTTAACAAGTCAAAGATTTAAATTTAAGTTTCCATAAGCTCATGTAATTTCTTTTGAGAACTTCTGAGTATAGAAGTAACGAATATACTTCCTCTTTTTTTTTTACAGGAAGAAAATACATTTGTTTAGAGAAAGACAAGATTCCCAAAAGGAAAGTAAGTTATCACTTTACCAATAGTTTCACTTCCTTTAAAAAAGTACTTGTTTCATCTATGACCTTTTTATAAGTGTACCTTGTCTACAGACACATTCCTAGTAGAACACCTACACATATTGCTGGATTTACCCAATTCCGTATCTTTTTGTCCTCCATAACACTGAGAGCTCATTGAAGCAACAGTTGATCTCCATCTTCCTCTGTTAGTGCCTGTTCTGGAAGCCGATGTGATTAGCTGGGAACAATGAATGTGAAATGTGCGGTGGAAGAGACTTGTACAGAACTGCAAGAAAGCCAGCCAGAGCAGAGAGGCACCTTGCAGGTGTCTGTCCTCACCTCAAGAGGAACAGGGAGGAGAGGTTCTGCACAGGGACAGTTATGATCATATTTGGATTAAAGAGGTCTCTTACCCAGTTGAGGTGCAGGGAAGAAACAGAATCCAAGAGTAACAAGAGTGGTAAGAACTGTTGCCAGAAACCACTTAGGAGTCTGTTGGGACAGATGAGCATTGAAGTCAAGGAGAGAGAGGATTTGAGAAGAGGGTGACCAACAACATCACACGTAAGACTGAAAATAAGAAGGTGTGGGGATGAGAACGGACGTTGGCTTTTCTGAAGAGAAAGATGGAAGAGTTTTATTTTTCCCTCTGGGTTTAAAGAGGAGAGTATTGCTCACTCTTGTACTGAATCTTAAAAAAGAAGCTCTATAATTCCAGGCCAGCTTGGGCTAGAGTGAGACCTTACCTCAACAAAACAGAACAAAACAAGAACATGGAGTGCTGAAGAGTTGGCTTTGAGGTTAGGGCACTTGCCTGTGAAGCCTAAGAACTCATGTTCAAATCTCCAGGTCCCACGTAGCCAGATGCACAGTGACAATGTCACACATATGCCACAAGGGGTGAATGCGCCTGGAGTTCGTTCACAGCGGCTGAAGGCCCTGGGGTGCCCATTCTCTCTCTCCCTCTCTCTGACTATTTTTCTCTCAAATAAATAATTTATCCAAAAATGGGGGGAGCTCTATGAGGCTAGGGAGAGAGGGTGGATCATGAATAAAGGGCTTGCCATTGCAACTTGGAGTGCCTGAGTTCAGATCCTCGGATCTCATATAAAAGCTGGATGTGGGGTTC
The DNA here is from genome assembly GCA_036346955.1 of Dipus sagitta. Classification (NCBI taxonomy): domain Eukaryota; kingdom Metazoa; phylum Chordata; class Mammalia; order Rodentia; family Dipodidae; genus Dipus; species Dipus sagitta. The sequence continues at coordinate 178,230,089 of CM070774.1, read as the reverse complement.
TGTAATCCCAGGGTGCCAACAGCGGAAATGGAGGTAGAAACAAGAGAAATTCCTAAAAGCTCAGCAATGGGGCAGTGCACATCAAGACCCTAGCCTCAAACAAGGGGGAAGGCAAGGGCCACTCTGCAATTGTTTCTTAATCTAAACACACACACACACATAATAGTAATAATAATAATAATAATAACTAAAACTAGGTGTTTAAGGTATGTAAATGAATAATCTGGCCCTCCAAAGCCTAAGCCATGTCACCTCAGGAATGAAGGAATGACGAGTAGTTCCATCCAAGAAACCCCAAGGTCTGTCAGAGCACAGTATCATAGAAATGAAACGACTAAACGTGAAAACTCATGGACCCTTCTCCTCTAGTGATAAGCAGTCTTAGATGGTCCTAAAAGTCTGTGGCGATGTGAAAACGAGGAGAAACCTAAGTCCATGTGCCCCCCACAGACAGCTCCATCTCTGCCGCAGGCTTTTGTAGAGGGCGTCTACCTGCTGCTCCAGCTAAGAGAAAAAGGGTGGCAAATGTTCAGTAGCCCTTGGCTTTGCGGCCAGAGACAGTTGATTTTAAGCACTCTGACTCCTGTGTCCGTATCTATCAGCAGCTATGGGAGCGTTCACTGTGTGAGTTAGCCCACTGACAGTCTCTCCCTGAGCTCAAGTCCCCACACTTCCTGAATTGACTGTCTTGAAAACGCTCTGCTCTCTGCACTGCCCCCCCCCCCCCGTCAGCTCCCTTTCTGCCCCCCTGAGCTGCCAGAGGACAAGTTCGCTTCTCATGCTTTAAAGAAAGTCTCCCCATTGCCTTTTCCAAGGCAAGTACATAATGGGTCGTGTGTGAGGAAAGACGTGTGATTTCCTCCCTCTGCTTGGCCTCTCCGGCTGAGCAAGCTTGCTGCTTCATGTGCATGTGGCCCTGTGACTCCCTGGGGAGCCTGTTGTGGACCCCAAGAGGCTAATAGGAACTGTCTCAGCTTTCTCTTGGGTCTCTGGCCCCTTCTACCACCTCAGGTCTCGCCACGATCCAACATTCATTGAGTGTCTTTTCTTCCTGCAGATGAAGGAAGGACTTCTGTTCGCATCCAGGTAATAAGACCCCTTCTGGCCCCAGCATGGAGAAAAGACGTTAGCTTCCAGGGCTGTGAAGACAGGGCCTGCTGGAAGCAGCAGCAGCACCTCTGTGACAGAAGTTACTGGAAGGAACTAACGTCTACTGAACTTTTCCACTATGACAGACCATGTGCTAAGAGCTTGACAGACACCTGGTTTCCCCATTACTTCACAGATGGAAAAACTGACCAATTAGGTGACATATTCCCCAAAGCTGGAGAGATGGCAAAGCCAGCCTTCAAAATCCAGTCTCAATCCAACATTCTTTTCCCTGTACCTTGCTGCCTCAGAGTTTTATCCCCTAAGATTCTGTCATAGGGGACATCTTCCCTTGAGTTAACTCAACAATCTCCAAATAAGTAGTTAACTATCATAACTCAAGCGTAGGAAGGTGTCCTGAGACTGGTAATTATACCCGCTGGTCAGGTGTTGCTCTTGAATGGGGGGGAAAGGGGAAACACTTGAGTCAACTGTATACTCTATATGAGTTCTGAAGCTGCTTGTCCTAACAGTTGGCATGGGGACAGACAGTGAGAAAGAAAAGTTGGCAGGAACTGGAGAGGAGGTGGCAGCCAAAGACCCCCATGAGGCCTGTGCTGAGAACTAAGTGTTAAGGGAATGGCAAGAAGCCACATCTTGATGACGGCTCTCCTTTGGCCAGCAGGACGATGCTAACCAGACCTCCACGGAGGAGATATGCTACACACTTGTCACTCACAGGAGCCCCCGAAGGCCGCCAGGGACCCCTGCTGAGGACATCTACGAGAACGTCTCCTGCGCAGCTGAGAGGCCTCGGGCATCAGTGGAAGGAACCGAGTACTCGCTTCTCCGCGTGTCCTCCACGCCTAGGCCCCCAGCTTCCCAAGAAGATGAATACGAGCTTCTCATGCCCAGCAGACCCTCCTATCCCACTCCGAGATAGCCGCGTACAGACCCCTTGGAGACTCGGTTCTCCCATTGACAATGATGTGTTTGGGTTAGAGTGTGTCCAGTACCAAGACATAGAAGGAGGGGCTGGGGCTCTGGTTAAAGCAGTGGGCATAGAGCCCCCACCCCCACCAACTACCTTGTTCTCCAACACGTTGGCAGAGCAGGCTTTGCAAACTATGGTGCTTCTCAGGTCCTTCTAGGTATCCAATATTTAAAACTTAACCAGCTGTCCTGAGCACCACGATTTGAAAAGGGAGTGCCATGTTTGCTCCTAGGTGGTGCTGGAACTGCTCTGTGTAGGAATGGTCCCCTCCAGCTGAGTGTGCCACAGAAACTTTTACTTTTCTTGCCACACTCTTCCAAAACATCCCCTTGATTGCGCTCAAGAGTCAGAGGATGCCAACTCATACTAAGTGTGCCCAAGGGGGAATCCACTCATGACGGTGAACTTCCAGCACATTCCCTATAGAAGCCCATGGTGTTCCTCTTACTCCAAGTGCCTAAGACACGTGCTTTACATAGTGTCTTTTGGCTCAAGGCCCCCATGGGTTATTTGATTATGTGAAGTGGATCAGCGGAGGGCAGCGGGAGTTTCCAGTACCAGTGTTAATATAATTTTAACACGTGTTTTAAAACTTTGTGTTTCCCCTCAGAGTTTCTTTCTTTGTGTGTGTGTGTGTGTGTGTGTGTGTGTGTGTGTGTGTGTGTTATAGACAATCAACCCCAGAGTCCCATCAGTGATAGACAAGTGATATACGACCAAAATACGCCCCCCAAAGCCTCCACATAAATCTTAGAAGCAGCATTGGATAGAGCAGAAAGGACCTGGGCAGATCCGTTCTTTCCACTCTCTTTCATTGGCTCAGAGAGAGTAATTTTCCCAGTAATTGAAGAAAGTGGCAGAACTCTACCTAGAGCCTGGCATCCTGGCTCCCAATTCAGTGTTCATCCAATATACTCTATCAAAGGGTGTCTAGTGTATAATAGATTTCGCTACAAACAACCTGCATTGATGAAATGTTTACATGGGGAAAATAACATGGACAAATGCACCCCCTTCTCTAATGAGCACTCCCATATATGCTGTGCTGATTTATTTTCCCTCATGGTTTCTTTTGTATTTCTGGAATTATTTCTGTCCCCTAAATCAGGGTTCATCCAACTATGGCCCACTGACCAAAGCTGACCCACTCTTGTAAATAAAGGTTGATTGGAATACAACCACACTGATTTGTCTACATACTATCTATGATTGGTCAACCACGGTAGAGTTGAGTAGTTTGGGCTCTGAAAAATCAAAAAATATTTCTGCGTTGACCTCTTTCCACATAACAATTTTTCGGTCTTCTGCCCTAAACAATCACAGTTTGAGATGAACTTGGTATAAATATGTTTGATTATTGATACAAATCATTAAGAGCAGGTGGTAATAAAAGAACAGGAGAGCATTAAACCGTAAATGAGCTGAGGGGGGACCAAAAACAATTAGCAAATTAGGCTATTTCTATATTCACACCTGTGTCCTCAGCTTGCTATTGTACTTAACTCATAGCCACTGTCCTAATTTTAGGGACACTAAATTAGCAAGAGGTCTGTTGAGACAAACTGTAGATAGTGTTTTGGTTTCAAAGATAACTAACTTTGCTGTTTAAAATGGGTGGATCACATCTACAATCTATAATCCAAGCGCTGAGGAGGCTGACGATGAAAGATTGCCATGAGTTCAAGGCCAGCCTAAATTACAGAGTGAGTTCAATGTCGACCTGGGCTGGAGTAAGACGCTGCCTCAAGGAAACAAAAACACAGACTGGGAAGGTGGACTTTGGGGTACTTTCATCTGGACATGAACTGACTGGTGCATGCATAATCACACACTAGTTATCACTACCCCCACAAGACCTCAACAACTATGAGCCCATTAGCATTTTGATATAGGGGACAGAAGAAGACAAAAGCAATGAGACATCAAAACAGAAGAAGGGTTATTTGGAAAGAGGAGGTGCTCAATAGAATAGGGATGGGGAGGGGAACAAAAGAGGATAGTAGGGCAGGAATATGATCACATTATAGTATGTACCTGTATTAAAATGTATTAAAATATAGTGGGGGAGGTCATGAGTGTTAGGAGTGTAACGCCTGCTCTTGTCTAGCTAAATTCATATATTATGCCCAAACTGTCCTGTAAACACTTTACTTAACGTTCATACCCACATATTAATGATACTCTCACTTCTGGTTAGAGAAGCTTCTCTTTTCAGATGGAGGTGACCATTGGGATGACCAAAAAGGCACCAGAGTGCTGATAAGTGACAGAGGAGTGTCCAGCCCTGAAACATTTTTATCACATCTTCCAAGGCTCGGGGTTCATTGCAGAAGAGGTTGCAGAAAGAATGTAAGAGCCAAAGGAAGGGTAGGACTGGTTATAATGTAATTGTCCAGACAGAAATTGGCCTCAATATCCATGAGCTCACAGTGCCTAGCAATACCTTCACAAGACCCTCATAATAGGAGGAAAAGATGATGATATCAAAATAAAAGAGAGACTGATTCAGAGAGAGAGGGGATATGATGGAAAGTGAAGTTGTGAAGGAGAAAGTAGGGGAGGGGAGGAAATTTTGGTTTATTGTCTGTAAGTATGGAAGCTGTCAATAAAAAAAAGCCAAAAAAAATTCTCAATAAAATATTTTAAAAAAAACTAACCAGGGCTGGAGAGATGGCTTAGTGGTTACGTGCTTGCCTGTGAAGCCTAAGGACCCTGGTTCAAGGCTCGATTCCCCAGGACCCATGTTAGCCAGATGCACAAGGGGGCACACGCATCTGGAGTTCGTTTGCAGTGGCTGGAGGCCCTGGCGTGCCCATTCTCTCTCTCTCTCTCTCTCCCTCCCTCTTGCCCTCTCTGTCTATCTGTCACTCAAATAAATAAAAAATAAATGAATAAATAAAAATTGTAAAAACTACCCTGGATCTACTGCTTCTTATGCCCCACAATCTTACCATTCAAGTTGACAGGGAAAAAAAAATCAAAGAAAAATAAAAATACATTTCATTGGATAACAAAACCACGCATTTTATAATTTTAAAAAAGCCTTCAAATAATAAAATAATAATAGTAGTTTTTAAAAAATAAAATAAAATGCACTCAGGCACTGGGGAGGTAGCTCAGTAGTAAAGTGTCTGCCTTGCATGAGCAAGGCTCTGTTTGACTAGTAGAACCAAAACGAGTAAATAATAAAACATCAAACAAAATATGCCAAGTGTTAGTTGAGAATAAATCCTGTGGTTTAAGGTCAGCAACGTGAGAGCTTGCTAAGACTTCAGCCAGCTGGCAGCCTGCAAGTAAAGAGCCAGTCACATCTTGGTGATTTGGCCTCTGCTAGATTTCTTTCTACAGAATTCTTCACATAAAATCCAACTTTGATCTTTGACCACAATACCCAGAATTCACTCACATTCAAAAGGAGGTGTGCATAGGGTCAAAGAACACACAGTACAAGACATACCTTATGAGGAATAGTGTGCACCCAAGACAGTCATTGAGTCAAACCCTGGTTCTCTTTTGATAATATTTATTTATTTAAGAGAGAGAAAGAGGCAGGTAGAAAGAAAGAGAGAACGGGCACACCAGGGCCTCTAGCCATTGCAAATGAACTCCAGACGCATGTGCCACCTTGTGCATTTGGTTTTACATGAGTACTAGGGAATCAAAAATGGGTCCTTAGGCTTTGCAGGCAAGCACTTTAAGCTCTGAGCCATCTCTCCAGCATTTAAAGGGGTTTTAAAAATATTTTATTTATTTATGAGAGAGTGTGAGAGAGAAAAAGGCAGATAGAATGAGAAAAAAAATTTGTTTTTTGCTTTTCCAAGGTAGGGTCTCACTCTAGTCCAGGCTGACCTGGAACTCACGCTGTAGTACAAGGCTGGACTAAAACTCACAGCAGTCCTCCTGGCTGCCCTGGGTCTCTTGCTTCCTCCTCTGTAAGCTTGAGTCACTTACTTGTAGATTCAGGGCTTTGTATTATTTTTTGCACCCATATGTTGGAGGAATACATCTAATATGTGAATATCAGCTATCCTGAAGAGCACTGATAACAAGATACAGAGAAGCAGAAGTCTTTTATAGTGTATGGAGAAGAGAGACCAGCCACTCCCTAGCAAGGCACAGACATCAAACTCATGAGTTCATGCTGAAGTATTTTGCACAGTTACTAAAGCATTGTAGAAGGTGGTAGATTGAAATATTCTTAGCATAATATAATAAGCTATATCTGTTTGAGCCTTAATCTTGAAAGTATTAACTGTCCTCTCAGGGATACATCTTTGATCAGGACCATATTAAATACACATGCCCAACCAAAGAAAATTGTTATTTTATTTTATTTTTTTAAATTATTTATTTATTTATTTGAGAACAACAGAGAGAAAGAGGCAGAGAGAGAGAGAGAATGGGTGCGCCAGGGCTTCCAGCCACTGCAAACAAACTCCAGAAGCGTGCGCCCCCTTGTGCATCTGCCTAACATGGGTCCTGGGGAATCAATCCTCGATCCCAGGTCCTCAGGCTTCACAGGCAAGCACTTAACCACTAAGCCATCTCTCCAGCCTGAAAATTGTTCTTTTTAAAAATATTTATTTATTTGTGTGTGTGTCACCAGGGCTTCCTGCTGCTGCAAAGAAATGCCAGATGCTTGTGCCACTTTTTGTGTTGAGGTCCAGCTTACATGGGTGGCTTGGGAATTGAACCTGGGACAGTAAGCATTGCAAACAAGTACCTTTAACTGCTGAGCCATCTTCCAAGCTCCCAGAAAATTGTTCTTATAGTGAAATCAGAATGAATATAGATGGGATTTATTTTTTAATATTGTATTATTTATTTATTTGAGAGAGGGAAAGAGGCAGAGAATGGGTGCACCAGGGCTTCCAGCCACTGCAAACAAACTGCAGATGCATGTGCCCCCTTCTGCATCTGGCTTACATGGGTCCTGGGGAATTGAACCAAGGTCTTTTGGCTTTGCAGGCAAGTGCCTTAACTGCTAAGCCATCTCTCCAGCCCAGATTTATTTTTTGACGTGAGCCATTTTACAGTGTTTCAAAACATAACTGTGATGTGTACAATATTTTCAATCAAAACTAATATCATTTAAAAGATGAAAAACTATGAGGAATAGTTCCATAATCCACTGTTTGGTTTGAAGGTTTCGTACCTCACACAGGCTCGTGTGTTTCAACACTTGGTCCCCAGTTAGTGGTACTGTTTTGGGAAATTGTGAACCCTTTAGAACTGTGGCCCAGCTAGTGGTTCACTTGTGGTGGGGCCTGAAAGCCATATCTGCTTCTGGCTCTGACCAGAACTGTTTCCTGATTCACCAAGATGTGAACTACCCACAAGCTCCCTTGGTCACAGACTGAGCGGCTCAGGTTACGGTGCCTTCCCCACTCTGGGGGACTGTATGGGCCAACGTAAACTCCTCTACCCTTGTTGCTTCTGGCAAGTGTTTAGTCATCGTGATGAGAAGAGTACTTTATGTGTAACATAGCTGTGATTTTCTAGAAAGTTAAATTTTAGTGTTCAAACATACCCACCGACGGAAAGGGGACTCCTCCATGAGTTATGAACTTCCCGATGCAGTGGCAGAAAATGCACTTCCTCACAGACGCACTTGAAAATTTGTCTGCAGCTTCTTCGTGAGATTGGAGATGGGATCCCTCCCTCTGTTACAGAATCTCTATTCCTGACAGGGAAACAAGCTGAGCATCGACTGAACCCTCTCAAGTCATTCGCTTTCCCAGAAACACCTCCGCACCCGGGCAGGCCTTCCAACTTTGCACTGTCCACATTCAGGGCTAGAACGTACAAAGCCACCACAGGTTTTGTGGTTTCCGCTTGCCTTCACCCTCGTGCCTATAAATACGCGATTATTCTCTGAATAACTTCTTATTTAAAGCAGAAGAAAGAAATAGGCCAAGACAGTGTGGGCAAATCTGTTGACGCGTTCCAGTGCTGACATTATCAGGACAGATGGCAGACGGCAGGCGTGTCAAGGGTTCTCAGGGATGGAAGGACACAGGAGGAAGAGGAGAGCTTCCTAGATGCCATAGGAGCCCACATGCAAAGCAGCTCTGTTTGGATGTACTGAGCTCTTTTCCAGAGCTAACCTCTGGCTCTTTTCCAAGCCTAGTGTTTTGAAGTTCAAAAAGTCAACTTGCTTTGAGTGTAGTTTAGTTCTGCCGGTTGTTAAATAGGTCTGCTTAAATGCTCTCAGTTTCTTAAAGGCTTTATTTACAAGCATGTGGTGAAACACTAAGGGGGTCACTGGAGAAGAGGGAGTGATGGCCTCCTCCTACCCTTCCTGGACCAGAGAAGAGGACCATTGTATTCATGCACAGAGAAGGCTGCCTTCAAGCATGTGAGATCACATCTACCCCCACCCAGTCTTTGCAAGAAAACGCCAGCTCCACGCATGGCCTTGGAGAGCAAAGACCCTGAGCCACAACGGAGATGCAAAAATAATTTATTGTAAATGGTTTTAAATCACTGAATATTAAAATTCTTCATTTTTTCTGAAGTAAAGGCATAGTAAGATTCACATTTGACATACAAAAATAAAGAAGTGAAATTCACTCGTTTCACTTGGTTAAGGAACTATCCTTGAAAATGAGACAGTGAAATTCAGTGTACTCATTGTCTAGTTAAATAACAACGCACATTCACATTAACCACAGCCCTGGGTGGTGTGGAGCTCAAGTCAAAACGGCCCTCTCATACAAATTCATGCGTAACTTCCTCCCACAGCGATTCCCACCCATGCCTAATGTCACCGGGATACTGGGGTGAGGGAAATCTCTCATTCTGTGACCATGAAATGTCCTCCTGTGAAATTTCTAGCAAAGCAATTTTCCCACCAGAATGAGCATTCTGTGGGCTCGGACAGTTCTGCATCCACAGCATAGATGGCGTCCACGTCCACGGGCAGTCCTCCCTCTCCTCCAAATGATGGGCCAACAATCCCAGTAGTTCAGTCCAAGAGGAAAGGAGGTCGTCGGTTTCCCATCAATACTCGCAGGCACTGTGTCCTGCAGGGAGACTGGCCACACCAGGCCACGCGAGGCCCCTCTGCGGTACCAGTAGCAGCAGTTCGTGAGTCTTAATAATTCTCTGGGAATTTGTATTTTTAAAAGTAAGCATGTTCAGGGCTGGAGAGATGGCTTAGCGGTTAAGCGCTTGCCTGTCAAGCCAAAGGACCCCGGTTCGAGGCTCGATTCCCCAGGACCCACGTTAGCCAGATACACAAGGGGGCGCACGCCTCTGGAGTTCCTTTGCAGTGGCTGGAGGCCCTGGCACGCCCATTCTCTATCTATCTATCTGCCTCTTTCTCTGTCTGTCGCTCTCAAATAAATAAAATTTTTAAAAAGTAAGCATGTTCAAATGATGGCAGCATGCTCAAAATTCACTCTTAGGACCCAGGTTTCAAAAAAAAAAAAAAGAAAGAAAGAAAAAGAAATGCTCAGAATCTCAGGAATGTGGAACAGATGCCGGATAATTAAGGGACACGGGTTCCTGCATGTGACATTGGCTGATGTGTGTGAGGTTCCGCGGTCAACACACCCCAGCATCGGCTGAGGAAGCACACACAGAGCTATCTCGTCGCTTAGCTACTGCAGAGTGCCTTTCTCTTCCTCCCAGGCCAGCTCAGAGGTGGGGCAATTGTAATGGGGGGTGTGCGTGGTGGGGGCATTTCAGTGAACACTGGCTTCAGCTCTACCTCACCTGGCTACCTGTTTCCCCCGGCCCCAGCAGCCCGGGATAACTGGATCCTGTCTAGAACAAGGCCGGGCAGCCCCTTCTACTGAAGAAAAAGCACCCACGCATACGTCCAGGCAGCCCTTGCTATCAGGATGGCCCGATCCTCCCTCGCGTCGCTGGATCCACCCCAGACTCCACTGGCTTCCTGGACCCAGCTGGGGCAGCGCCAGGGCGCCGCTTGGTGGTGGAGGAGCCGCAGTTCCCAGCAGAGCAGCGTCAGGAGTTAGCACTGTCTCCACCTTGTGGCCACTGTCGGGTACTTTTCTGAATTCCTTTTACTCCTAAACTCCCCAGAGCCCAGGACCTTGTCACATAGCCCGACCTCCTCCTCTTCATTCTGAAAAGAAGACAAAGATAAACAAAAGCCATGAGTTTTAAAACACACAAAAAATATTTCAATATTTTATTTATTTTCAAGCAGAGAGAGAGAGAGAGAGAGAGAGAGAGAGAGGGTAGAGATGCACCAGAGCCTACAACCACTGCAAATGAACCTCAGATGCAAGCGCCGTCTGGCTTTATGTAGGTATTGGGAAATTGGACTCACGTTGTTGGGGTTTTCAGGCAAGTGCCTTAACCACTGAGCTATCTCTTCATCCCCCCAAAATTATTTTAAATATTTATGTTATTACATGGTTTCACTAAATTTGAATATAAAGTATTAGGTAAAATTGGAATGTTAATCAATTATGAAGAGAGAAAGATTACTCTTTACTTAGCACATGCACACACACACATACAAGTACATATGCACGCATGCTAAAGACTCTTCAAGAGACAAATACCATTTATTATCTACCTATTTGTTTCGATATGGTTTGCGATAAATCTGTTGCTGTGGGCTTTTACATACTGAGAATATTTTACTATGCAGTTCTTTTTTGTAACAATGTGTCTAAAGTCCCAGCCTGTGGTGCATGTTTGTATGCACATGTCTGTATACATGCAGACACATATGTACACATATGAGGTCAACTTCGAGTATCTCCTTTGACCATCTTATTTTTTGAGACAAGGTTTCTCCCTGAACCCAGAACTCCCCGATTTGGAGCTCTGGGGGCCCTCCTGTCACTGCCTCCACCAACACTGGAATTGCGGGCGCATACCACCACCTATGGCTTTTACACAGTGCATGGGGGACCCCAAGTCGGGAATTTATGCTTTCACAAGCACTTTGCCCACTGAGCGATCTCCCAGCCCCCTTAAGTATCAGCATTTTAAAACACTTAGAAGATGCTGGGAGGAATTCTGAGGAGGAAAGCTGGGAGGTGCTGGCTAAGGAAGAGGTCCTGGTGAAGGGGCCTGGCACACAGTAAAGAGGGAACCCACGTGCCTTATGCATGGTTCTCTAACTTCATAATTTGCTTTGACCATGATTATTTCTTTTTCTCTTTTAAGCAATCTTTTTTTGAAGTTGCTGCTCTCAGATTTTTTAAAATACTTATTTATTTATTTATTTGAGATAGAGAGAAGGACAGCGAGAGAGAGAAAGGGAGAGTGGGCACACCAGGGCCTCTAGCCACTGCAAATGAACTCCAGACACATACGCCCCCTTGTGCATCTGGCTAACATGGGACCTGGAGAATCAAACCAGGGTCCTTAGGCTTCACAGGCATGCACCTTAGCCGCTAAGCCCTCTCTCCAGCCTGACCATGGTTATTTCTCACTGCTCTGTCTTCTGACTGGGTGAGTGCCAGAGTCAGAACATCACCAACCAGACACAACACAGGCTGTGGAAGAGTGAATATATGAATAGGTCGATGCAATACAAGCCACCAGTGTCACCAAACCAAGCCATATGCCCCTAGCCCATTCCTTTGTTGTCACCCAAACGCTGACTTCTCTTCTTTCTCTACTTACCGTAGAACAAGAAAGATTCTGGGTCAAGCCCCAGGCTCTCACAACTAGGTATGTTCTGGTCGTGGAAATTCTGCAGTAGAATGCCCAAGATCAGCTCCTCACTCATCATGTACTTCATAAAGTCATCATCTTCTGAGGGAACCCCAAACTGCAGGTGGTAGGTCACCGTGGCGTTTTCACCACTGAAAGCCAAGCCGTGAATACACACAAAAGCCATGATAACATATAAACAGAATCATACTAAAACACAGAAAGCAATTTTAGCAACAGCATTTTTAATTCTATATCTTCTTTCTTTTAAAAAATATTTTATTATTTATTTATTTGAGAGATAGAGAGAGAAATAGTCAAGGGAAGAGAGAGGGGGAACAGAATGTGTGTGCCAGGTCCTCTAGCTACGGCAAACAAACTCCAGACACATGCTCCCTCTGGTGCAGCTGGCTAACGTGGGTCCTGGGGAATCAAAACCTGGGTCCTTTGGCTTTTCAGGCAAGCCATCTCTCCAGATGAATTCTACATCTTTTTATTTTTTCATAACAAACTGCAGAGGATACATTGTCCAACGAGAAGCCACACTGCCCCAGTTCTTCCTCCATACACCCATCACACAACGGCCACCAGCTGCTCACACTTGGAGAGTCCACTGGGAGGACCCATTGAAAGGAGAGGCACCACCAACTGTGGTCAAAGAAGAGGAGGGTTGCCATAATATCCATCCCAACACCAGCCTTTCACCCTCTAAGGCAAGCCAGCACGTCTGCCTTTTTCTCCTATTAAGCATCTCCATGTCCCTAACACTGCTTCACAACTGGGTGTCAGACCTACTCCATTTAACCAGTTCTTTCACCTATAAAAATGGTGGTGGAAGGATCCACAGCTCCCTGCCATGGGCTGGGTCCAGATCTTCTGATCTCCCAAAGGCTGCCCCCTGCACTAGCTCTGGCTTTTGCCCCTGAACAAGAAATTTCCCTGTCCTATTTCCACTGCAGGCACCCTTAAGGCAGCAGGGCCAAGATTTTAACTTTCAGTAATGGGACCTACGGAGTCTTTCACCCCGAGCAAGTCTAGCTCTTTTCATCTTCCAAGGTTATATATCTTTCCCATTTCAGAGTATAATAATTACAGGTCTGCCCTTGGTTAATTAGTAGCTTATGCTGTCCTCTAAATGCTACCTCAACCTTTAGGTTTGTCACAGGTATTCTACTGCTTTGGTTTACGATGACCCAGATTAAGCTTAGCAATAAAATAATTAACAGGACGTTACATCTGAGAGCATCCCTCTAAGGCAAGTTTTATAGATGCTCCGATCCCATCCGCCTGAATCAAGGGGCCATCGCCCTGCTAAGAGTAGGCAATGCGCTCCCTCTTGTGGCCAGATGTCACATAGGCCAACAACCACGCATTTTCCAATGTGGCTGACTGTGACAATTCAGCTTGACTCTGGGATAGCCAATCAGTGCGGATCAAAAGAATGACACCAAATCTGGACTCTGTGGAACTTCACGGACAAGTATTACCGTAAAGGCGTGCTGAGAAATGCACTTTCAAACACCAAGCCAGCTGCCCAGGTTTCCAGGTGTCACCCATCCTCTGAGCTGTGCTCTTTAGTCATCGCTAAAGATGGGCAACAGGTCCCGCTTAAGCCAGATGCACAAGGTGGTGCACGCGTCTAGAGTTCGTCTGAAGTGGCTGGAGGCCCTGGTGTGCCCATTTACCCCCCCCCCTTTCTCTCTGATTCAAATAAAAATGAATTTAAAAAATACAAGTAAAAAAATTATATATATATATATATATATATATATATATATATATATATTGTGTATACATAGTAAATGCATGCACAGAAAGCTCACAGCAAATGATTACGGGGGTTAATTTTGTAGGAGCCTCATGTGGTAACAGGAGGAGGAGGCAGAAGATAGACGCTTCCCAAAGCATTCAGCTGCACATTCTGAATGTCGAATCCCTCCACAGCAAAGCAGCACACCCCTATCACGTCACTGTCTGAGATGTTTCTATTTCTACCCGGAGTTTATTCGCACATCCACTGTTCCACAGGAACGGCTTTGCATGGGACTGGCTCATCCTCCCTCTGTGTGGTCACAGTTGAATCACATCATCCGGGTTCTTGACACTTTTTTTTTTATAACATCACAGAGGCCAGTTATATGGTCCCCCGAAGACTATCCCAGCAGTGGGACTGATTCTACCATTGCCTCACTTCCTGCTTGGAGGCCCAGGATAATCACCCCAGGTAAATTGGTCATGGGCTTGGGTGGAGGGGCTGATCACTTTTTTCCAGAGCCAAAGAAAAAAGAGCAAGATCCACGCTCTGACCTGAAGTCCACGATGTCAACAGAAGAGAAATACGGACTCAGAGATGCCGACGCACTGTACGCCTCTGTGAGCTGACAGCGACAAAGTAACCACGCGTTACGGACGTCCCTCTGAAATGCCACCCCCAAGACTAAACTGCTCCACGACAAAGGAGACCTCACTCTGAACCAGGAATTGGCCTATCGAGAGGATATCTGGATTGAGAACAGGAAAGGGTGAGGAGACCACAAATCAAAGCTCCAGTCCGCAATCAACTAAAACCTCATTGAGAGCCAGGCACGGTGGCACAAGCCTATGTTTCCAGCACTCAGGAGGCTGGTAGACTGAGGCAGGAGGATGCCTCTTGGAGACAGTGAGCTCTAGGCCAGCCAGAGTGAGGCTATGTCTCAAAAACAAACAAGCATCAAAACCACTGATCAAGTCCAAGTGACATCCTTTAATGGGAATTCTCAGCCTCGCTTAGGAGCTGAGCTGACCCAGGGAAACTGAGTAAATTAGTACAGTCAGTGGTCAAGAGTTGGGGCCCACACATTCCCGCCCCCCCCCACCCCTGAGATCAAAAGAAAACTCCAAAGTGGCTGATCGAATCCCAGGGTCTCTGTACGGGATATTTAGCACCTGGGACATCACTAGACTTCTTTCTCCCTTTTCCAGTTTCTCGTTATGAGAAGGAGCTGTCCCGAGCTACGGGTACAGCGCTCCCTGGACAAAGTGGACAGTTAGAAAGACAGCAGGCGTGTTTCATGCATGCTCTATTGGCATGTGTCTCCACCACTTTGGTTTCATACCTTCTTTCTCTGACAGGGTCATTTGCTGCCAAACCATCATAAATTGAACATGTCATTGAGTGCATTTAATCCAGGTAGCTTAGCCCCGCCTACCTTGAACATGCTCAGAACACTTGATCTCCTGAGCCTATATTTGCATGAAGCCTATTGCGTAATAGGAGCTATATTTCATGTGCTATATTAAACACTGCTCTACCAGCAAATGCCAGGATGACACGTAAGCATTCTTTCATGTTATCAAAAGTCTGGGAATTGTAAGTTAAAAATTGAGGACCATCTTTATTTGATTTTTCTTCCCTCCCATTCTTGGCCCAAACCATCATTCTGACACTGACACACACCTTTCCCTTGTCTGTCTAAAATGACTACTGCTGTATGTAATCATGACAACATATTACTTAATTTCTGCTTTCATCAAAGTTACATAATTTTCTAAGACTTGCATTTATTTTCCAAACAGGGCCTTACTATGGCGCCCACACTGGGTGTCAAACACCAGTGATGGGTCCATTTGCCCCAGGTGGCTGAGCAGCCGAGACCACAGACAAGTGCTTTTGGTGCCACCTTAAGGCTTGCTTTGCGCACTCAAAGTTACATTTGAGATTTATTTCTAAAACCCATCTCAATGAAGCCCACTCAGTCTAACTCCCACACCGATTCCATTAAGTGATTGTAATAGCTCATTGTTCCCCTACTGATGGCCATGTGTATTGCTTCCAAATTTTCTCTGTTACAAACTGCTGAAGAGACCATCCTTGACTGTGTGTGTGTGTGTGTGTGTGTGTGTGTGTGTGTGTGTGTGTGTTTCCCAGAGGGATGCACCAAGAAATGGAACTTCTGGCTGGGTCCAAGGGGCAGGTGTATTGTCGACTCAACTCAATCTTGCTGAACATTCCCTATTTTACTCTTCTGCCCACAATATACACCTCAGCCTCATGTTCCTTTTCCCATATCCTTAGCAGACTTCTATTTTTTTCCCAATTTAAAGTCTTCCAAATGACTATTTTGTAAGCAACTATTTAAAAGTGATTTTTAGAACATTCCATATGAATATGTATCTGGGACTAGAAATAGGCATCCCCAGTCTTTTTGGGTTTTGCACTCAGTTAGTGTGTGCAGTGAAGGAATGCTTAACTTTTGGCGTGCGGTGCTTCAGACTCAATGGTGAAACCTTTGGCTTTCAAGATGAATGAGGGGGATGGGACCACTACAAAGGGGTATGAACAGTGGCTCTTGCAATTCAGATGTAAGGAAACTCTTTTAGAAAAAACTATCATTACTTGGTGAGTTGACACATACTTGTGATCCCAGCACCAGGGAGGTGGAGGCAGGAAGATCATAATCTCAAGACTAGCCTCTGTTACATAACAAGATGATATCTCAAAAAAATAAAGAAACAAACAAACCAACAAAATACTGTACTGTGGATATGAGTGGTAAAGCCTATTTCTGCAAAATTGAAGCATATTTACTTTTCTCCCTGTCTGACTGCCCCAGAATTTGAAAATTATTTGTAAATATTCTCATTTTTTAGGAATGTGAAATTGGCATAAGTTAAATGCACATATTTCTTTTTATAACAGTATACAATTAGAAATACTGGCTTTGACTGGGATGCTATATTGAGCTTGTGCCTGCAATGGCTGGCTTCCAGGGTTCTTGGTCTCACATGAATTACTAGACCAAAGCATCTCAAGATGCTAGGAACTAATATAAGGTTCAGATAAAATCTGCCATCGATCTTGGTTTGGTTTCCTGACATCAAGGTTTTAAAAGTCCAACCTAATATCCATTAGCAAATTTATAGCAAAAAAAATTTCCAAAGGACCTATGTGATTATATTAGACACAGATATGTTAAAACAAATTTTCCAAGAACCTCTGTGGTTATGTTAGATTCAGATAATCAACCTGCAAACTAAATCACCTTACTGTGACTGTCAGGTAAAAATGGGGGTGATTATAGAGAAAAGTCTACATTTCAGAAGAAAAATCATTACATACCTGTTTATACAGTCCTGGTCATTGCTTTTGAGTTTTTATGATCTACCTGCAGGCTAGAATCTGAATTTTTCTAGTTTTCTAGAACTTTCCAACTACAAACAACACTGCTGTGTTGAAATGCAGTCAGCCGGTGCTAGACTATGGGACAAGTCTTGTGCACTGCTATGGTTTACATAAAGATCCCTCAAAACCTTACGTGCTATTTATTAGGAGGTGGGACCTAGGAGAAGGCGTCTTGGTCTTTGAGGGATTGCGGTTTGAGTAAGGGTGCGGCAAAGGCCTGTGACACTATCCAGGGGGGTGGAAGCTTTACAAGATAGAACACAGCAGAAGGAATCTGGGACACTGGGGACATGTTGTTCAAGGGGGTATTTGGGACCTATTCCCTTTTTGTGTTCACTCCCTAGCTACCATCAAGTGAATACTCCTCAGGATTGTCACAGGCCCATGGGCTAATGGGGCTGAATAACAATATACTAAAACCTCTGTAACCATTAGCTGTTGATTATCTCGGGTATTCTGTTACAGTAACACAAAGCTGACTGACAGCCACAAAGAGTTCACCAAACAGTGGTGCCACAACCAGAACCAGGGGGTTTCCAAACAAAGAGGAACCAATGACTTCATACTGTTGGCAGCGCCTCCCAGGACGATCCTTGGCACAAGAGTCTTACCCAGGATTTCACTGCTCTAAAGTTTCCTTGTTTATTTGTTTTTTTCCTCTTTCACTTTGCAGGACAATGCTGCAGTCAGAAACGTTAGCTTCTGTGGGTAAGTGGACAGAGTTGGATTTGTCAGTTTCAAACCCCAATCTTTGCATGTCTTAAAGGATCTCTTAGTCTGCCTACTAGGTGACTTCTGCCAGGTCGCTAATGCAAATGTTCAAAATAGCACTCTTGGGTTCTTGGATAGACAACACTCGGCTTTAAATTCAAACCATTCTTTGTTACATACTAACTAGACAAGGAGGAGTCAGTGCCTTGGATGACACTTGTCACTGCACGTACATAACATTTACAAAGCGTGGTGGTTTGAAACTAAAATGATCTCTATAGCCTCACCTGTTTGAATACCTGAACCCTAGCAAGGTGGTTCTGAGAAGGTTCTGCAAACTTTAAGAAGTAGAGTCTTGCTGAAAGAAGCATGTCACCACAGGCAGCCTTGAGGTGTCAGAGTCTAGCTCTGCCTGCAACCCTGCTTCGCTCTATGTCTTCTCTGTTGATGTAAAGATGTGACGCAGACTTCCTGCTCAGGCCTACCATGCCTTTCCCACTGTAATGGACACTTCTCCTCAAAATAAACCTATTCCTTCCTTACACAGCTTTTGAGTAGGTATGTTGTCCCAGCAATGAGAAAGTAACTGATGCAGAAAGTATTGTAGTCTCAGGTGCAAATATTACTGAATAGGCTATGTGATTAAGATGGGAGAGATGCCTCGCCAGCCTCATGCATTGATCTACTTGACTTTATTTTGTTATAGGAACCCTAACTATGAAGCAAACTCCAGACTCTTGGCATTATCTCCCCAAAGCTGTAATGGTCATCTTTTCAGTGCACTGAACCCTCTCAAAAGCTGTTTTGTTTTGTGTTATTTGAGACAGAGTCTCACTGTATAGGACCAGGCTGGCCCAGACCTCACTAAATATCTCAAGAAGCATATTCTTTCCCAACCTCCCAAGTGCTAAGATTACAGCCATGAGTCGTCAGGGCTCCTGTTGAAAATTTGAAATGCTTGCATATCATCATCTGTTGAACATTAAAAGGCTCATCTTTGGCTATAATTACAAAAGCTTCAAAAAGTATATGGTGATCCTAAGGATACCAGAACCAACAAATGGTATGCTGAGGCCAGAACCAGGGTCCTGGGATCAGTGCTAATGCTGTGTTTTGGTGATATTCTCACTGGGGTAGAGGCCCAATGAAAAAAATGGAAACAAAGATTATAGGAGGGGGCTGAAGAGATGGATTAGTGGTTATTTACCTGCAAAGCCTAAGGACCTAAGCTCGATTCCCCCGGATCCATATAAGCTGGATGCATGAGGTGGCACATACATCTGGAGTTCATTTGCAATGGCTGGAGGCCTTTTGATGCACCTATTTTCTCCTCTCTCTCTCTCTCTCTCTCTCTCTCCCTCCCTCTTTCTCTCTCAAATAATCAAACCTGGGTCCTTAGGCTCTGCAGGCAAGTGCCTTAACTGCTAAGCCATCTATCCAGCCCAAGGATACTTCTTTAAAAAAAAAAAACTTTATTTTATTTATTTGAGATTAAGAGAAAGAGACAGACATGGAGAGAGAGAAAAAGAGAGAGAGAGAATGGACACACCAGGGCCTTCAGCCACTGCAAACAAGCTGCAGATACATGCACTATCTTGTACATCTGGCTTACATGGGGACTGGAGAATCAAACCTGGGTCTTTTGGCTTTGCAGGCAAGCACATTAACTGCTAAGTCATCTCTCCAGCCTGAGGATCCTTCTTAAATGCCACTTGAATCTTCGTTATTCCCTCCCTCATTGCCCTTCTTCAAGCCTCCCTCATTTCTAGGATGCCCTGCTACACGACCTTCTAACTGCTCTCTTCCTCCACTCTTCTTCACCACCACACAGAAGGAAATGAGTGAAAATCTGGCCATGACAGTCTATTGACTCTAACCTTTCAGTGCCCACCAAAAAGCGAAAACTTCCATGACCCGACCCTTATCTTCTTCCTGTTCAATTTAACCCGGAAGGTCCTTGATATAGCATTCTTAGGCCCAGTACGCAATTTCACACATCTCCAAAAGTCCAGAGCTTTTCTATCTAGAACATTCCCAGCCCTATTTCAAAACCATCCTAAGTACCACCTTCTCCAAGACACCCTGGAGCCCTCGCCCCCAACCCCCAGCTCATGTAGTTGAGATTCCTCTCCTCTGTGAACGTAAAACACTGTGCGTATCCCGCAATAGGGCTTCCTAACTATTTCACTCCTTCCCTACTCAGAGTGCGAGCCCATTTAAGGCACAGACTGTGGCCCTGACACTTGGCACCTTGTCTAGCACACCGTACATCCTCGGGCTGGGTGAGCTACAGGGCCGGAACCCTGCCCTCCAGGGTCCATGGAGTTGGAAGCCAGGCCTCTTAAGGGTTGCTGGCTTTGCACCACAGAAAACACATTTACAACCACCCTTTCCTGCTAAAACTCAGACACAGGATGAACAGATATCCCTTCGAGCTCGACATCAGCTGGCAGAACTCACAGTTCAAGATCAGTAACTCAGTGAAGGGTGCGGGCGCTACGCTGGCGTAATTACCCTCTGGGTGAGCAGGTGCGGCAGGCCCTCTTCAGTAACACACTCCTCTGGAATCTTCAACATAACGAAGAAGGTTCTGTTGGCTGATAACTCAGGTATTGCGTGTTCATCTTCGTCAATGTAAGTTGCTGAAGACAAAGGATATAAAGAGAAACACACTCATAAAACAATAACATTAAAAGCCGGGCGTGGTGGCGCACGCCTTTAATCCCAGCACTCGGGAGGCAGAGGTAGGAGGATCACCATGAGTTTGAGGCCACCCTGAGGCTACATAGTGGATTCCAGGTCAGCCTGAGCTAGAGTGAGACCCTACCTCGAAAAACGAAAAAAAGAGGTAAATAAATAAAATAAAATAAAATAAAATAATAACATTAAGGGCAGATGTGGTGCGTGCAGCCCGCAGGCCCCGCCCTCAGAGGCAGGAGCCCTCACTGCCAGTTCAATGCCAGTCTGGTTTACAAAGCACGTTTCAGGGCAGCCAGGGCTACGTAATGAGACCCTGCCTCAAAAATAACTACATGGAGCCGGGCGTGGTGGCGCACGCCTTTAATCCCAGCACTGGGAAAGCAGAGGTAAAAGGATCGCTGTGATTTCAAGGCCACCCTGAGACTACAGAGTGAATTCCAGGTCAGCCTGGACTAGAGTGAGACCCTAACTCAAAAATCCAAAAATAAATAAATAAATAAAAATAAAAAAATAACTAAATAAATGGATAAACAAATAATGTCCTTTTTGTGTTGGCTGCTGAAATTAAACATAATCAGCAGGGTGAAGGATAAAGCCTGGATACGTCAAGCGAGTGCACAGCGGAAATGCTTCCTTTGCTCAGTGAAACAGAATAAAAGAGATGAGCTTGACTCCGTTGTAATAAAAATCTTGCTGGTTTTCTAGCAAATATGGACTAGATGAAGAGGCAGAAAGGAGTGGGAAGAAAAAGACCTTTGTTGACCTGCACCTGCAGATGAGCTAGGCACAAAGATGTCAGAGCAGATGCCGGGACACGGTATAGACGCGCATAGGAAATGGTCACAATCAACTTTCTAGAACCACCTTCCAGTTCAGTGTTGGCAAAGACCATGATGAGGAAGCGACGTCATAGGCCAGAACGGCGAGGAGACAAGAAGATGGGCATGTGAATCTGTGTCCTGAAGTCTCTCAGGAGCCAGGACGGGCATGAACTCATCGCTGTGGCTTTCGTTCCATAAGCAAGGAATGTTGACGTCGTTTGTTTGCAGAAGGAAAGCCCAAGCCTACCCCGAGCCCCCGGGGCTGCAGACTCGATGCTCGGAGACAGTGAGCTCTGTGCTGCTTGTTCTAATGACTGCTGGCTGATTGACTTTTAAGCAGTCAGAGCTGAGTGACAAGCGCTGGTAAGCAGCCTCACAGGCGTGCCCGCACCGCGGGGTCACCTCACCTGCCCTGAGAAAGGCGTGGGCGGGAACCAGATGCTCACAGGCATCCCCTCAAACCTCATGCCAAATCAACATCCGTGACCGGATTTAGAAAGGCTTCATTAAACAAAGGGTTGTGATGAAACAAATGTTTCTGATGGAAAGGTACGTAAAAAGAAGAAGCCAGGCATTTATTCCCTGAAGAAACCTGGACATATGAGGAACTAGGTGTCAAGAGTGAACACAGCCGGCCTGAGATTGGTAGCTGTGCAGAAGCGCTCCTGGGTGGCCTCGGGCTGGTCTCTGGGAGCCAGAGTTAGGGACGGTTTCCACTATTCTCTGATGAGGGTGGGCCACAGTCACTCATCCGTTTGTACAAACAACATGCCTAACGTCTGCTATGTGATCAACACGCAATGAAAACCCTTGGCATGGAATGTCTAACGGGCATCTCAAGTAGACATCTAATGTGCGTAGTCACAACTTATTTCCGCAAGAGTTAAGTGAGTCCTCCTGTATGACTCCGCTGGGGGAAGACTGAAGCTTGATCTCAGTGTCCTTGGGATTCCTTTATTTAATGTAATCACAACTGACTGGTTTGGGGGAATCACACGTGATGAATATCCCCCAAGTCATTACTTGTTGTAAGTCACTGAATAATTTTTGTCTAATACTAAAAATTATGCCATCTTAGCAGAAAATTTGCAAACGATAAAAAATTATAACCAAACAAAAAACTAACATTTTTCTGGTTTGATCTTAGAAGGATTGTATTTATTTATTTATTTATTATTTAAGAGAGAGAGAAAGAAGCAGAGAGAGGCAGATAGAGAAAGATTGGGCACACCAGTGCCTCCAGCCACTGCAAACCAACTCCAGAAGATGCGCCACGTTGTGCAACTGGCTTACATGGGTCTTGGGAACTCGAAACTGAGTCCTTCGGCTTTGCAGGCAAGTGTCTTAACCACTAAGCCATCTCTCCAGCTCTTGGTTTTATCTTAAATCCCCCCCCCCACCGCAAAGACCCAAATGTCAAAAGCTTGTTCTCCAATGGATGGTACTGTTGGAGATGGTAGAATCTTTATGCTGTGAGACATGGTAGAAGGAAATTAAATCCTCAAGGGTGTGCCTATCTCCTCTCTCTCTCTCTCTCTCATCCCTTTTCTCTCTGCTTCCTGGATACCCATACCAGGAGGTGATCAGCTTTGCTCTACCACACACTCCCAACATGATTTTATGCCTTGCCTCAGGCACAAAGCAACAGGGCCAAGGAGCTATGGACTAAAACCTCTGAAATAATGAGCCAAACTAAGCCTTTCTTCTTTGCGTACTATCTTAAATTTTGTCATAGCAATGGAAAACTGATTAACACAGCCTTTAATGAAATGATTTCCCCTTATTTTATTTTTCCTTAATCTTTTGCAGTGTTAGATATTGAACCTAGGTCCTCACATCCTTAGTCACTAATACTATTTTATATTATATATTTGAAGTCTTAATGATTAGGATATATATATATATATATATATATATATATATATATAGTTGTTGTTACTTGTTTGTATTGTTTTTTTTAAATTGTTACAATATCCAAAGTCATTCCCCATGTACATGAATTCTTTGAAAAAAATATATTAAAAATATTTTTTTAAAAAAAAGAGGGGCTGAAGAGATTGCTCAGCTGTTAAGCCACTTGCCTGTAAAACCCAACAACCTGAGTTTAATTCCCTTGTATGCATGTAAAGCCAGATGCACAAACTGGCACATATGTCTGCAGTTTGTTTGCAGTGGCTAGAGGCCCTGGTGCACCCATTATCTCTCTTATCTCTATCATCTCCCCCGCTCTGCTTGCAAATAAATTAAAGAATTAATTATCTTAATGCATTTATAATGTTCATGATAGGAACAGTTTTCAACCTTTAGGCTATAATCAAGTACACAATGTTCATAATAAACTCATTCTTTAAAAAATATGACATTTAGGTTTTTCAGCTTTCCACTGTTCTAAATAATACTGCAATGTAAATCTTTAAGCTCTACACACCATATAGCCTTCTACAGTAGATAGCAATGCCTGAGAAAGGATTGTAGATGTTACAGGATTACCGGGAATTCTAATCATTGCTACAGTCACAGCAACTCAGAAGAGAAGCCCTTGCCGGGCGTGGTGGCGTACACCTTTCATCCCAGCACTCCGGAGGCAGAGGCAGGAGGATCACTGTGAGTTCAAGGCCACTCTGAAACAGTGAATCCTAGGTCAGCCTGAGCTAGAGTGAGACCCTACCTTGAAACACCCCCTCAAAAATGTCTCTAATAATAGTTCTAATGATACACATTTAACTTGTAGCATACAAGAAATCACTCAAATCTACGAAGCTCTTCCTTTAAGAGAGACAGTGAAAGCTGTATTGCAGGCGATGGCGAAGATGAGTCTCAATGCAAACTGACATTCAACATGGAACCTTACACGTTTGCAAAAGTTACTATGGAGACACTAGCAAAGAATGATGCAAACACTTGTCATTACCTAAACAGAGGAGAGAAGAAATCAAAGACGGTTCTAAGATACCAAGCCTGGATGACAGGAATAATAGCTATTGTATTAAGCCCTAAGTACAAGCAACTCGATATACATTTCACAGATATTACATCACATAGTCCTCAAACCAATTTAATAAGTTAACTATTATTGCATTCACCTTTAAATGGAGATGTGAGTCTTAGACAAAATGCATAATTTGTTTAGGTCGATGAGCTCAGTATGTTTTAGATCAAGGTACATTAATCAACTCAGATTCAGAAATCATTCTGTTTTACAGGTAGCAAGCTCAGAACACAGGACAGCTTGCCTAAGGTGACACAGCTGCGTGGTAGCAGAGCTGAAGCAAGTATGATCTCTTGGGCTAGAGAGATGGCTTAGTGGTTAAGCACTTGCCTGTGAAGCTTAAGGACCCTGGTTCAAGGCTCGATTCTCCAGGACCCACGTTAGCCAGATGCACAAGGGGGCGCACGCGTCTGGAGTTCATTTGCAGTGGCTGGAAGCCCTGGCGCGCCCATTCTCTCTCTCTCTCTCCCTATCTGCCTCTTTCTCTCTCTGTCACTCTCAAATAAATAAATAAATAAAAATAACAAAAGAATTTTAAAAATTAAAAAATAATGAAACAAATATGGTCTCTTGACTCATGCTGAGGATAGAAAATGTAAGTGAATTGAGAGTGCTTGAGTCCTCCCAAAATCAAATGGTAAAACTTAATATTTAATGTGATCATCATGAATAAGATCAGTGGCCTAATAAAAGAAGGCTTGGTGGAGAAATGGCTTAGTGGTTAAAGTGCTTGCCTACAAAGCCAAAAGACCCAGGTTCGATTCCTCAGAACCCACGTAAGCCAGGTGCACAAGGGGGCACATGTATCTAGAATTTGTTTGCAGTGGCTGGAGGCCATGGCACACCCATTCTCTCTCTCTCTCTCTCTCACTTTCCCTGCCTATTTTTCTCTCTCAAATAAATAAAGAACAAAATAATAATAATAATAATAAATAATAAAAGAAGCCTCATGGAGCTGTCCTGCCTCTTCTACCATTCGAGGACACAGCTAGACGGTGGCATCCAGCATGTGGGCACTGCTAGACATGAGCTGGTACCTCGATCCTAGACTTCTGAGCCCCTGGTATTGTGAGCTGTAAATCCGTTGTTGTGTTTTGTTATGATAACGCCAAATGACTATGGCAGGACATAGATACAAATGGCTAATGGTTGAGCTTGTAGTATTCATTTCTAGGTAGTGATATCTAGTGAAGAGCATCACTCAAACTCAGGAAGACTTTGCAGATGTCCATCCATCAGCCTCCTCCTGCAGAGTATGGCTGCTGCTCTGGTCGAGGATACCCTTTCCAGGGGGAAGGTGGAAGAATATGCAAAGCAAGAGAACTGAAGGTAATGCAGAAACTGAAAGCAAAACAGCAAAAGCCATACCAGACCTGGTATAGTCTAAGCAGGCCTATAATCCCAGCTACTGGGAAGGCTGAGGTAAGAGGATCACAGGTTCAAGGCCAACATGGACTACAGGGTGAATTCAAGGCCAGTATAGGCAACTTAGTGAGACCCTGTCTGAAAATTAATAGGAACAAGGCACATTGGGAATATAGCTCACTGGTAGAGAACTTACTTGCTTAGTATGTGTGAGGCCCTGGGTTCAATTCTTCAGCATATCCCCAAAAGGAAAAATAGGGGCTGGAGAGATGGCTTAGCAGTTAAAGTGTTTGACTACAAAGCCAAAGCATCCTGGTTCGATTCTCCAGGACCCACATAAGCCAGATGCACAAGGGGGCGCATGCATCTGGAGTTTGTTTGCACTGGCTGGAGACCCTAGCGTGCCCATTCTCTCTCTCTCTCTCTCTTTCTGCCTCTTTCTCTCTCTCAAATTAATTAATTAATTAATTAACTTTTTAAAAAAGGAAAAATAAAGTAACAAGAGGGCTGGGGATATAGCTCAGTGTTCGGATAATTGCCTATTATGCATGAGACCCTATATTCAATTTCTGGTGTCACTATATGTTTATGTGTGTATGATGTATATACATATATATTTGGTAAGATACATATATACATCATATATTTTGAGATTATGTATAATTATTATATATAATTTTGATAAATATAGATGATTGATAGATAGACAGATGATAGATAGATATAGATAGATACATAGAAACATAGATACAAAGATACATAGATGACAGATGGATGGATGGGTATAAAAAAGACCTAAGGTCTGTAGACTTCAAGGGCGCAATGAAGCAGACAGTGATGACAACTGAAGGCAGGAGGAGGGGGAAAGATTAGACTTCATGATCAGACAGTGCTCCTGCTACAAACCAATGGGGGCGCATAGACACAAGAGGTTTAGGCGTAAGCAAGAGGGCAAGATGCAAATGTCAACCTCTCTTTCTAGAAGTTTGCCAATAAAAGAAGGGAGAAAAAAAATTCTCAGTAACATAGCAAAGATTATACACAAATGTCGATTGGGACTGAAACCTCAAGAAGTCTATAGTTGATTGTGGCTTCAAAGAGAATTCCTGAGCTGGGTATGGTGGCGCACGCCTTTAATCCCAGCACTCAGGAGGCAGAGGCAGGAGGATCGATGTGAGTTCAAGGCCAGCCTGAAGCTACATAGTGAATTCCAGGTCAGCCTGTGTTACAGTGAGGCCATACCTCAAAAACCAAAAAAGAAAAGAAAAAAGAATAAAAAAGAAGAAAGCAATCAGAATTCTTAAGCTCAAGAAATTTGGCTTTACTTGTTTTTCTTATCCCAAGCCTCAAATAGAGCAAGAAAAATAAGATGATTTTTGGAATTACTATTAGCAAAATATGGGATGATATTACTCCATGATAATGTCAAAGCTTTACTTTTGAAATTCTGTGTTAAAGAAAAGGGCTTTGGACTTCAAACATAAAATTATACCTTGATGACTTCCACATTATGACAATTGTGAATCCATTTTCTCAGCTCATTCTCTGACTTGATTCTATACCTTACTACAGACTGAGCTATTCCTAAACAGAGAGGGGAGGTAGAGACTTGGGCTTATTGTACTAACTTGGAATCAAATTACTGCCTTCTTCGACTGAGGTAAACGTTGTTGTTTGATCATAAGGTGTTTGTAAACCAGTCTCAGTTTTATTCCTGAAGAGAAATCCTCATGAGTTTGTAGACAGAATTACAGTGGATTATCTGTACCTAGAAACAGAAGACGTGTTCAACACAGGAACCCATGAACAACACATCTCCCGCCATCACTCAGGGTTTGCCCAGAAGCTAACACCAGAGTTGCAGACAGCACACTTTGGCTTAACTGTCCATTTTACCCTTTGTTTTGTTTTGAAATAAAGATATAATCAGGGTGGGGTGGGTGTAGATATATAATCTATGTGGATGTATATCTACTTCTGTCAATACTTAAGTGACGGTATTAAAAGACAAAGCAAGAGGGCTGGAGAGATGGCTTAGCGGTTAAGCGCTTGCCTGTGAAGCCTAAGGACCCTGGTTCGAGGCTCGATTTCCCCAGGACCCATGTTAGCCAGATACACAAGGGGGCGCATGGGTGTGGAGTTCTGTTTGCAGTGGCTGGAAGCCCTGGCGCGCCCATTCCCTCTCTCTCTCTCTCTATCTGCCTCTTTCTCTGTGTCTGTTGCTCTCAAATAAATAAATAAAAAATGAAGAAAAGACAAAGCAAGGGGATTATGATTGGATCCAGTACAGCATGAAGTCAATAGTGGGGGCCCGTGGGGGAAGCTGAAGAGGAAAGAGGGTACCATGGCGCTTAAACTGGACTGGCCTTCGCTGCGAGTGAAGGACCGGGTGCTGCTCTCACCTGCTCATCCTGGGCGATTTAAGTTGTGTCTCAAGCTTTAACCTTTGTCACTGTCTGAAAGTCAGCTGGTGTTTCTTATACATGGACTTTGGTACCATGGTGCTTTGTAAGGACACGTTTATATTATAATGGCCAACATTTGGCCAGCCCCTGCCCACCTACTCGCGTCCCCCTATTGTAAAACAAGCGCTTTAATTATAAGTGCACAAATACCTTGTATAATCCCCTTTCTTGATTATTACAACAAGCTGAATTGTAACAAATAAAATATTGATTTTTATCATAAAACAATGGGAAAATACAAAAATAAAAACAAAATAAATTCTGTGGAAGACTGTTTTGCAGGAGAAATGAGGCTACCACGTTTAAAGAGCTGAGAAGAATCTGCACATGTTTATGGTAGTCTGAGAAGAGCACAGACAAGGAATTCAGCCCTGGTAAGGCAGAAAAACATCAGAGATTCAAAGGCAAAACTGATAAGTGAACATGGGAAGTCATTTTAAGGTAGTAACTCCATGGAAGTTAGGTTATGTTCCTGCCCTAAAGGATCTTAGTAGGTTATGACTGTTAATGCTATCTGCCTAGGGTTTTCCCATGAGTCATCCTAAAGGAAGTATCGCCCTGTGAAAGGTGTCACTATGTCAGGACCATGTGATGTCAAAAGATAGAACTCTTACTCTCCACTGAAGAGCAAAGTAAGTCCATTCAGCTCAGCATCACTTAGAAAACCCCTGTCTAACCCTGAGTCACAGCTATACTTCATTCCAAAGACACTCCATTAGAGACTGCAGGGGTCAGGCGGCAATCTGTAATGCTGGGGGATATTCTATGATGGCCCTCAGAGGGCATAACTTTAAATCGTCCGCCGTTTATCACAAGACTTTCCTTAGTGAGGTGTTACTCGGAGTTTACCTCTTTTCTGACTGGGATGTTGGATGCCGAACTGGTTCTCTGAATTATCCACAAAGAATATGACCTTGAGAGAAAGAGGACAGCTTTTTTAAAAAAAATTTTTTTTGTTTATTTTTATTTATTTGAGAGTGACAGACGGACAGAGAGAGAAAGAGGCAGAGAGAGATTGAGAATGGACACACCAGGGCCTCCAGCCACTGCAAACAAACTCCAGATGTGTGCGCCCCTTGTGCATCTGGCTAACGTGGGTCCTGGGGAATCGAGCCTGGAACCGGGGTCCTTAGGCTTCACAGGCAAGCGCTTAACTGCTAAGCCATCTCTCCAGCCCCAAGGATGGCTTTTAATCTTGCCTTTAGCCTTCATGCTAAGGATTTAATAATTCCTCAGGGAGAAGAAGAGAGCCTATTAATCACATTTCCTTACAAAGCTGGGACAATAGGATTCACTAGCCTCTGCCCATAAATTTGACATCTAGGCATTATATAACATAATATAGAACATACACAAATATGTATATAACATAATATAATATCTATAATATATAGTGATAAATAAAATCAATGCCAACTGAGTCTGGTAGAGTAGTGGCATCCTTTCCCTTACTGTGCACCCAGCCTGTACTCTGAGCTGTGCCCGTGACTCTGCCATCACTCCAGGGCACAGCACGGGCAGAGTAGGTGAGCTCACCTCAGGTGTAGGCAGCAAGGGAAATTCGGTGTATAGAGAATTAGCAACAACAATGAAACCAACTAGATTATGCTTTGCTTTAAATAGCACCACATGCTTGCCAGTATTAGTGCCAGTGACGATACACTTTTTCCCGCTGAGCATCCTGGCATGGGTACACTACTGTCTACCCCAGCGAGTCACCCTTCTGTTCTGATGCACTGGTTATCCTGTTCCTCATCCACTGCAACTGGAATTTAGTGCAGTCCCTCCAGTTTATCTGGAGGTGACTAAAGAGCCTCGGTGGGAGGAAAAGCAAAACGGGTGTGAGGAATGCAGTTCCTGAGCAGCTTCTGTCTCTCACCGAGTCGAGACAGTCTCGCATGCTTGGCCTTTGACTCGCCCAACGTTGCCACTTTCCCAGACAACATTTTCCGCACAGTACCAACAGTTAATACAAATATTTATTTACATCGGTGGGCTTGGCAGGAAGGTAGTGTCTGACTGTCGCTGACAGTCATCCCAGCACTGACAGCAGAGTGACTGGGGGTGGGGCCAGGACTGAGGCGGCAAGTAGCTCCTCGCCCAGCCTCCTGCCTCTGCCGCACCCCCCACTGCCCCACCGAAAGCTCTTCCCGGGGTTATTTTACTGGTTTGGCAAAATATGTCAAATAAAAGAAAAGTATTTACCTGCTAAAATAATAGACCTGCAAAACTTTGCTTTTCAAATTAAAAAAAAAAGAGAGAGAGAGAGACCACTGACAATCAGACTGACTGATTAATGTTAGTAACAACAGATACTATCATTCTTTCTCCAAAAGGCTGAGAGAATTCAACGGTTGCTCTAGAATTGTATACTTACATAATCTCTCACTGTATTATTCCCTATGCAGTATTGTAGCCAGTTGGCAAATACGGCTACGGGGTGCTTATGTGTCTAAGCCAAGTTGAGAAGTACTGAAGAAAAAAATACATTCAATACCTCAAGACTTATCAAAACAAGATTGTAGGGCTGGAGAAATGGCTTAGCGGTTAAGGCGCTTGTCTGCAAAGCCAAAGGACCTCCGTTCGATTCCCCAGGACCCATATGAGCCAGATGCACAAGGGGCGCATGCGTCTAGAGTTCGTTTGCAGTGGCTGGAGGCCCTGGCGTGCCCATTCTCTCTCTCTCTCTCTCTCTCTCCTCTCTCTCCTTTTCTCTCTCTCCTCTGTCTCTCCTCTCTCTCTCTCTCTCTCTCTCTCTGTCTGCCTCTTTCTCTGTCAAATAAACAAATATTTTTTAAAAGAATGTGAAATTGTTGATATTGTTATGATTACATGTTGAACTGATATGTTGAGCTAAATAAAATGTACAGTAAACATTTTTTGAAAAAAAAGCTCTTAAAGCACTAGGCTATGTTAAAATGAAATTTTGCAGTCAAATTAAAAATAAAAATGAAGCTTGTACTATAACGTTAAACAAATTCTTCCCCTAACATCTACACTGTGGCCTTTTATGTCTCCATAAAAATGAACAAGGGAAACTGAATACCTTCTCTGCAGGCTGCTTTCGTGAAATGAGGAGGTCAGGGGAATTTTAGAGAATAGAAAACAGCCGGGCGTGGTGGCGCACACCTTTAATCCCAGCACTTTGGAGGCAGAGGTAGGACTGCCATGAGTTTGAGGCCAGCCTGAGACTACACACAGTGAGGTCAGCCTGGGCTGGAGTGAGACCCTACCTCAAAAAAAAAAAAAAAAAAAAAAAGGAATAAAAGAGAGAAAGAAAACAGATCCTGGGGCTTGTATTTAGAATCTAGGATATTAAGGGCTGGAGAGATGGCTTAGTGGTTAAGCGCTTGCCTGTGAAGCCTAAGGACCCCGGTTCGAGGCTCGATTCTTCAGGACCCATGTTAGCCAGATCTCTCTCTCTCTCTCTCTCTCTCTCTCTCTCTATCTATCTGCCTCTTCCTCTCTCTGTCACTCTCAAATAAATAAATAAATATGAACAACAAAAAAAAAATTAAAAAAAAAAAAGAATCTAGGATATTAAACACCTAGATTTGTTGAGACAGGCCCCAGGTGCTAGCAGACGGTCAGCTTTCAGAATTGCACCAACTCGTTGAGATAGGACCAGACTGTATGGCTCAACTGCAGTCTCAGTACAACTCAGTCAACTGAGGCAGACGGTGTCAGTGATCATAACTAAACTATTGTCCTCGGCGTGACAGAGGCGGGGAGCACACCTGACAGTTTCTTCCTACTCACAACCAGCTGATGGCCTCAAAGAGCAATCCATTCAACTACCCATTATCTATTCATCTCAGAAGACGTGCCATCCACCTGAAGGAGTCAGACAGAAATTGGCTAATACCATAAAGGTTTTCATATTTTTCAGGGACAATCAGACCCTGAAGATGGGTGGAGCAAAGGCATCTCATGAAGAAAACTCCCAAGACCGCCTCTGGAGAGTCTCAGGAGCTCCCTGGTTTTATTCTCATTCTGTGACTCCCTTTGCTACTCAGCCTGACTGGACCCCAGTTCTTATGGATATCAGAGCACCCCAGCTCCCGATGAGCCTCCCTCACAAAGAAAATTCACAAAGAAATTTTAATAACTTGTTAAAATTATCTTAATATAAAATTAAAACCTTAAGGGTAGACTCGACTTTGAACATGTGCTCTCACATTAAAATGCAAATAGAAAAGGAGTCTAAGAAGAGGTAATAAACTATTAAGAGTATGGATGGAACATGATTGAAAATGCTTTGTTTTAGTTCAAAAACAATAAACTGAGATAAAATGTGTAAAGTGTATTGTTAGTATCATGTAAATTTTTGTTTCATAAGTACATTCAGCACAAGTAATACACAGTTATTTCTAAAATAAATGAAAATAGTGACAGTCTATAAATGCATAGATTTATAAAGTTTTTAAAGTCAAATATATATTACTCATTTTTTATTGTTAGAACATACGAAATATACAAGATAAAATATAATTATTTATACTGAGCCAATTATAAGAAAAAATTTCAAACAAGTAGGTTTTGAAAATATAGAGCAGCATTCAATCCATCACAACTCACACTGAGCTGTTGATCGGAGAGACCTACGAAGTCCCCAAAGCAAGACAGGGTTCTGTCAAAGCACTTGATCATGTGCCTGAGGTGAAAGGTAAGACCCTATTGCTGAAGACACGACGGGCTATGGACAGAGAACAGCGTGAGATCCTGCTGCAATCTGGAAGGAAGTCAGTTCCCCATGGTTAGCCTGGATAGTCCAAGTTAACATTTTAAGGAACTTCAAGATCCAGGGAGCAATGCTTAAAGGAAAATAATGGTCTCCAAACTTCCAGAATTCTTAAAACAAACAAAATAAAACCAAAATAATAAGGATTGTGTACATAGTCCACACACATACCATATTCCAAGGCAGTTTTGTTCTGCTTTTGTTTGTTTGTTTTTGAGACCACATGTTTTTGAGACTCACTATGTCTGGACCCAGTCTGGACTCAGATTCATGCTGTAACCCAGGCTGTCCTTGAACTAGAGATCTTGCCTCAGCCTGCCAGTGCTGTGATTAAAGACACAAGCCATCTGGTTTCATTTTACTTCGGTTCTAAGGAGTGGAATAGGAACTAGGACATTTTTCATTTCAGTATCAGTTCCAAGCCTTAAACAAGATTGTAAAATGTGTCCACTTAGTCAGTTGAAATCCCCTTACCTCTCATAAGACACAAGCCTATGATGATCACTACGATGAGGCCTAAGAAGACGGAGGTGATGATCATCCACAGCTTGCACTTCCCGACCACATTCTTGTTACAAGAGCTCCAGGGGCTTTTCTTGTCAGCCTAGAAAGCAAAGGAAGATTGGGAGGCAGTTGTTTGAT
This sequence comes from Dipus sagitta, assembly GCA_036346955.1. NCBI lineage: Eukaryota > Metazoa > Chordata > Mammalia > Rodentia > Dipodidae > Dipus > Dipus sagitta. The sequence continues at coordinate 178,196,769 of CM070774.1, read as the reverse complement.
TCCGACAAATGCTCTCAAATTCCCACCCTTGACCAGCGAAACAGAATCTAAGGCAGGAGGCTCCTCAAGGGGCTACACTATACTGAATCAAATTTTCAAAAATATAAAGCAGGGGAAATAGAGCCTCAAAAAGCCAGCAGTACAATGCTCTGAGAGTTATGAAGTAAGGAAGATTGGAGAAAGGATTTTTAAATAGTTTTTAAAATACATTTTATTTATTTGAGAGAGAGAGACAGAGAATGGGTACACCAGGGCCTCCGGCCACTGCAAATGAACGCCAGACCCAAGTGCCACCTTGTACATCTGGCTTACGTGGTTCTGGGGAATGGAACCTGGGTCCTTATGCTTTGCAGGCAAACACCTTAACCTCTAAACCATCTCTCCAGCCCTTAAAATACCTGTTTTGTTTTGTTTTGTTTTGTTTTGTTTTGTTTTGTTTTGTTTTGTTTTGTTTTGTTTTAGAGAAAGCAAATGAGAGAGAGAGAGAATTGGCACGCCAGGGCCTCAGTCACTGAAATCAAACTCCAGACACTGCACCACCTAGTGGCCATGTGTGACCTTGCACTTGCCTCACCTTTGTGTGTCTGGCTAACGTGGGATCTGGAGAGTCCAACGTGGGTCCTGAGGCTTCGCAGGCAAACAGCTTAACTGCTAAGCCATCTCTCCAGCCCACTACATTTATTTTTAACTGGCACATGATAGTTGTGACATTTCTTTAGCCATGTGTGGTGGATAGTGATCAGATTAGAGTAAGTGGCATATCTATCATCTCAAACATCAATAATTTGTTTATGTTAGCAACATACCAAGTCCTCTCTACTAGCTATTTTAAAACATACAGCTAATTATTGTCAACCATAATCAACCTACTGTGCTACAGAACACCCAAAGTCATTTCCTGTGTCTAACCCCACCCTGCACTTGTTAACCTCTCTCTCCGTCTCTCCCTGCTCTATACCCTCCCCAGGCTATGACAACGATTCTTCTATTCTCTGCTTCTATAAGATCAGCGTTTTTGGCTTCCACATATGAGAACATGTGATATTCTTTGGGTGTGAAAGATGAATTTTTGGAGGCATTTCAATTCAAAAAACAGCATCCGGTGATTCATAAGAGAACCGGCCAGCACATGAGTCTGAGGGTTGGAATGTGAGTGTTGGACTCAAGTAACGGCAGCCTCGGTGTCTTCCACTTTTGAACGCAAATTCTCTCAGCTGATGATGGGGCTACAGCCCACGATAGCCCATTATAAATTGGAACTACTGAATACTGTATGTCAAAATGCATTTACATTGGGCCTGGTGGTGTAGGCTTAAAGCCCTAGCTAGGTTCAATCCCTAGTACCTAAAAACATGCACGTAACACACCTAATGTAGAGAACAGTATTACGAGCATCAGTTGCGTGTCTGTGCGTGTGTGGCTGACTGGGAGATGGGCCTAGTTGTCACTGTACAACATCACAGTACAGCATCCTGCTCATAGATCACTAGCCTAGGAAAAGATCAAGTCAAAAATCTGAAGTATAGTTTCTGCTGAGTGTGAATTATGTTGGTACCACTTCAAATAATGTGAATGGTAAGTGAACCATGGGAATTCAAGGGCTTCTTGTACTAAATATAACTCACGTGTCTGTTGCAAAACCTAGAGGAGATGAGCAGAAAGCGGCTGTTAAGTAGTAGGAGGTGGTTTACGGAAGGGAGCCGTCGCTCCTGGATCTATAAGGCAGCAGGGCAGGCAACCAAACCAACACTTCACTTCGCTTACTTTCTCTCCCATCCTTATTGTTGTAGTGACCATCAAAAAAAAGAGAAAACTATTGGTCCATATTAGGACTACATTTCACACTTCTTCAGTGAAAGTTTCCCAGGCCTGGCTTCCCATCAGAATCACTCGGGGAGGATTTTAATTGGCACATACCCAGGCCCTGCCTAAATCTCCCACTTGTGCGAAGGTGGGCCAAGCTCTGCTTTGCCATTTTAAGCTTTCCAAACTGAATCAAGTGCTTGGTCCCTGCTCTAAAACCTCTTCTGCTAGAGCCAGGTCAAGCTTCCTTTCCTTTCTACCTTAATGCACTCCTCCTAGGTCATGAGCAGTCTGAATAGCTCAGCTGCTTCTGCCTTTGACTGTCCTATCTGATTTCAAGTTCAGATACAAAGGAGTCTGGCCCTAGCTTCCTGGGTAAGTTGAAACCACACAGAACGAGGTCTGGCTCTTGAACTTTCTGGATCATGGTCCTGCCTTCGACAAGTAACAGACATTTGATAAATATACGTTGCTTGTTTGAAGGGGACTCCCAAAGTTTTACAACTGGACTCTGAGACATTCTAGAGCAAGGATCAAATGGTAGAGTCCCTAAGGGCTGGGGTCTTGGACCCAGCATGTCCCAGTGGGGGAAAAGGTGATGATGGGCCTATGGTGTGGAGAGAAGAAAACTGCTGGAGTTAAAGTATTTCTGGAGTCCAGAGGTAGGGTAAATTCTTTTTTTTTTTTTTTTTTTTTTGGTTTTGTGAAGCAGGGTCTCGCTCTAGCCCAGGCTGACCTGGAACTCACTATGTAGTCTCAGGATACATTTTTACCCAATTCTAGACTGCAGAATGAGACCCAAGGCACCAAAGCCAAGGGCTCAAGAAGACATTCAGGAAAAAGCAATCCTGGTACAAAGAATCTTGAACTTCTCAGGAGACAAAACATACCTCCCCACTCACAGAACTTTTGAGAACAACATTGGCCCATGCTGGTTCCTGTACTTAAGCAAGAGGCACCCAGGCCATGAATGAAGCCTAGCACAAAAGAAAGTCGCCTAGAGTCTCGGGTGAGCATCTCACCAGTGCCCCAGCTTGAGCTGTCCATGAGAGATCAAGAATTAGAAATCGGGTGTGGGGGGGAGGGGGGAGGACACTAAACACTGACTTCCTGGAGCAACTCAGGTGAATTGCATAGCCCTCACCTGCAAGTCATGCCTCTTCCTGTCCAGCACCTGGCTGCGTTCCTATAACCTGGCATCCTTCCCTGCCCTGCCAAAGTGTGAGCCTGCTGACCACCCTCCCTCGCAGGGTTAATCTTCGCAGGCTAAGTCCTAAAACAGCCTATCAGTCACTTATAATCAAACAAGGGGTGGTACTTCTGGGGAGAGGGGAGGGCGGGGGTCTGCACGTGGGAATCAACTGAGGAGTCAGTATTCGTTAGACGTGCTCTCAGAAGATTGCACATGCCTGGAGGGGGAACCTTCTGATAGTAAGGGCTGTCTGTGCTGGGCCTCCCCGAAAAGTGAATCACAGAATCACACTGCCTCCTTCAAGGACTTCTTGCTTTCTCTTCTCTTGTCCAAGTTGTAAGTCCAGAGAAGCCCCAGGCAGTTTCCTCTGCATAATGCCCTCTAGAGATAATTGCAAACTTCACCTTACGTTCTAGGATGGCATTAGATGGCTGTGGTTCCTCTGGGAACATCTGCACTTTTATATCTTCATGGTGGCATTTAGTCCACATCCTCTATCCAATCACACACGCACACAAAGAGCCAGTTAACTTTGTCCTAGAATCCAAGTAAGTCTTAGTTACTTCCAAACAATTAACTCATTTAATATTATTCTAATGACTTTGCCATCACTCAAAATGTGTCTGAGGCTGCCAAATCGGTCTGTCATGAGCCATGAAAACTTTCTCCTTTATTTTTATTATTATTGTCGTGTGTGTGTGTGTGTGTGTGTGTGTTGCACTAAGCTGCGTGGTGCTAGGACAAACACCCAACCAGACAAGGTTTATGGAAGAAAGGGGTGTATTTAAGATCCAGGAGAAAACCATCAATGGTGGAAGAAGTCATCTCACTTCCATAGATCCAAGCAGAGAGACATCACCAACTGGCAGCACCACGCACCCTCCAGCAAGTCTGGACACACGTAGTAGGGCTGCACCCAGATCTGCCCCCAAACACACCTTATGGCTAGACTCCAAGATCCGGCCCCAGTGACATGCTCCCTGAAGCAGGAATCTGCCTGCTAGGCACTGGAGTTGCAAGCTCGATTTTAATCAAACACCTGAGTCTATGGGAATGGGGGGGGGCACATGGTTAAACTCTCACATCCAAACTCCCCGTGTGCCCAGCTGTGTGTGCTTGCCATGGTACACACGTGGAGGTCTGAGGACACCCTCGGGGTGTCTGCCTTCTCCTCCCCTTTTGCTTGAGACAATGTCTTCTTATTGTTTCATGTTTACCACATGGGTTCCAATCCAGCTGGCCTGTGAGTTTACAGAGTCTCTTTGCTCTGCCACCCATTTTCCTGGGCATGCTGCGGGGGGGGGGGGGGGTCACAGACACATGTGCCACTTTGCATCTGGCTTTTATGTGGGTTCTGAGAACTGAACTCAGGCCAGCAGGCTTGTAAGCAAGCAAATTTAACCGCTGACCCTTCTCCCGGCCCTCTTTTCAATTTGTTTTTCATTTAAAGTAAATTTATTGATATAGCATATAATTCACCCTGTCAAAGTGTTCAATTCAGTATTGGAAGTATATGCAAAGTGTACAGCTATCAATAGCATCACCTTCAGAGTAGTTCATCATCTTACAAAGATACCTGTGTTCTTTGTAGGTTGTTACATTAATTAATGTGAGATTACTGAGCTAATAAATTGAAGCAAAAGAAAAACAAATGTGTCTTGAGTTTAATGAACAAATCTGAAGTACTAAATCATGGTTAAAACAGGAAACATATGAATAAACATTTTCTTTTAAAAAATATTTTATTTTCCGGGCATGGTGGTGCACACCTTTAATCCAAGTGCTCGGGAGGCAGAGGTAGGAGGATCACTATGAGTTCGAGGCCACCCTGAGACTACATAGTAAATTCCAGGTCAGCCTGAGCTAGAGGGAGACCCTACCTTGAAAAATCAAAAAAAATTAATAAATGATTTTATTGTTTTTCAAGGTAATACTCTTCTATCCCTCTCCCCTGCTCCCATTCCATTGAGGACACTCCTCCTCAGTGGGTCATTGGTATTCACTGTGGAAGCACGAAGGCCTCCGTCAGGCTGTGGATGGAGAGGAGGAGGGGGGTCTCTTAACAATCTCTCTGGCCCCTCTTCTGCCATGTTCCCTGAGCCTTGATGGGTGTGTCAGCAGTCTGGTTTAGCGTTGAGCTCTCTGCTGCCTCCAGCTTTCTGCTTTGGTGAGTTTTGAGTGACCGCCGTATCTGTATGAAGATTCTCACAGTGCCAGCGGCAAAGTGGGGTCCAGTAGTTTATATTTCTTTTCTTCTAAGGTCCAAACCCAGATGGAGAAAAGGAGTTCTTGCTGATGCCTTTGTGTAGTCCCCCAGCCCAGCCCTTCCAAGTAGGAAGGTACAGACACTATGCGATATCTTCTTCCCAGCACTGTCCCCTGCCCCCCCACCATCCATCCACCCACCACCTGTAATTCTGCCACCAGCCAAATGTGCCAGCTTGGTCCTCCTGTGCCACTGAAATCACCTAAATGTAAGGGACCTTACTTATAGAAATCAGTAATATATCACTTTTAAATTTTTTTGTTTTATTTTTATTTACTTATTTGAGAGCGACAGCCAGAGAGAGAGAAAGAGACAGAGAGAGAGAGAGAGAATGGGCGCGCCAGGGCCTCCAGCCAGTGCAAACGAACTCCAGACATGTGTGCCCCCTTGTGCATCTGGCTAACGTGGGTCCTGGGGAACCGAGCCTCAAACCGGGGTCCTTAGGCTTCACAGGCAAGCACTTAACCGCTAAGCCATCTCTCCAGCCCATATATCACTTTTAATTTAGACAACTATAAATGAGTGTAAATCGTACTGTATTTGCATATTTACAGATAGACATATAGATAAATAAAAGCAATAGAAACAGCAGAGATCTGAGATCTCAAAAACCTGAGCACATATTTCAGAGGCCCTACTGAGTGAACATGAGCATTTCGGTAGCTTCTCTGAGCCTCAGTTTCCTCACTCAGTTCCTTCATTGGTCAAATCAGAACACTATCATCCTCCTATTCAGATACTGTAATAATTAAATGCATTTATGTATCATAGTATCTGACATGTGATAGGTACACAACATGGTTCATGGAAAACACGTGGACTTAAAGAGCGTCTCAGAATGGAAATCTTCCTCCATGCTTTCAGGACAGTCACACAAACTTCTTTAAGTGCCTGGCTATCTTCCTTGTGCCAGCCAGCTCTTAATGACCCCTATCAGCTTTCCGGTTGAAATATATTTCAACTTATCTTAGGACCAGAGGGTAGTTCACACATTAGGTGAGGATCTCTCTCCTTATTAAAGATTTCTCTGTTCAAGTATTTCTAGAAGCTCCTCCAAGGTCCGTGGAGCCCTTCGCCCTCACTGCATGCTGTCAGTAACCATCGTTTTCCTACCTGGTGACCTACAAAGCGAAATTATAAGGAAGTCTGGCTATGTATGTACATCTGACGAACAAGGAAGTCGTAAGGACATGAAAGCATAATCCCCAGCAGGCAGGTGCTAAACAATTATGAAACACTGATACCCACACGGATGTGGCATTTTCCACCAGCATTGGAACCTCCCAGAGGCCCCGATGGGGCTCATTAGCTACATTAACATCATTTGACAGCCTTGCCCTGGGAACCCGCCTTTTATTGGCAGACGCTGCCTCCTGCATTTAGTGTCACACCGTAGTCTCTGGGGAGTAACCCAAGGCAACTCTTTCCAATTCCCACACCTACACCCTCCTGGAGGATCCAGACAGCAAGTTCATGGTCATGTCCACTTGTGTTGGCCGTCAGCCGCGTCGGCCACACTTCCGTCCTCACTCTAACCGAGGGCACCAATCTACTGCCAGCCTGCGTCTGCAGCACAGACTGCGCAGTGGCGCTGGGAATTACCACACACCCAAGCTTCCAACTTTCTGAAAGTCCTTCTCTCTAAAATCAGTAGCTGGGCAGCCAGTGAGGTAGAGGTGGAGCAGGGTCTAGGGAAATCAGGCTAAAAGAACGTAATCAGAAGATAGATGGTTCAGAATTAGCTCAGTGATGTTTCACAAGTATTTGATCTGTGAACAACATCCAGGCGCTGCTCAGGCTGAATCAGAAAAGGGCTCACGCTAAGCTCCATGCTGCCCTCAGGTTTGCATTGCTGGCAGAAATCACCGGACCAAGAGCAGCTTTGGGGGGGGGGGTTCATTTTGTCTTACAAACTTGAGGGGAAGCTCCACAGCAGCAGGGAAAGCGATGGCATGAGCAGAGGGTGGACATCACCCCCTGGCCAACATCAGGTGGACAACAGGAACAGGAGAGTGTGTGCCACACACTGGCATGGGGAAACTGGCTATAACACCCATAAGCCCGCCCCCAACAATACACTGCCTGCAGGAGACTTTAGCTCCCAAATCTCCATCCGCTGAGAACGAACTCAGCATTCAGAACCCCTAAGTTTATGGGGGACGCCTGAATCAAACCACCACACCCCACCACCTTCCCTGAGCTGAAAGCCCAAAACTAGTCCTCTGGGGATAAGAACTTTGACATTTCCCTTCAACTGACCAGTTAAGTTCACCGTGACCCACCCGCAGGCTGGTCCCAGCCTCCCCCTATCTCCCTACCTGCAGAATCAGATGCCCAAAGTAGGAGAAAATAGAATGCATTTGGAGGACGGCAGGGAAGCACTTGAGAGAAGGAAAGAGAGACCCGAGACAGGGAGACAATGAATCGACTTGTCACTCTTAATTGAAGAAAGAAAACCAAGTGAAGAGTTACATGTAACTTTTCAAAGCCGCTGTCTGCGAGGTTGCTCTCTCTCACTTGTCCTTCCGACAGGGCCACTGGGGTTGGAAAGATCAAAGGGTCTGGAGGGTTCCCCGGGAGCTTGGGGGAGGCTCTAGCTGCAGTGCGCGCTTTCGGTCCCAGACCACAGCCTCCTTCTGGGCCTGGGACGGTGGCAGAGATGCGCCTCCAGGGAGTCCTTACCTGGGGAGGCCGACGGGGACCGGGGTCCTCCGCCGAACAAGGCTGGACAGGGAGGCCGTTGAGGGGTGACTGCTCGTCGGGCTGCCCCTCCAGCTCGGAGAGCTCCAGCACTTCGTTGGGCGATGGCGCCCCTGCCATGGGGAGCGCGGAGCCAGGGCGCGGGGCGCGGGCACCTGATGGCCGGGCAGAGTCCACAGTGCGTCCCGGCTGTCACTCCACCCACCGCGCGCGCGGGCAGACCTCGGGCGGGGAGTGGCGGAAGGCCACTGCGCCTGCAGTCTACGGTGCTGGGACCGTGCCCTGTCGCAGGCTCCTGAACGGGTCGAGGGCTGTTTTTCTGGTTTGTTCAGGGCGCTGGCTGCGATGCCCTTTCTCGGGTAGGTGCAGAAGCAGGCCAGGTCAATCCAGCACCAGGTGGCGTGCCGGGAAGGGCAGGGCTGGGCTGGCTGCGCAGTCCCTAGGGGTCCCCTCCACCCAATCCACCCCCTCTGCTCAGGAGGGAGGTGGGGGCTTGCCACAAGCCCTCACTGTCTGGCGAGAGAGTTCAGCCATGGAGTCCTACTGTGAATCACCTCCTGCGTGTCAGGCACGGGGCTAGGTTCTGAGCGCAGGCGGACACGCCCACACATTTCCTCTCACCAGCTCAGATGCAGGCCAAAAGGCAGTGTAAGGGGTTGGAGAGATGGCTTAGCGGTTAAGGTGCTTTCCTGCAAAGCCAAAGGATCCAGGCTCCATTCCCCAGGACCCACGTAAGCCAGATGCACAAGGGGGTGCATGCGTCTGGAGTTCGTTTGTAGTGGCTGTAGGCCCTTGCGTGCCCATTCTCTCTCTCTCTCAAATAAATAAATAAAAATAAAAATTATATATATATATATATATATATCAGTATCAGTGGTACCAGGCTAGCTGAGTTATTCCCCACTTGCAGGGCTCCTGGCCCTGGGACCCTGGGTTTTATCTCTCGCGTACCAGAATGTCTGCATTTGCAGAGCTACTGTTAGTTGTCTGATAGTAGAGTGGTTCCCAGGACTAAAAGTGACTGACACATAACAAGAACTCGTAGCAATTACTGATTATTATTTATCTTTGAGGGACAGGGGTCACGGATACCCGACCTGAGGAAAAAGCACGTGCGCCCAGGTGCATTACGCATAGGTCATCTCCACACCCTATGCATACAGCAAATGGAACTAGTGAGTCTAGAATGATGTTTGCAAAGCAAGGTGTGTGCGGTCCAAAGGCCTCACCTCCCGGCCTTCTGTTCCGAGCCACTGTGCTGCCTACTTCTCGCCCTACTCCCTTTCTCTCTCTCTCTCTCTCTCTCTCTCTCTCTCTCTCTCTCTCTCTCACACACACACACACACACACACACACACACACACACACGAACGCACAGTTGAAGGACTCGGGAGCACATGAGAAAAGTCCAGAAGAGGCTGGTTTGTGTGGAAGGACTGACCCCTCTGCCAGCGCCCAGGCTCAGACACTGGCTCCAGAGAATGTCGCCCTGCCACTGCGGGGTCTTCTTTGGGTCCCATCTGCCTGTGACAGCGGGTCCTGTGACTCAGCTTCTGACCAGACCAGACTTCACTCTCCTCCACCAGGGAGACCCCAAGCACTCCTTCTTCTATTTTTTGTTAGGGGTTTTTGAAGAGACTTTGTAACAATGTTGGGAGGGGTAAGCTAACCAGCAAGGAATGCAGAGATACCCCAGGGCCTGGCAATAACAGGAAGCTAATAGCTCCCCAGGGAGCCTAATTAAGAACCGGAGCCCTGCTGGGGTGATGATTCAGTGAGTAGAGTACTTGCCCTGCAAGCATGAAGGCCTGAGTTTGAGCCCCATAAAAGCCAGGTCTGCGCACGCGGATAATCCCAAGGCTGAGGAAGCAAAGACAGGAGGATCCTGGGGGGGCTCGCTGGCCAGAGGGTCTAAGCAAATGAATGAGCTCCAGATTCACTAAGAGACCCTGTCTCAAAGAATGGGGCTGGAGAGATGGCTTAGCAGTTAAGGGGCTTGCCTGCAATGACTAAGGACCCAGGTTCAGTTCTCTAGTACCCGCATAAAGTCAGATGCACAAGGCTGGGCAAGCATCTAGAGTTCATTCGCAGTGGCTGGAGGCCCTGACATGCCCATTCCCCTCCCCCCCCTCTCTCTTCCTGCCTCCCTCAAATAAATAAAATATTTAAAATAAAATGAAGTGTGAATGAAGAAGGCACCAGATATTGACCTCTAGCCTCCACAGACACCCACACACATGTGCCCCTACACACACACACACACACACCACAAGCATGTGTACTTCCCTAACACTAAAAGAACAGAAGCCAATGAAGAGGAGATGGCTTCTGACAGGATGCAGACTTGAAGTACCAAGAGCTCTCCAATCTCTGACCTCCACCTCCCACAGGACCCGAGTAACTCTCCTCATGGTTCCCTTGTTCCTCTGCAGGAGCCTCATCTCAGTCTTCTCCCGAAGCTGCTTTCTCCACATAGGCTCATCTATAAACTCCTTCACTCCCCAGAGTATCTGGGAGCCACTGTTCCTGTCACACAGGTGTCCTCTAAGCTCATCTAAGGCCCTTCGAGTTTAAAAGCAAGATTTCTGTGTTCTCTAATCAAGGTGCTCACACATTTTCAGAATTATATCTGCCTAGCTCATATCTTTTATTTTTTTGTTTTAGTTTTTGTTTTTCAAGGTAGGGTCTCACTCACTCTAGCTCAGGCTGACCTGGAATTCACTATGTAGTCTCAGGGTGGCCTCAAACTCACAGTGATCCTCCTACCTCTGCCTCCCGAGTGCTAGGATTAAAGGCGTGTACCACCACGCCTGCTAGCTCATATCTTTATAGTACCATGGAAAGGGGACAGGTTCTGGAGGTAAGCAGAACTGGGGTCACATTTAGACTCGTTATTTACATGTCTTTTTTGGGGATGGGGGGATGTTCCATGCCTATCAGTTTCTTTCCTTCTTATAAAATGATTTCTGGGCTGGAGAGCTGTCTTAGCAGTTAAAACGCTTGCCTGCAAAGCTTAAGAACACTTGTTTGAATCTCCAGGTCCCATGTAGCCAGATGCAAGCGTGCAATGTCACACGTGCGCACACATCTGGGGTTCATTCACAGTGGCCCAAAGGCCCTGGCACACCCATTCTCTCTTTCTGCCTCTTTCTCCCTTTCTCTGCCTCTCTCTCTTTCTCTCTCAAAAATAAAATAATTACAAGTAAGAAGTGTTGAGTCTATTAAAAAAAAAAATTTATTCCAGCTGGGCATGGTGGCACACGCCTTTAATCCCAGCACTCAGGAGGTAGAGAAAGGAGGATCGCCGTGAGTTCAAGGGCACCCTGAGACTACATAGTGAATTCTAGGCCAGCCTGGGCTAGAGTGAAACCCTACCTTGAAAAACCAAAAAAAAAAAAAAAAAAAAAATGATTCCTACCCAGTAGTGTTAGGAGGATAAGTGACATAATTTAATATAAAGCATTCATTGCTGTGCCTGAAAATATCAAAGTCTCAGGAAATGCTCCTTTCCTGCCCATGGCTACTAATACCAAACCCTCATCACCTGGCACTAACCCTTGATGCAGTGTTGTTTTGAAAATGATTTTTCTTCTTGGCCTACTTTGCTGGTCACTGACACTTGCTGGCATCTCCCGATATTGCCTGAGCTACTGAAGTCCTTACTTGCAACCTGTTCCTGTTTATGGTAAGTGCAAGTTTCTTACTGTCTGGAGAGCAGAACTGGAGTACAAATGAGTATTCCAAACCCAATTTGGGGATTTTCCCCCCATTCTTTGGTTTGATTGAAAAGTGAAGATTTAGGGCTAGAGAGATGGCTTAGTGGCTAGGGTACTTGCCTACAAAGCCAAAGGACCCAGGTTCGATACCCCAGGAACCATGCAAGGCAGATGTGCAAGGTGGCACATGAATCTGGAAGGTTTTTTGGCAGCAGCTGAAGGCCCTGGCACGCCCATTCTCTCTCTCTCTCTCTCTCTCTCTCTCTTTCTCCTTCTCTCTCAAATAAATAAAAGGAATTTTAAAAAAGAAAAGTAAGGATTTAGAATGAATACTAGGCATTTTTCCCTGGGAATAAAACTGGGTTTAGGTTAAACAATTCTTAATGAAAGTTAAACAATTGTGAATACAGAATCAAACCTGACCTAAATCAATTTGGCCATTTCTACAGCATTAGTTCTATAGGCATAGTTTTTAATAATGCATTGTTATTTCACCAGTAGTTCATTTTAATATACCTTTAAGTTAATATTAAATGTTTATTATGTATAAAACATCAAATTTAGGGTGAGGCCTGGTGGCACATGCCTTTCATCCGGCACTTGGGAGGCAGAGGTAGGAGGATTGCTGTGAGTACGATGTCATGCTGGGACACAGAGCTCCAGGTAAGCTTGAGCTACCTGAAAAAGAATAAAAAATAAAAAAAAAAAGTCAAACTCAAATTTTCAATAATTCAAGCATACTTGTTATCATGTTTTGTTCACTACTGAAAAATTTTCATTTCTTTTTTATTGTCATAGGACTTTTTCTTCTTTTCTCATCTCCGCAGTGCAAATAAGCTCACCAATAGTTACCATATAGACCAAAAATTAGAGAAACAGCATCAAAGTAGCATCACCAACCCTGCAAACTAGTTGGTTGCCTTTGCATAGGCCTGGGCCATGGGAAACTGCCAGTCGGTGTCTCCGTAGTATAGCACGGCAAGCTCTGCTGCCCTGGAGGCGGGAGACTGAGTCAGCTTCTCACACGAATCAATCGGGAAACAAAACAACCGAGAAACAGTTCTGGGTTGGCGTCTGTTTTCAAGGCACTGTAAAAAAAAGGGGGGGGGTGGAGAGGTGGCTTAGTGGTTAAGGCACATGCCTGCGAAGTCTAAGGACCCAGGTTCGATTCTCCAGGGCCCATGTAAGCCAAATGAACAAGGTGGCACCTGTGTCTGGAATTCATTTGCAGTGGCTAGAGGCCCTGATGTGCCCGTTTCCTCCCTCTCCCCCCACTCCCTTTCTTTCTGTACTCAACAAAAATAATTTTTTCTTTAAAAACAAAAAGGCATGAGGGCTGGAAAATTGCTTAGCAGTTAAGGCATTTGCCTGCAAAGCCAGAGGATCCTGGTTTGACTCTCTAGGATCCACTTAAGCCAAATGCACAAGGTGGTGCCCACATCTGGAGTTTGTTTGCATTGGCGGGAGACCCTGACATGCTCTCTCTGTCTCTCTCTTGCGCTCGCTCTCTCTCTCTCCTTCTATCCCTCTCAAATAAACAAATAAGTTATATATATATTTTTAAAAAAATTTTTAAAGGCACGAGTCCTTACCAAATCTCCCTATAATGCACTACACAAAATAAACCTGTCTTGGTTTATGAAGACCATCCTTCTCAAGTCAAAACCAGCCTGAGGATTTGTCTCAACTCTTTCCTTTATTAGAAGGAAGCAGATAGGGCAACATCAATCTAAGTGGCCTCTCCTTTAGAGAGAACCATCTAAGAATCTTAGGCTGGTCATTCTCATCCTCGAATCCAGCCTAAGCTGTTGAGAAATGCGTGCATTCATGTGACCTCCAGTGAGTGCCCACAGCACTGCGCATAGGTGTGGACCAAAGATTCCAATTACTTGGAAATAGAGATGGCTTAACGGATAAGACTGTTGGGTGCAAAGACAAAGGATACAGGTTCCATTCCACACCCACGTGAGCCAGATGTACAAGGCAGTGCAGGTGTCTGGAGATTATGAAATTGACAACAGCACATGGGAGGATCACTGTGAGTTTGAGGCCACGGTAAGAATACATAGTGAATTGGAGGTCAACCTGTTCAATACACGATCTCCTCTTGCAGCTGCATTGATATCTCTGTGCATTATTGTGTCTCCTCTTACAGCTGCATTGAGGTCCTCTGAGAATTATTCTCTCTCCTCTTGCAGCTGCATCGATATCTCTGTGCATTATTCTCTCTCCTCTTGCAGCTGCATCGATATCTCTGTGCATTATTCTCTCTCCTCTTGCAGCTGCATCGAGATCTCTCTGCATTATTCTCTCTCCTCTTACAGCTGCATCGAGATCTCTCTGCATTATTCTCTCTCCTCTTACAGCTGCATCGAGATCTCTGTGCATTATTCTCTCTCCTCTTACAGCTGCATCGAGATCTCTCTGCATTATTCTCTCTCCTCTTACAGCTGCATCGAGATTTCTGTGCATTATTCTTTCTCCTCTTACAGCTGCATCGAGATCTCTGTGCATTATTCTCTCTCCTCTTACAGCTGCATCGAGATCTCTGCATTATTCTCTCTCCTCTTACAGCTGCATCGAGATCTCTCTGCATTATTCTCTCTCCTCTTACAGCTGCATCGAGATCTCTGTGCATTATTCTCTCTCCTCTTACAGCTGCATCGAGATCTCTGTGCATTATTCTCTCTCCTCTTACAGCTGCATCGAGATCTCTCTGCATTATTCTCTCTCCTCTTGCAGCTGCATCGAGATCTCTGTGCATTATTCTCTCTCCTCTTACAGCTGCATCGAGATCTCTGTGCATTATTCTCTCTCCTCTTACAGCTGCATCGAGATCTCTGCATTATTCTCTCTCCTCTTACAGCTGCATCGAGATCCCTGTGCATTATTCTCTCTCCTCTTACAGCTGCATCAAGGTCTTCTGGCTTCTATGCATCATGTGTCCTCTTTAGTAGGATTTCTTTTTTCATTCCTTTTACAAGACACAAGTAATTCCTCTTTTTTTAAATTTTGACTTGTTTTTGTTATGGCTAACATTGGCCTGTTTTAATAAAGAGATTTTTTTCTGAGATCTAATATGATAGTCTTTCTTTTAAGCAAAAATAATCAAGAACTAAATAGCCCTTAGGAGGAACTGTAAATTTACAATATACCAGGCATTGTAAGTTCTTGAGAACTATAGAAGGTTTGGCACCTTGAATTTAAAGAAAGAACTCAAATCTAGATGGTATATATGAAAAGTGTCTCTTTCAAAACATTGTGTTGTCTACCAGTGCCATGACTTCTTTAGAGGCCATAGGCATGCTTCAGTCTAACTATGTCATGCTTCATTTTGTCTCTTTATTCAGTGCAGCTAACCCTCAGGGTTTTTACTTTTTTGTGGGTGAACTGGTTTCTTTGTACACAACAGGACTGTATTTTGAGGCTGAATGTGAACAGTTATGACGTGGCCAGACATAGTTGGTTTGGAAGGCATCTGTGTGGGTAATAATCTGTGGATGAATTTCACTTTAGTTGCATATGTGAAAGAGGGGTGTCCTGTACATTTAATTTCATGGGAATGAATGCTAAGAGTCAGGTGTGATTTTCACTCTCATTTCTTACTCCTGTAAATCATGTTTGTCTCAATACATGTGAACATCTGCCCTTGAGTAGGAGCATATACTAATGACACCCTCATCCATTCTTATTTTATTTTAGAAGTTTGGTGCATGTCATTACTTTAGGCTCCTCCCACCCACTAGTCAGTAACATTCTGTTGCCTTAGTATGACCATCACTATATCTTTGGGGCCAAACATTTATGGACTACATACTAATCTGCCTGACTTGTAGTATATATCACATGTGATCAGTCTGACATTTCCAGTTGAAAAAAAAACAAACAAACACCTGAGTCGTTCTATTGATAACTATTGTATTATGTTAAGGAATCCATCACGTAGATCACAGTTAAATATCTAGCTGGTCCTCTTATGAAAGAGAAGGAACATATTTATTAATCCAAGGAACAAAGTTTGACACCCTTGTGTAAACTCCAGGAAAGTTTGGTCTTCCACATCCATGTCCCCAGCTCACGATGCCAGTCAGAATCCATTTCCCATCACTTTTTCTTCGACAGGATAAAGGTCCACCGGAATCTCCCTACACAACAGATAATGCCTGCATGAAGACATTTGTCTCATGATTGACAATTTCAGCATTACTGTATCCAACAGTATTCAAGCCCCATTCTGACATGTTTTTGTGTATGTGGTCATTATGGAATTCAGTATCAAGAAATAATATGGAGCTGGAGGTATGGCTTAGCGGTTAAGGTGTTTGCCTGCAAAGCCAAAGGACCCAGGTTCAATTCCTTAGGACCCACATTAGCCAGATGCACAAGGGGGCACATGCATATGGTGTTCATTTGCAGTGGCTGGAAGCCCTGGCTGGCCCATTCTCTCTCTCTCCCTCTTTCTCTGTCAAATAAATAAATAAATAAAAATATAATAGCTTTTAAAAAGAAATAATATGAAGCCACTCATGTTTTTTAATAATTTTAGAGAGCTGGGCGTGGCGGCGCACGCCTTTAATCCCAGCACTCGGGAGGCAGAGGTAGGAGGATTGCCGTGAGTTCGAGGCCACCCTGAGACTACATAGTGAATTCCAGGTCAGCCTGAGCTCGAGTGAGACCCTGACTCAAAAAACCAATAATAATAATAATAATAATAATAATAATTTTAGAGAACTCTTCTTATACTCAAAAGCTGCTTCCAGTAAAAAAATAATTAACTAAGTAAAGTTTCTGTAGGCTAAGAGCAAGATGAGCAGATTCTTGCAAATTAAAAACAGTTCTCACAAATCCCCAAAGAACACACTACTGCAGTTATTCCTCCTTGTTCTCTTCCTCCTCCCTCACCTCCTTCTTCAAGGATCTCACACAGTGCTTACCACAAAACAGGATCGCAAAAGATGGAAGTCAGGGCTGGAGAGATGGCTTAGCCATTAAGGCGCTTGCCTGCAAAGCCGAAGGACCCAGGTTCGATTCCCCAGGACCCATGTAATATAGATGTACATGCATCTGGAGTTGGTTCTTGGTGGCTGAAGACTCTGGTTCACCTAATCTCTCTCTGTATACCTCTCTCTCTCTCTCTCTTTCTCTCTCTCTTAAATAAATAAAAAGTTTTTTTAAAAAAGAAAAAAGATGGAAGTCATTATTAAAATAAAATGAGTTTGGGTGGCAAGAAGTACAAAGAGCTCTCTCTGTCCTCCTTGTCTTCGGTGTCACCTGTTCACTCTTTGGTGATCGTGGCAAATGACCCTCATTCAGGATGTCCTTCAACTATAGCACTGCCAGGCAACCTAGCGGCCTATGTGTTTATATCCTTTCTCCTTGTTCTTCCCTTTCCCCAACCCATGCTTCAAGTAATGGGTAAATAAAGCCCTCGAGCTTCACAAGTTAACTGGCTATTGCTAAGGAGACAATCCTGAAGCAGTGTGTGCTTGTGCATGTACACGAAGCCCAATGTGCTTTGTTTTTAGCTTTGGGTTAAAAAAAATCATGGCAGAGGATGTATGTTAATCCTGTACATGACAGATAAACTGCACGGGAACTGGAAAACCAATCCTGCAGAGCCCTTTCTTTCTGCACATCTCCCCGATCTTAAGAAAGTGGGTTACAATGAGTATCTAGGCAACACACATGCGGTAAGGTGAAGTTCTGCCCTAGAGAGTCCCAGTTTTATGTAGATTAAATGTGAAAGCACATATAGAAAGTGCAGCAAGTGTCCCCTGGGCCAGGGGCAGGAAGACGACTTACTCTGCAGGCATCACTCCTGCCTGACATCACTCCTGCACAGAGCATCCGCGAAGTGATGATCCCATAAGTGGAAACACAGACGGTTTGATCTATGAGCTCTACCTCTGCCTGCTGCAAAACAGGGGAGCCTTTGTTATCTGGAAGACACAGTGGACGTAGAATTCACGGTGATGGCAAGGACGACACTTCCCCCCAGATTTCATCTGAACAATCAACCCAGCCTATCTCCTTTCATCCTCAA
Organism: Dipus sagitta; assembly: GCA_036346955.1. Lineage (NCBI taxonomy): Eukaryota > Metazoa > Chordata > Mammalia > Rodentia > Dipodidae > Dipus > Dipus sagitta. The sequence continues at coordinate 178,179,049 of CM070774.1, read as the reverse complement.
CAATTCTTTGATAATAGATAATCATAGATAAATTCTATTATTGTCCCCATCTTGCTGCTGAAGAAAGAGAGACCTTGGTGATGAAAGAACTTGCCCCATGACGTACAACTAGCAAGTAACAGCAGGCTTCTGGTGAAAAAAAAAAAAAAAAAAAAAAAAAAAAAAAAAAAAAAGGTCTGGGTCACTGTGCTTTCTTTAACACCTGAGCCTCAGAATACTGAACTGCATTCAGAGGGCTGTGAGTCGGTAGCTGCTCATAGCAGTGCTTACTGTTCAGGTGAGCTCCTTAATTAATGTGGAGCTCACAGCATGTATAGGAATCTCCAGGGAGCCGTAGAAACCAAAGTGTCCGTTTGCAGCTCTTTCACTGCCTTTTTAACCACACTGGCTACGCTGAGTCAGTGAAGACACGCGCATGCTCACAGTCTCATGAGCTGCTTCGCCTCCTCTGGTCATAGATGATAAGGTAATTAAAGGACCGAGCGCAGTAACCTGCCAGTATTATAAAAGTTCGAACAGCTGCCTGCTTTCGTTGGGAGATTCCCCCAAGACCGCAGCAAACTCCAGCTGGTGGTGAATATTATTGTTAGGTCAAGACGGGCTTCCCAAAATGGAGTCACCCAAGACAGCAAGATGGTGACAGACACCAGGAAGTGGGTCATCCACATTCTTCAAGGAACCACCCAGCCAATATCCCTTCCTTCCTTGCCTAATAATGCCCCCCTCCAGGTCATAATTTCCTGCCCCCTCATCTTGTAAGTCACCCGATCACTTTTCTTGTGTCACACCCTGGCTATCTTAGATCTCCCCTAAAGAAACCTTTTTTTTTTTTTAATTCTCCCTTCCTCATGTTCCCCCAACAGAAGAGCTCTATATAGCCCACCGTCTGGAATCTCAGGGTGACTGTGCTCCACTCTTGAGAGTCAGTCCTGGCAGCTTGCACTTTTCCCGAATAAAAGCTTCCATCTTTGCCTCAGAGTGGTCTCCGTGGTCTTGGTCACTCCTAAACCTGACAATTATTACTTCAATAACTAAGGGGACAGTGAGCATTTGAGAACCTGCAACAATGGATTCTTTTTTAAGAGTGTCAATGGGGGAAGGGGCTGGAGAGATGGCATAGCGGTTAAGGCATTTGCCTGCAAAACCAAAGGATCCCGGTTTGATTCTCCAAGACCCATGTAAGCCAGATGCACAAGGGGGTGCATGCTTCTGGAGTTCTTTGTAGTGGCTGGAGGCCCTAGCATGCCCATCCTCTCTCTCTCTCTCTCTTCCTCTCTCTCTCTCTCTCTTGCTCTTTCTCTCTTGCTCGCTCTCTCTCTGCTTCTTTCTCTCAAATAAACAAATAAAAGAATTAAGAGAAAAAAAAAAGACTGTCAATGGAAGGTTTCAGAGTAAATCCAAGAATTACAGACAGTGTACTTGTCCTAGACTCTCAGAAAAGCTTTCAAAGAGGTCTGAGATGATGGGGTCAGTCCAGGAGTAGGATGGCCACTAACCCTTGGGCAGACATTCATGAAACTTTGGATTCTTCTCTCACCCCGGATCCTGCACCAAGGGACAACTGGGTAGGATAGATAGCAAGGTATCTCTAACATATAGCCTGACCTTCTTTACATACTGAAAAAGACTCCTTTTCTGGGTGGAAAAACTGCAGTAAGTCACCCCACTGAGGGGACGAATTCTCAGCTGGTGTAAAAGGGAGCCTGAATTTGCAGCCTGGGGCACTGAACGCTGGGTATCTCCCTTGTTCTCCTTCCCTGGCCAGCAGCCTCAGGGTGAGGCACACTTGCATAATCCCCCAGACAGTCGTCTGCATTGTCACCGTGGGGTGTGCATACATGTGTCGTCTCCTTTATAAGAATGAAATCTAAATCTAAAGATGGATTGTCCTTCCATAGTGAAAACCTGGCACTCCTTCAGAATATGCAAAGGGCCCACACTGGTCTACCCTACCTTGCCTACACATGTCCTCTCACCCTTCATCTGTAGGGTCCTGATTCATTCAGGATAGGTACAAAGATCCCCAAACAAGCAAACTCATACTCCCTTTGTCCAGAAGCCCAAAGGAAACTGCCTAGGCAAATCTACTCTGGGAATCCCACAGCGTTTGATCAGCACGTGGGCAGAGGCATGCCACTCCTTCCTATTCGCACCTGCCTCATGCCTTCGTCCCCAGCCAGTCACCCAGCACTTCTGCCCACTGCGCACTTTCTGGCCTGCGGGAGGCACGCATACTGCCTCAATGAACTGTCTCAGGGACTCTGGCCAGGCTGTGCTGAGCTGAAGCAAAGCAATATCGTAGTCGAAGGTCTGGCTGTTGTAGTACTCGTGAACCACAATTCTTCTCACGGGGGAGACAAACTTGGCATTCCCCTGAACGTGCATGCCCAGGTGAGCGGTCCATGGCGTGGGGTCTGACAGCCTGGGAGAAGGGCAGATGAAGCACAAAGTTAGCAGTGGAAAAAGCCACACGGGCTTTGGAAATAAGCATTCTTCCGAGCGAAGGCCCGGCTTCTGGTGGCCCTATCTTGATCCCTGACCCTGCCAGGGGACATAGCAAGACTCACAACTTCTCTGAGCCTCCCTTGTGTTCTTGGTCCACACAGCGATGAGGTGAGCTGCTGGAGTGGTAGAAACACACAGCTATGCTCCAGAAAAGAAAAAAAAAATCCCTTAATAGCATCATAAGTAATCTCCTGTCCTCTGATGCTTCATGAACTGCACCCAGATCAAGAATGCTGGTGACTAGCCTTGGGCTGGAGAGATGGCTTAGTGGTTAAGCACTTGCCTGTGAAGCCTAAGAACCCCAGTTCAAGGCTCGATTCCCCAAGACCCATGTAAGCCAGATGCACAAGGTGGCACATGCATCTGGAGTTCATTTGCAGTGGCTGGAGGCCCTGATGAACCCATTCTCTCTCTCTCTCTCTCTCTCTCTCTCTCTCTCCCCTGCCTCTTTCTCTGTCTGTCACTCTCAAATAAATAAATATTTTAAAAAAGAATGCTGGTGACTAGCCTTAATTTGCTATAGTTTCCCAATTCAGTCCAACAATAGCATTTGCTGTAGACACACAAGACCACTAAGTTATTGTCCAGGGGCCCTTCTCCAAAATTCACCTGCTATGGACTTAACGCATACGAGAGATTGAAGTGCTTTAAGCAGGAACTTAAGAAAACCCCTTGCAAACTACAAGAAGCTTTTTAAGTCACTGCACTGGCTCCTGAAGTTTGGCCACTCCCAGAGACAGCCATCTCCACCTCCAACCTCAGTCCTTCCATGGTTCTAATCTTAGCCCTGTCTCTACCCTTGACCAAGTCACCACAGGGGGACTTACATTCTCCCCATGATGCTTCAGTCTACATCAGCTCCTGTGTAGAAGCCAGGGAAAGGGGCGGGGGTTAGGAGAATAGGGAAGCTTTGGAAGAAAAATGAGGACACAGTCCAAGGGATATGCACACTAATCAGCTGAGCTGACATTGATGAATGCACCAGAGACCCCAAAGCATGCACACACATGAACACACACACACACACTCAAATTGCATCATTTCATTGAAATACTCCACTTTAAAAAAAATCCACAATAATGGGGCTGGAGAGATGGCTTAGTGGTTAAAGCATTTGCCTGTAAAGCCGAAAAGACCCGGGTTCAATTCCCCAGTACCCATGTAAGCCAGATGGACATGGTGGTGCATACGTCTGGAGTTCAAACATTTGCAGTGGCTGGACGCCTCGGTGCACCCATTCTCTCTCTGTCTCCACCTGCCTCTTTCTCTCCCTCTCTCTGTCTCAAAAATAAATAACTGAGATCCACAATGTAAAATGATATTGTTTTCATATCTCAGCTGATCTCAGATAGGTTTGAATTTTAAGGGAGATTGTTTTCTGAGCATTTTTTTCACCCTTAGCTGGAGGAACACCTCATGAAGATCTTATTGGCAAAGGCAGGCAGACCCCTTCCAATGTCAGTCCTCATGGACCTACCTAGAATCCCTTCTTATCCAAAGGGCTCTCCGTACCCCAGCCATCCTTCAGCGCTGCACATTCTCCACAGAGCGCCTGAGGTCTCCCCCTGAGACTGAAAAGCCCATCTTTACTGACCTCAGGCTAGTAAGATCATAGTCACTCTCTTGATGTGTCCCCTGGGTTCTTCCAGCCTCAGACCACAGCGGCACACAGCTGGTTCTCTCCACCAAAACCAACCAGCAAGCCAATAACCAGAAGACCAACAAAACTGATCATCCTCAAAGGGGGTGTCTTTCCACGGCTGGAGATCAAATGCATGCTCTGTAGTCAGCGGGTGCACCGGAGGGGAAGCGTTGGACGCCCTACCTGTTCCCGTGGAAACAGTGGGCCGCCGAGAGAAGCCACTCCCTGGAGATGACTGAAGCGCCACAGTAGGCCGTTCCCACGAAGTGGAGACTGACCTGCCAAGGCCAGGCCCCTTCTTGGGAGTCAGAGCCCCCCACGATGCGGTGGAGGGAAGAGGATCCCCTGTTGCAGCCTTTAGGGGAGAAAGGGTCGTAAGAATTAATTGAAGGTAGATTCCGGGGGGCAGGGGAATGAAAACTACAAACTCCATCAGGTTTATGGCTGGAGTGGAAACTGACTCATCAAGCAAACAGTTCGAAAGCTCGGCCTTATCTAGGTGAGAGGGAACCTACGGGTCTGTTTGAAACCAGTACCAAGAATTCCTGCCCTGCTGAAACATGTCCTGACTGGAGCCTCTGCACCGTGATGCCTGTGTGGGAGGAGGGGCGGGTGGTGAGAGCTGCACCCTCTGAACAGGAGCCCAGGGAGTCGGGGTGCTAGGAAGAAAGGACAAGGGAAGCTTCCAAGGTAGCCGAACTGAGAACGGCTCCCAAGCACAGATCTATGAGAAAGCACCGAAGAGAGAATGCGTAAGGCCAGGACAAATGAAATCCACTTATAAAACTAGTTATCAGAGCAATTGCTTCCCAGCGTGAATGGCATGGATGCCACATGGCTACTTACAGGACAGTGACTAAATGGAACATACGGCGAATTACGGCTCTCAGGTCTTAGCTAAAGAAAGAGCGAGCACTGGACGTTGCTCGCAACATGAGGCGCAGCTCAAAGTCGCGCCCTGAGTTCCTGTTTATTTTCTCACAGGTCATTTGAAGACCTTCTTGAGCCGCACTTCTAGAAGTGAAAGTTCTCATAAGCATCGAATGTGTTGATGGCTGGTATCAAGAAAGAAGATGGAATAAAACTCCAGAGTTCTTATTTCTCTGAAACAATTTGAGGCTCAATTCACCAATTTTGCTGTTATCCTCTGGCTCCAAGGCCACCTCTAAAAGTCAGGGCACTTATCCCCAGAAGGGAACAGGAATGGAAAAGGGTGAAGGAAGGGGAAACACAGGAATTAGAAGCACATATTTGTACTCACTGCAGCCCTGTTCGTCACTTCCATCTGGGCAATCCACAATCCCATCACACTTTGCATTTTGTTTCCTAAAGCAAACAGCACTGCCACATTTGAAAGTCCTGTTGGTGCACGGAATGCCTGCGCATGAATGAAAGAAGAAACAGACCTCTATATTTTTTAATTAATTAATTTATTTATTTGAGAAAGAGAGAGAAAGTAAGAATGGGAATGCCCCGGCCTCCAGCCACTGCAAAGGAATGCCAGACACATGTGCCCCCTTGTGTATCTGGCTTACACGGGTCCTGGGGAATCGAACCAGGATCCTTTGGCTTTGGCAGGCAAACGCCTCAACTGCTAAGCCATCCCTTCAGTCTCAGAAAAAGCGTTTTGTCTAGCTACAAACTGAGGTGAGTGAGTGGCCCTGAACTCCACAAGGGGCAGGTTAATGACAGGTTGCTGTTCGGAGAAAGGAAGAGAGAAGCAGCACTATCCCAAAGTGGCCTCCCTTACCTAGGCAAAGCCATGGAGGAGAGGCCAGTGGCTCACCCATTGAAAATCAGTGCAACCATTCTCTCTCTCTCTACTTCCAAGGCAGGAAAGATGCAAAAAGGGTTGGCTACATTATTGTCCTTCAGAGCATATCCAACCCGTGACCCAGGAGCCACATGCAACACATTCATAGATGACATTATGCCACCGTGTCAAAAGGTTAGACACCCTTGGTAGGCCTCTTTGCTATTGTATGATCTTATTCTCAAAAAAAAATCTTTCTTAGCAAAATCTCCTGCCACATTCAGACCTTTAAGATCATTCAGGAGCTGAACAATGAGCAGAGACTGTGAATTATATCACATTTGCTCACAACCCTGGAGTTAGACATTACTGTGGTTACAAAACGTGTCATTTCATAGTATCAGGCAGATCCCTGTATGGCAGAGCCTCAGTGGCTTATTTGAAAGCAAAACAATGAAAGTCTGTCAGGGTTCACACACACACACATATACACGTACCACTCCGCCCCCTTAAAGAGAGCAAGTGTCTCATTTTTTCTAGGCCAGAGGGGAGTCCAAGGACAAGGGATTTCCACACTAAAACTGGGAAAGCTCTGAGAAAACTGAGCCAAGATCATCACCCTAATCCCAGCAAAGGTGTTTGGTTCTGGTCTAGAAGGTTCTACAGGAAGAACAAGAGGCCCGGGCGCCCCTGCTCACTCTGAGTGCAGTTCTGCTCATCCCGGGCATCCTGACAGTCCCCGACGCCGTCACACTCCAGAGGACCGGGCTGCCGCAAGGAGCTGGAGTTGCAGAGAGGCCTGGGGGTCACTAGAACGAGAGGCGGAAAAGTCACGAAGGCAAGACATCAGCCGTGCTTCCATGACCAGCGGTGCCCCCTCCGCAGGTGCAAACCGTGAACAGGACAAACAAAACTACATTTTCCTCCAAACTGACCATGTCTGTGAGAAGAAGCAGATGTTTAAATGTTGGTGTGTAACTTCATGTGCTTGAGTGTGTCAGATCTTGTTCCTGATTGGTGTAAATGTGTTAAAATCTGATGGTTTGGTTTAATTTCAAGTGGATGAGGCACTACAAGTTTTCTATTTTAAGGGAAATAATTAACATCAGCTATTATCTGGGTTGAACCTGTCTACTAGGAATGAGTGGTGGGACTCTACGGAGATGGTTAGCATTTAAAAGTGCTTGTCTGAGCCGGGCGTGGTGGCCCACGGCTTTAATCCCAGTACTTGGGAGGCAGAGGCAGGAGGATCGCCATGAGTTCGAGGCCACCCTAAGCCTACATAGTGAATTCCAGGTCAGCCTGAGCTAGAGTGAGATCCTATCTCAAAAAAAAAAAAAAAAAAAAAAAAAAAAAAAAAAAAAAAAGGGCTTGTCTGAAAGGCCTGCTGGCCTAGATTCAATTCCTTAGCAATCCACATGAAACCACACACACATAAGTAGATAAATAATAAATAAATAAATAGGGTGGGCTTTTTTTTGCAGGGTGGGGGAAGATTCTAAGTAGGGTCTCACTGTAGCTAAAACTAAGATGTAATCCCAGGCTGGCCTTGAATTCACAACTATCCTCCTACCTCTGCCTCCCGAGTGCTGGGATTAAAGGCATGCGCCACCACACCCAGCAATATTTTTTTAAATAGCCGGGCGTGGTAGCACATGCCTTTAATCCCAGCACTGAGGAGGCAGAGATGGGAGGATCACCATGAGTTCAAGGCCATCCTGAGACTAAATAGTGAAATCCAAGTCAGCCTGGGCTAGAGCAAGACTCTACCTTAAAAAATAATAAATAAATAAAAAGGAAAAGAAAAAAAAAAGAATGACTGATTGGTTCAAGCCACTGAGTTTTGGGAGAGTTTGCTCTGCAGTGGAAGACGGCAACTCTAGAGACGACGCTACGCGCAGCAGCCACAGTGGCTCGGAGAAGTTACTTCCTCATGGTGAAGTCAAAGTAAAAGCTGGAACGCCTACCGCAGAAGAGCTCGTCACTTTCATCAAAACAGTCGTTTACTCCGTCACAGCGCTGGGCCTGCGGGACACACAACCCGGAGGAGCATCTGAAAGATCCAACAGGGCAGGCTACAGGCAATGAAAAAGAAAAGCACAAAATTCGGGGTGAGGAGATTCTTCAGTGGTTAAAGGCACTTTCTTGCAAAGCCTGATGGCCCAAATTCAATTCCCCAACACCCATGTAAAGCTGTACCTAAAAGTGGTACATGGGGGCTGGAGAGACGGCTTAGCAGTTGAGCGCTTGCCTTAACGCGATCCCCCAGGACCCATGTAAGCCAGATGCACAAGGTAGCACATGTGTCTGGAGTTTGTTTGCAGTGGTTGGAGGCCCTGGCATGCCCATTCTCTCTTTGTCGCTGTCAAATAAATAAATAAGTGCTGGGTGTGGTGGCGCACGCCTTTAATCCCAGCACTCGGGAGACAGAGGTGGGAGGATTGCCATGAGTTTGAGGCTACCCTGAGACTTCATAGTGAATTCCAGGTCAGCCTGGGCTAGAGTGAGACCCTACGTTGGAAAACAAAAAACAACAAATAAATAAACAAATTTTTTTTTTAAAGTGGTACATGCATCTGGAGTCCTCTTGCAGTGGTAAAAGAGACCCAGGTACACCACACACACACACATGCACACAAATAAATAAATAAATAAATAATTAAAAAAATATAAAATTGTGGCTGGGTTTCTAAAAATCATCCGACTACATTAGCAAAAAATTACAAAGCATTAATTGATTAGGGACTTGACAAGATGATGGAAATAATTATAATCATACAAGTTATAACTTGAATAATCATACGACAGAAATAACAAACCCTCTCTTTGTGTGAGAGAATGGAGGAGAACGCACGGTCAGGCTAGCTACTGTAACCGTGGTGCACACACGCAGTTGGTGGCCTGCTGGGATAAGGCAGCTCACTATCGCTGTGTGTGCATGGATGGGGGGTTTTAACAGTCTGAGGGTCACATTCTCACCCAGAAGCAGGTATGCTGTTGGGGGCTGGCAGAGATGAAGGTGGTCTGAAGGAGCTTTCTTTTTTCTTGTTTGTTTATTTATTTATTTATTTATTTTGAGGTAGGGTCTCACTCTAGCCCAGGCTGACCTGGAATTCACTATGTAGTCTCAGGGTGGCCTCGAACTCATGGCGATCCTCCTACCTCTGGCTCCCCAGTGCTAGGATTAAAGGCGTGCACCACCACGCCCGGCCTGAAGGAGCTTTCTCTTAAGTCACACATCCTCATGGACTCCAGTGAGTGACCTTTGCAAACAGGTCTAGGATTTCACCAAGTCATTATCTACACTCTGCAGCTTCAAAGACTTCCTGTAAACCTTACTTTTTCTGTGAACCACTTCCTGGCCACTGTTCCCAGTGGTTTCTAGGGTGAACTTTTCAAGCTCAGTATTGTGAAGGCTGATATTTGCACCCTTTTAACCAGTTCTCCCCAGTCATCACTGGGCAAAGAGAATTCTCCTAACTGTCAGCCACGGATCCATTATGTGTTGCTGTAAACATCGTATTTACAAAGAATTATGGCCGGCAAAGGAAATAACATGGTGGGTACAGCAACACATACCAGCGCTCAGGAGGCTGAGGCAGGAAGATGGACACAAATTCAAGGGCAGTAAGGCTTACATAGTTCCAGGTCAGCCAGGGCTACATAACGACAGCATGTCTCAAACAAACCAAAAAAAAAAAAAAAAAAAAAAAGAGGGAAGGAGGGAAGGAGGGAGGGAGGGAGGGAGGGAGGGACAGAGTTAAGAAAAAAAAAAAGGAAGGCCAAGCAAAAAACGAATTTATGAGTTTTGCCTATATTTTAGAAATGATGTGTTCTTAGGCATGGTGGTGCATGCCTTTATACCCAGAACTTGGGAGGCTGAGGTAAGAGGATCACTGTGAGTTCAAGGCCAGCCTAGGGCTACAGAGTGAGTTCCAGGTCAGTCTGAGCTAGAGTAAAACCTTGCCTTGAATACAAAACAAAAAATGTGACAGATGAACTTACATTTCAACAATAAATTAGTAATGTTAAAAAGTTAAATTGTTTCTTCTACAACTTAAAATATGTATATAACTTTAGGGTTAGAAAGATGGCTTAGCAGTTAAGCCCTTGCTTGTGAAGCCTAAGAGCCCTTGTTCGAGGCTCAATTCCCCAGGACCCACGTAAGCCAGATGCACAAGGTGGCGCATGTATCTGGAGTTCATTTTCAGTGGCTGGAGACCCTGGTTTGCCCATTCTCTCTCTCTCTCTCTCTCTCTCTCTCTCTCTCTCTCTCTCTCTGTCGCTCTCAAATAAATAAATAAAAATAAAAATGCTTGGGCTGGAGAAATGGCTTAGCGGTTAAGATGCTTACCTGCAAAGCACAAGGACCCAGGTTTGATTCTCTATGTCCCACATATGCCAGATGCACATACATGTCTGGAGTTCATTTGCAGTGGTTAGAGGCCCTGGCATGCCCATTCTCCCTTTCTCTCTCCCTCCCTCTCTTTGTCTCAAATAAATAACTAAACTCATTTAATAAATAAATAAAAACTTTAATATATATATATATACATATATATATATATATATAACTTTACATATCATTTATTACTTTGTATTGCATATTTACTTATTTACTTAAAAGAGAAATGCATAACCAGAAATAATAATAAAGCTGTATCCATGCCTTAAATTCTTAAGATTTCAAGTTACAAAGAGTCATTTAACAACTTGTTAGATTGTCCTAAGAGCTGTTTCCAGACTTACGCTGGCTGATGTTGTAGCTGCCATATTCCACCAAAAGCGGCTTGTCGGAGAGCCGGGCAGTACACTGGAGCTGAACGTGAGCCAGGGGGCTGGGCACCCGGAAGATAGTCTGGTGATCCACGTAGGAGCCGCAGTACCTGAGAGGACATGAGTCAGGGGGTACGCGCGGCCGAGGGGCCCTAGGATGCCTAACACTGCAGCTAACAGCAGTTATGTCCACGCTGTGGGACTACGATCTGGTAACTCTGCCCCCTTGAGGTTTCTCTTTTGCTAAATAGAATGAGAAGAGAGGCACTATCTGCTCGCTGCTTTCTTCACCAGTGCTGTAAATCAGAACTGTGGACTTAATGCTTTCAGCTTCTCACTGTAAAAAAATAATAGGGCTGGAGAGATGGCTTAGCAGTTAAGCGCTTGCCTGTGAAGCCTAAGGACCCCGGTTCAAGGCTCGATTCCCCAGGACCCACGTTAGCCAGATGCACAAGGGGGCACACGCGTCTGGAGTTTGTTTGCAGTGGCTGGAGGCCCTGGCGTGCCCATTCTCTCTCACTCTCTGCCTCTCTCTCTCTCTCTCTCTCTCTGTAGCTCTCAAATAAATAAATAAATAAAAATAAACAAAAAAAATTTTAAATAATAATAATAATATGTAACAAGAATTTTGCTTTTATCCACAAACCTCTCTGTAAAGTACAGTGGGATCTTTGAGCTCAGCTTTAAAATATGCTAAGAATTGCATCAACACTCGAAGCAAAAGAAAACAACATTAATTCAATCAAAATTGAAATCTGATGTGCACTGCAAGACTTGTCCTGGGCCAAATTTCAAAGGAATTATGTGGATCTCCAACAGTCCCTCAACTTGACTGTTTTCCTCACCTCTCATCACGTAATACCAGCAGGGTTCCCAGTGTCCGTTTGAGTAAATGTCCCTCTGCTTAATAATTCTTACACATGAGTACTGTGGTTAATGGAGTGTGGAATATTATTTTAAGCCATGATAAGTCAGGTTACCGCCCTGTGTGGGCGAGCCTTTCCGTAGTGCGAAACCTGCCAGGTGTCTGTGGGAAACAAGGCTTGGGGGACACGCTCCTCTGTAGTCCATGAATGTCAAGCACACTAGGACCCCAAAGCACGTGGGAACTCTATGCATTCCACTGACATTCGGGGGCAGACAATCCATGAAGAAAAGAGGGAAGGGGTAGGCACGTGTGATTCAGGAATAGTCTTTGCAAGCAGCTAAAGTTCAGGAACAGAAAATGATGCAGGATTTTGGGGTTCAGAAGGGTAGCCCAGATTTATGAGCCCCAATTTTGGGTCATGTCCTATTTTTAACAAATAATTGATTTAAGAAAAAACAGGGGCTGGAGAGATGGCTTACTGGTTAAGGTGCTTGCCTGCAAAGCCAAAGGACCTCAGTTCAATTCCCCAGTACCCACATAAGCCCGATGCACAAGGTGGCACATGCATCTGGAGTTTGATTGCAGTGGCTGAGGCCCTGGTGTGTCCATTCTCTCTCTCTCAAAAAAAAAAAAAAAAAAAACGGGGGGGGGGAATGGAGTCTTTCACTAGATTGAGGGATGCAAGGGGAAGACTGGATTGGTTGGTTTGTAGATTTAAAGGACAGGTTTTAGGGACATCCCACCTGGGGAGTGAAGGTGCCCACTGAGGTTAGTGTGCCAGTTTGTGGACAGCAGGGGGCACTGCAGCTGTTGTAGATGTGTCTCCATCAGACACAAGTTTCATTCCTGCCTAAGCCCGGGTGGCATCTGTTCTCTCTTTGGTCCTCTCTTCCTAACCCAAGCCATCTAAAAGAAGCTAGCTTTCTGCTGAGCCTTGACAGATGGTGCTAGGCCAGCTTCTGAACCACAAGGAGAAGATGGTGGCTGAGGGGACCACCAGGACAAGTTGGAACCAGACTCTGAGAGGTGCTTTAAAGCCAAGCTAAGCTTTGGAGGGCAAAGTCTACTTTAGTTGGTCATCTTGAGACAAGAATCTTGTGTTCTGAGAACACAATGACTATGAATGTGTGTGTGTGTGTGTGTGTGTGTGTGTGTGTGTGTGATTTTTTTCTTTTGGGGCTCTCCGTCACCATCTAGAATTTTCTTACAAAGATGAGCTCCCCTCTGTAATGACTTGAATGTGCAGTGTCCCCTATAGCCTCATGTGTTTGAATGCTTGGTCCTCTGCTGGTGGTGCTGTGTGGGAATTTGTCACAGCTTTAGGAGGTGGAACCTAGTTGGAGGAAGTGAGCCACTGGGGTCCACTGTCCCTGGCTGTTTCCCCTCTCTCTGCTTCACTATCAGCTGCCACAGTGTAACTACTGCCTCGCATTCCTGTTACAAGAATGAGACGTTCATGCTGCCATGTCTTCTCTTCCATGACACATCCCCTGACACTGTAAGCCAGAATGGGCCCTTCCCCCTTAAGTTCCTTCTGCCACATATTTCTGTCACAGCAATAAGAAAAAATAACACATGTGAAGGGAGAAGCAAGAGGAAAGGAACCTTTGCATCCATGTTTGGACTGGAGTTTCAAGGGTTTTCGCATGTCATGGAGAATGATGGTGGTTGATGGAAGGAAAGCCTAAAGTGTCAGCAGTTGAAGAAAAGCCAACCAAAGTCGGTGTACATTATAAATACAGATGTATGATGAATAATGCAAGTGAGACTGAAAGAAGTGAGGCACTTGTTAAAGGTTAAGTAGCAAACAGTAAGAACCAGAGATTGTACACAAGTTGGCGCGATGCTAAACTCTAGCGCATTCCAGCACACCAAAATCATACTGGGCTAGTTTTATTAAATAGTCCAGGGTTCTAATGCACCATTCCAGCTGTCCTGAATATGCAGACCTCACTCCATGTTCTCTGAATACTTCAGAAAAAAAGAAAATCTCCCGTTTCCTCCAGTGGCTGTTAGCCCTAATTCCCTTAGACCAACTTCTCAGCAGGATATCTGAGTATAACAGGACAGGTATAGAAAGGGCTAGGGATTTAAGTCCCAAGCACACAAACTGTATCACATAAATCTGCAAGGATTTCAGCCAGCTCTTGGGAGGAACTGTCCCTTCTGGGAAAGCATTTGGGTCAGAGAGCTTTCCTTGTATTTCTTGGGAAGACACATAACTCCCTGGGCTGCCATTACTTAGTAGAAAAAATTTCTCCCTTTCTCAAAGCACAATTCATCTTTAGACTTACAACTTCACAAAAGATGTTGTGGAAGTTTGTGCCTTAGGTCTGTCTCTACTTGCATGGCATACCAAAATGGAATATCTGTAAAGTTTTGGGGTATATCCCAAGTGTTTATTCAACCAATGTTATTTCCAAAACAGTATTGTTATTCACATTAATATCCAATACTTTCCAATATAGTTTGTATTATTTGACTGGATACTAGAAGTAACCTGATAAAAACCTTGTTACATCCCAAAAATCAAAGATATTAAATAATTTATCCTAGTTAATATAGGTACTAAATTTCAGACAGTGTCAGAATTTGAACCCAGGTCTTCTTACTCCAACATAATAAATCCTTGGTTCCCAAAAGGAATACAGGTTACATTTTACTACTGGATTTAAGGATGCCTTCAAATCTCAAAGGTTCCTTTCCAGTGAAGACAAGTGACTGTTTTTCAAGCCGACTCTAAAGGACCTAAGAGCAGGTTGGTTATTTGAGAAAAACGCTTATGAAGAGGTTTCGCTGATGGAATAACAATGAGCAAAACTACTAGGATGCACCTCTAAAAGTGAACCAAGTAGCTATGCTGCGAGACAGGAATTCTCTAGTTTTGCATACTAATTTTATTGAATGCCTGTTACAGTTTCAGAAGCAAATCAACAATATCTAAGGAATAGACAGAGAGAAAGAATGAGAATGAATAGGGACCTCCTTGATTGGTTCAAGGATGTACATGTCTCTGAGTCTCTTTCTGATCAGTCTCAACCCAGTGCCTAGTCTTAGGGTCTCGCCAGTTCCATCAGGCCTCTCCTATCACACAGGATTGGCTCACGACCTCTTACATCAGAACAGCCATTATTTGTTATTTTTTTCAGTGGCTCCAGGATTTGAAAACTTCATCTGCCGAAAGGGTTTTATGACAAGAAGAATCTAATCATGGATCGTCCAGGGGCAGAGTAGAGAGGCAGCAGAAGCCCCAAGACACAGATCTGAATCGGCCCGTGTCACCAGGAGCTGGCTGACCTTGTGCAAGTTTCTTAACTACAAAGTCTCTGGGGACAAGGAGCCCAAGGCTGTGGGCATCTCACCATGTTCCTTTTATGTGAAAATCACTTACATGTGCTCATTAATTTCCCACCATCCATGTTCACAACCTTTCATACTCTTCTTAGTTATTGAATAGTTGTGGAATTTCAGGGCGATACCAAGAGTTGATAGGGGAGTCTGAAAAAAAAATGAACACCAAATCAGAAAAGGCCTTTGGCTGAAGAACATGTTTCAAGCTAAAATGTTCCTGGTCACTCATTACTCTTCCCCTCACTCGGTTGTTGTAAGGGTGTTCTCTTGGTGTTCTGTGGTCCTTTCTGGGGGACCCAGGTTCTACTCTTCAGGTCCCACGTAAGCCAGATGCACAAGGTGACACAAGCGTGTATGGTCACACATGCACACAAGGTGGTTCAAGTGTCTGGAGGTCAATTACAGTTCCTGGAGGTCCTGGCATGTCAATTCTCTTCCTGTCCCTCTCTCTCTCTCTCTCTCTCTCTCTCTCTCTCTCTAATAAAAACCAAAAGGCCAGTCTATTGGGCTTGGCCCAAAATAAATAAATAAACCTAAGGGTGTTTGTTACTGGCTGACATCTGTGTTTTCTTAGAGAAGGTCAAAGGAGAAAGCATCGCCTGTGTATTTAAGCAAACACAAGCTGGGCAACTGACCTTTGTATTGCACTGTGCAGTCGGCACACACTTTATGTCTGAGATGCAAAGTGCTCATTTACATTTTCACTTTGATGCAGAAATTTTACTTAAGAAGGTTTTTCTATCTCCAGAGACTTGAATTTGACTCATCCATTTTCAGGTTTTCTAATTTCATCTTGATTAGATTCTTTAAAAAAAATCATGGTTTACATTGCCCTCAAGTTGTTTTGAATTTGTTGTTAAGGATTTTGTTGGAGTCAAATTTATGAATGTTCCAAGATCACCTGTTAGCAGGCGTGTTCTCCTTACATATACTACTAAACTCATCTGAATGATTTAATATCCTTCCTCGTCCCATTCATTGTCTCCTGCAACCTCTACAATCAAACAGGAGATAAGAATTAACATCTCTTATTTGTTTCCCATTTCCCTTCATATTTCTTAGCAATTTTTCTTTGTGAATACTAGTGCTATGTTATTTGTTACAAGGTATTGTTACGGGCTGAAGAGATGGCTTAGTGGTTAAGGCACCTGCCTGCAAAGACAAAGTACTCAGGTTCGATTCCCCAGTATCCACGTAAGCCAGATGCACAAGGAGGCACATGCATCTAGAGTTCATTTACAGAGGCCCTGGTGTGCCAATTTTCTCTCTCTCTCTCTCTCTCTCTCTCTTTCTCTCTCTCTCAAAATAAATAAATAAATAAGTGAATGTTTTTAAAAGAAAATATTATTATAATTCAGTCCTATGGATCACTGCTTTTTAATCCTTGCTTCTCTTACTTTCAAATCAGGAATGCTGCAGCCCTGGTTTAAGCATTGTTCTGTAAGATTATGAACTACTTTTGTTTGGTACATACTTCGTTGTATGCCCTTTATGTTCAGATTTGTGGAGTTCTTTCTTTCTTTCTTTCTTTTTTTTTTTTCTTTTTGGTTTCTTGAGATAGTATCTCACTGTAGTCCAAGCTGACCTGGAATTCACTCTGTAGTCTCAGGGTGGCCTCGAACTCATGGATCCTCCTTCCTCTACCTCCCTAGTGCTGGGATTAAAGGCTTGCGCCACCACGCCCTGCTCCTTTGCTTCTCTTAAGGCGCTGTACCGCTGAGCTACATCTTCAGCTCTATGTAACTACAAAGTTAAGTTTTAGGTCCTATTTTATAATTTGATCTTGCTGTCTTTTCTTTAGATGAATTTGATCCATTAATTTATTGTTCTGACAGTTCTTTGATTTTAATTATGCATTGTTTTATGTGTTTGCATGTGTGTGTGTGTGCATGTGCTTCTTTCTAACTCACACTTAAATACAGTTAGCCATCCTTTGTCACCTAATTTTGAAAGGAAATAAGTCAGATACATGACAGCTCTAATTTCAATATCATAATAAGTCTGTGAGGCAAGTAATATGGTTCCCATTTTGTAGAAGAAAAGCATAGCTGACGAAAGATAAGTAACTCTTCAAAGGTTAGGAAACATAGGCCAGAGATTCGAGCCAAGTCCTTCCTTTCTCCCAGGGCCACTTTCTGCCCAGTGTGTCATGCTTATTGGCAAGTGACATGGGGGACTCAAGAGAAACAGAAAACCGTCTTGGATGAAGGATGCTTGCTGTTTCCCTCACAGAAGCCATGAGAGGGTGACTCCCATCTGGGCAGCATCACACATTTCCTCAGTGATATGAGCAGTGACTAATGTGTCTCATGTGCCCCATAGCAAGCCTCACTGAGGGCTGGTGGACCTTAACTCAGTGATGCTGGGGTGAGGGCGTGCGTGATAGAAACAACTCAGAACAAGGCTCCTCCTTGCTCCTCTTCAGATTCTGAAGTGAACTTCTTGGGAGGGAGGGAATAAAAGCCCAGGAAAGGGTGGAAAATGTTCAGATAAGTAACCATGGAAGCTGAGCATCTTTAGAAACCCAGAAAATGGCTGGAGAGATGTCTAAGCCGCTAAGGCACTTGCCTGCAAAGCCTAAGGACCCATGTTCGACTCTCCATATCTCACCTAAGTCAGATGCATCAAGGTGAGGCAAGCTCAAGGTTATACATGACCACTAGGTGGCACAGGTATCTGGAGTTCGATTGCAATGGCTGAGGCCCTGGCATGCCAATTCTTTCTCTCTCTCTCAAATAAATTAAAAAAAAAATTGTTATTGTTCAAAAGAAACCCAGAAAAGGGATGGGACTGGATTTATTTAGAAAGGGGATAGTTGCCTCTAATCCTGTCTGAGGCATTTTCTACTTGAATCACCTCTGCCTTCGCTTCTTTCCTTTTCTCTAAAATATAATAGGAATATCTCTTAAAACAGAAGCATGTTTTGAAGAATAAGTGAAAGTGTGTGTGCTAAAAACACTGCAGTGCTAAGCAACACTATACACTGGATCCTTTTAGTTTTTCTGATCTGCGCCCTCTTCCCCTTGTGGTCTGTAAGCACCATGACAGTAAGCACTTGGTCGGCTACGAGGGGATCCCATGTGGCAGGGGCATAAAGTGGAGAAAAGCATCAAGATTCACATGAAAAAAAAGCCAGTAAGTGGGAGGAATGGATATCCCACCCCACCAGCACTGTAAGTAAGAGACAGAGCATGCTTGAAAACAGCACGCAGTATACAGACGTGGAAGGTGGGCACAAGGGAGGTGACCCATGAAGGGTCATCACTCTGGTGTCCCCCAGCCGTTTTGAGTGACAAGCTTTCCTAGCTCCCCGGCACACTGTCATTCTCGAGAGTGATTTCCACCCCCAGCGAGCTTTCCATGGCTATCCATGCGCTCTGCCCAGTCCTTCGATGTGGAACACAAGAACCTGAATATTCCAGTGCACGGCGTCCAGACTCCCACCCAAGCCTATAGCGCTGACATGGGGCCTTGTGTATACCAGACATCCCATAGACATTTGCTGAGTGGATAAGAGAGATTGGGGAAAGAATCGAGTGGACTTTAAGCTTCGAGCAACAGCTAATCCTTTTCAAATAAAACCTCTAAACTAGGATGAAACTGTGGCTGTGTATTTTCAAAGACTGTACCTTGCTCTTTGTCACGACTGGAGATGGGACCAGACACTAAACAGGACTGAGGAGAACAGAAGCCAAATTTTGTATTAAATTTTTTTCCTATGACATGAGTCGATATTTTTGTTGCTTAAGTTGATATCTTGTTCATAAAAGTTGTTAATAAATTCAAAGCCATTTTCCAGGTTTAAAAAAAAAAACATGGCTGGAGAGATGGCTTAGTGGTTAAGGCACTTGCCTGCAAAGCCTAATGACCCAGGTTCGATTTGCCAGTACCTACGTAATCCAGATACACAAGAGGATGCATGTGTCTGGAGTTCGTTTGCAGTGGCTGGATGCCTTATCTCACTTTCTCAAAATGGATAAATAAAATATTTTTTTAAAAAACACAGCATTTGGGCTGGAGAGATGGCTTAGCGGTTAAGCGCTTGCCTGTGAAGCCTAAGGACCCTGGTTTGAGGCTTGATTCCCCAGGACCCATGTTAGCCAGATGCACAAGGGGGCGCACGCGTCTGGAGTTCGTTTACAGTGGCTGGAGGCCCTGGCGCGCCCATTCTCTCTCTCTCTCTGTCACTTTCAAATAAATAAATAAATAAATAAATAAAAAAACACAGTATTTTCACATCAATTTCCACTGGGAGAATCATGCTGCTGCTGAGGCATAGGCAGCTGCTCAAAGCCTCCCAAGAGAGGAACAGCTTCATTTAACCCCCACCCCACCCCACTCAGGAGGACAAACCTTGCTTCTGGGAAAGGGTGTCAGCCAGCAAGTTGGTTGCCTGTGTTCCCAATTTCATAAAGATTCATTCTACGGCATTTCCATCCCTTAGCCCATAGCCAAACAGAAAGTGACCCCATATTCTACTATCCTCTGACTGAAAGCTCACAGCGACTGTGTTCAGGACTCTTCATTTTTCAGTCTATGGATTATCACAGAACCAACATTTATTTGACATTTAAGGCATGTCAAATATTTGACAGAGCTTTTCAGAAAGGCATCTTTTTTTCTTGTTGTCATAGTAACCCAAGAAGAAAAATCTGCATTATGGAAGGACTGGCAAGATAGAAATTTGAAGCCCTTCCGTTTTCCTTCCAGAATCCTAATCCTTCATTTTATCCTCACCTTCCCCTATCATCTTCTCAACCTTCAGGCTCACTCGTCATCTGAGATCTCAGAGCCTGAAAATCTGGTAGTGAACTAGGATGCTCTTAATTATTGTGAAAATGATCAAGATATATATATATATATACATATATGTGTGTGTGTAATTTGGTTTCTTTGTTGTTTGTTTTTATTTATTTGAGAGCAACAGAGAGACAAAGAGTCAGAGAGAGAGAAAGAGAAAGAGAGAGAGAATGGGCACGCCAGGGTCTTCAGCCACTGCAAGTGAACTCCAGACGCATCTGGCTAATGTGGGTCCTGGGGAATCGAGCCTCGATCCAGGGTCTTTAGGCTTCACAGGCAAGGAAGGGCTTACCCCGCTAAGCCATGTCCCCAGCCCGTGTGTGTGTGATTTAAGGATGCATGTCATCAGGACACTGAGAGCAGTCATCAGATTTGGGGTCCAGTGATGAAGTTACTTGAACTACTTATTTGGTATGACCACACACAAATAATCACATATGCATGCACATTTCCTCTCACCTCTGGGTCCTCCCCTCAGCTATTTTCTTTCTTGAACATTCTTATCCTAGAACCTACAAGGTAGCTCCCATTTCTCACTCAGGCTCTCTGCAAATGTTCCCTTGCCAGGGAGGCTTTCTCTGACCATTCTATTTAAGATAAAAACAACCTTCACACGGACAACTTCCCACCCAAGCTATAGAGCCTCCCACCTTGCCTATTTTATTATCCTCCATAACACTTATCACCATGTGACATACTACATACAAGAAGATTAGTTCCCGAATCTTCATGGATCCTCAAGTCCTTTCTATAAAATGGCATAATATTTACACAAATGCACACCCTCCGCACACTTCAAATCATCTTTAGACTGCCCTAACTACCTAGTATCACGAAATGCTATGTAAATCATGACTGTGGCGTATTGTTTTGGGCATCATGGCAAAAATAACGTCTGCCGGTGTTCAGGATAGGGGTATTCAATCAGCTATTGGCTGAAACAACACATGCAGAATCCACAGACAAGGAGGCTAGCTGGGTATGTCACCTGCTTGTTTGTCCCATATCTCCCCCTAGTGGAGGAGAGCAGAAGTTAAATGTTCTGTTTCACAAATTCACAGATTCTCAGACTATTAAGTGGCTGCCTGGCCCACAGCAGTCATTCAGTGACATGCTGATGAATTCAAGCTGCACGTGTTAGCCCCTTACGTCTAATTGTGATACTAGTGAGCCATGACTTTACACATATACCCTGAATAAGCAATGATGACCCTTGTCCCTGTCTCTTTGTGGCACTGCAGTAGGAGAGAGAAAAGTAGTTTTAAGACAAAGATTTGAAAAAGTAAAAAATGCCCTAAGTAGGAACAGAGGGGGATGTATGTATTTCATATGACTTTACATTTTGGTTTACATATGCAACTGAATACTGACTGCCTAACTCGAGTTTTATTGTTATTAATTCCCACTGAGAAGTCATTAATAACTGATTAATGATCTCTATCATATGACTTTGCATTTTTAAAACATAAATAAGCAGAAGTAAATTAGAGAAATAAGACTGGGTCTGATGACAGCAGTCAATTTGCCAATTGAGGGTCAAAATTTCAGAAATGTTTCATTTACTTGGTAATATATTTCAATAATATTGAAACTTTGTAAAAAAGATAATTATGTGCTTATAACTTAGAAATAAATGTTATAGGGCTACAGAGATTGCTTAGCAGTCAAGGCACTTGGCTGCAAAGTCTAAGGACCCATGTTTAACTCTTCAGGTCTCATGAAAGCCAGACACACAAGGTGACACAAGCCCACAAGGTCGCACATGTGTACAAGGTGGCACATGTGTCTGGAGTTCAATTGCAGTGGCTGGAGGCCCTAGAGTGCCAAGTCTCTCTCTCTCTCTCTCTCTCTCTCTCTCTCTTGCTTTCTCTCTCTTACTCTTTCATAATTTAAAATAATTAAAGAAATAAAGGTGATAACATTTAAAAGTGAAATTCTACTAATAATAGACAAGCAGTATTTTTCATGATGCCAGTAAAATGAGGCCACCTGAAATTTCCAGGTACACTTGCATTTCGGAGGATAGTAGCTTGGGTAATATGGACTTGAAATTTTCCCTTCAAAGGCAGTGAGTTCTTTGACCAATATTGTGTTTTCACATTCTGAAAGAAAAAAAAAAGATATCCACATGCAAGATTAGCAATTAGGAGGTTATGGGGAACTATACTACATACATTCCTCTAATTAAAAATGCACATTTCAAGCCAGGTGTGGTGGTGCATGCCTTTAGTTCCAGCACTCTGGAGGCAGAGGTAGGAGGATCACCATGAGTTCAAGACCACCCTGGGCTACACTGAAATCCTACTTCGAAGAACCAAAAAAAGAAAGGAAAAGAAAGAAAAGAAAAGAAGAAAAGAAAAGAAAAGAAAAGGCATATTTTCTTGATTAACAAGATGGTGCATTTTTGAGCTTTTATTTATTTATTAATTTATTTATTGGTGGGATTTTGGAGGTAGGGTCTCCCTTTAGCCCAGGCTGACCTGGAATTCACTATGTAGTCTCAGAGTGGCCTCAAAGTCTTGACAATCCTCCTACTTCTGCCTCCAAGTGCTGGGATTAAAGGTGTGTGTCACCACACCTGGCTGAACTTTTATTTTTTAAAAAGAGAAATAGCACTGTACAGATGCTGAGCTAACATATTTTTCCTCACATTCCATATTTATTTTTAAACCCTATATTTTTAAAGGCAGACCTACAAGGATCTTCCTACTGCCCTTGAAAATAGCTCTAGATGAAGAGACAGGAACAGCAAATGGCCCTTCTAAGAAACCAAAGCTTCAGACACAGACCTCCTCCCCCAAGCTCTCAGTTATAGTAACTACAATCGTCTGTCCTCTTACCTTTCTCTCTTTTGTATTACCCAATTGACATCTTTATTTTTTTCAAGGCGGGGGGGCCTTGAGGTAGGGTTTCACTCTAGCTCAGGCTGACCTGGAATTCACTATGGAGTCTCAAGGTGGCCTCGAACTCACTGTGATCCTCCTACCTCTGCCTCCCGAGTGCTGGAATTAAAGGTGTGCGCCACCACGCCCAGCTCCAGTTGACATCTTTATGCTAAGTTAATAGTTCTTTATTAAATTCACTCTATTCTCCTTCTGCCTGGCTCTGAATCCGAGTCCTTGACTGAGTAGCATTACAACACAGTCTTGGGATAAATAACACTACAGCATCGTAACAAATATTCCCTAAAGTGGCTTTTTTTTAAATTGCAGACTTACTTTGTTCTGGGATGACTTCAAAATATGCTCGGATTCCTGACAGCCTCCGTATATTAGGAGATTTGAGTGTCACGAGCATGAGGTTGTTGGTAGAAACAAAGGACATTAGTGTTCTGGTAGGTTCACAAATTCTGAAACCAAATTTAAAAAAAATCATGGAGATGGAAAGATGGCTTAGCATTTAAGGCACATGCCTGCGAAGCCTATGGACCCATGTTCGATTCTTCAGGTCCCACGTAAGTCAGATGCACATGGTGGCACATGCATCTAGAGTTCATTTGTAGTGGCTAGAGGCCCTGGTGTGCCCATTCTCTCTCTCTCTCTCTCTGTCTCTCTCTCTCTGTCTGTCTCTAACAAATAAATAAAAATAAAATCTAAAAAAAAAAAACATGAATAATAGCTTATGCAAGGAATGGGCCTCCACCCTGCACTGTGGTGCACATCCCCAGAGCCAGAAGGCCTTCCTCAGTGAGCAGCCAGAGGGATCTGCAGATGGAATGGAACAAGACAGAAGCATTGTGACATATGTAACCATTGTTGAAAATAAGGTAACTTAAGGATTCTTTTAAAAAAAATTGCAAGCAAAGAGAGGGAGAGAAAAGAGACAGACAAAGAGAATGGGTACATGAGGGCCTCTAGCTGCTGCAAATGAATTCCACAGGCATGTGCCACTTCGTGCATCTGGCTTTCAACGGATAGTGGGGAACTGAACTCAGGTCGTTACGCTTTGCAGGCAAGCACCCTAACCACTAAGCCATCTCCCCAGCTCCTAAGGTATACTTTTAATAGTGAATAATAAATAACAATTTCTTTCAAAATACCAATTGTTATTAGGTTATCAAATATTATTTGCCCACAAACAGATATTTAGTATTAAGTAAAAATTAAAATATGAATAAGTATCTGTGTCTGTATTCACATTTATATGAATGAAGGATTTATATTAAAATGTAACATAAACTTGCAGGATAATGAGACTGTAGCTATTATTTTATGTGACCTCAATTTCTATAATGAACACATCCTATCTTTGTAATTAGAAAGAAAATTTTAATTGTTTAACTAACATGATAGAAGCATCATAGGATATTTATTTTCATATTCTATACAACAGCAAACTTCATTGTCATTACAATAAGAGTAAAGTTAAACAAAATGTCTGACGCACTTTTGATTTATTAGCTAAAGTTCATGTTGTGCAGATGTTAAAACCTTGGTGCTACAATGAAAAACATTAAATCTGACTGTGGTGGTTTGATTCAGGTGTCCCCCATAAACTCAGGTGTTCTGAATGCTAGGTTCCCAGCTGATGGCAATTGGGAATTAGCGCCTCCTGGTGGTGGTGTGTTGTTGAGGGTGAGCTTATGGGTGTTATAGTCAGTTTCCCCATGCAAGTGTTTGGCACTCTCTCCTGCTGCTATTGTCCACCTTATGCTGGCCAGGGGTGATGTCCACCCTCTGCTCATGCCATCGTTTTTCCCTTCCATCATGGGGCTTCCCCTCGGTCCTGTAAGCCAAAATAAACCTCTTTTTTTACCATAAGCTGCTCTGGGTTGGGTGATTTCTACCAGCAATGTGAACCTGCCTGCAACACTGACAGACGCTGACAAGAGAAATAAAGAATCAGGTTTACTAGATAGAGCAGGGCTGAGTCTTTGACCACACAGGTATACACAATTGGGTTTTTTCAAAGATGCCAACAAGAGAGCCTGTATATACCTGTACAAGATGGTGCTCCGGATTGGCAGGAGGGCGTCATAGATGGTCAGAGAGTCAGTGACGCAGTTGTCAGCTTCAAGTTGGATGGATTCAATGGAAAGGCGAATGAGATAGCCCACTACGGCCACGAGCTTGAAGTGACACATGAGCCTCCCCGAGGTTGCAGAGATTTCCAGAGGGTAGCGGAGGCTCAGGTGATCTGCGTAGAAGTACTGAGAGCATCCTTTGTCTGCGGAGAGAAGATTTACCTTTTCCTCCATTTATTTGCTTATTTATTTATTTATTGTTACCATTCATTCATTCATTCATGCTAAGGGATGACTTCTCTAGAAATACTTACAGAAAAATAATGAACCAAAAGGGCCGTGTGTGTGGTGAACATCTGCTGTCCTTGCCAGCCTAGAGTCCGTTCTCCTCTTTTTGATAACAGCACCTAGCTTAGCTATTCTTTTGAGAAACTGTCCCTATTTGGTCTGTTGTTTAATTGGGGGTAAAATCACCTCTCATTCTAGAAAGGAACACATGACCCCGTCAGACATAAAAGTTGGTTCAGGGGCTGGAGAGATGGCTTAGTTGTTAAGGTGCTTGCCTGCAAAAGTCAAAGGACCCAGATTTGATTCCCCAGGACCCACATTAGCCAGATGCACAAGGTGGTGCATGCCTCTGGAGTTTGTTTGCAATGGCTAGAAGCCCTGGTGCACCCATTCTCTCTGTCTCTCTCCTTCTCTCCCTCTTCCTCCCTTTCAAATAATTAATAAATGAATGAAGAAAAAAGTTTTAAGACATAAAACAAAGAGGCCTGGGTGTGACTCTCATTAAAAAAAAAAGTTGGGCTGGAGAGATGGCTGAGCGGTTAAGGCATTTGCCTGCAAACCTAAAGGATCCTGGTTCAATTCTCTAGGACCCACGTAAGCCAGATGCACAAGGTGGCGCATGCATGTGGAGTTCGTTTGCAGTGGCTGGAGGCCCTGGTGCACCCATTCTCTCTCTCTCTCTCTCTCTCTCTCTCTCTCTCTCTGTCCCTCTCTCTCTGCCTCTTTCTCTCTCTCAAATAAATAAATAAAATATATTTTTTAAAAAACTTGGTTCAGAATAGGCACATCAGCCAATATGGATAACAGGAATCAGCATTAGGGCTTCTCTAAGAACTTTAAGAAAATATAAGTGCAGGAGTCCCCACTATGATTGAGAAAATGACAAGTTACAAGCTTTGGTTTGCTGCCACAGTGGAAGAACACACAGTCATGAGGCCTTCACAGACGACAGCAGAAATGTAAAATCCGGTAATCATGTTGTTTTAGAGCCTGGACCCAACCACACCTGAAGCCAGTATATTCCATATTTTCCTCAGGGCAGAAATACATAAGCCAGTCAAATTTGTGCTAAAGTCAATATAAGCACATTGCTGTCACAACAAAAAGAGGACTGAAAGATATGATCATCAGAAAATTGAAACTGTGGCCCAAGAGATACCAATGGGAAGTAAGGAAGAAAGAAACACATGAAGTTAATTTACCAGAGCCTATGGCTGATGAGTAATCCGACCGAAGCCCAACTGTATTGAAAAGGTGCATAGAAAAGAAGATCATTAGTCTCAGATCTCATGTTGTTGGAATTTTACTTAGTAAAAGTTAGTTTTAGTTCTTCTTTAAAAATAATCAAACAAATAAATAAAAATAATCAAACATGTCCAGGATGGGTGATACTTTACAAGGAGCCAGTGACGGGGGGCAGGGGGCAGTATCTATAGGTATTTGCAGCTCATATAGGACAGCTATGAGTTGTTGAAACCAAGGAGCTATGACAGTTCATTATGCTATTCCTTTTACTTTAAAGCCTCCACAGTACAATTCCAAAACAATTTCAATGGTTTAAGAAAAAAAAAAACAAACAAAAAAAGCAACTGGGGGCTAAAGAGATGGCTTAGTGGTTAAGTCATTTGCCTGTGAAGCCTGAGGACTCATGTTCTAATCTCCAGATCCCACATAAGCCAGACACACAAAGATGAACCAAGTGCAAGGTTGCACATGCCCACTAGGTGGTACAAACGTCTGAAGTTTGATTGTAATGGCTGAGGCCCTGGCACACCAATTCTCCCTCTCTCTCTCTCTCTCTCTCCAAAATAAAAAAAAAAAAAAGAGCAACTAAGCAAATAACAACAATTAGTTCTATGACTGAAATAGTTAATGTATTGTAGAATTTTCTACTTGAGATCTTTTTCTCATTCATTCATTTAAAAAAATATTTATTAGCCACCTTCCATGTGCCTAGTATATATATATGTCAATATAATTTCTATTAATATTTGCAAATTTACATAAAAACAGAAAGCTACAGAAATTTGGGATAACACATGATTCACTTTGCATTTTCACGGGGCTATGCAAGAGTCCATTTCATATTCATTGGGGGAGGTGGGTGTGATGTAGGGCCTCGCTCTAGCCCAGGCTGACCTGGAGTTCACTGTGTAGTCTCGGAGTGGGCTTGAACTCACGGTGATCCTCCTACCTCTGCCTCCCGAGTGCTGTGATTAAAGGTCTGTGTCACCACACTCAGTTTGTATTTTTTTTCTTTTTCTTTTCTTGATTGTTTTGAGGTGAGGTTTCACTCTAGCCCAGGCTGACCTGGAATCCACTATGTAGTCTCAGGGTGGCCTTGAAACTCACAGCGATCCTCCTGCCTCTGCCTCCCGAGTGCTGGGATGAAAGGCATGCGCCACCACACCAGGCCCAGAACAGGCCATTTTAGATCCCCGCACAGTCAAGCAGTTACGGAAAGGGCACTGGGAAGCAGATTTCAAAAAACAGCCCTTCATTTAGTGGTGCCAAATCCTCAGTCAGCTTCTGACTTTCCACAAAGGTGAGAGATTAACCAAGAGCCATAAAACACATTCAGATATTCTTCATGGCTCAACAAAGCAGAGCAGATAAACTGACATTCTAATTCTTGAGCCAAACATGCCCGGGCACGTTTTTGCAAAGGACTGCTCGACACCATTCCACATGCGGCAAAGTAAGGCTTCTGCCCAACTGCTTGTCCTCACATTCACAGAGCACAAGCAAGTGCCTGACTTCCCTGTCAGGCAGTATTGCCCACCGGCTGGTTTTCCTACCCAAAAGTCTGCTACACCCTGACTCCACCTTAACCCTCAAAGGTCTCAGTGACCAGACTCCACTCAGCTGGTTCCCTCCCTGGCTCCAGATCTGTTCATCTGCCCTCCACACCCCTCCAAAGTTTAAATCACGCTCACTTTATGTTGGCTGCACTGAAAGTTCAGGAAAGCCTTTTTCCTTGTCTTTGTCTGGAGAAGGGTTCTAATCTTGGCCACTTCACCCAAGAGCTAAACTAATGTTTCAGTCCCAGAAAGAACAGGACCTAATGTAGGAGAAGGTCTCTCTGGAGAAGGGAAGCTTAGATTACCTTCAGTAAAATTCTTCCTTTTCAGGCTGGAGAGAGATGGCTTAGTGGCTAAGATGCTTGCCTGCAAAGCCAAAGGACCCAGGTTTGATCCCTCAGGACCCATGTCAGCCAGATGCACAAGGTGGTGCATGTGTCTGGAGTTTGTTTGCAGTGGCTGGTGTGCCCAATTCTCTCTCCACTTTTTTCTCTCTTTCTCTCTCTCTCAAATAAATAAATGAATGTAAAACTTTTTTAAAAAAAAATTCTTCCTTTTCTAAAACTTTATTCCTTGGGGACTTAATTACATGAACCGGATATATGTATGATGGTAAACACTTTAATAAATTCAATTTTGTATACTTTGGTCAAAGTACTGTACATAATAACATTGAGAAATTTCCTCAACCATCATACCATAGTAGCTCAATGTCATCGGTTAATCCTGTGCACGTGGCATTGTGGAAGAGAGCGCTTCCCTGCGATTTTCACTTCCATAATGGCAAGTATCAGGAATGCGGCGGGGAGGGATGCTTAGAGGAGAACTAGCCAGCAATCACCGTTTAGAACCACAGAGTCCATGTCCACAGCCAGGCCCTGCAAGCTCCCCACAGAGGTCCGGTTCACGACGCTGGTTTGGATGGAGTCCTTCAAGACGGCTGCCACACACTCCTCACAGAAGATGTGGCCCTTGGCGTGTGGCATGACGAACACTGTCCAGAAGTGCACCAGGAGGCCCCCTTGGTTGTTGCTGCTATGGTGAAAACCAAGAGAGAGATGTTCAAGGACACATCTTGGGTAGTCGGCCTCCACAGGAAGGCAGAAACCCGAGGGGTAGGGCCACTGCCCTTAAACACACCCTTAGAATGCATCTAACGCCCTTCCACAGGCAGCCAGGACTGGAAGGAGGCAGCGCCACCCTCTGTGTGTCCTTGTGTTGGATTCCAATCCAGAATTATTACTGCATAGTTTCGGCTACACAGAGAATAAGCCCTTTCTAAGGGTGTCGAGCCATACTTACTGCCGCTGACGCTAGCAGCAGCTGCTTTTGACATGTCCCCATGTCCAGGCATGTGTCAGCTCTGCTCCGCACCATTTAATTTTCAGAGAAAGGTACTATTATCATCCCAGCCTGGTAGCTGAGGAAATTGAGACCGGATCTAATTCAGAATTGCGTGGCAATCTGAGGGGATCCAGAACCGAAGGCCAATTTGGGTTTCAAAGTGTCCCCAGAGCCTGAGCTCCCCGCTTACAAATACTACAGGGTTTATGAAGGAAACCTACGGCAGTGTTTGTAAGTTGGGGAACGTAAAACTAAGAAAAAATAAATAAGTAAGCTTCTTTCCAAGACTTCTCAGTATCTGTTGATATGCCAATGTGGACTGTGAATCTCTGCCAGCTATGTAGGGGTAGGAGGAGCTAGCCCGCGGGCTACCACATCAGGGGCACAATTTTTCCCAAGAAATTATTATACCCTGATACTTTTGTTCTCTCAGATTTCTAGTGACCAATTTTTTCACTGAACAGATTTTGAAAGATAGTGATCTGTGCTTTATTTATTTGTTTTTTTTTTTCTGTGCTTTATTTTTGCCTCCACCAAGCACTTTTTGCAGCAGCCGTGTTTATGCCCATTTTGCTCAGAGGCACTGATGAAGGGATTCTAGCTGGGTACATGTTGGGGAAGACTTGACAGATAAAGAGCAAACACTCAAACCCTCACGGTGACAGCCCGGCTGATTGGTGAGCCAGTAGGTGTCCTCACAGGGTCTTTACCACAACTGCTCCTGAGAAGCGACTTGACAGTGGTGGTGCCTCCGTCCACCCATGGCCTTAGGAGAGTTTATAGTGATGAGGGTAGGAATCCTCAAACAAGGGCATACGTTACCTGACATCTGCAACGACCGACTGCTTATAAAATTTGGAGAAGGCAGAAGTTGTATAAACAAGATTCACCTAAAAACAAGAGGATTAAGGTGTATGTATTTATGTGTGGTTTTTGTTTTGTTTTGTTTTGCTTTTGCTTTTGCTTTTGCTGTTGAGGCAGGGAAGATGTCCTAATTCTTTCAAACTTGACTTCCTCAGAGCTAGCACGATGGAAAGCATGCCTCAAATTGAAGGCTTCTAACTCCAGACCTAGATGTTACTTCCCAAATTAAAATAATGGCTTTGCTCCCTATAGCAATTCTACTTAACTTTGCTCTGCTATCTGTGAGGAATGCCAGTTACTCTTCTCCGTTTATAACCCTTAAAGACTTAATCAAGTTTTACTTCTGGGTTCAGCCTATTCCCAAGGTTAATTTTATCCACAGCTAACACATCAAATTCATTTAAATACATTTTGACTCAACCTCATTTCCGTGATACCTTCCTGGGCTGGAGAGATGAAGGTGTCTGCCTGCAAAGCCAAAGGACCTCAGTTCAATTCCCCAGGACCCACATAAGCCAGATGCACAAGGTGGCACATGTTTTTAGGGTTCGTTTGCAGTGGCTGGAGGCCCTGGCGAGCACATTCTCTCTCTCTCTCTCTCTCTCTCTCTCTCTCTTTCTCTTTCTCTCTCAAATAAATTAAAAAAAATTTTTTTTTTGGTTTTTCCAGATAGGGTCTCACTCTAGCCCAGGCTGGTCTGGAATTCACTATGGAGTCTCAGGGTGGCCTCGAACTCACGGCGATCCTCCTACCTCTGCCTCCCGAGTGCTGGGATTAAAGACGTGCACCACCACGCCCGGCTATCAAATAAATAAAATTTTTTTAAAAGATGCGGTCCTGTTTTAGCCACAAGGGGGCGTGTGGCGTGCACAGTCAGGTCGTCTTGCAGCTGAATCTTGTGACAGGCAGCCACCATTTTAAAACTCCCTAAGTGGATCTCAAAGGAGGGATTTGCAATCAATTTACTGTCAATGTCTTCACTCGGTTTCTTAAACCAAACTCATTTTCCTCTCCAACCCTTCTTCTCTTCTGTTTCTTCTCCTGCATTGCAGCAAAGTCATCCACCAAAATGTCCAGTTAGAAAACCCCCAAATCAAAAAACCTTCACAATTATATAGTAAAGTGGGAAACTGTGAGCTCTCAAATTGAAATTAGCGGTAAACACAACACATATTGCCTAAGCCTCATGTGCCTCGGCGGGTTGTTTGTTTTGTTTTACATGCCCACCTCCTTTGAGGAATAAATAATTGGGGCCCCAACGTGAGAGGACAGGGTTCGGTGTGGTCCCTAACTTCTAGAGCAGTGCTAAATGAGGGGCAGTGTGACCACCTGCTGCCCTCTCGCAAGCCCTCCTCACCCACCCTGTGCTAAGGCCCCTCTTAACGTTACTGTGCAAGCACAACTTGGCAGAAACTTTCTAGCTAGCACTATGTGCCAAGAGCCACGGATGAGCATTTTTCTATTTGACAAGGTAATTATACTTTCAGGAAATCATCTAAGGAAGTACTCAGAGACACACATAGTTTATGTGACAGTTTTGATGTTCCATTACATACTGTGTCAAAAAAAAATACAGGAACAGTTTAAACATTGAATAAAAAGATTGTTAAACATTAAGGGTACTAACACTTGTTTTTAACTAATACTTATGTAGAAACATGCAGTATAATGCGAAGGAAGATGTCAAATTATAAAAACCTACCAGCACTCCAAATATTGTATTATCCTCCATGTCCATTCAGTCCAGAAAAACAAAACTTATCTGGTGATGACATTAAAGAATTTGATGCTTCTTTTTATAATTTTCCAAATTTTACTACTTTTATAATAAATATTTATTACTTGAATAATGAGAAAGTTGTTTTTTGTTTTGGGGCTTTTTTTTTTTTCTTTTGGTTTTTCAAGGTAGGATCTCACTCTAGTCCAGGCTGACCTGGAATTCACTATGTAGTCTCAGGGTGGCCTCGAACTCATGGCGATCCTCCTGCCTCTGCCTCCCGAGTGCTGGAATTAAAGGCGTGCACCACCACGCCGTGTGAGAAAGTTAACTTTTAAGTGAAGAGATAGGCAGCACAAGGTTGGGAATAAATAAATAAAAATCACAGAATTAGTCAGCATGCATTGCACTTCAGAAATGGAGGACATTTTAAAGATCACGTGATCCAATTTGTTCATTTTACAAATGGAGATAGGCAAAGT
The DNA here is from genome assembly GCA_036346955.1 of Dipus sagitta. Classification (NCBI taxonomy): domain Eukaryota; kingdom Metazoa; phylum Chordata; class Mammalia; order Rodentia; family Dipodidae; genus Dipus; species Dipus sagitta. The sequence continues at coordinate 178,146,895 of CM070774.1, read as the reverse complement.
TGAGAGAGCCAGTTCCCTTTGACATTCACAAGCGAGAAAATGCAGCTGCATTTTATAGCATAGATGAGCTAAGAAAGGGGGGGTGCGATCGTAGTTTATTTAGAAAATGAGTTAAATCCCATGTTTGTCTTTGACAGCTTCCTACTAGCACCCTCTCTATTTCCTTCAAGTCAAAGCACCGGGACATTTAAGAATCCCTCTACCCCACCCACTGGCCCTTCAGGCTGCACCCGGCCCCAACCCCAGCGCCTCACCACTCGCTCCACAGTCCTTGCCATGGAAAGAAACTCCCTGGACTCCTTGTGCCGGTACTCAGGAAGAAACTCAACGTTGGTGATGCGAAACATTCCGACAAAGTAAAAGGCGTCTTTGCTTTCCGTCTTACCTGCAGCATGGGAGGGAAGCTGATTAGGAGGCTGTGTGTGTGGCCTGTGTGAGACAAGGCAATATTGAGAGGACGTATGTTGGTAGGAAGCTCCTAAAAATGATGTGACTTCGGGCAGCTACGTATTTTCTTTTTTTGTTTGTTTGTTTGTTTGTTTGTGTATTTATTTATTTTTATTTATTTATTTGAGAGCAACAGCCAAAGAAAGAGGCAGAGAGAGAAAGAGAGAGAGAGAGAATGGGCGCACCAGGGCCTCCAACCACTGCAAACGAACTCCAGACGTGTGCGCCCCCTTGTGCATCAGGCTTATGTGGGAATCGGGCCTCGAACCAGGGTCCTTAGGCTTCACAGGCAAGCACTTAACCGCTAGGCCATCTCTCCAACCCCAGCTATGTATTTTACTAGGTCACAGCCGATGACTTCAAAAACCTCTTCCATCAGCGACAAATCCCCCCTCTGTCTGAGAATGTTCTATTCTTCCTATCTATTACTGGTAAGCCTTTCAAAATGAGATGCTTAGGTGAAAGCTACACTTGTCAGACTTTAGAGCATGTAGTTAAGGAAGGAAGTACACCATTGCTTAGATTTTCTCATGCCTGCAGAACGTAAGGTGCAAAGAACTATACACCGTGAAGCCGCGCGGGGAAGTCAGCATGGTGGGCAGCGAAGTCACGCAGCCCTCGTCAGCCCCGGGGCTTCCACCTGTCTGATAATGCAAGCAAGGGCCCGGACAGCAGCAGTGCGATGGAGATAGAGTCACCATTGAATGCAAATCCATTTACCTAATGTCTGAGCTCAACCCACTAGGTAAGACCCTCCCTGGCCTCTCTGTTAACTGACCCTCCCATTCTCAAGGATACCTCCATGATCCCCGTATCAAAACGAGCTTGCTTTCTATTGAACAATTCTTACTTCTGCAACCCACTTCTCTGCTCACACTGCTGTGTCTCATGAAATGCCTTCCCCTGATTTTTATACAAATAAGCTACTTTTGTATAAAGTTATCCTAAAACTTCATGTAATCCCAGGGCAATGTAGATGTGTCAGCTGAGGTGCACGAGGAATACAATGGATGGATATAAAATTGGTTCTCGGATGGGGTTATGTTTTTCTTAATTGCACACTGACTTGCCTTCTCTCACTAGTCTCTAATCTCCTCCAGCACACATCTTACCAGGTTCGTCAGTCAGTCCCATGCCTAACCAAGGGGCCAATTCACAGTAGGTACTCCTCCTCCAACTCACAGTGGGCACTCCCACAATGTGTGCGGTGAATTTTCTCCAACCCTTCTTCTCTTCCCAAAGGTGGTCAGGACGCTGAAAGTTATGGCCCTCCAATGACATGATCAGACTCTCTACCCTCCTAGGGGCTTTCAGGATCTAGTCACCAACATATCAAAAAGTTCTTTTCTGGACTGGGGATGTGACTTAGTGGTTAAGGCATTTGTGTGTGAAAAGTAAGGACTCAGGTTTGATTCCCCAGTACCCACGAAAGCCAGATGCACAAGGTGGCACATGCATCTGGAACTGGTTGATTTGCAATGATTTCAGGCCCTGGTGTGCCTCTCTCTCTCTCTCTCTCTCTCTCTTAAATAAATAGATAAAATATTTTTAAAAAATCTTTTCTGAGTTCTGTGTTAGCATCCAGGAACTAAAATCAAATATTATGTAAAAAAATAATATGTTCCTATTACACCTATCTCTCAGGGAGTTACCATAGTATCAGAAATCAGAGGCAAAGAACAAGTGTATATTTCATTTGTGTGACATTAAATGTACGTATGGGGTAGGAACTCAACACAAGTCAGTGAATGCTATAGTTACCAAACTGAATTAATAAGTACTCCATAAGAAAGAATTCAACTATCACATCTGCCACAAAGGATCGATCAGATTGACAAAAAAAGAGGGGGGGGGACTGGAGACCTAGCTTTGCAGTTAAGGCACTTGCTTGCAAAGCCAAAGGACCCAGGTTCAATTCCCCAGGATCCACATAAGCCAGATGCACAAAGTGGCGCATGCATCTGGAGTTCATTTGCAGCAGATGGATGCCCTAGCATGCTCATTCTCTCTCTCTCTCTCTCTCTCTCTCTCTCTCTCTCAAATAAATAAATAAATAAAAGTGTTAAAAATAATAAATATAATAACACATAATCAGATGGATAAAAACCCAACAGGGCCGACAAAGATGCCAGGATGAGAGGCAGCTCAGGGAGCTGGAAATTTAAGGTTGCCTAGAAACAGTCTGTGGGTGGAATGAGGAAATGAAACCGCTCCAATATTCCATTCCTTTTTCAAAAGCTCCAAATGCAATGCATTTCTGAGCTAGTCAAAATTCCCCGGGTACCCTCCTCAGCCCCTCCCGCCCTACTCCCACGTCTCCCTCCCCTTGCCCACCCATGGCGAGGAGGGGCGCAGGGGTGATGAGGAAGAAGTGGGCACTTTCATTCAGATGGCCTTTTAAGGCCTCTGTGCCAGTTTTGGAAGTAATGTGTCTGGGAAAGGAATACGTGGTCAGCAACACCCAGGGCCCGGTTAGGCCTGCTTGACTAACTCAGGACTCACAGCGCAAAGGAACGTGATTCCCGACTTACTGATATAGAGCCACAGAAGAGTCCAGGCTGTGACCACCAGCATGAATAAAAACACCGTGAAGAGAATGATTTTACTTTGTATGTTCCAAAAGGGAGCCCTCTTCTTCGATTGCTTGCAGGGCCTAGCTTGGCCAGCGGCTCTTCGTGGTGGTCGCCTCGCTGGTAGCTTCCCTGGGACACTGACCACCTGAACTGAGATATTCGATATCTTAAAAAAAAAAAAAAAGGCATGTCATTAATTAAATGTGGCCCAGAGCTTAAGTGGAAAATATTCGTTGAGGAGAGTGTGGTGTTAAAAGGCTCATCAGTCCCATTATTTATGAGAGCACAGTAAGTGGATTTGCATCAAGACACAAGATGAAGATCAGAAGAGCAAGGCATTATAGCCACTATAGAGAGTGGCTCCCAGATCCTTTCGCTAACACCCCACCTCCATTGAAGGGGTGCTTTGGAACAATGGAGCCAAGCACATGCAATCCTTCTGCCTTAGTCTCCTGTGTGTTGGGATTATAAGCATGTATTACCATGCCTCAGTGTTCATGGCTTCTCAATGTTTGTGTTTATGTTGCTTTTCTCTTGCAATCAGTTCTTTCTGTACTGAGGCAGGAATGAAAATAAGAATACAAGTGAGGAGCGGGGCATGGTGGCACACGCCTTTAACTCCAGCACTCGGGAGGCAGAGGTTGGAGGATCGCCATGAGTTCAAGGCCACCCTGAGACTCCATAGTGAATTCCAGGTCAGCCTGAGCTAGAGCAAGACCCTACCTCAAAAAAAAAAAAAAAAAAAAAAAAAGAATACACGTGAAGGGCTGGGGAGATGGCTCTGTAGATAAAACACTTGCTGGGCAACTCTAGTACCTGAGTTCAGATCCCTACCTCACACAGAAGCCAGAAGACACAGAGAGCTCCTCCAATCCCAGCGCACTACTGTGAGAAGGGAAGTGGTGAACAAGAACAAAATGATGAGGGTCTACCCGAAAGTCGTCCTGTGATCTCCGCATGCATGCCATGGCATGTGCACATCCACACCCACACACGTGACCAGGCACACCTGCCTGCACACATGCAGCAAATAAATTAAGTAATTACAAATATTTAACGTATCCTTTTGAAAAAGAATACAAATGAGTGCCTCGAAGAAACACATTGATTTCTTCATTGCAGCTTGCTGGCTGAGTGGAAGAGGGAAAGCTGGGTGATGCGGTGCTTTGTGCCGAGCTCTAAGCTGGAACCCCAACATGATGGTTTTGTCATGGTCAGGCACTGAGCTGATTGGTGACTCGGTGGTGACTCAGTCATAAATGGAAAACATAATTTTAGAATAAAGCAAATAGTGAGGTAGATGACTCATTGATTGGAAAGTTCTTGGATTATTGGTATTGATGTATATAGTATCTCCTGAAAGAGAAGAAAAGCAATTTACTTGTTACCCCTCCTCTGCTTCTATTTTCTCTTCTACCTTCTGTCATTCAATGCTGTGAATTCTTTAATAATTCATGTGAGAGTTTAGCTTCTTTGGCAAAGAGATTTATACATGTCAGGGTAACTAAACTCTAGTGATGAAATAACTTTTAACCACACATCCAATAATTTCATATCGAAACACCAGTAGTGAAGAAATAATTGGGTTCTATTGAGAATGTTCTTATTCTGTCACACTCTTCCTCTCTCTTCCCTTCAAAGTTGTATGTCTTGTAGTCTCTAATCTGCCAGCGATGGGATAATATGTGGCCAAGTACATTTTGCATTATTCATGTCGCCCTCATTCTTTTCGCCAAACATCCTTGTCAACCATGGAGTGAAATGCCGATTATATGCCTCCTGGTGAAATCAAACGAGACTAGATTGCATATAATGTGTTTTCTTAAAGGCATGGGGATGGGGTTTCCAGACAGAAAACTATTTCATTGTAGAATGAGATAACTCTGACATCAAGCTCTTTTCAAGCATAATGCCAAAGAGTAAAAGAAATACAGAAATGGCAAAACAAGTAGAATTAACAAGGCTCAGGATGGATCTTCAAGTGACAGGACACATCACAGGCAGTCTCAGTTAGCGCTACCGATTAAATTTTAAAGTGGAATTTATGTGGAGATAGATTCCCTGGAGCTTTAGAAAAACAGGTGCTGAACAATTGCCAGGTTCAGTACTTTAAAACAAGTTCACATTCAATACAATCCATGAAGAGCCACACAATGTAAGCATTTCTTCTTGGTCCCTTTATCTTCATCATCCCATAGACTCATGTTCCTAACAGGCTCGGAGTATACTGCCTCCAGGAACAGAGGAGCCTCACAGAGTACTTACTTTCACTTCGGCAGGCTTGGGTGAAGTAGTGCTGCTGTCATTGTCCATGGTCAGGTGGTCTGTGTGGGGCCATCCAGGGGCGTGAGCAGGCTGGGGTCATCCCTGTCCTTACATGATGGCTCGGAAGAACCGAGAGACAGGCGCCGTGCTCAGCTAGCTTTCAGAGGGATGGAATCGACTTACCTCCACCGGGTCCAATTCAGAAACTGAAGCTGCCTCATTACTATATTGTGACTGTTAAAGGGACCTAGCATTCAGCCTTGCACCCTAGACGGAACGTTCTTGACTAGGACCAGGATGAGTGATGGCTCTCAAAGGCCAGCCACAAGGCGAAGTTTCCTTACAAGAAACCCAGTCCAACATTCCAAAAATATTGACAAATGCCATTAAAATTGAGAGTGAGAAATCAGTTATTTTCCTATTGTTCTATTTCCCTATCGTCATCTTAACAGTAAAATAAGTAGGGCTGGAGAGAATGGCTCAATGGTTAAGGCGCTTGCCTGCAAAGCCTAACGACTCTGGTTCTATTCCCCCGTAGGTTAAAGTCAGATGCACAAAGTGGCATCTGGAGTTTGTTTGGAGTGGCTACAGGCCCTGGCATTCATTCTCTCCCTCTCTCTCCCTCCCTCTCTCTCTCTCTCTGCTTACAAATGAATAAATAAATTTTAAAAGTAACATAAGTATAACCAACCCATTTTTGTCTTCTCTTTGATGCATTCTTCCAGCCTTTTTATAGCTATAGAACCAATCTCTTTTGTTCAGGCCACCTGAAGACTAATTCGATTATGCTGTGAAATGTTTCCCCTTCTGGAATTGAAAATAAAGCAAACAATCTGGGTGTGATGACACACGTATAATCCCAGTATTTGGGGTGCAAAAGCAGGAGGATAGTAAGTTTGAAATATCCTGAATGACATATGGAGACTCTGTTTCCAAACAAAACAACAACAACAACAGAATAAAAACCATACAGTTGAGGCTGGGGAAAGGGGGCTCAGTGGGTGAAATCCCTGCCATGCAAGCCTGAGACTTAAGGTTTGGGTTCCCGGAGCCCAAGGGAAAGCCAGAGCCAGTATCCCGAGCGTCTGTAATCCTAACACACCCATGGAGAGATGGGAAGTGAGTGGACAGGAATCTCGAGTCTCTCAGGGCAGCTCGCCTCACATATACAGCAGGGACCACAGACCCTGCCTGACCTAAGGTAAGGTGGAAGGCAGCTGAAGTTGTCATCTGACCACCATCCGGTCACCACGGCTCATGCAAGCCATGCTCACAGGGACACAGAGAGAGAGAATAAAAAATAAAATAGCAAAATAAAATGCTGTCTGCAAAGGCTGAACATCTACTTTTTATTTTATTTTATTTTTATTATTATTATTTTATTATTATTATTATTTGGTTTTTCAAGGTAGGGTCTTGCTCTAGCCCAGGCTGACCTGGAATTCACTCTGTAGTCTCAGGGTGGCCTCGAACTCTCAGCGATCCTCCTACCTCTGCCTCTCAAGTGTTGGGATTAAAGGTGTGCGCCACCACGCCCGGCTTGAACACCTACTTTTTAAAAAGTCATTAAAGCTGGGCTGGAGAGATGGCTTAGTGATGAAGGCATTTGCCTGCAAAGCCAAAGTACCTCGGTACAAGGTGGCTCACGCATCTGGAGTTTGTTTACAGTGGCTGGAGGCCCTGGCATGCCTATTCTCTCTCTCTCTCTCTCTCTCTCTCTCTCTCTCTCTCTTACTCTGTGTGTGTCTGCCTCTCTCTCTTGCTCTCTCAAATAAATAAATAAATAATTTCTTTTAAAAAGTCATTCAAGTTTTTGCCTACATCCGCTGAAGAATATGAAAACTGTACTGAACAGTCCTCCACGCGGCTCCGTGGACATCCCACACCCATGTTGCCATTACTGTCTCTCCTGCGCTGGGGAGGGGCCTCTCCAACGCTCACCTCGGCTCTCTAGGCTGCTATCCAGCAGGGAGGTTACACTGTTCCCCTTCAGTCTCGCAGCAAACCCAGGAACCCTGTTTGCATCTTTCCCACAGCAGTCTGAACTAAATCCAAGGACAGAAAAAACAACCCTGAGGGCCTAATTCAGAATTTCTACTGGTGCTAGAGAAATCTAACACACACACACTCAGAGATAGAGAGAGAGAGAGAGAGAGAGAGAGAGAGAGAGAGAGAGAGAGAGCGAGCATTCCCTGGAGGCCCTGGGCATCAATTGAATGCTTTAGGCTTTATTATAAGAATCGGAAATTTTAGCCGGGTGAGGTGGCGCACACCTTTGATCCCAGCACTAGGGAGGCAGAGGTAGGAGAATTTGAAATTTTAAAAATAAAGCTGTTTAGATGTTTCACCATTTTTTAAAATTACTTTCTCGCTTATTTCCAGAAAAAAAAACCTCACATTCTTCTCGCTGGGCATGGTGGATGGTGGCACACGTCTTTAATCCCAGCACCTGGGAGGCAGAGGTAGGAGGATCACCGTGAATTAGAGGTCACCCTGAGACTACATAGTGAATTCCAGGTCAGCCTATGCTAGAGCGAAACCCTACCTAAAATATATATTCTCAACAGTGGCCCCCCAGAAAGACTGTCTCCCTGGCCCAGGTCTAGTCGGGCTCCTCTGCAGGGTCTTTCCAGTCACACTTTGTCTTGGACCCTGCCTTCAGCTGTGTAGGGCTTTTACGTGACAGTGGCCTGGCTAGCCAATTTGTTGCAAGAGTCCTGCTAAGGCAGTCTAGCACAAACCCCCACACTTTTGATATGTGATCAGCCCTAGGTTTATTTTCTGCCCACATAAAGTTCTTGGTCTGCCTTTGCAAGAATCCTGTTAGGTCGATTTCCTATGAATCCTCCTACCCTCGATCTTATGACTACCGACCCCTCTCTCTGCCCATCCGCTCTAAATTCTCAGCTCTCTTTGCGTGTTTGGAATTGAGCCCAGCTCTACAGTGAAACACTTTTCCCCTTATTTCAATGATAGGAAATAAAAACCTGTCTTTATAGCCTGTAACCAGCTCCTGCTGTTTCTCTTTGACGCAACAAAAGGTGAAAAGTGGCAGCCAATCACAGCAGGCTGCACTGTATGTACTAAATGTAAGACAATTATATAGCCTACTGAAGGTTGCTTTCATTAATCTTCATATGGGCAAATCTCAACTTCCAGGACAGAACACTCCATTCTGCCTGGAAAAACCTTCAAAGGGTATAAGTTCTGAACAATGGCCACCATCACAACTGAGTTTCCATAATTCATGTGCAAGCATCAAATGCACACATTAATAATCATCTTTTAATAAATAATGACTGTCACGGAGAAGTTAATTTGGAGAGCTTCCAAGCGTACAGTTTGGTCTTAAATAAGAAGGTTGTTAGGCATATATCCTAAGAACTCATCTCATTACCTTAGAGATACTTGCTCAACCATGTTTATTGCTGCTCAATTTATAATAGCTGGGAAATGGAACCAGCCTAGATGTCCCTCAACTGATGAGTGGATAATGAAGATATGGCACATTTATACAATGGAGTTTTACTCAGCAGTAAAGAGAAATGAAGTTATGAAATTTGCAGAAAAGTGGATGGATCTGGAAAGAATTATACTAAGTGAGGTAACCCAGGCCCAGAAAGCCAAGCGCCACATGTTCTCCCTCATATGTGGATCTTAGCTAGAGATGATTGGGCTTATGTGTGAGAAGGAAAAAACTCAGTAGCAGAGGCCAGTAAGTTAAAAAAGGAGATAGAAAGGGAAGAGAAAGAAAGGGAGGAGGGCTTTTATTAGGTTGGTATTGTATATATGTAAGTAGAAAGATTGAGATGGGGAGGGGATATGATGGAGAATGGAATTTCAAAGGGGAAAGGGGGGAGGGTAATACCATGGGATTTTTTTTGTTATCATGGAAAATATTAATAAAAATGGAGAAAAAAATAAAAAATTAAAAAAAAAAAAGAAGGTTGTAACACATTCATTTCAAGGGTGTTTCCTTCCACCCTTCCCTTCCTTTTTTCTTCCTTCCTTCCTTCCATAGCCTAGACTACTGAGATGATAGACACACCCACCAGGCCCCAATCAAGAATAAATATCTTGGGCTGGAGAGATAGCTTAGCAGTTAAACGCTTGCCTGTGAAGCCTAAGGACCCCGGTTCCAGGCTCGATTCCCCAGGACCCATGTTAGCCAGATGCACAAGGTGGCACATGCATCTGGAGTTCATTTGCAGTGGCTTGAGGCCCTGGTACACCCATTTTCTCTCTCTCTCTCTCTCTCTCTTTCTCTTTCTCTCTCTCTCAAGTACATAATAATATTTTTTTTTTTTAGCCAGGTGTGGTGGCACATGCTTTTAATCCCAGCACTCAGGAGGCAGAGGTAGGAGGATCGCCGTGAGTTCGAGGCCATCCTGAGACTACCTAGTGAATTCCAGGTCAGCCTGAGCTAGATTGAAACCCTACCTCAAAAACCTCCCCTAAATGTGTATATATATATATGATTTAAAATAATATAAAAAGGTATAAAAATAAAAAATATTTTTTAATTCCACTCTAAATCTCTAAATGAATATTATGTCAGAAAGCAAGTATAGCCAGACATTAAGGGCAGTGATCTAGGTGCAGGCAGATGCATTAATGTTATAAAATTCTTTCAGTTGCATGTTTTAAACTTTCCTGAGAAGAGATTGGTGGGGTGCTGAACAGATGCTCGGTGAAGAAAGCGCTTGTCACCCAGCGTGAAGGCCTGGGTTCCGATCCTCAGCCCCCCCGTGCAGGCCAGCCGGGGAGGCAGGCAGCCGAAAGTCCCAGAGCTCAGCAGAGACCAGGCTGGTGAGCTCGGGGTTCAAGGCACAGACCCTGCCATAGTAAATAAGATGGAGAGTGATTGAAAAAGACACCCCAAATCAACACCTGGCCTCCACGTGCAAATATGTGTGGCCACACACAAGAGAGAACACACACACACACACACACACACACTCACACCACCCAGTAACACGCCAATGAAAATGATGTTGGTGGGGAGATGGTTATCTCTGGAAATCAAACATACCTGACGTCCCTTGGTCTTATGAAATTGTGGCAAAGAAAACTGAGCTGGGGCGCAGGTAAGCTTGGAGCCAAGCCTGCTTTGACCTCCTTGCTGTCACTGGTACGGAAGTTCTGGCTCCTAATTCCTTTAGTTCTAGAACAAGCATCCAGAGGCGATCGCAGGGGTCAGATACAGTCTGGTGTTTCCATTACCAGCAGCGTGGAGGATGAGGGAGAGATTTTTCTGCCCCGTTTTGAAGGGCAAAGGCTTCTGCGCGGAGGGAAGCAAGGCGGGGGTCCGTCAGCTGGCCAAAGCGGGAGCAGACGGTGACCCGAATCAAAGGACAAACGTCTCTCCTGTGGCCTCAGCGGTCGCTATGGAGAACACACACTTAACCAAGGTGGAGTTCGGCCTGTAAAAGCATTCCTCAACCTTCTGCACCGACCAGTGTTTTGAGATGACATGGACATAACTCTGCATCCAACATGATCCCTTGGCATGGAAGGCTCCGGTGGTGGGGGGCGGGTGTGTGTGTGTGTGTGTGTGTGTGTGTGTGTGTGTGGCACTTCCATCTTTGCCTAACTGCAGGAGAGACCATTAGCAGCTGGTAAGTGTGTTTCTGCTTCTTTAGACCCTGCTTCTCTCTGCTGTGATAAATGGCCACACAGGACTGCCACTGACCACCGCGTGCTGCTGAGCCCACTGAGGCAGCCACAGGGTTACTCCAGTCATCATTAGTGTTCAGAAATAAACTGCTGGCTTCCTCGCCCTGCTAACGCACAAGGAGGACCATGGTGTTGAATTAGGTATGTTATAGCCCATGAATTAAAATTTATTTATATATATGTATATATATATATATATATATATATATATATATATATATACATATATGTAATTGTGTGTGTGTACAGGTGCATCTGTGCCATGGGGCACATGTGGAGGTCAGAGGACATTACAATTGACACTGCTTTCCCACCTCATTTGAAGCAAGGTCTCTTGGTCTTGTTGACAACACTGAGTTTTCCAAACTAGCTGGTCTGGGAGCCTCCGGGAAATTCTCCTCTCTGTCTCTCAGGTGTCTCACCATAAGCATGCTGGGATTACAGGAGCCCACCATAGCTTCTAGCTTTTACGTAGTGTCTTCAGGTAAGAACTCAGGCAGTCATTCTTGCATGACAAGTGCTCTATCCGCCAAGCCCTCCTTCAAGCCCTCCCGTAGATCTTTTCAAAAAAGTTAAGTTACAGAGCCAGGCATGATGGTTCACACTTAGGAGGCTGAGGAAGGAGGATTGTCGTGAGTTTGAGGCCAGTCTGGCTGCAGTGAGACCCTGTCTCGGATTTTTTAAAAAGTAAAATTAGCCGGGCGTGGTGGCACACGTCTTTAATCTCAGCACTCTGGAGGCAGAGGTAGGAGGATCGCTGGGAGTTTGAGGCCAGCCTGAGACTACGTAGTGAATTGCAGGTCAGCCTGAGCTAGAGTGAGACCTTACCTTGAGAAGAAACAATAAATAAATAAATATGAAATGAAACAAAAAGTAAAATTATTGTGGGCCATCAACTGGTTTTCCTTATCTAGGTCCTACCCCCACACTGAAACTTATCCATGTGCCCAATATTGAGAAGTAAGTCTTCGTGGAAAGACTCCCAACATCACCATCTTCCCTCACAAACATTAGCCCTAACCTGACACTCGGGATCTCTCCCAGTATGACATCAGGCCACCTGTCTGTTCATGCCCTCCTGTCACATATACTAATAGTTCCATCAAAGTACACATCTTCAGTCTTGATTCGTCCATGTTTTCATCCATCTATCTAGTTACCCGTTCATTGCACATCACTTTGTGACAGATGTCAATATTTTTTTAATGAAGAAAATAGATCTCTGTCCTGAAATAGCTCTCGATGGAGAAGAGGGATGATCACGATAATATTAGGTAATATGCACTATCCCAGAGATGTGTAGAAATGGCCTGGACCATAGAGTGGGCTAATAATGACACCCTTCGCCCCTGGCCTTGAGTCTGTGGTCCACACTGCTGTCTGAATCCTAACCATGTTCTACACCCCTCTTGTAGCTCTCCTGCAAGTCTTAACACACCACCCCACAGCACTCTCCTCTGCCTAATTCAGTAACCTTTATGCTGTATCATAGGGACTTTAATCATACCGACTCATAACCACTACTTACGGCATCTCTCATGTTGCCTTGTTTAATATTTAGCTTGTCACATGTTTATCTACTCTCCTATAAAACTTCAGGTTCCTTGAAAGGTAGGTCCCTGTGTTATCCTCTTCCAAAGAAGAACCGTGGTAAGGAGACAGGGGAGGAGAGCCTTGTCTGGGATCATTTAGCTCTAGGATTCGGTTGCAACTTCTTCACCACCTAATAAGTTAGTCCATTACTGTTTCGGGATTTAGTGCACGGGTACCGACTCACCTGTCTTGGTTCCCTTTCCCCCTTAAGTCCCTTGGCGGTGACTCAATACGGTCCACGTGGGTGTTTCTCAGTGGTCTTATAGCACCACTGAGGGACACTGAACTTGAAGAGTCCATGACCTTCACAGCAACAATAAGCAAGCCTGCCCATTGCCCAAGATGAAGATATTACCTAACCCCACCCCCAGCCAGGTTTTCTTGCGAACACAGAGAAACGACGACAGGGACAAGCCGGGACTCTGTTCTTGGCGCGTGAGCTGTGCTCGTTTCTCAGGGCTTCCATAACAAAGTCCCACGCACCTGGGGACTTAGGCCAGAGACAACAGAAACTTACTGCCCAGCAGACCCACACACCAGAGGTCTCACATCAAGGTGTGGCAAGGTTGTCTCCTCTGCATCCCTTGTCCTTGCTTCTGGCCGCTTGCCAGCAGTATTTGGGGTCCCTTTGTTTGCCACAGGGTCACGTCAGACCCTGCCTCTCTTCTCACATGACTTTGCTCCTACCTCGCCCGGGTGTTCGTGTCTTATTTCTAAATAAGGTCACATTCAGGCTTCACTATATCTTTTTCTTTTAATTTCCTTTTATTTATTTGAGAGAGAAAGAGGCAGATGGAGAGAGAATGGGCGTACCAGGGCCTCCAGCCACTGCAAACAAACTCCAGATTGCATGCACCCCCGCCCTTGTGCATCTGGCTTACATGGGTCCTGGGGAATTGAGCCTCGAACCACAGTCCTTAGGCTTCATAGGCAAGTGCTCAACGCCATGAAGCCATCTTTCCAGTCCTCTGTCTTTCTTTTTCTTTGAAGACAAAAACTGGTCCCATAGCACAGCAATCCCCCTGATCAACAAAGTGATCTTGTTCCCAGTGGATTGCTCTGGAGATTTCTAAAACCTAGTCATATTCTGTAGTGGCCATGGGTGGCATTTTCCCAGAATTTACCCCCGAACACTGCTTTATCTTTAGAACTGTCCTTTTCCCTGGCGATGAGGAAAGAGGCTGGCACAACATGACTTGGTCCTGGTCCAGGAGAAGTCATAGTCTGCCATCCAAGGTTCATCAGGGTTCAGACAAGGTCATCCTACTGAACAAGGAATGGGAGAAAAAAGGAGTGGAGAGCTGATAGCGTTTGTTCTTTCTGACTCCATCGTCCCACCGAACACTCAGCTTTGATTTATAAGTTGTTCTGTGTGAGAAGTGCCCCACTGAGACTTAAACACACAGCTGGGCTCATGAGCACTGGGGTTGTGCCTTTTGTTCTGTTCACCAGGCTCAACTGGAGATGCACTGGGGTAGACTGTTCCAGAACCATTCTGCCTCACAGACTTAACCAGACAACCCCTAGAAGGCCTATGGGCAACAGCAGTCTCAACAAAGCCATCACTGCCCCAAGCTAGCATTGCATCTGACTCATAGCAGGAGCAGAACGGGTTTACTGGTCCATGAAGGAAAATACCTGCTAGAGTATTGACTTGGGAAATTATGCAAAGTCACAGGATTCCAACAGAATGTCAGGCCGGGACAAGGGAAACACAAGCCTGGTGGCACAATATTTTATTTTGACAAGCAAATATCTTGAACACTCTCATGGATAGCAAGAGAAGCAAAGATCATCAAGTTAGACTTTAGCAACATTGTATGAATTAATTAGGGGCTGGAGTGATTGCTTAGCAGTGAAGGCACTTGCCTGCCAAGCCAAAGGACCCCGGTTTGATTCCCCAGGACCCATGTTAACCACATGCACAAGGTGGCGCATGTGTCTGGAATTTGTTGGCAGTGGCTAGAGGCCCTGGTGTGCCCATTCTCTCTCTCTCTCTCTTTCAAATAAATAAATAAATATAAAATATTTAAAAATTAATTATCAGTAAGTACTAGAACATATGAATTAATAATACAAAACCCATAGTTTTCTGAGCACCTGCTATATGCCAGGTGCTGTGCTACCCTGGAGAAACCCGAAGGAACAGGGAGTCCCCTGGCTGGGGTCACTTTATGGTAAAGAGCCAGGAAGCAAAGTCCTCGAGCCTCAGGATTATGTTGCTCAGGAGAACAAGTCTCACGGCCTGGCCTGACACCACACCAGCCTCGAGGGTAGGTTCCCACCTTTGCAGTTTTGCTGAAACATTAAGGCAACTTGTGAACAAGACTGAAAAGCTTTTAGCCCCAGGTAAAGAGTTCTAGAAGCTGTGGCTGGCTGTCGGTGGGTGCTCTCAGAGACTTTTAGTGAAAATAACTTATAAAGTAGAACAAAATAATTTTTTTTTCTTGGTAGTACTGTGGATTGAACCTAGGATCTTGCATATGTCAGGCAAGACCTCTACCACTGAGCCACATCCTCAGCCCAAAATTGAACTAATGAGGATACAACATATTATTTAAGATAGCAATGTTTCTGGTCTGTAAGGGAGGATTGATGCACTGAGAGATAACAAGGCAGAGATGTCCACTCCTTTGCCTTGTCTGCCTGAGAGGAGAGTGAGAGGATAGATATCAGCAAGCACTCTTGACAAAGCCAGAGATCAAAGCTAGATGCATAGGGGCTGGAGAGATGGCTTAGCAGTTAAGGCACTTGCCTGCAAAGCCAAAGGACCTAGGTTCGATTCCCCTGGACCCATGTAAGCCAGCTGCACAAGATGGCTCATGTGTCTGGAGTTCGTTTGCAGTGGCTGGATGCCCTGGAGTACCCATTCTCTCTCTTCTCCTTCTCTCTCCCTCTGTCTGACTCTGTCTCAAATAAATAAATAAAAATAAAATATTGTTTTGAAAAGATAGATGCATAAAATTCCACTAAGTCTCCTTCACGTTGGTGTACCCCAGAACTTAATTAATTTTTAAAACTTCTCATGAGAAAAACACCCATGTGACAGCCAAAGAACCCTGTGCCAATCAGCACCTATCCAGATAGTCCGATGTTTCGGGCAAGCCTACTTACGCGTAAATGCCAGTGGGAATGGATACAAAATGTTAGTCTCTATAACATCACACATACACACACACACACACACAGTATGTGTTGGCTGGATCAAAAATGAACCTAAGGGGCTGGATAGATGGCTTAACTGTTAAGGGGCTCACCTGTGAAGCCTAAGAATTCATGTTCAAATCTCCAGGTCCCATGTAAGTCAGACGTACAGTGATGCAAGTGTGCAATGCTGCACATGAGCACAAGGGGGAGCGTGTGTCTGGAGGTCATTTGCAGCGGCTGAAGGTCCTGCCATGCCCATTCTCTCTCTCTCTCTCTCCCTCCCTTCCTCCCTCTTTCTCTCTCTTTGCCTCTTTCTCTCTCTCTCTCTCTCTCTCTCTCTCTCTCTCTCTCTCAAATAAGTAAATTAAAAAAAGACTGAACCTAAGGATATTAAGTGAAAAGAAAAAAATCCTAACAAGCACTACATAACTCCTCAGTGAAGACGGAGACTCTAGAAAAGACCAAATTGTCTTCAGTAGACAAGGTCTAGGTCACTCCTGGAGCGCTCTGTCTTGGAAGGAGACGTAGGTGGGGTATGATTCTTCTACTGGGTCCGGGGAGACACACACATCTGGACTTCCTGAGCTACAACTGGACGCGGTCTTCACTGTGAGTTTATACTAGCGGAAGATCAAGTTCTACTTGAGTGCAAGGACCGTGTTTGTTCCAGAGTTTTCCCCTGAGCCCAGTACTGGCAGCCCTGTACAGCAGAATTCATAAGCTCTGGAACCGTTAAGTTCACAATTCCAATTTATCTTCCTTCTCCTTAGCCATAGGACCTTGTACAATGCAGTAAGTTCTCTACTCCTCACTCACTCTCTTCATCTGGGAAATCGTGTAAATTCTCACCTCACGAGATTGCCGTCAGCAGTGAAGCAGATGGAGTCGACAAAGCCTGACGTTTGGTGTATGCTAGGTAACTCTGAATTACAGTTTGAATGCATGTGTCCCTGTGAAACTCATATGTGAAAACGTCGCCCCTTCAAAAAAAAAAAAGCCATATGGACTGGAGAGATAGGTTATCAGCTAAGGTGCTTGCCTGCAAAGCCTAAGGACCCAGGTTTGATTCCCCAGTACCCATATAAGCCAGATGGGCAAGGTGGCACACATGTCTGGAGTTTGTTTACAGTGGCGGGACCCTGGCATCCCTTTATTTTTCTCTCTCCTCTTTTCCCCCTCTCTCTCTCTCTTCTCTCTTACTCTTTGGCGCCTCTCTCCTTGCTCCTCAAATAAAAAAATTAATAATTTTTTTTAAAAAAGTCATTCAATTTTTTCCCTTTCATCCGCTAAAGAAAAATAAAAACTTACTGAACAGTCCTCCACGCCTCCGGGGAAAAACCCACACCCATTTCCCTTTACTGCTCTCCTCCTGGGGGGGGGCCTCTCCAACCCTCCCCCTCCTCTCGGGCTGCTACCACAGGGGGGTTAAAACCTTTTCCCCTTCATCCCCCCAAAAACCCGGGAACCCCTGTTTCATTTTTCCCCACAGCGGGCCTAACAAAAATCCAAGGCCAAAAAAAAAACCCCCTGACCTAATTCAGAATTTCTACTGGTGCGAAAATCTAACACACACCCACTCAGAATAGAGAGAGAAGAAAAGAGAGAGAGAGAGAGAGGGAGAGGAGGGGGCAATTCCCTGGGGCCCTGGGCATCAATTAAAATGCTTTGGGCTTTTTTATAAAAATGGGAAAATTTTTTACCCGGGGTGAGGGGGCGCACACCTTTGATCCCAAAACAGGGAGGCAGGGTAGGAAATTTAAAATTTTTAAAAAAATAAAGCTTTTGGGAGGGTTTCACCTTTTTTTTAAAATTACTTTCTCGCTTATTTCCAAAAAAAAAAACCTCACATTTTTCCGCGGGGCATGGGGGAAAATGGGGGCCCAACCGCTTTAATCCCCCCCCCTGGGGGGGCAGGGGTTGGAGGATCACCGTAAAATTAGAGGTCCCCCTGAGACTACATAGTGAAAATTTCCCGGCAGCCTATGCTAGAGCGAAACCCTACCTAAAATATATATTCCCCAACCCGTGGGGCCCCCCCGAAAGACGTCCCCCCTGGGGCCCCGGGCAGCCCGGGGTCCTCTGCGGGGCTTTCCCGTCCCCACTTTGGGCTTGGGCCCTGCCTTTACTGTGTAGGGCTTTTACCCTACAGTGGCCTGGCAAAACCCCAAATTTTTTGCAAGAGTCCTCTAAAAGGGAAATCCCCCAAACACCCAAAACCCCCCCCCTTTTGAAATTGATCAGCCCCAGGTTTATTTTTTTTGCCCACATAAAATTCTTGGTTTTGCCCCTTTTCAAGAAAAACCTGGGTTTGGCCTTTCCTAAATTTCCTACCCCGATCTTATGGCTACCCACCCTCTCTTCCCCTCCCCTCTAAATTCCACTCTCTTTGCCCTGTTTGGGAAAAAAGCCCAGCTCTACAGTGAAACAAATTTTTTCCCCCTTTTTTCAATTTATAGGGAAAAAAAACCCTTTTTTATAGCCCGTAACCAGCTCCTGCGTTTCTCTTTTCGCAACAAAAAGGGGAAAAAATGGCAGCCAATCACAGCAGGGTGCACTGTATGTACTAAATGTAAGACAAATTTTATAGCCTATGAAGGTTGCTTTCATTTAAATTTTTTATATGGGCAAAATTTTCAACTTCCCGGAAAGAAAACTCCTTTTTGCCCGGAAAAAAACCCTTTAAAGGGATAAGTTCTGAACAATGGCCCCATCACAAAATGAGTTTCCATAATTTTATGTTTCAAGCATCAAATGCACCCTTAATAATCATCTTTTTAAAAAATAATGACTGTCACGGAGAAGTTAAATTTGGGGAGCTTCCAAGCGTACAGTTTGGGCTTAAATAAGAAGGTTGTTTTGGGCAATATCCCAAGAACTCATTCAATTTCCTTAGAATACTTTGCTCAACCATGTTTTTTGCTGCTCAATTTATAATAGCTGGGAAATGGAACCACCCCAAATGCCCTCAACTGATAAGTGGATTTAAAGAAGATATGGCACATTTTTTACAATGGAGTTTTTTCTCCAGTAAAAAGAAATGAAGTTATGAAATTTGAGAAAAGTGGGTGGGTCTGGAAAAAAAATTTACTAAGTGGGTAACCCCGGCCGAAAGCCAAAAACGCCCCATGTTTCCCCAATGTGGATCTTAGCTAGAGATGATTGGGCTTATGTGTGAGAAGGAAAAAAACCTTCAGTAGCTGAGGCCAGTAAGTTAAAAAAGGAGATAGAAAGGAAGAGAAGAAAGGGAGGAGGGCTTTTATTAGGTTGGTATTGTAGTATATGTAAGTAGAAAGATTGAGATGGGGAGGGGATATGATGGAGAATGGAATTTCAAAGGGAAAGGGGGGAGGGTAATACCATGGGATTTTTTTTGTTATCATGGAAAATATTAATAAAATGGAGAAAAAAATAAAAAATTAAAAAAAAAAAGAAGGTTGTAACACATTCATTTCAAGGGTGTTTCCTTCCACCCTTCCCTTCCTTTTTTCTTCCTTCCTTCCTTCCATAGCCTAGACTACTGAGATGATAGACACACCCACCAGGCCACAATCAAGAATAAATATCTTGGGCTGGAGAGATAGCTTAGCATTAAACGCTTGCCTGTGAAGCCTAAGGACCCCGGTTCCAGGCTCTCGGATTCCCAGGACCCATGTTAGCCAGATGCACAAGGTGGCACATGCATCTGGAGTTCATTTGCAGTGGCTTGAGGCCCTGGTACCACACATTTTCTCTCTCTCTCTCTTTCTCTTTCTCTCTCTTTGCCTCTTTCTCTCTCTCTCAAGTACATAATAATATTTTTTTTTTTTAGCCAGGTGTGGTGGCAATGCTTTTAATCCCAGCACTCAGGAGGCAGAGGTAGGAGGATCGCCCGGTTGAGTTCGAGGCCATCCTGAGACTACCTAGTGAATTCCAGGTCAGCCTGAGCTAGATGAAACCTACCTCAAAAACCTCCCTAAATGTGTATATATATATATGATTTAAAATAATATAAAAAGGTATAAAAATAAAAAATATTTTTTAATTCCACTCTAAATCTCTAAATGAATATTATGTCAGAAAGCAAGTATAGCCAGACACATTAAGGGCAGTTTGTTCTAAGGTGCGGCAGATGCATTAATGTTATTAATTCTTTCTGGTTGATATGTTTAAACTTTAATGAGAAGAGATTGGTGGGGTGCTGAACAGATGCTCGGTGAAGAAAGCGCTTGTCACCCCAGCGTGAAGGCCTGGGTTCCGATCTCAGCCCCCCCGTGCAGGCCAGCCGGGGAGGCAGGCAGCCGAAAGTCCCAGAGCTCAGCAGAGACCAGGCTGGTGAGCTCGGGGTTTCAAGGCACAGACCCTGCCATAGTAAATAAGATGGAGAGTGATTGAAAAAGACACCCCAAATCAACACCTGGCCTCCACGTGCAAATATGTGTGGCCACACACAAGAGAGAACACACACACACACACACACACACACACTCACACCACCCAGTAACACGCCAATGAAAATGATGTTGGTGGGGAGATGGTTATCTCTGGAAATCAAACATACCTGACGTCCCTTGGTCTTATGAAATTGTGGCAAAGAAAACTGAGCTGGGGCGCAGGTAAGCTTGGAGCCAAGCCTGCTTTGACCTCCTTGCTGTCACTGGTACGGAAGTTCTGGCTCCTAATTCCTTTAGTTCTAGAACAAGCATCCAGAGGCGATCGCAAGGGTCAGATACAGTCTGGTGTTTCCATTACAGCAGCGTGGAGGATGAGGGAGAGATTTTTCTGCCCCGTTTTGAAGGGCAAAGGCTTCTGCGCGGAGGAAGCAAGGCGGGGGTCCGTCAGCTGGCCAAAGCGGGAGCAGACGGTGACCCGAATCAAAGGACATACGTCTCTCCTGTGGCCTCAGCGGTCGCTATGGAGAACACACACTTAAACCAAGGTGGTGGTTCGGGCCTGGTCAAAGCATTCCTCAACCTTCTGCAACCGACCAGTGTTTTTGGAAGTTGTAATGGACATATCTCTGCATCCAACATGATCCTTGGGCATGGAAGGCTCCGGTGGTGGGGGGCGGGTGTGTGTGTGTGTGTGTGTGTGTGTGTGTGTGTGTGTGTGTGTGTGTGGCACTTCCATCTTTGCCTAACTGCAGGAGAGACCATTAGCAGCTGGTAAGTGTGTTTCTGCTGCTTTAGACCCTGCTTCTCTCTGCTGTGATAAATGGCCACACAGGACTGCCACTGACCACCGCGTGCTGCTGAGCCACTGAGGCAGCCACAGGGTTACTCCAGTCATCTTTTGTGTTCAGAAATAAACTGATGGCTTCCTCGCCCTGAACTAACGCACAAGGAGGACCATGGCGTTGAATTAGGTATGTTATAGCCATGAATTAAAATTTATTTATATATATGTATATATATATATATATATATATATATATATATATATACATATATGTAATTGTGTGTGTGTACAGGTGCATCTGTGCCATGGGGCACATGTGGAGGTCAGAGGACATTACAATTGACACTGCTTTCCCACCTCATTTGAAGCAAGGTCTCTTGGTCTTGTTGACAACACTGAGTTTTCCAAAATAGCTGGTCTGGAGCCTCCGGGAAATTCTCCTCTCTGTCTCTCAGGTGTCTCACCATAAGCATGCTGGGATTACAGGAGCCCACCATAGCTTCTAGCTTTTACGTAGTGTCTTCAGGTAAGAACTCAGGGCAGTCATTCTTGCATGACAAATGCTCTATCCGCCAAGCCCTCCTTCAAGCCCTCCCGTAGATCTTTTCAAAAAAGTTAAGTTACAGAGCCAGGCATTGTTGGTTCACACTTAGGAGGCTGAGGAGGAGGATTGTCGTGAGTTTGAGGCCAGTCTGGCTGCAGTGAGACCCTGTCTCGGATTTTTTAAAAAGTAAAATTAGCCGGGGCTGTGGTGGCACTGTTCTTTAATCTCAGCACTCTGGAGGCAGAGGTAGGAGGATCGCTGGGAGTTTGAGGCCAGCCTGAGACTACGTAGTGAATTGCAGGTCAGCCTGAGCTAGAGTGAGACCTTACCTTGAAGAAACTATAAATAAATAATATGAAATTGAACAAAAAGTTAAAATTATTGTGGGCCATCAACTTGTTTTCCTTACCCCCACACTGAAACTTATCCATGTACCCAATATTGAGAAGTAAGTATTCGTGGAATGTCTCCCAACATCACCATCTTCCACTCACAAACATTAGCCCTAACCTGACACTCGGAATCCTCTCCTAGTAGACTTCATGGCCACCGGTATGTCATGCCCTCCTGTCACATATACTAATAGTTCCATCAAAGTACACATCTTCAGTTTGATTCGTCCATGTTTTCATCCATCTATCTAGTCACCCGTTCATGAACTTTCACTTTGTGACAGTTGTAAATTTTTTTTTTAATGAAGAAAATAGATCACTGTCCGGAAAATAGCTGTCAATGGAGAAGAGGGATGATCACGGTAATATTAGGTAATATGCACTATCCCAGAGATGTGTAGAAATGGCCTGGACCATAGAGTGGGCTAATAATGACACCCTTCGCCCCTGGCCTTGAGTCTGTGGTCCACACTGCTGTCTGAATCCTAACCATGTTCTACACCCCTCTTGTAGCTCTCCTGCAAGTCTTAACACACCACGCCCACAGCACTCTCCTCTGCCTAATTCAGTAACCTTTATGCTCGTATCATAGAGACTTTAATCATTACCGACTCATAACCACTACTTACGGCATCTCTCATGTTGCCTTGTTTAATATTTAGCTTGTCACATGTTTATCTACTCTCCTATAAAACTTCAGGTTCCTTGAAAGGTAGGTCCTGTGTTATCCTCTTCCAAAGAAGAACCGTGGTAAGGACAGTGGAGGAGAGCCTTGTCTGGGATCATTTAGCTCTAGGGATTCGGTTTTGAAACTTCTTCACCACCTAATAAGTTAGTCATTACTCTTTCGGGATTTTGTGCACGGGGTACCGTCTCCACCTGTCTTGGTTCCCTTTCCCCCTTAAGTCCCTTGGCGGTGACTCAATACGGTCCACGTGGGTGTTTCTCAGTGGTCTTATAGCACCACTGAGGGACACCGAACTTGAAGAGTCCATGACCTTCACAGCAACAATAAGCAAGCCTGCCCATTGCCCAAGATGAAGATATTACCTAACCCACCCCCAGCCAGGTTTTCTTGCGAACACAGAGAAACGACGACAGGGACAAGCCGGGACTCTGTTCTTGGCGCGTGACTGTTGCATCGTTTCTCAGGGCTTCCATAACAAAGTCCCACGCACCTGGGGACTTAGGCCAGAGACAACAGAAACTTACTGCCCAGCTGACCCCACACCTGGAGTTCTCAACATCAAGGATGTGGCAAGGTTGTCTCCTTGCAACCCTTGTCCTTGCTTCTGGCCGCTTGCCAGCAGTATTTGGGGTCCCTTTGTTTGCCAAGGGTCACGTAAGACCCTGCCTCGTTATCACATGACTGCTACTACCTCGCCCGGGTGTTCGTGTCGTATTTCATATAATAAGGGTCACATTCAGGCTTCACTATATCTTTTTCTTTTAATTTCTTTTATTTATATTGATGGGAGAACAGATGTGATGATGAAGAGGAATGGGCGTACCAGGGCCTCCAGCCACCTGCATACAAACTCCAGATTGCATGCACCCCCGCCTTGTGCATCTGGCTTACATGGGTCCTGGGGAATTGAGCCTCGAACCACAGTCCTTAGGCTTCATAGGCAAGTGCTAACGCCATGAAGCCATCTTTCCAGTCCTCTTCTTTCTTTTTCTTTGAAGACAAAAACTGGTCCATAGGCACAGCAATCCCACCTGATCAACAAAGTGATCTTGTTCCCAGTGGATTGCTCTGGAGATTTCTAAAACCTAGTCATATTCTGTAGTGGCCATGGGTGGCATTTTCCCAGGAATTTACCCACGACACTGCTTTATCTTTAGAAACTGTCCTTTTCCCTGGCGATGAGGAAAGAGGCTGGCACAACATGACTTGGTCCTGTTCCCAGGAGAAGGCCCTAGTCTGCCATCAAGGTTTCATCAGGGTTCAGACAAGGTCATCCTACTGAACAAGGAATGGGAGAAAAAAGGAGTGGAGAGCTGATAGCGTTTGTTCTTTCTGACTCCATCGTCCCACCGAACACTCAGCTTGATTTATAAGTTGTTCTGTGTGAGAAGTGCCCACTGAGACTTAAACACACAGCTGGGCTCATGAGCACTGGGGTTGTGCCTTTTGTTCTGTTCACAGGCTCAACTGGAGATGCACTGGGTAGACTGTTCCAGAACCATTCTGCCTCACAGACTTAACCAGACAAACCCTAGAAGGCCTATGGGCAACAGCAAGTCTCAACCAAAGGCCATCCAAAAAAACTTTTTTGGCCCCCCCCCAAAAATAAAAAAAAGGGGGGGGGGCTAGCATTTGGATTGACTCATTGAAGCCAGGAGAAGAACTGTTAACTGGTACATGAAGGAAATACCTGCTAGAGTATTGACTTGGGAAATTATGCAAAGTCACAGGATTCCAACAGAATGTCAGGCCGGGACAAGGGAAACACAAGCCTGGTGCACAATATTTTATTTTGACAAGCAAATATCTTGAACATCTCATGGATAGCATCGAGAAGCCAAAGTCATCAATTTGACATTCAGCAACATTGTATGAATTATTTAGGGGCTGGAGTGATTGCTTAGCAGTGAAGGCACTTGCCTGCAAAGCCTAAGGACCCAGGTTTGATTCCCCAGGACCCATGTTAACCACATGCACATGGTGGCGCATGTGTCTGGAATTTGTTGGCAGTGGCTAGAGGCCCTGGTGTGCCCTTTCTCTCTCTCTCTCTCTTTCAAATAAATAAATAAATATAAAATATTTAAAAATTAATTATCAGTAAGTACTAGAACATATGAATTAATAATACAAAACCATAGATTCCTGAGCACTGTATTTGCCAGGTGCTGTGCTACCCTGGAGGAAACCCGAAGGAAACGGGATTCCCCTGGATGGTGTCACTTTATGGTAAAGAGCCAGGAAGCAAAGTCTCTTGCTAAGGATTATGTTGCTAAGGTGTCAAGTCTCACGCCTGGGCCTGGACTCCACTCAGCCTCGGGGTAGGTTCCCACCTTTGCAGTTTTGCTGAAACATTAAGGCAACTTGTGAACAAAGGGGTGGGGGGGGGGGGACTGAAAAGCTTTTAGCCCTGGTAAAAGAGTTCTAGAAGCTGTGGCTGGCTGTCGGTGGGTGCTCTCGAGACTTTTAGTGAAAATAACTTATAAAGTAGAACAAAATAATTTTTTTTTCTTGGTAGTACTGTGGATTGAACCTAGGATCTTGCATATGTCAGGCAAGACCTCTACCACTGAGCCACATCCTCAGCCCAAAATTGAACTAATGAGGATACAACATATTATTTAGATTGCATTGTTTCTGGTCTGTAAGGGAGGATTGATGCACTGAGGGGGGGGGGGATAGATAAAACAAGGCAGAGATGTCCACTCCTTTGCCTTGTCTGCCTGGAGAGGAGAGTGAGAGGATAGATATCAGCAAGCACTCTTGACAAAGCCAGAGATCAAAGCTAGATGCATAGGGGCTGGAGAGATGGCTTAGCAGTTAAGGCACTTGCCTGCAAAGCCAAAGGACCTAGGTTCGATTCCCCTGGAAAACCATGTAAGCCAGCTGCACAAGATGGCTCATGTGTCTGGAGTTCGTTTGCAGTGGTGGATGCACTGGAGTACCCATTCTCTCTCTTCTCCTTCTCTCTCCCTCTGTCTGACTCTGTCTCAAATAAATAAATAAAAATAAAATATTGTTTTGAAAAGATAGATGCATAAAATTCCACTAAGTCTCCTTCACGATGGTGTACCCCAGAACTTAATTAATTTTTTAAAACTTCTCATGAGAAAAAACACCCATGTGACAGCCAAAGAACCCTGTGCCATTCTGCTCCTACTCCAGATAGTTCGATGTTTTCGGGCAAGCCTACTTACGCGTAAATGCCAGTGGGAATGGATACAAAATGTTAGTCTCTATAACATCACACATACACACACACACACACACACAGTATGTGTTGGCTGGATCAAAAATGACCTAAGGGCTGGATAGATGGCTTAACTGTTAAGGGGCTCACCTGTGAAGCCAAAGAATTCATGTTCAAATCTCCAGGTCCCATGTAAGTCAGACGTACAGTGATGCAAGTGTGCAATGCTGTACATGAGCACTAGGGTGAGTAAGGTGTGTCTGGAGGTCATTTGAAGCGGCTGAAGCGTCCTGCCATACGCCATTCTCTCTCTCTCTCTCTCTCCACCCTTCCCTTCCTCCCTCTTTCCTCTTTCTCTCTCTCTCAAGTACATAATAATATTTTTTTTTTTTAGCCAGGTGTGGTGGCACATGCTTTTAATCCCAGCACTCAGGAGGCAGAGGTAGGAGGATCGCCGTGAGTTCGAGGCCATCCTGAGACTACCTAGTGAATTCCAGGTCAGCCTGAGCTAGATTGAAACCCTACCTCAAAAACCTCCCCTAAATGTGTATATATATATATGATTTAAAATAATATAAAAAGGTATAAAAATAAAAAATATTTTTTAATTCCACTCTAAATCTCTAAATGAATATTATGTCAGAAAGCAAGTATAGCCAGACATTAAGGGCAGTGATCTAGGTGCAGGCAGATGCATTAATGTTATAAAATTCTTTCAGTTGCATGTTTTAAACTTTCCTGAGAAGAGATTGGTGGGGTGCTGAACAGATGCTCGGTGAAGAAAGCGCTTGTCACCCAGCGTGAAGGCCTGGGTTCCGATCCTCAGCCCCCCCGTGCAGGCCAGCCGGGGAGGCAGGCAGCCGAAAGTCCCAGCGCTCAGCAGAGACCAGGCTGGTGAGCTCGGGGTTCAAGGCACAGACCCTGCCATAGTAAATAAGATGGAGAGTGATTGAAAAAGACACCCCAAATCAACACCTGGCCTCCACGTGCAAATATGTGTGGCCACACACGAGAGAGAACACACACACACACACACACACTCATACCACCCAGTAACACGCCAATGAAAATGATGTTGGTGGGGAGATGGTTATCTCTGGAAATCAAACATACCTGACGTCCCTTGGTCTTATGAAATTGTGGCAAAGAAAACTGAGCTGGGGCGCAGGTAAGCTTGGAGCCAAGCCTGCTTTGACCTCCTTGCTGTCACTGGTACAGAAGTTCTGGCTCCTAATTCCTTTAGTTCTAGAACAAGCATCCAGAGGCGATCGCAAGGGTCAGATACAGTCTGGTGTTTCCATTACCAGCAGCGTGGAGGATGAGGGAGAGATTTTTCTGCCCCGTTTTGAAGGGCAAAGGCTTCTGCGCGGAGGGAAGCAAGGCGGGGGTCCGTCAGCTGGCCAAAGCGGGAGCAGACGGTGACCCGAATCAAAGGAGAAACGCCTCTCCTGTGGCCTCAGCGGTCGCTATGGAGAACACACACTTAACCAAGGTGGAGTTCGGCCTGTAAAAGCATTCCTCAACCTTCTGCACTGACCAGTGCTTTGAGATGACATGGACATAACTCTGCATCCAACATGATCCCTTGGCATGGAAGGCTCCGGTGGTGGGGGGCGGGTGTGTGTGTGTGTGTGTGTGTGTGGCACTTCCATCTTTGCCTAACTGCAGGAGAGACCATTAGCAGCTGGTAAGTGTGTTTCTGCTGCTTTAGACCCTGCTTCTCTCTGCTGTGATAAATGGCCACACAGGACTGCCACTGACCACCGCGTGCTGCTGAGCCCACTGAGGCAGCCACAGGGTTACTCCAGTCATCATTAGTGTTCAGAAATAAACTGCTGGCTTCCTCGCCCTGCTAACGCACAAGGAGGACCATGGCGTTGAATTAGGTATGTTATAGCCCATGAATTAAAATTTATTTATATATATGTATATATATATATATATATATATATATATATATACATATATGTAATTGTGTGTGTGTACAGGTGCATCTGTGCCATGGGGCACATGTGGAGGTCAGAGGACATTACAATTGACACTGCTTTCCCACCTCATTTGAAGCAAGGTCTCTTGGTCTTGTTGACAACACTGAGTTTTCCAAACTAGCTGGTCTGGGAGCCTCCGGGAAATTCTCCTCTCTGTCTCTCAGGTGTCTCACCATAAGCATGCTGGGATTACAGGAGCCCACCATAGCTTCTAGCTTTTACGTAGTGTCTTCAGGTAAGAACTCAGGCAGTCATTCTTGCATGACAAGTGCTCTATCCGCCAAGCCCTCCTTCAAGCCCTCCCGTAGATCTTTTCAAAAAAGTTAAGTTACAGAGCCAGGCATGATGGTTCACACTTAGGAGGCTGAGGAAGGAGGATTGTCGTGAGTTTGAGGCCAGTCTGGCTGCAGTGAGACCCTGTCTCGGATTTTTTAAAAAGTAAAATTAGCCGGGCGTGGTGGCACACGTCTTTAATCTCAGCACTCTGGAGGCAGAGGTAGGAGGATCGCTGGGAGTTTGAGGCCAGCCTGAGACTACGTAGTGAATTGCAGGTCAGCCTGAGCTAGAGTGAGACCTTACCTTGAAAGAAACAATAAATAAATAAATATGAAATGAAACAAAAAGTAAAATTATTGTGGGCCATCAACTGGTTTTCCTTACCCCCACACTGAAACTTATCCATGTACCCAATATTGAGAAGTAAGTATTCGTGGAAAGACTCCCAACATCACCATCTTCCCTCACAAACATTAGCCCTAACCTGACACTCGGGATCTCTCCTAGTATGACATCAGGCCACCTGTCTGTTCATGCCCTCCTGTCACATATACTAATAGTTCCATCAAAGTACACATCTTCAGTCTTGATTCGTCCATGTTTTCATCCATCTATCTAGTCACCCGTTCATTGCACATCACTTTGTGACAGATGTCAATATTTTTTTAATGAAGAAAATAGATCACTGTCCTGAAATAGCTGTCAATGGAGAAGAGGGATGATCACGGTAATATTAGGTAATATGCACTATCCCAGAGATGTGTAGAAATGGCCTGGACCATAGAGTGGGCTAATAATGACACCCTTCGCCCCTGGCCTTGAGTCTGTGGTCCACACTGCTGTCTGAATCCTAACCATGTTCTACACCCCTCTTGTAGCTCTCCTGCAAGTCTTAACACACCACCCCACAGCACTCTCCTCTGCCTAATTCAGTAACCTTTATGCTGTATCATAGAGACTTTAATCATACCGACTCATAACCACTACTTACGGCATCTCTCATGTTGCCTTGTTTAATATTTAGCTTGTCACATGTTTATCTACTCTCCTATAAAACTTCAGGTTCCTTGAAAGGTAGGTCCCTGTGTTATCCTCTTCCAAAGAAGAACCGTGGTAAGGGGACAGTGGAGGAGAGCCTTGTCTGGGATCATTTAGCTCTAGGATTCGGTTGCAACTTCTTCACCACCTAATAAGTTAGTCCATTACTCTTTCGGGATTTAGTGCACGGGTACCGACTCACCTGTCTTGGTTCCCTTTCCCCCTTAAGTCCCTTGGCGGTGACTCAATACGGTCCACGTGGGTGTTTCTCAGTGGTCTTATAGCACCACTGAGGGACACCGAACTTGAAGAGTCCATGACCTTCACAGCAACAATAAGCAAGCCTGCCCATTGCCCAAGATGAAGATATTACCTAACCCCACCCCCAGCCAGGTTTTCTTGCGAACACAGAGAAACGACGACAGGGACAAGCCGGGACTCTGTTCTTGGCGCATGAGCTGTGCTCGTTTCTCAGGGCTTCCATAACAAAGTCCCACACACCTGGGGACTTAGGCCAGCAACAACAGAAACTTACTGCCCAGCAGACCCACACACCAGAGGTCTCACATCAAGGTGTGGCAAGGTTGTCTCCTCTGCATCCCTTGTCCTTGCTTCTGGCCTCTTGCCAGCAGTATTTGGGGTCCCTTTGTTTGCCACAGGGTCACGTCAGACCCTGCCTCTCTTCTCACATGACTTTGCTCCTACCTCGCCCGGGTGTTCGTGTCTTATTTCTAAATAAGGTCACATTCAGGCTTCACTATATCTTTTTCTTTTAATTTCTTTTTATTTATTTGAGAGAGAAAGAGGCAGATGGAGAGAGAATGGGCATACCAGGGCCTCCAGCCACTGCAAACAAACTCTAGATTGCATGCACCCCCGCCCTTGTGCATCTGGCTTACATGGGTCCTGGGGAATTGAGCCTCGAACCACAGTCCTTAGGCTTCATAGGCAAGTGCTCAACGCCGTGAAGCCATCTTTCCAGTCCTCTGTCTTTCTTTTTCTTTGAAGACAAAAACTGGTCCCATAGCACAGCAATCCCCCTGATCAACAAAGTGATCTTGTTCCCAGTGGATTGCTCTGGAGATTTCTAAAACCTAGTCATATTCTGTAGTGGCCATGGGTGGCATTTTCCCAGAATTTACCCCCAAACACTGCTTTATCTTTAGAACTGTCCTTTTCCCTGGCGATGAGGAAAGAGGCTGGCACAACATGACTTGGTCCTGGTCCAGGAGAAGTCATAGTCTGCCATCCAAGGTTCAGCAAGGGTTCAGACAAGGTCATCCTACTGAACAAGTAATGGGAGAAAAAAGGAGTAGAGAGCTGATAGCTTTTGTTCTTTCTGACTCCATCGTCCCACCGAAACACTCAGCTTTGATTTATAAGTTGTTCTGTGTGAGAAGTGCCCCACTGAGACTTAAACACACAGCTGGGCTCATGAGCACTGGGGTTGTGCCTTTTGTTCTGTTCACCAGGCTCAACTGGAGATGCACTGGGGTAGACTGTTCCAGAACCATTCTGCCTCACAGACTTAACCAGACAACCCCTAGAAGGCCTATGGGCAACAGCAGTCTCAACAAAGCCATCACTGCCCCAAGCTAGCATTGCATCTGACTCATAGCAGGAGCAGAACGGGTTTACTGGTCCATGAAGGAAAATACCTGCTAGAGTATTGACTTGGGAAATTATGCAAAGTCACAGGATTCCAACAGAATGTCAGGCCGGGACAAGGGAAACACAAGCCTGGTGGCACAATATTTTATTTTGACAAGCAAATATCTTGAACACTCTCATGGATAGCATGAGAAGCAAAGATCATCAAATTAGACTTCAGCAACATTGTATGAATTAATTAGGGGCTGGAGTGATTGCTTAGCAGTGAAGGCACTTGCCTGCCAAGCCAAAGGACCCCGGTTTGATTCCCCAGGACCCATGTTAACCACATGCACAAGGTGGCGCATGTGTCTGGAATTTGTTGGCAGTGGCTAGAGGCCCTGGTGTGCCCATTCTCTCTCTCTCTCTTTCAAATAAATAAATAAATATAAAATATTTAAAAATTAATTATCAGTAAGTACTAGAACATATGAATTAATAATACAAAACCCATAGTTTTCTGAGCACCTGCTATATGCCAGGTGCTGTGCTACCCTGGAGAAACCCGAAGGAACAGGGAGTCCCCTGGCTGGGGTCACTTTATGGTAAAGAGCCAGGAAGCAAAGTCCTCTAGCCTCAGGATTATGTTGCTCAGGAGAACAAGTCTCACGGCCTGGCCTGACACCACACCAGCCTCGAGGGTAGGTTCCCACCTTTGCAGTTTTGCTGAAACATTAAGGCAACTTGTGAACAAGACTGAAAAGCTTTTAGCCCCAGGTAAAGAGTTCTAGAAGCTGTGGCTGGCTGTCGGTGGGTGCTCTCAGAGACTTTTAGTGAAAATAACTTATAAAGTAGAACAAAATAATTTTTTTTTCTTGGTAGTACTGTGGATTGAACCTAGGATCTTGCATATGTCAGGCAAGACCTCTACCACTGAGCCACATCCTCAGCCCAAAATTGAACTAATGAGGATACAACATATTATTTAAGATAGCAATGTTTCTGGTCTGTAAGGGAGGATTGATGCACTGAGAGATAACAAGGCAGAGATGTCCACTCCTTTGCCTTGTCTGCCTGAGAGGAGAGTGAGAGGATAGATATCAGCAAGCACTCTTGACAAAGCCAGAGATCAAAGCTAGATGCATAGGGGCTGGAGAGATGGCTTAGCAGTTAAGGCACTTGCCTGCAAAGCCAAAGGACCTAGGTTCGATTCCCCTGGACCCATGTAAGCCAGCTGCACAAGATGGCTCATGTGTCTGGAGTTCGTTTGCAGTGGCTGGATGCCCTGGAGTACCCATTCTCTCTCTTCTCCTTCTCTCTCCCTCTGTCTGACTCTGTCTCAAATAAATAAATAAAAATAAAATATTGTTTTGAAAAGATAGATGCATAAAATTCCACTAAGTCTCCTTCACGATGGTGTACCCCAGAACTTAATTAATTTTTAAAACTTCTCATGAGAAAAACACCCATGTGACAGCCAAAGAACCCTGTGCCAATCAGCACCTATCCAGATAGTTCGATGTTTCGGGCAAGCCTACTTACGCGTAAATGCCAGTGGGAATGGATACAAAATGTTAGTCTCTATAACATCACACATACACACACACACACACACACAGTATGTGTTGGCTGGATCAAAAATGAACCTAAGGGGCTGGATAGATGGCTTAACTGTTAAGGGGCTCACCTGTGAAGCCTAAGAATTCATGTTCAAATCTCCAGGTCCCATGTAAGTCAGACGTACAGTGATGCAAGTGTGCAATGCTGTACATGAGCACAAGGGGGAGCGTGTGTCTGGAGGTCATTTGCAGCGGCTGAAGGTCCTGCCATACCCATTCTCTCTCTCTCTCTCTCTCCCTCCCTTCCTCCCTCTTTCTCTCTCTTTGCCTCTTTCTCTCTCTCTCTCTCTCTCTCTCTCTCTCTCTCTCTCTCAAATAAGTAAATTAAAAAAAGACTGAACCTAAGGATATTAAGTGAAAAGAAAAAAATCCTAACAAGCACTACATAACTCCTCAGTGAAGACGGAGACTCTAGAAAAGACCAAATTGTCTTCAGTAGACAAGGTCTAGGTCACTCCTGGAGCGCTCTGTCTTGGAAGGAGACGTAGGTGGGGTATGATTCTTCTACTGGGTCCGGGGAGACACACACATCTGGACTTCCTGAGCTACAACTGGACGTGGTCTTCACTGTGAGTTTATACTAGCGGAAGATCAAGTTCTACTTGAGTGCAAGGACCGTGTTTGTTCCAGAGTTTTCCCCTGAGCCCAGTACTGGCAGCCCTGTACAGCAGAATTCATAAGCTCTGGAACCGTTAAGTTCACAATTCCAATTTATCTTCCTTCTCCTTAGCCATAGGACCTTGTACAATGCAGTAAGTTCTCTACTCCTCACTCACTCTCTTCATCTGGGAAATCGTGTAAATTCTCACCTCACGAGATTGCCGTCAGCAGTGAAGCAGATGGAGTCGACAAAGCCTGACGTTTGGTGTATGCTAGGTAACTCTGAATTACAGTTTGAATGCATGTGTCCCTGTGAAACTCATATGTGAAAACGTCGCCCCTTCAAAAAAAAAAAAGCCATATGGACTGGAGAGATAGGTTATCAGCTAAGGTGCTTGCCTGCAAAGCCTAAGGACCCAGGTTTGATTCCCCAGTACCCATATAAGCCAGATGGGCAAGGTGGCACACATGTCTGGAGTTTGTTTTCAGTGGCTAGAGCCCCTGGCACACCCATTCTCTCTCTCTGTCTCTCCCTCTCTCTTGCTCTCACTCACTCATAAATAAATTACCTAAAATGTTAACATTAAAAATGAAGGCTTTGGGGCTGGAGAGATGGCTTAGCCATTAAGCGCTTGCCTGTGAAGCCTAAGGACCCCAGTTCAAGGTTTGGCTCCATAGTACCCACGTAAGCCAGATGCACAAGAGGGCGCATGCATCTGGAGATCATTTGCAGTGGCTGGAGGCCCTGGTGCTCCCATTCTCTATCTATCTGCCTCTTTCTCTCTCTGTCTGTCGCTCTCAAATAAATAAATAAATAAATAAATAAAATGAAGCTTTTGAAAGGTGATTATATCATGAGGTTTCTTCATGATTGAGAGAAATACCCATATAAAAGAGGCTTCCATGACTGTACAGCCCCTTCATCTCTCCCACCTGGTGAGAACAAAGGTTTGGTTCCCCTGAGATAATATGGCAGCAAGTCACCATCTTGGAAACAGAAACATGGAATCTTCTGGTGCCTGTATCTTGGCCTTCTCAGCAGCTCGGCCTGGGAGATGTCCATGTCTATTGTTTATAATTACCCAGACTGAGCCTTTCTGGTACAATAGCCAGACACACTAAGCTATCTCTCAAGTAAAATCCCCATAGCTTATTTTTTTCCCCCTTCAGTCTGGTCTGAAACAGGATTTCTTCCCAGGCAGTCTGTCATTTTTTTTCAGTCTTTGCCAAGATCATCCCATTACAAGACTAATGCAATGTCCTCTCAAAGAAGTATTGATCCGAGAATATGGAGCAGAAAGGATCTTTAACTTTCTCTAACAGAAGCCATTCAATATCTGTTTCATTAAAATAAAGGTCAGTAGGACAATATCT
Source organism: Dipus sagitta (assembly GCA_036346955.1). NCBI lineage: Eukaryota > Metazoa > Chordata > Mammalia > Rodentia > Dipodidae > Dipus > Dipus sagitta. The sequence continues at coordinate 178,112,744 of CM070774.1, read as the reverse complement.
GCTCTAAATGCTTTTGAACCATAGTGAGATTTACCTTTGCCCTTCAAAACAGCTTTGCCTTCTCAGCCCTAGGCTGTAAAAGTCGTCATAGCTATCTTGAGAATATATTATAGGTTCAGAACCACATCAGAGCTCTGATGTTGCTAAGCATTAAATCAACGAACCACATTTCACTTAAGTTCGCTTGCCTAAAACATTCAAGCAAGATCCTGGAAATAATCACTTCTCTTCTGGTGACATGTTGCAGTCATTCTTACTGGTCGATCCTGCGTTTTTACCAACCTCATCTACTTCACGGAGCATTCGCCAGCAGGATTGATTGCGGATTTAGTGTGCTCTGTGGCAGACGTGAGGTGTGCGGGATTTGTGGCAGGGCGCCCAGCTGTCATAGACGTCCCTTGGAGCCCAGCAATATCGAGTTGCCGCTACATCCTAGTATGCACAGGGCATCTTTCAAAATAGACCCACATTTCTAAAAAGGTAATTCTCACGAGAGTTAGAGAAATGGGCACAATTATGTGTTGCAAGAGATATTGTAAAGTGGTAGTGTGAATAATAATTTAATAATATGAATAAAAATAGATATTCAGCACCTAGAAAATTATCCTAAGGTAAGTTATATATATGTATGTATATTTCTTAGAGCATTAATTTCAATAATGAAGTTTGAAAATATTCTTAAAAGCCTATCATAAGGGATTAGTTAGCTAAGGGATGACACATCCATTCAATGGATCTTCTCTTTTTCTTTCTTTCTTTTTTTTTTTTTTTTTTTTTGGTTTTTCAAGGTAGGGTTTCACTCTAACTCAGGCTGTCCTAGAATTCACTATGGAGTCTCAGGGTAGCCTCGAACTCACGGCGATCCTCCTACCTCTACCTCCCGAGTGCTGGGATTAAAGGCGTGCGCCACCACGCCCGGCTTCTCTTTTCTTTTTGAATGCTGATTTTATTTTTTAAATTTATTTTATTATTATTATTATTTTGGTTTTTCAAGGTAGGGTGTCATTCTAGCCCAGCCTGACCCGGAATTCACTATGCAGTCTCAGAGTGGCCTCAAATTCATGGCGATCCTCCTACCTCTGCCTCCCAAGTGCTGGGATTAAAGGCATGTGCCACCTGTGCCCTGATTTTATTTCTTTGAGATACATTATTACTACCTAGCCCTAGCTCACTTGAAATTCATGGCAATGCTGCTGCCTCAGCCCCAAACTTTTAATGATAAATTGTTCAATCATTTCCTTGCAGAAGTTTCTATGTTGAAGGGATTTGTCTCCCCTTTTGGTCTTGCTGGAAAGTCTCCTACTTTTTTATCTGCTCTGCCTGTTTTTAGGAAGCTCCTATGGTAGACATGTTGTAGCTGAGAGACACTCAAATCTGTCAAGAGATCCTAAAGCTGGAGAAAGTCTAAATGTGTTGTGCCTATGTTACCTTAAGGCTATAAAACTTGTTATATTGGGCTGGAGAGATGTCTTAGCAGTTAAGGCACTTGCCAAAACTCACTTAGAAGCTGGGCGTGGTGGTGAACACTTTTAATTTCAGCACTTGAGAGGCAGAGGTAAAAGGATTGCTGTGAGTTCGAGGCTGGTCTAGGACTACAGAGTGAATTCTAGGTCAGCCTAGGCTATAATAAGACCCTATCCTGAAAACAACAACGACAAAAACTTATAAACAAATGAGAACAAAAAATTCAATTAGTTAAATGATGGTCAGTAAGTCATTTCACCTGTCACTAGAATTGTGAACAAAACTCAGGATTTGGAATAAATAATCCCAAGCCTCTAAAAGAGGAGTTTTTACTGGAAGGAGAAGGAGAAATAATCACCCAAACAGAGAAGGTGGAGTTTGTCTGAACAGATCCAAAAATATATTTTTGGAGTTGATTTACTACTCTTATTTCTCCATTTATTTTAATCACATATTTATAACAGCATAGACGCACATATATTTATTTTTTAGTTTAGGTTAGAATTAAACCTTCCAGTAGTGTTATTTATTTTGTGGTTGGATAGTGAACATTGGGTCTTGGGGGCTCTTTTCTTTTTTTGAGCTGCATAGCTGTGAACACTCCAGGCTAGCACTGTGACCACCAGGCACAGCTCCAGTCCAAGACATTCTTTTCTTCAGGGTTTTTAACATTTGTGTTCCCAAATGACAGCTATCTGTGGTTTCCATGTCCTTGTCAAGTTTTGAAATTAATGTCAATTTATCTTCCACAAAAGGAGTTAGATTCAGTGCATTTATATTTTCCAAACAATTTCTTAAGTTTCTTTTCCTTCTAAACAAGACAATACGGGCTGGAGAGATGGCTTAGCAGTTAAGGCATTTGCCTGCAAAGCCAAAGGACTTAGGTTCAATTCCCCAGGACCCACATAAACCAGATGCACAAGGGGCCCATGCATCTGGAGTTCATTTGCAGTGGCTAGAGACCCTGGCATACCCATTTTCTCTCTGTCTCTCTCTGTCTCTCTCTCTCTCTCTGTCTCTGTCTCTCTCTCTCTCTCTGCTTGCAAATAAATAAATGAAAATTTAAACAAGACAATACTCTTAGAATGCTCACCTTTTCTCATCTATGCCACCCATTCCATATTGGGATTTCTAGAATTTCAGTTCTGCCTTGCAATCTTTCTCTCTCTCTCTCTCTCTCTCTCTCTCTCTCTCTTTTTTTTTTTTTTTTTTTTTTGTATCTGAACAAAAGTGACACTTGCTAACATTTATCCATCTATCCTAGTATATTCTAGTATATTCTAGCATATTCCTGGTCATATATTTTTCTTACTGAAATCCACAATTCAATTGTCTTCGTAAAGAAAGTCTTTATTAATACTTGTTTCACTCTTGAGCTTAAAAATTAACTAGCTATATAGGAAATTCCTTGTTTTGCTCGCTTGAGTCCTGGAAACATTACATAAAATGCTCAGAGTTACTGCTGAGAACTCCAAGTCAATATGGTTCTTTTTTCTTGTTGGTGATGTGCTCTTTGTTCTATAGAAGCTGTGGTGATTTGAATGTAAATAGCCCCATAGCCTCAGGTATTTGTTTAAGGTATTTTATTTTTATTTATTTGAGAGAGAGAGAGAGATGAGAGAGAGAGAGAGAGAGAGCGTGCGAGCGCGCCAACATGTCAGGGCCTCCAGCCACTGCAAATGAATTCCAGACACGTGCGCCCCCTTGTGCTTACATGGCTCTGGCTTACACGGGTCCTAGGGAGCTGAACCTGGGTCCTTCCGCTTCGTGGGCAAACACCTTAACTGTCTCTCCAGCCCAACCTCAGGTATGTTTTTTTTTTTGTTTATTTTTATATTTATTTATCCGAGAGCAACAGACAGAGAAAGAGCGGGGGGGGGGGGGGGGGGGGGGGGGGGAGAGAATGGGTGAGCCAAGGCCTCCAGCCACTGCAAATGAATTCCAGACACGTGCGCCCCCTTGTGCATCTGGCTAACGTGGGTTCTGGAGAATCGAACCGAGGTCCTTTGGCTACTGAGGTCCTTTGGATTTGCAGGCAAGCGCCTCAACTGCTAGCCATCTCAGCAGCCCTCAGGAGTTTAAAATAAGCATTACCTTCGTCTCAGCCGGCTGGCGTCGTTTGTTACCTGCCGGCGGCCCTTTCGTCCCCCTCGTTTATAGAACTTTAGCCTATCAGGATCTTACACTTTTACACCCCCAAACCCCGTATGCCTTTTTCCCCCCCCCCCCCCCCCCCCCCCCCCCCCCCCCCCCCCCCCCCCCCCCCCCCCCCCCCCCCCCCCCCCCCCCCCCCCCCCCCCCCCCCCCCCCCCCCCCCCCCCCCCCCCCCCCCCCCCCCCCCCCCCCCCCCCCCCCCCCCCCCCCCCCCCCCCCCCCCCCCCCCCCCCCCCCCCCACCCCCCCCCCACCCACCTCCAACCCTCAGCTGCCCCTGGAACCTGTCAACTGAAATAAAGCCTTTCTTCCGTAAGCGGCTTCTGGTCAGGTGTTTGGCCCAGCAAAGAGAAGGTAGCTCCAGCAGATAGGATCAGAGTGTAGCAGACAGCTCCAGGTTCGCTGAGATGAACTTCCAGACCAGGCACAGCTTTGGAGGAAGGGATTTATTGAAGCTTACAGATCCAGGGGAAGTTCCATATTGGCAGCAGTTGGCCCCCTCTTAAAGGACCAAGGAAAGAGAGAGAGAGAGAGAGAGAGAGAGAGAGAGAGAGAGAGAGAGCAAAGCCCCAAGCTAAGAGCCACACACTTCAGGAACTCCAGGTGGAACTGAGCACTTTGCATATTTTTAGATTGGAATTTTGAGTCCAGTGCCACACCTTAGGGCTGGACCCCAAGATCCACCCAGTAACACTGCGTCTAGCCAGGTAGCTGCAGATATAAACTACAAGCTAATAAAACACTGAATGTATTAGGGGCCATCTATTCAAAGTACCGCACAGGGTATATAACCTGAAAGCCCATCTGCCCGTGGTATACACCCTCCATCAAGGCTCCACCTCCTAAAGGTTCCTCATCCTTCTGACCAGCACCACTAGATGGGGATTAAGTATTCAAATATGAGAGCCAGTTGGGAGGCATTCAAAGAGAATGGGTGCACCAGGGCCTTCAGCCCCTGCAAACGAACTCCAGACATGTGCACCCCCTCGTGTGCATGTGTGACATTCTGTGCTTGTGTCTCTCTGAGTTTGGCTATGGGGGACCTGGAGATTCGAACAATAGTTCTTAGGCTTTCCAGGCAAGCGCCTTAACCACTGAGCCATCTCTCCAGACCTCATATATAATTTTTTTAAATATATAGTTGGACTGGAGAGATGACTCCTTGATTAAGGCATTGCCTACCAACCCGGGTTGGATTCCTCAGTTCTCACATAAAGCCAGATGCACGTGCCTGGAGTCTGTTTGCAGTGGCTAGGGGACTTGTGTGCCCATTCTCCCTCTCTTGATCTCTCTCTGCTTGCAAATAAATACAAAAATTAAAACATTACATGTGTATATTTATTTATATATCTAACAATGCTGAAAGAGTGAATTAGCAGAAAGGCTGTGTAGCAGGAACTAATGAGCACTGCTCCGCAGGTCGGAAAAAGCGAACTTAAAAACTTACTCCAAAACTCACTTAGAAGCTGGGCGTGGTGGTGAACACTTTTAATTTCAGCACTTGAGAGGCAGAGGTAAAAGGATTGCTGTGAGTTCGAGGCTGGTCTAGGACTACAGAGTGAATTCTAGGTCAGCCTAGGCTATAATAAGACCCTATCCTGAAAAACAACAACGACAAAAACTTATAAACAAATGAGAACAAAAAATTCAATTAGTTAAATGATGGTCAGTAAGTCATTTCACCTGTCACTAGAATTGTGAACAAAACTCAGGATTTGGAATAAATAATCCCAAGCCTCTAAAAGAGGAGTTTTTACTGGAAGGAGAAGGAGAAATAATCACCCAGAGAAGGTGGAGTCCGTCTGAACAGATCCAAAAATATATTTTTGGAGTTGATTTACTACTCTTATTTCTCCATTTATTTTAATCACATATTTATAACAGCATAGACGCACATATATTTATTTTTTAGTTTAGGTTAGAATTAAACCTTCCAGTAGTGTTATTTATTTTGTGGTTGGATAGTGAACATTGGGTCTTGGGGGCTCTTTTCTTTTTTTGAGCTGCATAGCTGTGAACACTCCAGGCTAGCACTGTGACCACCGGGCACAGCTCCAGTCCAAGACATTCTTTTCTTCAGGGTTTTTAACATTTGTGTTCCCAAGTGACAGCTATCTGTGGTTTCCATGTCCTTGTCAAGTTTTGAAATTAATGTCAATTTATCTTCCACAAAGGGAGTTAGATTCAGTGCATTTATATTTTCCAAACAATTTCTTAAGTTTCTTTTCCTTCTAAACAAGACAATACGGGCTGGAGAGATGGCTTAGCAGTTAAGGCATTTGCCTGCAAAGCCAAAGGACTTAGGTTCAATTCCCCAGGACCCACATAAACCAGATGCACAAGGGGCCCATGCATCTGGAGTTCATTTGCAGTGGCTAGAGACCCTGGCATACCCATTTTCTCTCTGTCTCTCTCTGTCTCTCTCTCTCTCTCTCTCTCTCTCTCTCTCTCTGCTTGCAAATAAATAAATGAAAATTTAAACAAGACAATACTCTTAGAATGCTCACCTTTTCTCATCTATGCCACCCATTCCATATTGGGATTTCTAGAATTTCAGTTCTGCCTTGCAATCTTTCTCTCTCTCTCTCTTTTTTTTTTTTTTTTTTTTGTATCTGAACAAGAGTGACACTTGCTAACATTTATCCATCTATCCTAGTATATTCTAGTATATTCTAGCATATTCCTGGTCATATATTTTTCTTACTGAAATCCACAATTCAATTGTCTTCGTAAAGAAAGTCTTTATTAATACTTGTTTCACTCTTGAGCTTAAAAATTAACTAGCTATATAGGAAATTCCTTGTTTTGCTCGCTTGAGTCCTGGAAAACATTACATAAAATGCTCAGAGTTACTGCTGAGAACTCCAAAGTCAATATGGTTCTTTTTTCTTGTTGGTGATGTGCTCTTTGTTCTATAGAAGCTGTGGTGATTTGAATGTAAATAGCCCCATAGCCTCAGGTATTTGTTTAAGTATTTTATTTTTATTATTTGAGAGAGGAGAGAAGAAAGTCTTTATTAATACTTGTTTCACTCTTGAGCTTAAAAATTAACTAGCTATATAGGAAATTCCTTGTTTTGCTCGCTTGAGTCCTGGAAAACATTACATAAAATGCTCAGAGTTACTGCTGAGAACTCCAAAGTCAATATGGTTCTTTTTTCTTGTTGGTGATGTGCTCTTTGTTCTATAGAAGCTGTGGTGATTTGAATGTAAATAGCCCCATAGCCTCAGGTATTTGTTTAAGGTATTTTATTTTTATTTATTTGAGAGAGAGAGAGAGAGAGAGAGAGAGAGAGAGAGCGTGCGAGCGCGCCAACATGTCAGGGCCTCCAGCCACTGCAAATGAATTCCAGACACGTGCGCCCCCTTGTGCTTACATGGCTCTGGCTTACACGGGTCCTAGGGAGCTGAACCTGGGTCCTTCCGCTTCGTGGGCAAACACCTTAACTGTCTCTCCAGCCCAACCTCAGGTATGTTTTTTTTTTTGTTTATTTTTATATTTATTTATCCGAGAGCGACAGACAGAGAAAGAGCGGGGGGGGGGGGGGGGGGGGAGAGAATGGGTGAGCCAAGGCCTCCAGCCACTGCAGACGAACTCCAGACGCGTGCGCCACCTTGTGCATCTGGCTAACGTGGGTTCTGGAGAATCGAACCGAGGTCCTTTGGCTACTGAGGTCCTTTGGATTTGCAGGCAAGCGCCTCAACTGCTAAGCCATCTCTGCAGCCCCTCAGGCAGTTTTAATTAAGCTTCCTACTTAGTCTCCAGCAGGCTGGCGTAGTTGTACCCCTGAAGGCGGACCTTGAGTCCAACCCTAGGTGTGTGTTCAGAGTCAGCCCGTGCTGGCTGATGTCTCTCTGCTGGGTGTGTGGGGAAGTGAGCCAGCTCCCTCCACCATGATGAAGCTGCCCCTGGAACCTGTCAACCTGAAATAAAGCCTTTCTTCCCGTAAGCGGCTTCTGGTCAGGTGTTTGGCCCAGCAAAGAGAAGGTAGCTCCAGCAGAAGCTTCGAGAATCTTCTGTTTCCTTTCAGTGGTTACACATTTTACCACAATAATGTTTTCCACTAACAGTTCTTAATATTTTTTCCTTTTGGCATTTATAAATCCATTTAAAAGTTATGTTTAAAATATTTTTATTTGCTTGCTCATGAGAGAGAGAGAGAATGAGCATGCAAGGGCCTCTTGCTACTGCAAACAGCAGGTGATGTACCACTTTCTGCATTTGGCTTTTCGTAGGTGCTGGGGAATTGAATCTGGATCAGCAGGCTTTGCAAGCAAGCACCTTTAGCCACTAAGCCACTTCTCTGTTTTTGTTTTCTTTTTTTTTTTTTCAAAAAATTTTATTTATTTGAGAGGGAGAAAGAAGCAGAGGCAGAGAGACTGAGAGAGAGTGAGAGAATGGGCACCTCATGCCAGGGCCTTCAGCCACTGCAAACGAACTCCAGATGTGTGCGCCCCCTTGTGCATCTGGCTTATGTGGGTCCTGGAAAGTCAGACCGGGATCCTCTGTCTTTGCAGGCAAATGCCTTAACCGCTAAGCCATCTCTCCAGCCCCATTTACATTTGTTTACTTCATAATGGGTTTTTGCTTCATGTCACAGACATTTGCCCTGTCACTTTTTAATATATTTGCCGGGCTAAGTCCAATGACCTCTGAGGCGAACATGACAGTGTTTAGGCCCCCAGGGGTCTTCCGCTGCTTCTGCGAGTGCTTTCCCTGAGTCATCTTGACTACAAATGCAAACCAGGAAAGAAGACAAAAGTCCACGACTTTCTTCCAACCTGTTCTCCCCAATGGGAGCTATTCCCAAGGCCTTCCAGTACCCAACCGCACACACTGCCTAATCACCGCTCAGGTTTATTTCACTTTGCGGATCCATCACTTTTCCCTCCTAGCTTTTTTAATTTTCTTTACTTTTTATTATGTATAAGAGAGAGAGAGTCTCTCTCTGTCTCTCTCTCTCTCTCTCTCTCTCTCTCTTCTCTCTCTCTCTCTGCTTGCAAATAAATAAATGAAAATTTAAACAAGACAATACTCTTAGAATGCTCACCTTTTCTCATCTATGCCACCCATTCCATATTGGGATTTTCTAGAATTTCAGTTCTGCCTTGCAATCTTTCTCTCTCTCTCTCTGCTTGCAAATAAATAAATGAAAATTTAAACAAGACAATACTCTTAGAATGCTCACCTTTTCTCATCTATGCCACCCATTCCATATTGGGATTTTCTAGAATTTCAGTTCTGCCTTGCAATCTTTCTCTCTCTCTCTCTGCTTGCAAATAAATAAATGAAAATTTAAACAAGACAATACTCTTAGAATGCTCACCTTTTCTCATCTATGCCACCCATTCCATATTGGGATTTTCTAGAATTTCAGTTCTGCCTTGCAATCTTTCTCTCTCTCTCTCTGCTTGCAAATAAATAAATGAAAATTTAAACAAGACAATACTCTTAGAATGCTCACCTTTTCTCATCTATGCCACCCATTCCATATTGGGATTTTCTAGAATTTCAGTTCTGCCTTGCAATCTTTCTCTCTCTCTCTCTGCTTGCAAATAAATAAATGAAAATTTAAACAAGACAATACTCTTAGAATGCTCACCTTTTCTCATCTATGCCACCCATTCCATATTGGGATTTTCTAGAATTTCAGTTCTGCCTTGCAATCTTTCTCTCTCTCTCTCTGTCTCTCTCTGTCTCTCTCTGTCTCTCTCTCTCTCTGCTTGCAAATAAATAAATGAAAATTTAAACAAGACAATACTCTTAGAATGCTCACCTTTTCTCATCTATGCCACCCATTCCATATTGGGATTTTCTAGAATTTCAGTTCTGCCTTGCAATCTTTCTCTCTCTCTCTCTCTCTCTCTGCTTGCAAATAAATAAATGAAAATTTAAACAAGACAATACTCTTAGAATGCTCACCTTTTCTCATCTATGCCACCCATTCCATATTGGGATTTTCTAGAATTTCAGTTCTGCCTTGCAATCTTTCTCTCTCTCTCTCTGCTTGCAAATAAATAAATGAAAATTTAAACAAGACAATACTCTTAGAATGCTCACCTTTTCTCATCTATGCCACCCATTCCATATTGGGATTTTCTAGAATTTCAGTTCTGCCTTGCAATCTTTCTCTCTCTCTCTCTGCTTGCAAATAAATAAATGAAAATTTAAACAAGACAATACTCTTAGAATGCTCACCTTTTCTCATCTATGCCACCCATTCCATATTGGGATTTTCTAGAATTTCAGTTCTGCCTTGCAATCTTTCTCTCTCTCTCTCTGCTTGCAAATAAATAAATGAAAATTTAAACAAGACAATACTCTTAGAATGCTCACCTTTTCTCATCTATGCCACCCATTCCATATTGGGATTTTCTAGAATTTCAGTTCTGCCTTGCAATCTTTCTCTCTCTCTCTCTGCTTGCAAATAAATAAATGAAATGTTTTCTTATCGCATTTTTGCTTTTGCTTTCCTTAACTCTGGTAAACCTTCGATTTTATTTCTTCAAAATATTCTCTTCCTAATTACTTTCTTCATTTCTTTCTGACATTCCAATTATATTATTATTCACTCCTATTTTTAACATTGCTTTCGTATTTGTGGCTGTTCTTTCTTTTTATAGAGTACCTTTTCTTGGTATTCTAACTGACTAATTTTTTCTTCACATTCGTTCTATCAATCCGTATTTTGCCCATTTTATTTTTGTTAATGTTCCATATCTCCAATTTACATTGTTAACTTCATAATGGGTTTTTGCTTCATGTCACAACATTTGCCCTTGTCACTTTTAATATATTTGCCGGGCTAAGTCAATGACCTGCTGAGCGAACATGACAGTGTTTAGGCCCCCCAGGGGTCTTCCGCTGCTTCTGCGAGTGCTTTCCCTGAGGTCATCTTGACTACAAATGCAAACCAGGGAAAGAAGACAAAAGTCCACGACTTTCTTCCAACCTGTTTCTCCCCAATGGGAGCTATTCCCAAGGCCTCCAGTACCCAACCTCACACAGCTGCCTAATCACCGCTCAGGTTTATTTCACTTTGCGGATCCATCACTTTCCCTCCTAGCTTTTTTAATTTTACTTTTTACTTTTTATTTATGTATAAGAGAGAGAGAGAGACAGACAGACAGAAAATGAGAATGGGCACACCAGGGCTTCTAGCCACTGCAAAAGAACTCCAGATGCATGTGCAACCTTGTGCATCTGGCTTACATGGGTCCTGGAGAATCAAACATGGGTCCTTAGGCTTCACAGGCAAGCGCCTTAACCACTAAGCAAGCTCTCCAGCCCTCCACTCTTACTTTTGTAGCAACTCCAAGGTAAAGTTTGAGGAAAGAATTCAACTGGCATGTTTAGGTGACATCAGGGACATCTCACCAGTGTCTGTGACAGGGTCACGGGCTCCTGAAGGGTAGTTAAGAGGGACCTCATAGGAACCTCTGGGGGAACACAAAAGTTCAAAGAACATAATCTGAAAAATGCAAATATTTAGACACAGGCAATGTCTATAGTCTATAGTATTTCACCTTTGCTTGTTAATTAAGGATTCATTGTATGAATAAAAAGACTTTTTCTTATTAAATACATCACTTTTTAGGAAAGAATAAGATGAATTGATAAAACCCAGACTTACTTACCTTCTTAACTTTTCTATCCATGAAAAAAAAATCTTAAAAACCTATCCATAATAGGCAGATCTCTTTTGGGCAACACTGAAGACTTTTAGGGAGTGGACCCTCATTTTTGTTTTTGCTTTCCTTAACTCTGGTAAAGCTTCAATTTTATTTCTTCAAAATATTCTCTTCCTAATTACTTTCTTCATTTCTTTCTGACATTCCAATTATATTATTATTCACTCCTATTTTTAACATTGCTTTCGTATTTGTGGCTGTTTTTTTATAGAGTACCTTTCCTTGGTATTCTAACTGACTAATTTTTTCTTCACATTCATTCTATCAATCCTTATTTTACCCATTTTATTTTTGTTAATGTTCCATATCTCCAATTTACATTGTTTTCTTCATAATGGGTTATTGCTTGTGACTTTAAAAGAGCAAATTAAATAGTGTATCATCCCTGACTGATGAAGAAAACTATATAAATATCAGCATCAGATCCAAGGTCTGGCCCGTAGAAGGAAAAGAAATGCTAAAAAAAAAAAAAAAAAAAGTGAGAACTGCTCATTTAGCCAAGCACCCTCCTATCAGTCAAAAAAACAATCCACCCATCTATCTGTCTGTCCATCCAGTCGTCCATCAGACATTTCCTGGGCACCTATCTGAGAACTCCTTTGGAGCTGGTGCGTTTTCCTTCTCACAAGGTCTGAATGTTATAAAACAGAGCAGGTGCTCAAAGAAGTATGTGTGGGTCAAAGACCTGGTTCCTGAGCTCCCAGCATTAAGCTCTCTGGTGGGAAAATCAATTTCCAAGTTTTCTTTTCTTTTTAATATTTATTTATTTATTTATTTGAGAGAGGGAAATAGGCAGAGAGACAGAGAGAAAGAGAATGGGCGCACCAGGGCTTCCAGCCACTGCAAACCAACTCCAGATGCATGCGCCCCCGCCCCCTTGTGCATCTGGCTAACATGGGTTCTGGAAAGAGGCAGAGAGAGAGAGAGAGAGAGAGAGAGAGAGAGGCAGAGAATGGGTGCGCCAGGGCTCCCAGCCACTGCAAACCAACTCCAGATGCATGTGCCCCCTTGTGCATCTGGCTTATGTGGGTGCTGGGGAATCAAACTGAGGTCCTTTGGCTTTGCAGGCAAGCACCTTAACCACTAAGCCATCTCTCCAGCCCCAATTTCCAAGTTGTCTATTGAAACCGCCAAGATGAACATTATAATCTGCAAAAGCTTCCTCATTGCTACAATATCTGCCACAGCTTAAGCTTAATTTCACTTTAGGGGCTTCTTGAATTCGAAAGAGGCAGCTGTGCAGTCTGTAAACTCCATGGCAAAGGGGGCTGGAGAGATGGCTTAGTGGTTAAGGCATTTGCCTGCAAAGCCAAAGGATCTTGGTTCAACTCTCCAGGACCCACCCACATAAGCCAGATGGACAAGGGGGCACACACGTCTGGAGTTTGTTTGCAGTGGCTGGAGGCCCCGGTGCCCCCATTTTTTTCTCTCTCTCTCTCAAATAAATATTTTTTAAAAAAAAAATCCATGGCAAAGAATAAACTTGACACCTTAAGACACAGACTCATTTGTTTATTAGGTGTGTTCGTGTAAGTTGAGGAGAGACATTTTTGGCAAATAAATAAATAAATAACTGGAGGCCCTGAGCCCCGAAGGGCAGGACGGGGAAGCAGAGTCTTTGCATAGTTCTAAAGGAACAGCAGGAGGCAACGCGGATTCTCAGCGGACGCACGCGGAGCAACTTGCAAAACCCAGGGACAGAGGCTTTGAGAAAGAGGAGAAGGTGAGAAGGTGACTACCTAGTTCTTTGTTACGGACTGTGGTGCAGAACATTGGTCCTCTCTACCAGGGCACAGGGTGTGGCATCTCACATGATCTGCCTGGGCATCCCGTACCCTGTCATGCCCGCCTGGGAGGCGCCCTTGTTGCTGCCCATCTGCAGGCCTATCACGTTCTGTCCCTGGCGCAGCTGCTCCTCTGAGAACCCTCTCCGATTCTGCTGGGCTTTCCTGGACAGGAAAAAAACGAAATGGAATTATGTCATGGGGCAGTTTTCGAGCCCTTCTCAAGATCCTGTGTATATGTGGGGGCCTGAGTCCAGCAAACATGACAGCAGGCTCCACCCTCACCTGTGACCCTATCAACTGTGGTCTACCTTGAGCTGTGGCCTGGCCTACCCTAAGCTGTGGCCAACAATAAGCTATGGCCTTGCCTTGAGCTCTTCTTACAAAGCATGTTGTTCATCTCATTCCATTCTTCAGAGATCGGTAGGGCCAAGTATTAATTTCTATTTTGGAACTGGAGAACCTAGGTGTTCACAAACAGGAATTTTTATTGATCGGAGGTTGCCAAACTTTGGTAAAGAGCCAGATACTAAATAATTTTGTATTTGCAGTCATACAGATCAAAGGTGGATCATTAATAATTCTAGGACTAAAACCAGGGTTTTGATGGATTGATATATAAGAAGTTTTCAGGCCAAGGTCATTTAAAGGACCCAAACACACTCCTTTATATAACTGTCAAGGATAAGAAAAGGGGATCAGGGACAAGAATGACTAAGCTTCTGATGTAAGTATTCTTTTCATCTCCCTCTAAGCTGTCCAGTTTGAACTTCTCACCTTCACTGCCAAAATCATCACTTTAGAGCCGGGTGTGGTGGTGCATGCCTTTAATCCCAGCACTTGGGAGGCAGAGGTAGGAGGATCGCCATGAGTTCGAAGCCAGCCTGAGACTACATAGTAAATTCCAGGTCAGCCTGGGCTAGAGTGAGACCCTACCTCGAAAAACAAAATAAAACAAAACAAACAAATCAAAAAAAAAAAAAAACCCACCTCACTTTAGGAAGGCCCTTTAGTATGCTGAAATAACCATACATTTTACCATCTGGACTAGGATCCTTCTGAAGGTGAAAGAGGGAGCAATTAATCAATACACTGGGACTACTGGTATTAACTGTGGCGCCTTGCAAGCAGGACACACTTAACCTTTAAGTGCAAAAGAAACACCAGGAGCTGGAAAGGAGGACGGCAGCCACAGAGGGAGGCTCTAGGAGCCAATAGGAAAGGGCCACCCTCTCCTGTCCTGGCAGGATGCTGACCAGTCTGGCAGCATCCACCTCTGCTCGCTCTGCAGGACTCAGACGTGGGGCCAGGAGCACCCAGGATGTGTCGTTGGTACAGACAGGCTCTGGGAAGCTCGGGGATGCCAGGCCCTACCTCTGGCTCTCTCTCTCTCTGCAGCACAAGGCGGGGAAGAGACTCACCTGTGAAACCAGGATGGCTCTCCCCGATAGCAGCCATCATCCCTGGTGACTGCCACACTGCCCAGAGCCATCAGGGTCCTCTGCACAGCTGCCATGTCCTTCCCTGGAAGCCAACGGAGGGATGAAAGTCAAACATTCGGTCAGAGCCAAGGGATTCTGGATGGAGCCTCTCCTCACACAGGGGAGAGGAGCCCGAGGTGCCCAGAAGGGGCTGGGACGCCTGTGCCCAAGGGAGAGGCCCTAACAAGCACTTCTCTGAAGTGACTGTGCAGGAACAAAACCCAAACCCGGCCTGGTGCATTACTCTCTATTCACACCAGAGAGCACTTTTAATCCATTCACAGTGGCTGCCATGAATAAACCTTCTAAACACGGCCGTCAGGTACAGATCGGTTTCTGCCCTTGAACTCGGACTTGGTGGGCTCTACAAGCCGTGTGACAATGATGCCCTGGGGAAGTGCTGGCACAATGGTTCTGCCAAGAGCACGCACCTCCCGAGCAGAAAGAAAAAAAGGGAAACTGGAGAGAAACCCCCGGTTGGATGGAATGCATATGTGCTAAGCCCCAGGTGGCTCCTGTCTTTTACTTTATCTGGGTTAAAAGGGTCTGAAATCATTCATGCTCATCAAACTGAGTAGTCACTTGGTGCTTTGGTCCCGGGGACTGGCCAATGGAGAATAACAAATCAACGCAGAAAGCACTCAGTGTGACACAAGTGACAGCCCCTTTATTAAGTGCAGTGTGCAAAGAGCTAAATGGTGATGATAAATCCCTGGCTGCTGAGAAGTGGGGAGAAGAGAGATGGGGGGGATGGAAGGAGAGAGAGGGGGCAGAAAGAGGTTCTGCATGGGGACTGGGACTGCGCTCAAAAGGGGGACAATCAGGACTACAAGTCAGTGTACTCTTCCCATCGTTCCCCCTTTCCTTCCTCCCAGGTGACCGGCCAGTCCTGGACAAGGACACGTGCTACCGGGCAGGAAGCCTACAATTTAGAAAAGACCAGAAAGTTTGCAAGGCGTGGAGTAAGGACTTTTAAAAGCTAAACGACGAGGAGTCCGAAAGGGAAGGATCCTTCAACCTGGTGGGGAGCTGGGAAAGTTCAAGGCAAAAATATTCAAGCGCTCTTGGGAGAGCCAGCGAGCCATCTGTGGTCTCTTCAGCCCAGCTGCTGCCGCTCAGTCTCTGGGGAAGAGAGAATGACAGAGGCAGCCGGAGAGCGCAAATGGAGGATCAGTGAAAATAAAAGAAGCAATTAAAGCCCTCCAAGGAATCCAGCTCAGGATGTTCATTTAGTCCCAGAGAGAGACCCTCCTTTCTTCACAAGGGTTCCCCACCCCCGCTTCCACAGTACCCAGGACCAGGAGGATGCAGAGGCCAGCGATGCAGTCCTGCCAGTGGAGAGTCGCTCCTTAGGCACTCAAGGGCGGGTGGCAGGGAGCCGAATCTTTGAGCATAGACGGAAGCGGAAGAGTGCGGGGAATGCTAACAACTGGGAGAGGTGAAATGCAAAGACGGGTTTTGAATGACTCTTCTGCCGGTGGAAAATGTTTCTGTACTTGTCGCTGCGTGACAGGATGCTTTTAGCAAACAGAACTGTAGTAATGCCACTCTGAGAACGATCGTTCAGGGAAGAGACGGGGGTGGCCTTGTTTTTCCACAGTGAGCTCTCACAGAGGAACCCGGAGCGGTGAGGAAGAAGAAGGGGCGGGGAGCTTGAGGCTGGGGTCCAGCCATCAGCTCTGCTCTGACAAGCAGCACAAAGGACCGTGTTTCTGGTGGTTGCAATGAGCAGGTCAGAAATGTCCGGAATCTGGGTCAAAGTCAAAGCCATATGTAAGTACCCCTGGAACAGCGGGTGAAATGGAAGCTCGGCTAAGCCACAGGGTGAGGCTCCTTCAAGAGAAGCCAGCTCATGTGACCAGAAACAAACTCAGAAAGGACAGAAAGAACTAAGGCTCCAGGCAACACTGGTTAAAGATCTGGGAACTTAGAATCGTCACCACCACAGACCCTCACCCCAGCACAGCAGTAGAAAAGGAGGTGACTACGTGCATGAGGCAGAAACACTGAGGGGAGGAGGCATCATTTGACAAGAAGAGACTGGAAAGTCTCCTTTAGAAGGTTCCCAAGGCTTGATGTTTAACACGAACGACAGACCGGGTGTTTTATTATACGTGATCCTAAGTCCATAAAATTGGGGTTACTCCCTTTCCATCTGTAGATGAGAGAACCAATTCAGGGAGATTAATTAGCACGCCCAGAGTCACCCAACAAGCAAGCCAGATGCCATCTCCAGCTCACGGGACAGAATGCAAAATTCACCATCATTCACCCACTGCCCTCTCCCACAGCGCCCCCTTGGGGGAATGGGTGGAAAACCACGTTCCTCAGGGGGAAGCAATGATCAAGAATGACCAAAGAGGCCAGGTGAGGTGGTGCACGCCTTTAATCCCAGCACTCGGGGGCAGAGGTAGGAGGATCACCGGGAGTTCGAGGCCACCCTGAGACTACATAGTGAATTCCAGGTCAGCCTGAGCTAGAGAGAGACCCTACCTCAATAAAAACTGAAAAAAAAAGAAAACCAAAGGAGTCACAGTGGTGGCTTCAATGGCAGGCCAGAGGGAACATGGGCGTACAACTGGGGCACATGGCTCGGGTCCCACAGAAGCAAGGATACCAGCCCCAAATGGTCATAAGTCCATATTCTTGTCAGGAATAATTTTGGTATATTTTCACCCAGTAAATTTAAAACAAAGCAAAGCAGTTGGAGTCAGCATGCTGACCAAGTCAATTATTGTCAAGATTGTAAATAATGTTGTGACCAGATATCTACTATCTGTAGCCAGTTCATGTCTAGCTTTTCCTTGTCCTGGGCTGATGAGATGGGAAGAGGCTCTTTCTCCAGCCTGGCCTCTTTTCAATGTAGCAACTTAGGTCAAGTCAATCATGCTGGACAGAAGGGGCCGGTAGCAGGAATTGGGGTTAGATATGGAAGTACATATACAAGCAGGGATGTTACGGAAGATCTGTGACGTTTACTGGGTATCAAAAAACAAAGGCTGGGCTGGAGAGATGGCTCAGTGGTTAAGGCGCGTGCCGCAAAACCTAACGACCCAGGTTCAATTCTCCAGGACCCACGTAAAGCCAGATGCACCAAAGAAGCACATGCATCTGGAGTTCATATGCAGTGACTAGAGGCCCTGGCATGCCCACTCTCTCCTTGCAAATAAATAAATAAATAAATAAAATACTTAAAAAACAAAAACAAAATGGCTATATCAGAACCAAGTGTAATAGCTGCCTTCTTATAAAGTCTCGAAATTTTGCGAGTGCACCTTGCTTCAGAGCACACGTCTAAGCTTCTGGGTTCATTTATGGAGGCTAAGCGGGACTATCTGTTTAAAATTATGAGTTTTGAATGTTAAGATACTTCTCCTGAGATTTAGAAAACCTTCAGGGTCTACATTAGAATAAGCTCAGCAAAACCATACTGAGATGATGTGAACCACCAGTATGAGAAAGACGGGTTTTACCTGGGGATTTCTAACTCGGTCATCAGAGCTGTCTGAGCAGTTATATATATATATATATATATATATATATATATATATATATATATATATATATATATATATATATATATATATATATATATATATATATATATATATATATATATATATATATATATATATATATATATATATATATATATATATATATATATATATATATATATATATATATATATATATATATATATATATATATATATATATATATATATATATATATATATATATATATATATATATATATATATATATATATATATATATATATATATATATATATATATATATATATATATATATATATATATATATATATATATATATATATATATATATATATATATATATATATATATATATATATATATATATATATATATATATATATATATATATATATATATATATATATATATATATATATATATATATATATATATATATATATATATATATATATATATATATATATATATATATATATATATATATATATATATATATATATATATATATATATATATATATATATATATATATATATATATATATATATATATATATATATATATATATATATATATATATATATATATATATATATATATATATATATATATATATATATATATATATATATATATATATATATATATATATATATATATATATATATATATATATATATATATATATATATATATATATATATATATATATATATATATATATATATATATATATATATATATATATATATATATATATATATATATATATATATATATATATATATATATATATATATATATATATATATATATATATATATATATATATATATATATATATATATATATATATATATATATATATATATATATATATATATATATATATATATATATATATATATATATATATATATATATATATATATATATATATATATATATATATATATATATATATATATATATATATATATATATATATATACATTCTTCCAAGAAGCCCAGGAAGAGATTGAGTTCTGAAAGGAGGTGGGTAACTTTCCAGATGTATAGACAGCAGAAAGGAGCCTCAGTCCTAGCGGTGGTGTAAGAATATGTCACTGACCATGAGAAGAAGGGAGAGAGAGAGAGAAGGAGCCAAACGTGTTACGGCTCCACATTTTAGCCAGGCTGCCTGGACTCTGTGGCTCTCTATCAGGAGAGGAAGTCCATGCTCGACTTTAAGTTGTATAGAGCTAATAGAATCTGAACAGACCCCACTGTGGATCATATGTGACCCCCTACAAAGGACAAAACCAGGGAGACAGTAAGATCAGTGTTTGCGAGAGTGGGAATAAAAGGAACTTTTCAGGGCAGTGAAAAATGATCAACATGATACTACAGTGATGGACACCTTTGCCCCACCCCTAGAATGTCCAACAGGGACAGTGGCTTTGGGTGACAATGCTGCCAGTGCAGGGTTATTAATTATAACATCTACACCATCCCGGTGGGCAATGTTGACAACGAGAAGGCTGTGTGTGTGTGTGTGTGTGTGTGTGTGTGTGTGTGCGCGCGCGCAAAGGGTGTCTGTACTATCCTGTGAATTTGGCTGTGAACCTAAACCTCTATAATAAGTCTTTTTTGATAATATATATATGTATATATTTGATATATATACATACATATATATATATATATATATATATATATATATATATATATAAAGATACTATACACTAAGACCCGAATATCAGAGAGAGCATGCACTTTTGGCCTTTCTGAGTTTGAATCACTTCACTTAATATGATTCTTTCTAAATCTGTCCATTTTTCTGCCAATTTCATTTTTCCATGCTGCATAGAATTCCATTGTGTTTATATACCACATTTTCATCATCCACACACCTGTCGTTGGGCATCTTATCTACTGGGAAATTCCAGAACAGATGATAGCTAAAACTTTGTATGTCTCCTAAAATAAATAAATCAACAAGCACATAAATTTAAAAAAAAGAAAGACCTGATTGAATGAATGATAGTTTTTCCTGTGTTACTCAGCAAGCCTTTTCAGCGTCAGGTAGTCATGGGAACTTTAACTTGAAAAGGCAGTGTTCGGTTGGAGGGATGGCTTAGCAGTTAAGGTGTTTGCCTGCAAAGCCAAAGGACCCGGTTTGATTCCCCAGGATCCACATAAGCTAGATGCACAAGGAGGCTCATGCATCTGGAATTTGTTTACAGTAGCTAGAGGCCCTGGCATGGCCATTCTCTCTCTCTGTCCCTCTTTCTCTCTCTCAAATAAATAAATAAAATGCATTAAAAATTATTTTCAAAAAATTAAGAAAAAAGCTGGGCGTGGTGGCGCATGCCTTTAATCCCAGCACTCGGGAGGCTGGGAGGTAGGAGGATTGCCATGAGTTCGAGGCCACCTGAGACTACATAGTGAATTCCAGGTAACCCTGGACCAAAGTGAGACCCTACCTCTAAAAACCAAAAAAAAAAAAAAAGAAAAAGAAAAAAAAGAAAAAAAAGAAAAGAAAGAAAGAAATAAAATGCAGTGTAGTCTATCATTTATTCTTTTGGTGCAAGAGGGGTCCTTCCTTCCTCCATTTATTTATTATTTTTGTTGTTGTTGTTATTTCTTAGAGTTTCACTCTGTAGCTAGGCTAGCCTGGACCTCACCATGTAGCCCAGGCTGGTCTCGAACTCATAACAATCCTGATTCTTCCGCCTCAGCCTCCTAAGCACTGGGATTACTAACATAAGCCACCATACAACACAGCATGGTGTTCCCTATTTTCTGCATGATCACAAAATAGTGACACTCTAAGTGAAGTCATGAGCCCCAAGCTACTAGTTACAAACTCTGGGAAATGGGGCCCAAAGTCCTAGCTTGTAATTTCCCAAACCCAAAGATTTTTGTTTTCATTTTTACTAATGTGTGTCTGTGAGAGTGTGGGTGAGCATGTGCCATAGTATTTGTGGACAATTTAGGGGTCGGTTCCTACTTTCCACCTCATTTTAGGCTGGGTTTCCTCTCTCAGGTCACGCTTCATCATGTTACCTGCTACCTTGCCGCCGTCAGGAAGTTCTCCCGTCTCCATCTCCCATTTCGCCGCCAGCTGGGATCACCGAAAAACACCAAGGCTTCCAGCTTTTTACGGGGGACCGGGGAGGATAGAAGCTCGGGTTCGTAAGGGCTTGAGCTGCGAAGGCTTTAACCGCTGAGCCAGGTCCACAGCCTCCAAAGATTCTTAAAGCTGTTTTTTTTGTGTGCATTAGCGTGTGTGTGGTAGGTGTACATGTGTGTGAGCATGCACAGGTGGGTACACATGTACGTGCTGAGCGCTCATGTGGAGAACAGAAGTTGAAGTTGGTATCTTTCTTGACAACACTCCACCATATTTGCTAAATCAAGGCTTCTCACCTGAACCCAGAGCTCACCAATTCAGCTAGTCTCGCTGGCCAGCTTGCCTTGGTATCCCCAGATTTAAGTGGGTGCTGGGGATCCGAACTCCAGTCCTCACACTTGCACAGCAAGTGCTTCATCTGCCGAGCCACCTCGCACACCCCAACTTCTACATGAAGACACGGCAGGGCTGGGGGTGCGGCTTACTTGGTAGTGTGCTGGTCCAGTGTAATGAAGCCTTGGATTTGATCCCCAGCGCCTCTGTGTGTGCGTGTAATCCCGCCACTAAGGGAGATCAGAAGTTCAAGGGCGTCCTTGGCTATATAGTAAGTTTAAGGCCAGCCTGGGCTACATGAAACACTGCCTCAAAAAAAAAAAAAAAAGGAAAAAAAGGGGGCTGGAAAGATGACTTAGTTGTTAAGGCACTTGCTTGCAAAGCCAAAGGACCCAGGTTCAATTCCCCAGGACCCACGTAAGCAAGATATACAAGATGGTGCAAGCATCTGGAGTTCGTTTGCAACAACTGGAGGCCCTGGCACGCCCATTCTCTCTCTCTCTCTAATAAGTAAATAAATAAAAAGGAAAGAAAGCATGACTTCAATGAAAAATTTATTCTCTTAAGTTTACTTCCATGTTATCTCATTCAGATCTGAAAAGAAAAGTGAATGGAAGGGAAACAAGCGATGGAGAGGTCGCCTGGTTTGGAAAAGTGGGTGTGGTACCAGATCTGTACTTTCTAGTACTTTTAACACTAACAACCAGTTATACAGATGGAATTCTTTGTTTCAGAACTCCTGCTTTATAGCAGTCTCGACCTAATCTTGTAGCAGCTCTTAGAAACATTTTTGTAAGGTTTTTTTTTTTTTTTTTTTAGGAGAGAGAGGGAACTGGCATACCATGGCCTCCAGCTACTGCAATTGAACTCCAGATGTGGACACCACCTTGTGCATCTGGCTTACGTGGGTCCTAGGGAATTGAACCTGAGTCCTTAGGCTTCACAAACAAGCACCTTAACAGCTAAGCCACCCCTCCAACCCAGAAACTCTTGAATAGCTACATACATATATATTTCTTATACTCACAGGGAAAACAAACAGTAACAGGAGAATATTTTTTTAAATTCTCCTAGAGAATACACATCTGGAGAGATGGCTCAGCAGTTAAAGGTTCTTGCTTACAAAGCCCAAAGGCCCGGGTTCAATTCCCCAGTACTCATGTAAAGCCAGATGCACAAAATGGCACATGCATCTGGCGTTCACGTTTGCAGTGGCAGAAGTCCCTGGCAACCCCCTCAAATAAATAAATAAATAAATAAATAAATAAATATTTTAAAGTATTTCTTATTTTCCTGAGAAAATACTGTTATAGACAAGGGAGAAACGTTGGAAGCTGAATGTGAGTTTGTTTGGTGGATTTTATGAATTTTTGTTGTTGTGCTTGTCTGCTTGACAGAATAGGAACTGTAGGGAACTGGTTCTCTAAGTGGGGTTCCCAGGCTAGCAGAAACAGCATCACCTACAAATTGGTAACAAACAGAAATTCTTGGGCCTTACTACAGACTTTATATGTCAGAAATGCTGGGATTGCCGGGCATGGTGGCGCACGCCTTTAATCCCAGTGCTTGAGAGAGAGAGGTAGGAGGATTGCTGTGAGTTCAAGGCCACCCTGAGTCTACAGAGTGAATTCTAGAATTCCAGGTCAGTCTGGGCTAGAGTGAGACCTCACCTCGAAAACACAAACAAAGCAACAACAACAACAAAAAGAAATGCTGGGACTGGGACCCAGCAATGTGTATTTTTTTCAAGCCGACCACGTGAGACTGATGCATGCTGGGGTTCGAGAACCACTGCTAAGGGAAAAATCCCCCACGTACAGTTGTCAGCAGCTGCTCAGAGTAAATGCATCTGCTTAAAAACAAAAATCAGCAAGCTTTAAACAGCAGGCACTTGTAGTGTCTCAAGTCACTGCAGGTATCTTACAGTATCCCAAAATATCTCCCACTCTTGGGGAAATGTCTGTTCTGCTCCTGCTGTTGAGGAACGGCGCCTCCGGTAACACCTCCAGAAAAAGCACATTTGCATCTCCAGGTTCTATGCTGCCAGTGCACATGGCTCCCATGCCAAGAGGAGGGAGTTGCCAAGACAACACCACACCCCAGGGCCCCCAGCAGTAACATGGCTGGGGAGAACCGTCAGGTTTAATCTCTGAGTCTCATGTGCTCTGACACTGCAGATTTTTCTTTATGTTTAACACTTACTAAATGGTTATACAAATAACCTTAAAAAGTCAGTTGCTGGGCTGGAGAAGACAGCTTAGCGGTTAAGGTGTTTGTCTGCAAAGCCAAAGGACCCAGGTTCGATTCCCCAGGACTTATGTTAGCCAGATGCACAAGGAGGCACATGTGTCTTGAGTTTGTTTGCAGTGGCTGGAGGCCCTGGCATGCCCATTCTCTCTCTCTCAAATAAATAAATAATATATATATAGATATAGATATGTATATTATATATATATTTTAAAAGTCAGTTGCTGATGAGCTTAAAGTAGAGGAAGAAAAGTTGATATTTATTAGGTGTCCAGTAGCCGGCACTGTGCTAGAGCCTTCACACCGTCCCTAGAAGACTGCTGGGAGGAAGGTTCTAGACGCGTGTTGGAGAAGCGAGGCTCTAGGAAGCTGAGCACCATAAGCAGAGCATGCAGTGGAATGCAGCTGAGTGGTTTCAACCTCGCTACCGGACTCCCAGGCCTGGGCTACTTGTATTGCGGCAGGAGCTTGTGTGTCTGAAATGGTTGATGCAATGCATCATGGGGAAAGGCAAGGAAAACAATGAGCAGTAAATGAAAACAAGCAAACCAGAACAGACCGTGACACTGATTCCTTGCGGGAAGGGCTGAGGAGGCAACTGTTCCGCAGGTGGCAGAGACAACCCTGTCAGCTCATGAGTGTAGCCATTAAGTCCATCTGCTTTAAGAATATGCGTGGGCTGGACAGATGGCTTAGCGGTTAAGGCACTTGCCTTGTGAAGCCTAAGGACCCAGGTTTGGTTCCCCAGGAATTGATTCCCCAGGAGCCATATAAGCCAGATTCCCAAGGTGGTGCATGCGTCTGGAATTAATTTGCAGTGGCTAGAGGCCTTGGAACACCCATTCTCTCTCTCTCTCTCAAATAAATAAAACACTGAAATTTATTTAAAATAAAAGAATATGTGTGTTTCATCTTGTCTCTCCCCCCACCTCCATTTTTCTCTTAGTCTCAGAAAGGACAGATCATTGATAAAATAATTCTACACTGCTAACATTATTATATATTTCACTTTACCCTAATGCGTCATCTCATTTAGTCTTTTTTATCGGTTCCATAAAACAGGGACTGCTCTCCTCACTTTGCACCTGGGAAACTCAAGGCTTACAGAGGTTTACTTGCCCAGGTATCAACCAGACAGTCTAATCTCCAACTCAGGAGCCTGCAGTCTACTATACCTTCCAGAATAATCTTTCAATGCCATCTTCCTGCCCAGCTACTCCTTCAGTATTCCAACTTGCTCTCGTATGTTTCCTCGCTCTTAGACACACAGGCACGCTGCCTTCCTTTCTTGCTTCTGTCTCCTTTCTTCCCCTTTCCTCTCCACAGAAAAGATGCTTGTCTTTCCTCCAGCGTGTTCTCCTGAGTCACCAACAGCAGAGGAGGCCTCGCCACCATTCTTTATTGACAGCCATGGTAAATCCCAAAATAACTTGCCAGACTGTATGCACTTTCCTCTCAGAGTGAAAACTTCTCCAGTCCCCCTTCCTTTCCTTTCAGGGGTCCCCACTTCTTCCCCATCACCAGTGGGCGCTGGTTACCCCAGCATCACCCAGTATAGGGACTTTAGTTATGTGGTGGCTTAAATAGATGGCCCCTAATGTATTCAAGAGCTTACTAAGGTTTGTAATTTAGATCTGCAGCCACCTGGCTGGTGTAGGTGTCACTGGGCGGATCCTAGAGTCCTGATGTGAGCTGTGGGTCTGGACTGGAGCTCCAGTCTAAAGATACAGAGTGCGGGAGCGCCAGAAGTGTGCTTGCTTGCTTTTTGTTGGTGGACTCTCTCTCTCTCTCTCTCTCTCTCTCTCTCTCTCTTTTCTTGGTCCTGTGAAAGAAGGCCAGCTTCTTCTGCCATTATGGAACTTCCGCAGCTTCAATAAATCCCTTCCTCCCAAACTGTATCTGGTCTGGAAGTTCATTCTGCTACGTGTGGCTGTCTACTACAAGTTACTTGATCTGTAATGTCCCTATGAGCAAGTTGTATCCTGGGTTCCTTTTCAAATATCCTTGTCTCTTCATTGTGTGGGTGCCCTAGTAGGCAGTTAGATTAATTAGGCAGGATCAGGACAGCCCGTGAAGGGAGGGACCTTAGGATATCACACCCTGGCCACACCTATCTCAGCTTACCCCACCTGAGCCACTCTTGGGATTCAGTTTCCGCCTATCTCACCCAATTAGAGCTCTCT
Organism: Dipus sagitta; assembly: GCA_036346955.1. Classification (NCBI taxonomy): domain Eukaryota; kingdom Metazoa; phylum Chordata; class Mammalia; order Rodentia; family Dipodidae; genus Dipus; species Dipus sagitta. The sequence continues at coordinate 178,086,770 of CM070774.1, read as the reverse complement.
CAAGTGCTCACCCTGCCCAGGTATGGGCAGATTTCTCCTCTAAGCCTAAGCAGCTTGGCTGGGACACCTGGTATAGGTGTGCCCAGGTGGGATGGCACAAATGCTATACCCCCTGGATACACGGAAAGAGTGGGCCATTTCTCCTCTCTCTGGAGCTGGCAGAATGTATTTTGGGTCTTCAGATGGGTAAGAGTTCTCTCCCCACCTTGGCATGGCTGCTGGGGTAGGGAGAGATACTTTTTCCCTTTTATTACTGTCTTCACTTTTGATCTTTTTTGGAAGCACAAAATTTTTTAAAATCCCTTCTCATATATATATATATATATATATATATATATATATGAACGGATTTATATATATATGAGAAGGGATTTTAAAAATTAAATTAATATATATATATATATATATATTCCCTTAAGATCCATGTTCATCTATTTGGGCTCCTGGGCTATATGTAGCCTACATGGGCTTTTGGGCTCCACGTGATGACTTCTCTCCATTTTATCTTCCTTTACCTCCCAGTTTTCTCCATTTCCCACTGCTTTGGAAAATCTGAAAAAATATGTGGTATTTTAAAAATCATTTTCTTGAATCTGGAATTGCCAATTCTTTGGTTAGTTTGCAGATATGAACTCAGGGCTTGGGGGTCCCAGAAAGCACCCCAAAACCCCAATTCCCCCTGTTACAATTGCTCTTAAGTCCATTCTAAACACTGCACCTTGAAAGTGGTTTAAGGATCATGGGTGGGTACATCTGGGGCCCTGCCTATAAAAGTCTAAATTAAAGACTGAACAAGCAGGTGTCTGGACAGCCTGGGCTCTTTGCAGATTCACTGGTCTTTAAAAGAGAGGCAGCCTGGAAAGTCACGAGGCCATCGTGGGCAAGCAGAGCCACACTGAGGAGGCGCAATGCCAAGCAGGGGAAATGGAGTAATGAGAGCAATCAGGCATGAAGTGCCTGCAGAGGAAGAAGGGACATGCCCAGGAAAGGAGGGACACCCACAGTGGCCACAGCCACCACCGTGGTGCAGGGAACTCAGAATTAATGTGCGTAACTGAAAAGGGAGGGCAAGACTGCGGCTGTCAGTCAGGGAGTGGAACGGTCGAGAGAACGTGGGACTAAGCTAAGCAAGCGGCTAGTCTGACAGCTACGTGCCACGAACGCGTGGACACTCTCACGCACGCACAAATACATTCCCATTCTGCCCTTTGATTCCAGCTTAGTCATCCCCAAACTGGAGCCGGACGCCAGCTCTTACAGAAAGGACTGGAGCCTCGCTTCCTTAGTCCATACTCTACCCGGTCAGCTCCACCCTCTCCATGTGGGGGTGCCTAGAGCAACCTCTGTTTGGACCTCATATGGAAACAAGCTGTGCACTGAGCCTCAGAAAGCAATCCTGGGAACTATGGAGTCTCCCGTCCAGCTCAGAATCATCTTCTCCAACCTCAGTCCTCTCACCTGGAAACTCTCATTACACACTACCTGTTGCACCTGCTAGCTGTCAATCGCAACACCCTTGGGGCGAATCTTCCTTATTTCATCTAAAGTCCTGTCTTTCCTCTGCACTGGGGGGGGGGGGATGGGACGCTCAGTGTCTGTCTTGCTCTTCTTCTCTAGACACGTCATTTCATTCTGGAGACATATCTCAGACTGTCACAGTCACATCCGTGCTCCCAGCCACCCTTTCTTCAGGGGAGGTCCGACACACAGGCTGGGACAGGTGACGAATGGCTCTAACCTCCCTGCTCATCAGGGCTCACTGCTCACTCCAGGCTCCTCTCTCTAGCTGTGAGTACCTCCCAGATGTAAAGCTCTCCTTCGCGGCACTTTGATAAAGTGGTACAAAGGAAGTTAAATAAAGTCCTTTCAGTAAGGGAGACAGGAACGTTTCTCAAGACCCCCAGCTCTCACACACTTGCCGGTTTCTTCCTTCTCTTACGCACTTCCTGCACCAGGGTGCTCACCTGGGTCCCTCACACTCAATCTAACACCCTGTCCTTTGGTTCTACACAGCTTTCCTCCTCTTCCTCCTCCTCCCGCTCCTGGTCATCATCAGTTAGTCACTGCTATGACTCAACAGCATGATCATGGTGTAGGTGAAGGAAATTACGTCCCCTGGCCCAAGGAATGGCAAGGCAGGTTGGTTAAAGCTCTTGCCTTGGCATCCGACAACACGGGCTTGAGTCCTGATTCTGCTAACTCCAAGCTCTGTGACAGGCATGGGGAGCCATGGCTGAGTGCTGTCGTCACCTGCGGGATGGGGAAATCCAAACCCTTAGCTTGTACTTAAGTTAGGGAAAGTGGTTGGCCTTACCCAGCACTTACCCTACTGCTCCTGCTATACAGGAGAGCATTGGTCAGCAGTAACTATCTGTGTTAACCTAGGCTTTTACATGGATATTTGGAGGCAGAAGTCCAGGACCCTTCCCTGAGTTTTGGACATCTGAGTATTCAAGTACCAGCAAAATACAAGGGATCCTCTGAGGGGGTTTTAACTACTCACCTATACCTACGGGGGAAACATGAAATGGTAGCTCTTATGACACAGAGGATTAAGGAGCAATGGTGAAGAAGAGCCGTTGGGTAGAATGGCCCTGCTAGAAATCCATTTTGCCCTTCCTCTGTATGCAGCCTTAGAATATCGTGCCTCCTGATCAGTCTAGCATGACTTACTTACTTACTGTCAGGAGAGCCATTTGGGTCACTACCCAGGGGATCCTATTGGTCATACCACAATGACAGCCAGTGACAACGAGCATGTGAGTCACTCTGGCAGCCTGGCTTGGACAGCCTGCCTCTCAACCCCTCACCACGCTGGCCTCACGGAGAAGGGACCAGGTTGCGTGGATGGGCCTGCACATTATCACTCAAAGGCGACTCGTCCCCCCAAATTCTCCACCAGTGTCTCTGTTTTCACATCCCTTTCTCTAGTAAGGTTGGACTGACAAACTGACGCAGAAATGTGATCTCTCACTTGTCTGCCTTGGCAGGATTTTTCTCACTGAGTCAGTTCACAAATGTGAATGCAAAAAACCATTTGGTGCTCTCTCTGAGTGGCACAGCTACCTAAAAGGTACTGTCACCGAGCTCCCGGATAATTGTTCAACAAAAGGTTGGAGGGTTATTTCTTTTTCGGACGGACTTGACAGAACAGCACCAGATGGCTTTGTCTGTGAGCCCTGCTGCCGGCTGAGTCAGAAGTGCGCTCCCTCTGCCTCCTGGCTCCTCCGCCCCGAGCTGGGGCTGTGATTTGTTATGGAAGAAGGCATCCCCATCACCCCTTCGCTTCCCCTCCGCCGAGGCTGATGTTTACACACGAGTCTGGGGAGGTCCTTGCTGTGTCCTCCTCGGGCATGCCTTTCCTATAGGACAGGACTCCTTTCCACAGAGAGCACAAAGGGAAAAGCCAGTGGTGCCCCTGGTTTGACAGCTGAGAGCCCCCCACACACACACCAGCAGCACCAGGTACCCCAATGTGAGAGGAAGGACGGGGGGGGGGAGGGGAGCACAAACCCAAAGGCAGAGAGGACTGGTCACCTTCCCACAGGTCCACCGTCTGAAAAATGTCGGTGGTCCTGACGCCGTACGTCTCGGCAGCTTTCAGGAACTGAGAGATCTGCTCCATCTGCTTAAAAGCCATCTTTGACTCGGAGATCTTGGGGATGGGCTCTTGTCCTGGTGGGTACAAACTGTTTATCAGCTTGCACAGGACCTGAAGGGGGTGTGGGGATACGGAATCAGTGTCGCCTTTTGCAGTAAATGTCACCAGTGAGAAGTGCACCTCCATCCCTCCTGGGACACACACACACACACACACACACACACACACACACACACGGGAGGCACTGCTGTCCAAGAGCAAGTCATGAGCCCCAGCTTGGCACGGTTCAGGTCTGTGCTGCCAGGCTCCCATATTAATGCCCCAGCAACCCCATTCCCAGGCTGCACTTGCCGACAGAGTCCCATTCCCTTCCTGTCCCTCCTTCCTGAAAGAATGGTGCCAGGGATCAGGATCCCATCCCACACTTTGAATGGAGGATGTGGTGGAGGAACCCGTGTAACTCAGTCTCTCTCGGTCTTCCCTTACTCATCCCATCTGAGCTCAGAATGTGTAAAGCCACTGAACTGGGTCTTCCCCTCCCAGACCCTTAGAGCCAAGCACTGAGCTACCCAACCCATGTGCGGGATGGTAGTTATGTAACAGTAAATCACAGCCTGCCAGGAAGCATGGGCTTGTTGGAATCCGTGGAGCTGTGGTCCCGAACCCCTCAAACACACCCCATCTCGTCAGAACAGTGACTATCAAATAAGGGTTCCTTTTGGGTTCGTGGGAACGCGTCCATGAGTAGACACTGGGCATCTCCAGGGGTTCAGCTTCCCAGAAGGATGGAAAGGTGGCTAGCCAGTCCCTCTCCTTTGTTTTACTCAGTGACCAGAAGGTCCCCTGGGGGAAGAAAAGGCCCCAGAAAAGCTAATGCACCAAGATTCTGGCTGAGGAGGTCACAGGGCAATACTGTCTCTACTCTCAATGAAAAACAAAAACAAACAAAAATCAAAATCAAAAGGGCCTCACGTTTGCTGACAAACTCACAAGGAAGCTGTGATGCTCAGATGGATGGAGAATCATTGACTAGGAGCACACATCCTCCAGCTACAGAGCAATTGAAGGCATTCCCATCCCTCCCAAGGGCAACGGGCGGCTCCTCCCTGGTCCTCACTTGGAAAGAAAAGCGCTTGCAGGGGACCTGAAGGGAGTGTGGGGACACAGAATCAGTGTCGCCTTTTGCAAGAAATGTCACCAGTGAGAAGTGCCCCTCCATGCCTCCTGGGACACACACACACACACACACCACACCAGGCACTGCTGTCCCCTTGGTGGGGGAGGGAGGGGGGTCCCTGCCCACCGCCCCGGGGCATCCGAGACCACAGCCCGCCTTACCGTGCCGTCCATCAACCACTTCTGGAAATGGGCCCTGCCCGGCGGCGGGTGCTCGATGTCCTCGGCGCACTGGAGGATGATCCAGTCCACCAGCTTGTTCTCCAGGTCCGAGTCGTACTTCTGCTCGATCTTCTCCTGCACCTCCCGGCTCAGGCCGTAGCTCGGGCCCCGGTTCGCCATGTCTGCACGGGGACAGCGCACGCCGAGTGGCGTCGCGCGCGCCGCATGCACACAATAGCCGCCGCCGCCGCAGCCCGGGGCTCCCCGCGCACCCGCCTGGGATGTGGCTGGCCAGGCCCGGCCCAGCAGCCCAGCGGGTAGAGAAAGCCGGGCGTGGTTTAAAAACCAAGGAGCCAATGAAGCCAATGGGGTTTCACCTACCCATGGGAAAGAAAAGCGCAGCCACGCGCCCAGGGGGTGCCCGAGCATAAAAGCCCATCCTGGGACCCCACCCACCTCCCACCCACCCCCAGTCTCGCCCATCAACCAGATGAGAGATGATGCACTGGGGCTCAGGGGGGGATGGGTAGTTTGCAAAGGCAGGAAGCATAAAACCAGCAAGAGCAGGTACTTAACAACCAGGGGGGGTGGCTGCCTTGAGGACCCGCGGCCGAGGCTGCAGGGCGCCCGGGAAGAAAGGCCCTCTGATTCCATTTTCTCATGGTCCTGGAGGGTCAAACCAGGGCTGTTGCTAAGAGCCCTTCAAAGCCAGCCCTCTCCGGGTCAGGCAGGCTCTCCTGCCTCCCGCTGGGCGCTTTCTCTGAGGCACAATTCCCTACCCTCCTCTGGGGATACAGCTTGGTATCCAAGGTACACCCCCCAGAGCTGGGGGGGGGGGATCAGGGCCTTTGGAAGGGTCCCCTTTCTGCTTAACCCTCCATCTGTCAGGAGTGCCCAAACCACTTTTCCCTGCGCTGAAGTAACAACTGTTACCTAACCAGGCAGGGTGGGGTGGGAAGGGGCCCTAGAACTGTGATCATTTATTGACATGCTTAGCTTCACCCAGAAACTTCCATTCAGTGGAAAACCTTCATCATCATTTCAGGACTATGCTTTTTATTTTATTTCTATTTTATTTTGCAAGGGGGGGGGGGAGAGAATGGGCACAACAGGGTCTCCAGCGTCTGCAAACGAACTCCAGATGCATGCATCTTCCATTTCACTCAGCTGGCTCATGGCCTCATTAAGTTTATTGCTCATCACAAGTGCATTTTGGAATTCTGTGCCTAGAACTTCCTCTACGTAGTTTTCATCGGGGGCTTCCACTATGGGACTGGCCATTCTTGGTGGGGATCTCTTGCCTTGTCTTCTTGTGTTATTTGTGTTGCGCTGGGGTTTGCCCATCTCGAGACAGTCGTTTTGTTTTCCTGAGAATGCAGCAGCGACAGCTCTCGTGGAGCCTGTGTTGAGTGGCCTGGTCAGCCTTGATCCCGATAAGCAGGAGTTGGTGTCTATCTGCGCATGTGCTCTGGACACCCTGGAAGCTGAGCAGGTTTTTCCCTGTGTGGGCCGTCTGCACACAGGTGTGGGCCGGATTCTGAGTAGCCTGAGCTATTCAGTGCCCAAGGCTGGGGACTGAAATCAGCTCGGGAGTCCCTACTCTGGAGGTGCAGGTGCGCAGGCCAGGGAGTCTAGGGAAAACATTTATGAGGGTGATGATTTTAAGCACTGAAAGATGGACAGATGTTTGTTAGAAGGGCAGGGTAAGATAGAGGGCTGTGGCTTGTTGCTAGTAAAGGTAGCTAATTTTAAAAGGTGAAAATGTGGGCTGGAGAGATGGCTTAGTGGTTAAGGCACTTGCCTGCAAAGCCAAAGTACCCAAGTGTGATTCCCCAAGACCCATGTAAGCCAGCTGCACAAGGTGGCACATACATCTGGGGTTGTTCATTTGCAGTGGCTGGAGGCCCCGGCACACTCATTCTGTCAAATAAATAAAAATAAAATATTTTTAAAAAGGTGAAAATGTGTATCAGCAAAGCATAGGTCTAAAAGGAGATACACAGTAAAATGAGGCTGGATACTGAGGCAGACTCCAGTTCATAAAATGGCATGCTTGCAAATGTGTATGGTTAAATTCTTTAAAAAATTTATGTTTACTTATTTATTTGAGAGAGAAGGAGAAACATAGAGAATGGGCTCTCAGGGTCTTCAGCCACTGCAAACAAACTCCAGATGCATGCACCCCCTTGTGCATCTGGCTTACATGGGTCCTGAGTCCTCTGGCTTTGCAGGCAAATGCCTTAAAAGCTAAGCCATCTCTCCAGTCTGTGCATGGTTGAATTTTTAAGAATTTTGAGGGAGAGTTAGTAAATGCCACCATTATTAGCAATCAAATTATACTTTTTCTTATTATAGATAGCACAAACATTAAATACTCAAATGAATTTCTATTTTTGCTACATTTTTCAATAACCTACATTATTGAGAATATTTGTGTTTACTGTTGCTCTATGGTGTAAATAGTACACAATTCTGCAGTCCTGGCCATTTCTTCCCAGCTTTGGGTTCAGAGATGTCATGGTGAGAGTTTGAAACTGGCCACGGTACAAATTGTGTTGACAGGGCCTAGAATCACCTGGGAGGGATTACCTACATTAGAGTAGCTTCTGAGCTTGCCTGTGAGGGGTTAGCTTGATTAGGTTAATTGAGGTTGAAAACCCCACTTTAACTGTGGGTGGCACAATTCCGTGACCACCTGGGTCCTGGGCTGCAGAAAGGAGCGAGCTGGCTGGGCAGCATTCATTCATGCATCCTTCTGGTCTGCTTCCTCCCTGCTGGTGTGACTGTGAAGGTATGACTCCGCTTTCTTGATCCTGCCGTGCTTTCACAGCCATGGCAGCCTCTACCCTGGGAAATGAAAACCTAATTAAACCCCTTTCCTTCCCTAAGTTGCTTCTGGTCAGGTATTTTTTATTTTTATTTTTGTCCCAGCAACAAGAAAGCAATTGACACAGAAGACTTTATGCCATGGGAGGTGGTAAGTGCCCAAGGCGGAAAGCTAGCCATTCAGCATTTACCACCAGCCTTTCATTGGTTTGTCGTGCAAGAGCTTGAGATTTTTCATGGGAAAGAAAACCACCAAATCTTAATTGGATCAAGGAGAGACTATCAAGAGTGATTTACAAATTTAACTTGTGTAACAGAATTAATAGAGGTGCTGTTTATTGCAAAAGACTCATAGGTGGAGTCTTATATAAAGGGCAAAGATAATAAGATTTGGACTTGCCACCTTTGAAAGACCCATGATCCATTGGAGTTCATTACGCAGTTGTTTTATGAGTCTAGAGCTCAGGAGAGGCATCTACTTTGTAGACATGTTCTTGAGTCATCCACTTGTGGGTAGCAGTTAAGACCATAAGCACGGGAGATGTTGCTCAAGGTGAAAATCTGTAGTGTAAGAGGAAAGGCAGAACTCAAGGGGAATTAACATTAAAAGCCAGGCTAAGAGGAGCCTACAAAGTGGGTGGCTTGTCAGGGATGTCTAAGGATAAAAGATATCAAAGCAAAGCCCCTGAACTCAATCATCCTTTGGAAGAAGGAGGTTGGCATATAGGCTGAGAATTTCAAAGCATTAAATTCTATCAAAAAGGCAGACAGGGTGCTGTCAGGACCAAGCCCAGAGGATCCAGCAACAAATTTGCTGGAAAAAGATGACGTGGGTAAAGGCTTCACAATGGACCTTGTGCTGCTATAAGTGAAGACCCAACTGAGATTTTGTTTTTAAGAAGGTAAACTATTAGCAAAAACCTGAAAATCTAGGAAAGTAAAATCAGACATTTGCCTCCAAAATATACATTTGACTTAACAAATTGCCTCTGGATATATTTTCTAAATATATCATCTTTTTCATAAACCAAGTTATGTACACTACATGATTGTTACTAATCAAGTTACTTAAAACTCATGTTACAAAGGGATCTTTTGGGCTGGAGGGATGACTTAGTGGTTAAGGTGTTTTCCTGCAAAGCCAAAGGACCCAGGTTTGCACAAGGGGCACATGCGTCTGGAGTTTGTCTGCAGTGGCTGGAGGCCCTGGCGTGCCCATTCTCTCTCTTTCTCTGTCAAATAAATAAATACAAAATATGTTTTAAAAAGGGATCTTTCAATTAGAAAGTCAGCCTCCATATCCAGAGGCTTTACATCTGAGATTCCAACTACAAACCAAAAGTATTTGAAAAAAAAAAAAGTTTTTTGTCTGGTTTTTCTCAGTGGTGTAGCCATTGGTAAGCCGTACATACTCTGGCAAATGCCACACCCCCTCATGCAAGCAACTGTCACTAAACGCAACCATGATACAGGTGACACACACACACACACACACACACACACACACCAAAGCAGATGACAAGTTGGGAAGAAGAGGTTCTGTGGAAGGGGCAGGACAACAGAAGGCAATGGAAAGAGATTTTAAGAAAATACATTATATACATGTATAAAATTGTCAATAAGTGGGGCTGGAGAGATGGCTTAGCAGTTAAGCACTTGCCTGTGAAGCCTAAAGACCCTGGTTCAAGGCTCGATTCCCCAGGACCCACGTAAGCCAGATGCACAAGGGGGCACATGCATCTGGAGTTCATTTGCAGTGACTGGAGACCCTGGCATGCCCATTCTTTATCTGCCTCTTTCTGTCTGTTGCTCTCCAATAAATAAATAAACAAAAAAAAAATTAAAAATTGCCAACAAATAAAACTTTTTTGTTTTTTATTATTAACAACATATTTGTATGGATACTTCATGTGTGGGTACCCTCTTTTCCCTCGTCCCTGCCCCCATTTCATTGGGAATGCTCCTCAGTGGGGTTGCAGGTATTCCCCTTGGCGTTATGGGTTACGCGTTGTGGGAGCAGCAGTCAGTTATTTTGGGGGAGGGAATGCCTCTGGGCATGATGTCTCAACCTGTGGCTCTTAGAATCTTCCCAACCCTTCTTCTGCAAAATTCCTTGAGCCATGGTGGGTGAGTTTTAAGTCTACTTCAGTGATGAGCTCTTAGGAGCCTCTGGATCTCTGCTTTGGTAATGTTGGGTGTCCTCAGGGTCTGTCTCCTTCACCCCGGTGCTGATTATCAGGTTCAGCGTGGAAGCAGCACTCCTGCTCGTCTCCCCATTCCTCTGCAGTTTCACCAGTGGCTTGGCTGAAGTGCGAGTGGCAGTTTATCTCTTCCGGTCTCCATGTGCGCACCGTCCGGAGCTAATAATTTTTTTTTTTTACAAATTGTATGGAGCCAGGTACAGTGGTGCATGCCTGTAATCCAGGATTTGTTGCTGAGGCAGGAGGATCACACATTTACCAGCCTTGGGTACACAGTTTCAATCCAGCCTGAGCTACATAAAATATCTCAAGATCTCAAGAAAAAATACTTTTTTCCTTGTCATTTTTCCCATAAAAATACAGCAAAACAACGGTTTTGTCCTCACAATGTTAGCTATTAGTAGTCTAGAGATGGCTGAGCATACTACGCCATTTTGCATAAGGAAATTGAGTAGACTCTGATCTGGGTGTCCTCCAAGGGTGCTAGAATCAGTCCTCTTGCAGTTATTAAGGGATGGCTGTATTTAAGTTTTATTCACCTCCTTACTCCAGAAAATGAAGTTTTACCTTTATTCTTAACTGTTCCAAATTGAATGAGCGTCTAGCAGTCGCACTTTAGGGATTGTCTTGGGAATGGTTACACTTTATAAAACTCAGCCTTGTCCAGGTCGCTTTTCTTCTGCTCTAAGACTTTTCTACAGGCTCTTAGAGAACTGCAGTGTTTAGGTTTGTGTCTGGCAATGCTCCTGTGCTGGAGGCAGAATAGCAAGTGTGTTGTGTGGCCTCGATCAGCTTCCTTTCCAAGGCTGCCTGTCTCATGCTTTCCCGCTGCATATGGTGACTGTTTAGAAGCAGCACGTCACCTTTCATCAGGCTGAATTCCAGAGAACAAGACACACAAGGCTGCATGTTGTTCATGCATTTTACACATCACTGAACACACACAGTGTGCATGTTTCAGAAAAAAGAAAATAAAAAGCAAGAGCTTTAATGTAAAATAGAAAGAAAAAAGAACTGGTAGTTATTAACAGTGTACTAAAACACAGTAAATCTCACCAACTTAATGTCACTTTGTATTTGTGATGTCAACCCCAGCCAAGCTACATTAAGGTTTTCCTTTCTTCAGGTCATGATTAACTACTGAACATTTGAATGACCGTGACAAAACTACCATTCCAATCTGTGATCTTCCTATCAGGAAGGTCAAATGTAGCTTGGCTTTTGAAGCCCCACCCACTTCCTCTTTCCCTGTGTATCCCGTGTCCCCCATAAACTCATGGGTTCTGAATGCCTGGCCCCCAGGTGGCGGCAGTTTGGAAGGTGGAGCCTTGCTGGAGATGTGTTTCCGGGGGAGGGTTGACGGGTGATACAGGCAGCGGTCCCCCTGCCATGGCTCCCTCTCCTGCAGCCCGATTCCACCTGCTCAGCAGGGCACCCTCATCAGAGGTGGTGGCCAGCCTCTGCCCATGCTGAAGCTTCTCTTGGGACTGTAAGCCAAAATAGAAACCTTTCCACCTGTGCTGGAGGGATGGCTTAGCAGTTAAGGTGCTTGCCTACAGACAGAGCCAAAGGACCCAGGTTCAATTCCCCAGGACCCACGTAAGCCAGCTGCATAAGGTGATGCATGCATCTGGAGTTCATTTGCAGCAGCTGGAGGCCCTTGGTACGCCCATTCTCTCTCTCTGTGTGTCAAATAAATAATATTTAAAAAAAAAAAAAAGACCACCTTTCCTCCCATCAGCTTCTTTTGGCTGGGTGCTTTGTCCCAGCGACGAGCAGGTAACTGCAACACCCTCCTACAGCACCATGGACTATCTGTGCCCACCAGTTTCCCACTGGACTGCAGGCCATGCATAAGGCAAAAGCAAAAAGTGTCTGCTGTACTTTTCTCTAGCTCCATATTGTACTGTTTTGCAGGTGAGGAAACTGAAGCTCAGGCTTAACTATTTGGTCCCAGATACATAAATGGTGAAGCAGGATTCAACCCCAAACTTCAGTCCCTACTCATAACCACTCTACTGCCTCTACATACATCATGACTCTCGCACCTTCATACATTTTACGTATGTTTAACCCCCAAACTCCAATGGTCAGTGACCCTTTCCATTTTCCTACCATCTCCACATGTGGCAATGCTAAGTAGGCCCTAGAAAAGCTCCCAACTAGCACCAGATTCCATGGCCCACATGATTCACATGCTTTTTGATTTGTAATTTTTTTTCCCTCTGGCATAATAAAGGATAACCATGAATTATGGCTTAATTCTGTCTTCATCAGGGGCGTCTTAGACCACCCAAATTTCAGTTTTTTTAAAATTTTATTTTGTTTACTTATGAGAGAGAGAGGCAGGCAGAGAGAGAACAGGTGCGCCAGGGCCTCAAGCCACTGCAAATGAGCTTCAGACGCATGCGCCCCTCTGTGCATATGGCTTATGTGGGTCCTAGAGAATCGCACTGAGGTCCTTTGGCTTTGAAGGCAAGCACCTTAACTGCTAAGCCATCTCTCTAGCCCTTGGGCTTTACCGTTTTGCTAGGCCTCACTATGTGTTTCCGTTCACTGCTGATTTATTAAAAGGACGGAAGGCAAAGCCAGGGCTGGAGAGATGACTCAGAGGCACTTTCTTGCAAAGTGACAGCCGACGTTTGATTCCCCAGTATCCATTTAAAACCATATACACTAAGTGGCCCATGCATACCTATTCCCCCCGCCCCCGCTTGCAAATAAATAAAATTTTAAAACATGAAGATAACAAAGCAAAAGGCATGTGGGGTGAATGCCCAGGAAACTAGGTGAAAGCTTCCAAGACTTCTCACCCATCTCATGGGCCGAGACAGGCTCTCCCAACAATGAGATGTAACAGCATGTGTGAAATTTTGTTCCTCCAGGGAAACTTGCTAGGTTCAGTGCCAGGGGTTTCACTGAGGGTGAGTCAGAGGTTCTGGCCCCCACACACCGAAACTCCGGACTCTGGGAAGGAAAAAGAGACCCTCAGCCAAAATGGCGTTTGCTCAGGCAGTTTACGCACAGTAAGCCACCTTTCCATGAGCTCTGGGGATAGCGGGAGGCCCCTGAAACCCAAGCTTCCAGACAGTCAAGGCCAACCTCGTAAAACATGTCTCCCGGGATAATCAGCCAATCTGCTCTAACACTCTGCTTAACAGCAATTTTATTCCAGCCTTTTTCTTCAATGCCCATGAACATCCCATTTACCACGTTGTCTTTGAACCAGGTTTACTATCTGCTGGCTCTCTAATGAGTTAAATAAATGTTCATTTTATGAGTCATGTTGTCAACATAATAAGAGTTTTGCTTTGACAGACATAACTCGTACAGGCTAAACCAATTCAACCAAAATTAATAAAAAAAATCCAACTCAGTATCAAGGCTATCATATAAACTCAGAGTAGTTATTAAGAACATGCTTTATATTTGCATGATATTTACTGACTCTACACTTCACAAAGTCCTTCATGTGTCAATTACTTGGCTATTTGTACTTAAGATACATACTAGCAAAACTATTTCTGCAAGTAGGATAACACAGAAAGAACAATCATTGTGTTAAACTGCTGTATCATTAGGAGGCATTGACCATTTGAATATATAGCACATACCTTTGCAGGAAAATAGACTGAAGGTCATCATGTTAAGCAAAATTAGCCAGACTAAGAAAGATACCATGTTTTCTCCTATATGTGAAATGTAGGTATGTGTGTGTACGCATGCATGCACTATGTAAAAGGGGACGATGTGCTGGGAGAAAAGGATCTAAAGGAGGGAAGAGGGCAAACAAGAGAAGGCAATGGACGATAAAACAGCTCATGTTTTCTCTCCTACGTGGATATAGGCTTAAATATATATATATATATATATATATATATATATATATATATATATATATATATGACACAAACAGAAGGGAAACTATTTGGAGAAAAGAAAGGGACCAGTTAGGAAGGAAGGTAGGTAGTGGGGTGAAAAAATATGAGCAAAATTCAATAATATATATGTATGAAAATATAATGAAATCCATTATTTTGTACTCCAGCTAAAACAATTAAAAAACATCTTTTTGAAACCCCATTCTTCATCATATCCCCTCCCCCTCTCAATCAGTTTTTTTTATTTTGATGTCATGGCCAGCTTAATAAAAACTCTTTTTAATTAAAAAAAAATGAAAAAAATGATAAAATGCCCATAATAGCCAGGCGTGGTGGTACACGCCTTTAATCCCAGCACTTGGGAGGCAGAGGTAGGAGGATTGCCATGAGTTCGAGGCCAGCCTGAGACTACATAGTGAATTCCAGGTCAGCCTAGACTAGAGTGAAACCGTACCTCTAAAAACCAACCAACCAACCAACCAACCAAACAAACAAACAAACAAAAAAACCCCTAATACTTCCAGGAAAAAACATGTAAGTCAAAATTGAGAAATAAAGTTGTGAGCCTTTAAAAAGAAGTGACGCCTAATTTTACGTTCAAATATGGTATGATATCCTTATTTTTGAAACTTTACTATGCTTAAAACATTTTCCAATCATTTCAAATTTACTTCAGTAAGCGTCCTCCTATACTCTTAACTGCATTTTAAAATCAGAATTTTACCAATTTCTATATATAATGGTACCAAACAAAACCCAGAATAGCCAAGCTTTATTATAATTTCTAAGTACGAGGTAATACAATTAAGATCTAACACAGCTAACATATACATAAGGTAAACATTTCTTGAATAAAAAAATAGGTACTATTTTAATGAGGAAAAATATCAAAGGCTAAAGAAAATTTTACAAATAGGAGCATTACTTTTGTCATAATTTGTATTATTTGTGCAAACACATCATTAAATAAATACTTATCTGATATTTACAAAACACAAGTGGGAGGGGAAAAAATACCAGGGACTTTGATCTGCTATCCCTCTGTCAATCTTCTGGATACACTAATGTATGTATATACCAATCAAAAATGTGATTCTACTTAGCTACAGTTGAAAGTTTATCAATTAAGTCATCGATAGTATAAACAATAAGTTGTATGTCTGCTTTTTCCTTCATTCGATGCTCACTATCTTTCCGGAGGATAACATCTACATCTGTGCTGATTACTCGGTCAGCGACCTGTAGGGAGGTTTGCCAAGGGACGACGTCATCCTTCAAGCCATGGAGCAACCTTACGGGGCAGGTCACAGGAATCGGGCTGTGTAATAAGCAGTGACGTTCTGCTTCCTTAATGAAACTGTACTCAATGTTATAATATCCTTCTTCACTGTATTTTGATGGTACGGACCACACTCCTTTTATCTCTATTTCCTTTTGTACCTGGTGGAAAAATGAAGAAAACAAAAGTAGGCATGCAACAGTACCACATTTAAGAGTCTAAAATAGTCTTTTAATAGGACAGAGTTCAGAAAAGTATGACAATAATTATCAAAAATTAGGACTGGAGAGATGGCTTAGCAGTGAAGCGCTTGCCTGTGAAGCCTAAGGATCCCGGTTCGAGGCTCGACTCCCCAGGACCCACGTTAGCCAGATGCACAAGGGGGCGCATGCGTCTGGAGTTCGTTTGCAGTGGCTGGAGGCCCTGGCGCGCCCATTCTCTCTCTCTCTCTATCTGTCTCTTTCTTTCTCTGTCTGCTGCTCTCAAATAATAAATAAAAATAACAAAAAAAATTAAACACCGTATAAAGAACTGTAATAAACATATTATCTCAAATAATCCTGGTGATAATTCTGTAATTATTCCATTTTACAAAAGAAGTTTGAAAGAAGGTAAAAATCATATTCAAAATGCAAAACTAGAAACTGTTTTAGCTATCAAATTCAGTAGGGCTAGGAAGATGGCTCAGCAGTTAAAGGTTCTTGCTTGCAGTCAAACTCAGAATTGCCTAACTTTATCATAGAACTTATTATATCATGTGTTGCTTTACCCCAATTGAAAGGAATTCAAAGGAGGTAAAGTCATAGCAATTTCTGAAAATCAGTCCAAGAACATTAATATTTATATAAAATCAAATCTAGAACAAAAATATTAAAATTTCAAATTCATAAAAGTACTTTTAAAAGCTATTTAAAATGAGTGTGATGTAGGGAAGAATCAAGCACAAAAGTAAAACTGACGAGTAAGACAACAGTAACTCTGGAACAACTATTTACATTACAGGCTTGTGTAATTTTAGGCTGACAGTTCAAAACAATGCCAGAGTCCTAGGAATGAGCATTTTTGTTTTGGTAATAAACAAGTATTATAAATACTTCCTGCAAATTGAAAAAGTATCAATTTCACATTTACTGCCATGGAGTAAAACATGATATATGATCCTTTAAAAATTCTAATTTTTCTGGATTGTAATTTATCTGTCTTCAAATTTTTCCCATTAAAAATTTGAATTTTTGGGCTCGAGAGATGGCTTGGCGGTTAAGGTGCAGTTAAGGCGCTTACCTGCTAAAGGCTAAGGACTCAAGTTCGATTCCCCAGTACCCACATAAAGCCAGATGCACAAAGTGCCGTATGCATCTGGAGCTCATTTGCAGTGGCTGGAGGCCCTGGTGTGCCCATTCTCTCTGTCTCTCTTCTATTTCTCTCTCTGCTTGCATATAAATGAATAAAAGAAATTTAACTAGAATTTTCTTTTTTTTAATATTTGAGAGAATGAGCACATGCACATGAGAGAAAAACCTCTTGTCACTACTAACGAACTCCAGACACATGGTTCACTTTATGTGAGCACTGGGGAATGAAATCTGGGCCTTCAAGCTTTGCAAGCAAGTGCCTATAACCACTGAGCCATTGCTCCAGCCCTAAAAGTTGTAATTTTTTTATGCATTACATATTCTTATTATAGAAAACATGGAAAATACACAAAATTACATTAAGAGGACAATGATCATGATGCATTCCTGTAATCCTTGTACTCAAAGTAGAGTCTCAGAAGTTCAGGGTCATCTTTGGTTAGACAGTAAGTTTGAAGATAAAGTTCAAGGCTATCACATAAAAAAGTACATTTAGAAAACCACCTATATAGATAATGGTGTAATTAGAAAAAGTTCAGTGCCAGGGGTGAGCTGTTGGCTAGGGAGGTCCCTGATGCCTCCAAACCGTTACACGATAATACCAAGGCTCTTGGTTGCCCACCAGAACTAGATGGCAAGACCCTTTTTCTGAAGACTCTACATGCAGGTGCTGCAGGTCACTGAAAAATCAAGCTGGAGCTGAGCTGGAAGCTTCCAACCTGTAAGAATGCTGAAAAGATTGATGCAGCTTGTTGGGGAGAAGTTATCAGTAGTATTAAACAGCAGTGGACCCTCAAGCTTTACTTTATGGGTGTTCAGCCAGGCCAAATGTTCCACATGGGGAGGTCATAAGCCCTAGTGGGGGAAACTACTACTGCTGTCTGGCTGAATGGATGCATTACATCATTAAACTATCCTCTAAATAGTTATGTTTATGCCCATATATGAATGCAACTCTCACTTCTGGTGATAGAAGTCTCTCTTTTCAGATGGTAGTGACCACTGGGGAGACCCAAAATTTACCAAAGTGCTGAGAAGTGACAGTGGAGTATTCAGCACTAAGTGAGACATCTCTATTACATCCCCCAAGGCTCAAGGACCATTGCAGAAGAAATGACAGAAAGAACGTAAGAGCCAAAGGAAGGGGAGGAGTGCTCACAATACTGTCTTCCAGATACAGAGTTGCCTGGATATTCATGACCTCACAGTGGCTGACACTACCTACACAAATCCTGCATAATAGGAAGGGGATAACGAAATAAGAAGAGAGATTAGTTAACTTAATTCCTTCCAACATTTTTTGGTTTTGTTTATGTATACGAGATTTAAAATATATTTAAATTACATATTCACATTTGGTTTCCTATGCTATTCTATTTATTTAATACATACACTTCTGTTTATTTTTTAAAACTTTCATAAGAATAGTTAAATGCTGCAGAATTGTTCATTATGATCAACTTAAGATGATTAGCTTGGCCATTTCTCCTATGATTGAGTCCTTCCATTAAATACCTTTGAGCACAAAGATTTATTTTTATATGAAACATTCTTTGAAAGGATTGTCAAAATTTAAACAAAATCAAGTTGTCATTAGCTACTATGGCTCTTGCAATCTTCTTATGTTGGCCAGTCTTAAGTAGAAACGTGGTGTACATCTCATTCTAAATAAAGGACAAAAACAAAGGGCCATATATAACATATTTGAAAAACAAATTTCATTTAATAAGAATAAAACTTTCCCCACATGTCAAATGGTTAACTTATTGCAAAATAAAAAATATGAATTTATAAAATAACAGATACTTAACAATAACCAACAAGCAAAAGTTAAGACACAGTGATGCCCATCTGTATGTAATCCCAGCACTGGGCAGGAGAATTCTGAGTTTGAAGCAGCCTGGTCTACATAGTGAGATCCTGTCTCAAAATTCAAACAACAGGGCTGGAGAGATGGCTTAGCAGTTAAGCCTGAGGACCGCAGTTCAAGGCTCGATTGCCCAGGAACCATGTAAGCCAGATGCACAAGGTAACACACGCATCTGGAGTTCATCTGAAGTGGCTGGAGGCCCTGGCGCGCCAATTCTCTCTCTATCTGCCTCTTTCTCTTTCTGTCACTCTCAAATAAATAAATAAGCAAACAAAAACAATGAAACAACAACAACAAAAATCAAAACAAGACAGAGCACATATAACACATAAATAGGCATTTTAATTTATTTTTAATTCCAAAAAGGTTTACTGATTCATTATTCAAGATAAATATCTGAAAACTATACATCTAAATACCTATTTCTAAATAATTTGAAAAATCAAAGGTATTTTAAACATCTATAAAAATGTGTAAATCTATATTAATATCATAAGTTTCTCTACTAAAACAATATATGAACCAAAATTTTAGCAAAAACAATAATCAGTTAACCTCAGGTAACACATTTCATTATATACTTCAGTAATTAAGAACTGATTCTATTCATGATTAGCTGACCTGGGCACTATGATAATTACTAACACGCTGCATTAATAAGTTCCATTTGAAGCACCTTTGACCCCCCCACCTATTATTTGCTTTGGAATGGAATGAATATGATCCATTTAAAGGATAAAGTTCATATTATAAAATGTTCAATGTCTCAAACTCTCAATAAAGTTCAGCAACAGAGAAAATAGCATTACCCAATGAAAATGTATAGTATATATAAGTTCTACACCAAAAAGAAATCATTTCAAGGCAAAGTGAGTTTTAGCAACTGAGACGCTAAATGCCTGGCCATCCCAATTCCCCAGTTTACTGGAGAGATAAGGAATAGAGGAGTTGTTCCTAGGCAGACAATGAGGCCTGCTGGGCGCAACAGCCCAAAGCTTAGAAGCACTGGCAAAATTTTCCACTTCTACTCTCCTAACATTGTTAAGAGTTTGCTGTTTGTGTGGAGAAAAGATAGTGGTTCCAGTGTACTTGCTCTGTCCTTATATCTGCTTTTAAGTCCACAAGGACTCAATATGCTTCTCTGAACAATTGCTTTCCTACCTAATTTATTAGTAGCAATAATATGGCTTGATTTGGAGATTATTACATAGCTACCTTTCTTTTACGGTGAGTGATGTGTGTACACACAAAAACAACTGCAAAAAGACTGTAGCAATTACTTTCTTGTTGCTGGGTCAAAGTGCCTAAGGAGAAGCAGCTTATGAAAGGAGTAGGCTTCCTTCTGGCTGTATTTTTTTGAGGGGAAGTTTAGTTATGGGGAAAGCATGGCGGGAGCCGGCACCCGTGCACCAATCTTCACATTAGCAAAGAGGAACCCGTACAAGAGCTGACTGCAGCAAACGGTCTGGGCTATCACAGCCTGAAGCCTGCTCCAGTGGCATACTTCCTACCCAAGCTACACCTTCCCAAACAATGCCGTCAGCTGGGGATTAGTATTCAAACCCATGATTCTATGAGAGAAAAGCTACCACAAAGATCTTGTCATTTTCCAATAACCCCAAAAACTGAAAGAAAAAAAAAAAGTTTAATCAACTCTTTTCATTCCGCAACATTCTTGACAAAAGGCCGCATTATAAGAAGCATTGTTTGGGTCAAGAAGATGAAGCAGTGGGAAGGTCTGGATCCATAAAGGGAAATAGCAGGAAAAGCATAAGAATTGAGCAACTATGTATGTGAGAAAAGGAAGTGAAGAAAACTCAGGAAGTAGAGGTTAAGTGCAAGGAAGACCAGTATTACTTCATCTGTGACAGGAAGTAGCACAAGGACTCTCACCGTGGAGACAATGCTATTTCCTGAAAGGCTGAAGACAGCACCAACTAAGAACAGACTGAAGATGGATGACGGACAGCACAGATCTCAATGTGAAACTAGAGGAAAGTGAGTAACATCCTACTATACAACACTAGATACTTTCTTTTCTTCTTTTTATTTTTCCTTCCTTCTCGTCTTCCTGAGTTCTCTACAGCAGTATTTTTCAAACTTTATGTGGTGAGGAGCTTGTTGAAACATACCCACTGATTCAGGGTAAAGTTTAATGCTGATCTGCTGCCCTGGAGTCCATACTTCTTGAAACACTATTCTGGTCTGTTTTTAATTTCTGTGCCTTAGGCCTGACAGGAACTTAGTTCTAGAGGTGAAATTTAGACTCCTGGGGGGGGGGGGAGCCTGATGAGAACTCAACTGTAAAGCAAGCAAGAATGCATAAAAACATTACTCATGCTTATTATTCTATTATCTTTGCAGATAACTAAACTGCCTAAATATATATTCAATCAGCTTAGCAAAATAGTTATCCTCCCAGTTATTTTAGAAACATTTTATCATGAATTACTGAGGAACATAATAACAAAAAGCACTTTTTCTTTTTATTTTACAGATGAGAATCAAGAGGAAAAAAGAATGCTAACCAAATAACAAAGCCAGAAAAAATAAATTTCACCTTTTAGTGCTACTCTGATTAAGTGGTAATATCTGCCTGGAGGTTCTGAGACTGCTTGCAGGCTAAAGAAATAGTTTCACTAAAGGTATCATGAATAAGTCATAAAGAAACCTACTTCTTTGTTAGTGAATCTAAAAATATAAAGAGAAAGAGAGAGTTGGACGGGGGCGTGGGGCAGGGGTGATATGTGTGTTTGGACGGAAGTATGTGCTGGGTCGAAAATGTTTTATCCTGACGCTGGGTTGCTAGAGGTAAATCCCAGTGCCAGAGACGGGTCTCTACCCACTGTCCCCCGCCCAGTGAGCTGCTTGTCAGGAAGGCCCATGAGACCCCCAAAATGATGCAGGCTATTGCCAATGCTCTTGGTTACCCACCAACGTTAGACGGTAAGATCCCAATGTTGAATACACCACGTGCTGCTATCAGAGGACACAGAAATCCAGCTGGAACTGTGCGGGAAGCCTCCTCCCTGCAAACTAGTTTTCAGTGCTGGACACTACCATGCTGGCTGCTGAGGGAGCAAAGTCACCAGCAGTCTATTTTTCTTTTTAATATTTTATTTATTTGAGGAAGGGGGAGGCTGATTGAGAGAAATGGGTACATCTGGGCCTCCAACTGCTACAAACTCCAGACCCATGTGCCACCTTGCACATCTGGCTTACATGGGTACTGGGGAATTGAACCTAGGACATTAGGCTTCACAGGCAAACATCTTAACCGCTATGTCATCTCTTCAGCCCACCATCGGTCTTAGTGAGCAGTGGATCTTGCAAGCTCCACAATCAACCAGCAAGGCAAAAGGTGCCCATGGGTGCAATGGTGGCACCTCAAGTATGAGGTAATCAAGTGGACTTAAGGCCTGGTACTGAGAACTCAGTCAAAAGCTTTGCCTTGGGAGGTCACAAACCCAAGAGGGAAATTACTACTGTTCTTTGGCTAAATGGATACATTACACCCATCAAACTGTCTTATAAATGTATATTTATACCCACTGATTAAAGCTGCTCTTATTTTTGGATAAAGAAGCTTCTTTTTACAGAAGGCAGTTGTGGTGGTTTGATTCAGGTGCCCTCCATAAACTTCGAGGTACTGAATGCTAGGTTCCCAGCTGATGGAGATTTGGGAATTAATGCCTCCTGGAGGCAGTGTATTGTTGGGGTGGGCTTATGTGTATTAAAGCCAGTGTCTCCTTGCCAGTGTTTGGCACACTCTCCTGTTTTTACTGTTCACCTTATGTTGGCCAGGGGGTAATGTCCACCCTCCACTCATGCCATAGTTTTTCCCTGCTATCATGGAGCCTCCCCTCAAGTCTGTAAGCCAAAATAAACCTTTTTTTTTCCCCACAAGCTGCTCTTGGTTGGGTGATTTCTGCCAGCAATGTGAACCTGACTACAACAGTGATAAATACTGGGGAGACCCAAGATGCATCAAACTAATGAGATGAGAAAGCCCAGGGCTGAACACTAGACAAGTTGTCTCTATCACACCCTCCAGGGCTCGGCAAACATTGCAGAGAAAGTGGCAAAAAGAGTATGAGTGCTGCTCTCACTGCTAGCCAGAGAAGTTGCTCTATGGAAATGGCGGTAGACACTGAGGAGACTCAAAACTTATCAAAGCTGAAAATAAGAGGCCGTTAGAGCTCAACAATAAACAAGATATCTCTATGATGCCCTTTCAGGCTCAGGAAATATTGTGGAAGAGCGGTCAGAAAAAAATGTAAGGGCCACAAGATGGGTCAGGAGTACTCTGAAGCACTGTCCTCCAGACATAAAACAACTGGAGCAATCATGACCTCACAGTGGTTGTCTTTACCCCAAGACCTGCACAGTTCTGAGCCCAGCAACATGCTGACATGGAGGACGGAAGTGGACAAAAAGAATGAGACATCACAACAGAGGAGGGACTACTTGGAAAGAATTCTTCAGTGGGCTGTGGGCATGGAAGTGGGGGACAAGAAGGGAAATGGGATGGAGGAAAATAAAAATGTGTGATATAGAAAAAACTGTTTAAGTGACTGGTCCAGCCTAACATGATTCCAAGAACAGGTGCTTCTTCCCCAGTGTGCAGGGGGAGCAGGAGGGACAAAGAGATCACCATATGTGATCCCATCAATGTGGCAAAATAATCTGAAGGAACTGTGAAAACCTAGAGGCCAGGGTCAATGCAACAAAGAGACTGCATTTTAAAAACAGGCAGCTTAGACAAAAGATGCCATAACATGGAAGTAAAAGGACAGTTGGAGGCTCAGCAAACATTTAATGAAAGAGAAGGCAGACAAATGATAGGGTTACACACTGGGTTGCCAAAGTGGCTAAAGACTTACCTCAACAGGCAGTTGATGAAACTTTGTCACTATGCCATCTGCAGCAGTAGACACGCCCACAAGAGCCATGACCTTTTCTGGCCGTGCAACTGCAGCATGAAGCATGAGCCACCCACCAAGGCTAGATCCAACTAGTATCTAAAAACAGAAGTGTGTGTGTGAGCAAAAAAAGTATGTGTGACTTCAAAGAGGAATTTCTTTTTTTTTTTGTCTATAAAAGGAATAGGTTAATGGAAATGTATATACAGTTGTTTTTTTTTTTTAAGTCCATGTAGCTCCTAGACTTTCAATATTTATTTAGACCAAGTAAAATTCGACTATAATTAACTTTTCGGAAAACTATTAGGTTTGTTTTACAAAATTATGAATATGAAATATGTACAGTGAGAAGTAACTTGATACTCACTTTTGATTATAAAGTCAAAATAAGAGAATCATTTTTAAAAAATATTTTTTTATTTCTTTATTTGTGAGCAGAGAGAGACAGAGAGCAGACACAGAGAATAGGCATGCCAGGGCCTCAGCCACTGCAAACAAACTCCAGATGCTTGTGCCTCTCTGTACATCTGGCTTTATGTGGGCACTGGGGAATCCAACTCAGGTTGTTGGGCTTTGCAGGCAAGCACCTTAACTGCTAAGCCATCTCTCCAACCCTCTCCATTTCTCCCCCCTACTCTCTCCCTCTCTCTCTCTCAAATAAATAAAATATCTTTAAAAAAGAAAAAGACTGCTGGTGACTCTGCTCCCTCAGCAGCCAGCATGGTACTTTCCAGCACTGTGGAAAACTAGTTGGCAGGGAGGAGGCGTCCCACACAGTTCCAACCCTCCAAATAATTTTTAATCAAAATGTTATATCAAAATTGACAAATAGTTAAAACATTAAATACATTTTCAAATCTAAGGATATAAACCAAATATTGGTTGAGTCAGTAATTATTATATTTAACAGAAACAGGCACCTGTGGTCCTTCAGCTATGTTGTCAATTATAGAAAGTACATCTTTTCTCCATTTTCCCACTGTGCATTCTTTTATCTCGCCATCAGAATTTCCAACCCCTGAGTAATCAAACCTGAAAAGAGAAAATACGTATTTATACTTAGATGTCTGCATACATCTATGTATGTATATATGTATGTATGTATGTATGTATATAGTTTGCTTCTTTGATTTTTAAGAAAGAAAATACATTGTTCATTATTATAGCAACATATTACAGTCAATATATATTTCAGTAAATCCTATTGGCTTAACTTTGAAATATCTCCTTACAAATTACTTTCTCTCATTGTTTCTGTTTTTTTCATTCTCGGTCTTTTCTCACATAGTGGGCAGAAAGGTCCGTTTAAACAAATACCATGCTATGCATGCTTTCTGCAATATCTAGCATTTATGCTCATACACTTTCAGATTACATAACTAAAGGGAAAAATGGTAATAGAACTACATTACTTTTCAATACATTTTTGGGTGTGGTCTTGGGGAGTGAATCAGGACTTTGTGCATGCTAATGTGACATTCTATTAGTTAACCGTTAGCCCTAAGTTACCCATTTTAGAAAATAATATACAGTGGCTAATTAAGGCCTATCTTTAGTGGAAAAACAAGAATTAAAAGAGATTATAAGAAAACTAGTGGCACATTCGTTTTTGTCACATAAGATTACTATCTTTAGAGAACTTATTTCTTCCCTTAAGATGTCTTTTCCTACCAGTATTGCCAGTGACAGAGACCTTTGAAAAAGGTCTTTCAATGACTGCTTTCATAATGATCTTGAATCGCAAGATGAAAGTTTAGAGACCATTCAAATGAAAATGCTGGCATTTACTTCAACTGGTTAGAGCAGAAGTAATTCTTGATTGCAACGCTAGACAGAGCAATACACTGCTCCTACCTTATGTAGGCGTGACCTAGAGATTTGCAAAACTCCTCAATGGCCAATGCTTTTGTACCATTCATATCAGAACGATAGCCAGGGATGAAGATAATTCCTGGGCTTTTGCCTTTTAGCTTCTTGTAAGCCAGCTTTGGAAGTTCTGGTCGATTAAGGAAAGAGACTGATGTCTTTTGTCTGCAAGCTAAACAGAAAGCATGAATTATAGTTTGCAAATCATTTTTGGAAAATGATATGTATTTTCAATCTTAACTTTCTTAATCCATCGGTGTTAAAAACTATCTGCATTGAATAGAAAAACCAAAACAGACTCAAAATACTAGGTTAAGTCTGTTTATGAGATCCTTAATTTTATAGTTGTGTAAAAATCATTACCTTCTTAAAGCATGGTCCAAGCATATCTCTTCCAAAATATATGAGACAGAAATTTCAATGAAATAAAAGAGAGATCAAAAATATCTTTCTGCTGGTGCTACACGATTACCCTAATCAACACTGAGACTTAGTACACTAGTTTCAGCTATCTCTTGTGAGAATTTTTTTTTTTTTTTTTTTAGTGTGGGGACAATATGAGCCACAATGCACTGGAGGTTAGGGAACAACCTAGTGTGTCTGTCCTCTCTTTCCATTTTGTTCAGTGTTCACAGCTCTTTACCAGGCCAGCTGGTCCCCTAATCTGCGGGATTATGGACAGCACTATAGTGTTCAGATTTTTACCTAAGTTCTGGGGATTTGAACTGAGGTACTCACACTTGCTTGACAACTGATTTATTTACTAAGGCATCTCTGCATTCCCTCTTGAGATTTTTGTCTGTTTTATTTTTTAATGTTTGAAAAGTTTCATGTCCACTACTTTTGGAAAAAGGGGTAAAAAAGATTTGGTTGAGCGTTTTTGTTTTGTTTTGCCTTTGGGAAACTATTTGAAAGTGGAAATGTTGCAGTAGCAGACATCTATAATCCTACAACTGGGAAGGCAGGGGTGGTAGAATCACAAGTTTGAGAAGTATTTAGAAATGAAGGACAAGTTGGG
Source organism: Dipus sagitta (assembly GCA_036346955.1). Lineage (NCBI taxonomy): Eukaryota > Metazoa > Chordata > Mammalia > Rodentia > Dipodidae > Dipus > Dipus sagitta. The sequence continues at coordinate 178,060,616 of CM070774.1, read as the reverse complement.
AAGTATCAAATTCCTTTTACTAGGCTGTTATTCACTCCACCTATGAAAACCAGGGGCATGGCAACAGAACATTATAATTTTTATCACCTAAGAAAGTTCTGATAAGCAGTTCCTCTACCATTAACTGCACAAACCATTTTGGAAAAATATTTTTCATAGAACTTCGCAATAATGGTGCTTTATTTTATTGGTATTGTAAATGGTACACACAGAACTTAGGGTAATTTGAGTACAACAATACAAATGGTGAACCTTAAAAGGCTAATCCATTTCACTGTTTATTTCTCCCTCTATTATAAAGCCAATACTTTTTTTTTAAGTAGAAAGCTATAGTATTTAAAAAAACAATTGCTTCCCTCACTCTACATACAGGTTTGTGTACTTCCCAAAAGTCACTTTCAGGACTAATAAATCTCTTAAAAGAAATATACAGATTTCTTTGATTTTCTTATAGCTAGTGTAAAATTCTGAGTAGCCTACATGTGCTGCTAACGTTTTCTCCATTTTGGATTTGTCCATTTCATTTTATTTTTCAAATGAATCAAGAGCTTAGCATGATGGTGTATATCTGGGAGGCTGAGGCAGGAATATCACAAGCTTGAAGCCAACCTGGGCTACATAATGAAGTCTCTGGAGGTGCAGCACTGTACATCAAGACCTTGTCTTAAAAAAACAAACAAACAGGGTTAGAGGGATGGCTTAGTGGTTAAGGCATTTGCCTGCAAAGCCAAAGGACACAGGTTCAATTCCCCAGGACCCATGTTAGCCAGCTGCACAGTGGCTGGAGGCCCCGGCACACCCATTCTCTCTCTCTCCCCCTCTTTCTCTGTCAGATAAATAAAAATAAAATATTAAAAAAACAAACCAAACAAACAAAAAACCCAGAAAGTTTTAAAGCTATCCCTTTTAAGTCTCTTTCAAAGTTCAGTGTATGGAAAAATATGCCAAGTTAAAAATCTGCAGAAAAAGAGAGCTAGTTCAACAGTGTTCATTTCCCATTTTCTTAGTTTAGCACTCAAAAAATTCTTCCTATCCTCTTCCAGACATTCCCACCCAACACAGGAATTTCCCCCTAAGATAATTAAAATTTATTTCATGTTGGTGAGTTTAAAATGAGCAAATTAAACTCTGTATCCATAAATCAACTTTATACATAAGCATTGGCTGAAAGCCTGGTGCATGTCAGTGAATACTTGCTAAATTAAAAAAAAAAAAGAACATTTTTCTCTTTTTAATGAACTGACATACCCTTAGAGTATTGGTACGTAATATACGTTTGGTTGGATGCAGTTAAGTGCAAGTTAAACTGACTACCTAACTTAAAAACGTTTTAACTGGAAGCAAAAGATCTCTACAATGACATTACTGATCCATGGACCATGCATCTGACAGCTGTGTGGTAAGATGTGACAGAGGATATCATTCAAGTGTAAACTACTGTGGTAGTTTGAGTGCAAAATATTCCCCATGGCCTCAAGCGTTTGTAATGAAGCTTCTTACTTAGTCCCCAGCTGGTGGTCTTGCTTGGGTGGGTGGGGGGTGCGGCTTGAGGGTTTTTATTACTTCAGCTCACTGGATGTTCAAAGCTAGCTGGCTCCTGCTCTTCTCTCTGCGGTGTGATGTCCTGAACAGGTTACAATGCTTTTCTCCTCCAGGATGAAGCTTCCCCTGGGATCTGTCAGCCTGAAATAAACCCTTCTCCCATAAGCTGCTTCTGGTTGGGCATCTTGTCTCAGCGAGAGAAACTAAGTGCTACAACTCCATAAACAGAGAAGAAACAATACATGAGATGCAGCCAAGCCTTACACCTTTAATCCCAGAACTCTGGAGACTGAGGTAGGAGGATCACCTGAGTTCCAGGCCATTCTGGGTTAAAGTGAGTTACAAGTTAGCCTAGGCTAGAGAGAGATCCTACCTTAAAAAACAACAAAATAAGCTGCACATGATTTTGTCTAAATTCTAGTTTCCTGGGCTGGAGAGATGGCTTAGTGGTTAAGGCACTTGCCTGCGAAGCCTAAGGACCTAGGTTCGATTCTCCAGTAAGCACAGTAAGCCAGATGCACAAGGGGGCGCATGCATCGGGAGTTTCTTTGCAGTGGCTGGAGGCCCTGGCACGCCCATTCTCTCTATCTGCTTCTTTCTCACATAACTATAAATAAAAAATGCTTAACTTCTAGTTTCCTTTGTAATTATGCCCCCCCCCCACCTCACTGGAAGCACCAGAAGAAAAGCCAGAAATTAAAGTGGGCATCTACCTATACCAAGAACATGCCTCTCTTAAGTTTCCTTAAGCCAATTAAAGGCCGGTGTAAGCACTTAACAGAATAACGACCTGTAAAGCCCTAAAAGCTAGTAACCAAATGCATTAAACGCACACCGTCAATTTTCCTAGCACTGCCATGCAGAGAAGGCATTCTCCAGACGTGCAGCGTAAGGTGCCAATACGGCCCTGGGGCTGCGAGACTGCCCGGAGCCGCCGCAGCACCGCGCGCGCCCGGGCCGGAGGGCCGAGGGGGTCACGGGCAGCTTTGAATGAAGCGCCACAATGTCCACCCGGGCGTGGAGCAAACGCGGGGGCCCAGGGGCGCGGCTCTCCCGCCTCCCGTACACTGACCTGGGGGCCACCAGGGCGCCCTCTGGGGCTTCCGTGCAAGGGCCGCGCCGAGGCCACGCTGGGAACGGAAGTACGCGGCCGTCCAACCCCAGCTCCGCCAAGGGACCCAAGCGGCGGCACCGGAGAAGCCCACGGCCGCCATCTTCCCGGCAGCCCCTGCGCCGCGCAGGGTCCTACGAAGACCCGTAGGGAGCGCCTGCCCCACGTGACGCGTGCGTAGGACGCGCTGGACCCAAATGACGCATGCGTAGGACCTACTGGGCCCACGTGACGCATGCGCAGTTCGCTGATTTGTCCTGGTGCGTTGCTCAGGATTCTTCAGCTCCCGCGAAGACGTGTGCGTAGGACGTTGTCGCTTCTGCTATTTTCTGCCCTATGATTTCTTATGTTCTCGAAGGGCTTTTCGCCCGGAACAGGTGAGAATATTTTGCAGAACAAGTCCCGGTGATTCCGTTTTAACTAGAACGGGAAACACTTCCAAGAACCGACCCATGTTAACCTCACAACCCGGGGGTGTGTTAACCAGTTTAGGAGACATGTGCTGGACCACCGAATTCCCGGATGATCCCAACTTCTGTTTCTTTCTACATACAAAAATAAATTAAGGGCTGGAAGGCTGCCTCAGCGGGTAAGGCCCTTGTCTGCAAAGCCTAAGGACCCAGGTTCAGGTTCCCAGGACCCACGTTAGCCAGCTGCACATGGTGGCGCACGCGTCTGGAGTTTGTTTGCAGTGGCTGGAGGCCCTGGCGCGCCCATTCTCTCTGGCGCTCCCTTTCTCGCTCTGCTTGAAAATAAAAGTATGAAGAAAAATAAATTCCAGTAATCAACTGCAGAAAACAGTCTATGATCCTACTCTTTTGGGAAGCTATAGACCAGGAATTGACTCTTAAAGTAAATATTTGAAAGGCTGAAATTGTGAAATATGTGATTTTATATACACACAGGAGTTTAAACGTAATGACAAAAAGAAAAACAAAATGAGAATTTAGGAGAGTAGGTTTGCAGGATAGACATAATTCTTTTTAGCATATTCCTAGGAATAGAAATAAATTCCAGTAAAGTTAACCAGCAGGTAGGATAGGTCAATTATATAAATAAACATGATGCGGGCTGGACAGATGGCTTAGCGGTTAAGCACTTGCCTGTGAAGCCTAAGGACCCCGGTTCGAGGCTCAACTCCCCAGGACCCACGTTAGCCAGATGCACAAGGGGGCGCACGCGTCTGGAGTTTGTTTGCAGTGGCTGGAGGCCCTGGCGCGCCCATTCTCTCTTCCTCTCTCTCTCTGCCTCTTTCTCTCTCTGTCGCTCTCAAATAAATAAATAAAAATAACAAAAAAATTAAAAAAAAAACATGATGCCTCACTGATTGGAAAAAATAAGAAGAAAATAGCATGCCTCCAAGAACTCAGGACTTTGAAGTGAAAGGATTGTGACATATAGTATGTTTGAGAACCTGAGAAAATAAAGAGCAGGAGCAAACAAGAAACAATTCTTCAACCCACCAGATTGCCAGAAATCAAAACAACTATTAGCAAAGATACTGGAAACCATTATTCATGTGTGGGTGCTAGGAGGGTGATCTACTGAAATCTTTTGTCTAGTAATCTGGTCACATTTCCTATAATTTAAAATGGACATAATTTTCAGTACCCTTTGAACCAGTACCTCCCTTTTGTCCTACAGAAAAAGAACACAAATTCATAAGGATTATTTACTACAGAACCATGTTTAGAGAAAAATTCAATGACAACAGGGGAAAAAAATTGTAATACTTGAGTACTTGTGATACTAGAGATTCTGAAATTGGCATCCTTTAAAGTTATTCTTGATGGCCTCAAATGTCAATGAAGTTAAAGCCTTTTGTAGTATTTTTTGCTTGAAATTTACTATGGTTGGTGCAATACTTTGGGTAAAGCTACTTTAGTGTCCTAGTTTTAAATTTCAGAACAGTGATGAGCACCAGAGTTAAAAGTAAGTCCGCATATAGTAAATGAGATGTGCTTTTGTTGTGCTGAGAAGCTGTCCTGTTGGGACACTGTGAAGAAGCTGGGCAGGAACAGACTGACCAGATCTCTCTTGAGCAGCATGCTGCTCCCATATGGGAAGCATGTATAGTAATTGACGCTGATGGGTGGGCAAACTTGCTTCTAGTGCCAGCCAATCTGTTTTTCATCATTTGTTTTATCTCACTTCTCTTTACCTCACTCCTCACCGAATTAATCAAATCAGACTTTTCTGAAAAGAAGAGTAAGACAAAACATTAAAGAACAAGCCCCAGACACAGTCAGATATCCTATGTTTCAGTTCACAGTAGTGCCGGGTGACCTGTGGACAGCATTGAAACCTCACAAAGAGAACTCATTTCTGCAAGAACTAGGCAGGCATCCACCTTGCTATGCTAAAATTTGACTCCCTAGAAGCTCCACCGAAGTTTTTGAAACTTGAGTAAAATCCCTTCATCTTCCACCACTGTCTCTCAAGTCAGTGGCATAATCTGTCAGCAGCGGAAATGGACTTTTCATTGTTACCAAAGGACTGCAATTCAATCTCAGGACACGCTACAGGGATATAGAGCAATTTTACCAGTCCTCCATTAGGCCTGATACAGATTCCAATGGGGTGGAATCAATGTGATGATGAGAGCCAGTGCATGCCACCTCACCGCCCCTTGTATCTTAACAAATACTCCCTATTGTTTTAGATAACTGCAAATATTGCTACTTATTTCTCTTCCTTTATTTCCACCTTAGTTTTGCAGGTCTTGTATTTTATGTGCAGCAATATAAAAAATACATGATTTGTCAAAAGAGAAAATCCATGGATCACTTCTATCTGTTGCTATCAGCATGACAAATCAGGAACAAAAGTGGGCTGTGGAAAGTCCCAAGTATTTTCATTGACAGTAATGGGTCTGGGGGACAATTTGTTTCCTCTCCAGGCATCAGTGATCCATTTATTATTACACGAAAGTACAGGTATATTGTTGAAGGCCATTTATTTCTTAACCTGCTTACTTCAGGAAGACAAATGAGAACCCTACCAAGTAGAGCTCCCAAACTTTAGCTCACATTTGCAGTAGATATATTTTTGTTCCCTTTTAGACAGGATATGTAATGCAATCCCCAGTAATCCATCATTGAAAAAAGACTAAGATGTTAAAATAGGCGTCAGAGTTCACCTCATTTTGTAAGAGAAATTAATATGACCAGAGATGCTTCTAATTATTCATTTATAAATATAAAATTATAATATTAGCACATGTCACCCAATGTGTGGATTCTACCATGAACTTGCTGATTAATCTGTCCTGTGTCATGTTACAGATAGGTAGTGACCAAATGAGAGAAGACTTTACTTCCAGAAGTGAAATCAGGTCAACATTTTAATCCAAACACAGTATATTTAAAACACATATTTAAAAGTTTATGACATGCAAATTGATTAGAATACAATCCTATGGAGCAAGTACAGTACAGAAGGGTTGTATCATTACATTAACAAAAGAAAAAAGGAGTTGCATTTCAATCATTACAGAGTTTAAGGGTGACTCTACAGAGTCAGATACTGAAAACATCTCATACAATCATGATTTTTGTCCTTCATTGTTCAAGTAAGGTCCTGTATCATCCAGTTGCAAAATCTTATTATGGGCAACATGTATGCAAGTATAAAAGCATACTGCAAATTAAAAAAAAAAAAAAAAACAATTGTACCCAGTCAGGCCTGGCAAAGTTTTATATACACTTCTAATCATTTCATCTTGTACTACTAAGTAATGTCATTATTTTTTATTTCTATTCACTTGCCATGTTGCAAGAAAGAATGCATTCATACAAACACACAAAACACAAAACTAAAATAAGTGGCTGTTGAAAAGCCATTATAACAGAGACTTGCCTGAAGTCATTCACTTCAACACTAACTCTAAAACTGAACTACACAACTTCTGAAAACAAGTATTTTAATTTCTTTGTTCTTTGGTGAAAAAAAAAATGATTTTATGCTCATATAATGTGATGGTTCACTAAGCAGGTAGGTGTGTACCCTAGCAAGGAGAAATTAGACAGTCTGTAAGAAATTGGACTTTGGCTGCCTTTGTTCTCAGCACCAGGAATGGAAAAATCTCCTGCAAAGCAAGCTCCTTATAAGAAATATTTTCTTTATTTTTAAAAATATTTTAAAATTTTTATTTATTTATTAGAGGGGGGAAGAGGGAGAATGGGCATGCCAAGGCCTCTAGCCACTGTAAATGAACTCCAGACACATGCACCACCATGTGCATCTGGCTTATGTGGGACCTGGAGAATTGAACCTGGGTCCTTAGGCTTCACAGGCATGTGCCTTAACTGCTAAGGCATCTCTCCAGCCCGCAAATATTTTCTTTAATTAAAACTGCTCAATGTTTTAAAGTGTCTGTTTTCTAAGATGGTCTTTTCCTAAAACACACAGCTTTTGAGGGATTTTTTAGTTTTTTATTTTTACAAAAAGTGGTTCACTATGTACAGTAGCTTAGGCTGGTGGTGACACAATATGGTCAATTTCCTGGGTATTTGATAGCATCATATACCATTTGAAAATATAGAGCAAAGTCATGCCAAGTCTTTGGTTTTGGTGCAACGCATAAAAATCAAGGTAAAACTAAAATATATCCACTCAAGTCATTGTTTATATTTATAAAATGCTACTTCCTAAACAAGTGAGTTGAATACTAACATTATCCATTGGGTGCTATAATAATTCCATATTTCTGAGTACATATGTACAGACATTGTGTAAACTGTTTATTTAACCAACTGACAAAAAGTAGTTAAGAAATGTTCATATACCTGATGCTGTTTATCAAAATAGTGTTTCGTTGTCACAGGAGAGTCATTTCCCTGGCTATTTATGGTCAGGCTTTGAATTGAAACCCTTGCTTTTTTTTTTTTTAAATAAAAGACTTTATTTTGTTTGTTTGTTATTTTGGTTTTGGTTTTTTGAGGTAGGGTTTCGCTGTAGCTCATGCTGAGCTGGAATTCACTCTGTAGTCTCAGGCTGGCCTCGAACTCCAGAGATCCTCCTACCTCCGCCTCCTGAGTGCTGGGACTGAAGGTGTGCACCACTACTCCCGGCTATAAAAGACTTCTTGGTATGAAGAGTTCTGAGTGCAGACAGCGAGAGGCATGGGTCTGCAGGGCCTTGCTAGTTGGGACTGAGTATGGCTTCATTCTTGTAAGAGATTATTGCAGCTGGCCCTACGTGGACCACTGCTTCAGTTCACTACAACAAGAAGTGAGTGTACCCTTCCGCCCCTGTCACAATTACATCCATCCAGATCCGCATGGCCTCTGCTGTCGGAGCCACCATGTAATAGATTCTGTCATGTGTCTTGACGCTAAAGGTGAGTGACGGATTAGGACTCTAAAAGTCAAAAAAGAGAAAAAGAATGTCAAAGATACTTGGCACCTAGCTGGGAAGAGGCACCACATAAATAGAGTCATGGGCTGGAGAGATTGCTTAGTGGTTAAGGCGTTTGCCTGCGAAGCCAAAGGACCCAGGTTCAATTCCACAGGACCCACATAAGCCAGCTGCACAAGGGGCACATGTGTCTGGAGTTCATTTGCAGTGGCTAGAGGCCCTGGTGTGCCCATTCTTTCTTTATCTGTCTCTCTTCTCGCTATCTCTCTCTGCTTGCAAGTAAATAAATAACTTTTTTTTAAAAAACCTCAGGATTCTTAAAAAAAAAAAAAAAAAAGAGGAATCATGGTTACCCTTGGATTCTACCAAACTGTGATTCCCCCTCTTCCCAGAATGCTCCCAGAGCTACTCTTCAGGATCTCCTAGCCAATATGTCCAGAAATTTCCTTACTTCAATTTGACATGCTGTCTCCCCCACAAAAAGAAAAAAAAATCAGCTGTCAAAACTTATTTCAATTGTAATTGAATAGCCAAAGGGCCCAGATCCATTCCCCAGAACCCACATAAAGCCAGATGCACAAGGTGGCACATGTGTCTGGAGTTCATGCCCTGGTGTGCCCATTCTCTATCCACCTCTTTTCCCCTCTCCCTCCCTCCCTCCCTCCCTCCCTCCCTCTCCTCCTCTCTCTCTCTCTCTCTCAAATAAATAAATAAATAATAAAATCAATTGTGATTGTATAGAACCATTCTGGATATATTTGTCTATTATGCGTAACACACCATCTTGTAAAATCACCAAATATCTTTTTTTCTAACTTGGTTATGTATGCAAACTGCAGAAATTTATGGGGCCTAGTGGTATAGGTTTACAATCTCAACCACTCAAGGAGGCTGGACAAAGCAGGAGGTCTGTAAATTCAAGGCCAGGCTGGGCAACTTTATGAGACTGTCTCAAAAATAAAAAGATAAACAAGTACTGGAGGTAAAGTACTGCCTAGAGTACCAAAAAGAAAAAAAAGTTGCAGAAATTTAGCGAATTGTTACGTACCTTATTAGCATTCTTGAGGTGATCATAATATACTTCTTCAATTGCTTGAAAGTATATTACTCCTTTAAACTTAGCTTCATGCTTGTCTGAAAAGATAGATGAGTGTTAAAAGCTTTTAAATACTTTATGGCCACCAAGAATAGGAACAGTGGTAATTTCATAACATCATTACCATATTTACCTAGCATTCAAATTATCTAAAATTAATTCAGATAAGCTAGTTAATGAATTGCATTAGTCCTGTTATCTATTAAAAGAAAAGCCAAAACCACGAAATACGCATCTCTAAACTACAGCACATAATGACATTGCCCAGGGCTCTTCAATAAGTATCAGTCAAAAGATTCCCCAGTGCCCATGTAAAGCCAGACGCACAAAGTGGCACATGCATCTGGAGTTGGTTTGCAGTGGCTAGAGGCCCTGGAGTGCCCATTCTCTCCCTCTCCCCTCTCAATCTCTGCTTATAAATAATAAAAAATAAATAAATATTTTTTTTAAAATATTGCACAGAAGAACTGACTATCCAGTTAGCAATGAAATATAAATGTTATCACACCCAAATTATTTCCCCACATTGTCCAAGACTGATTTTGTAATGGAGCTATTAATAGGCAGACTGGTTGTAATGAAAATTTAAAAATCTTTCTAATTTAAAATGTATCCTTCTACTTATAATTCTTTGCTATTAAACTTGTCCAGTATGCTTGATTCTTCCTCCTTTAACAGAACTTTATGCCAGTAATTAACTATTCTTCCAAAACATCATTTTCTTCCCTTCCTTCCTTCCTTTCTTTATCCCTTTCTTCCTTTTCATCTTCTCCTCTTCCTCCTCCTCTTTTGAGACAGTGTCTAATGTACCCCAGGATACCTTCAAACTCACTGTGGAGCTGAAGAAGACCTGGAACTCTGGATCTTCCTGCCTCCACTTCCCAAAGTCCCAGGATTACAGGTATGTGCCACTGCAACTGGCTTGTTGTTGTTGTTGTTTTGTTTTTTGGTTTTTCGACAGGGTCTTGCTCTAGCTCAGGCTGATCTGGAATTCACTCTGTAGCTCTGTAGTCTCAGGGTGGCCTTGAACTCATGGTGATCCTCCTACCTCTGCTTCCTGAGTGCTGGAATTAAAGGCATGTACCATCACGCCTGGCTCATAAGTGGATTTATTTATTTATTTATTTTTTGTGAGGGTGGTGGGGAATTTTTTGAGGCAGACTCTTGCTATGTAGCCCAAGCTGGCTTTGAGCTTATTATATAGCTGAAGCTGGCCTCAAAATCTTGGAAATTCTCCTGCCTTGGCCTCCCAAATGCTAGCATTTTTGACATGTGCCATTATGCTTGGTTCAATACAATATTTTCGGATCTATTTTCAAATATTTCACCAGATTTACCAAAAGAACAAAACATAAAACAGGACTGGAGAGATGGTTTAGTGGTTAAGGTGTTTGCCTACAAAGTCTACAAAATCAGACCCAGGTTTGATTCCCCAAAACCCATGTCAGCCAGATGCATCTGGAGTTTGTTTGCAGTGGCTGAAGGCCCTGACATGCCCATTCTCTCTTTACCTGCCTCTATCTCTCTCAAATAAGTAAATAAGTAAATAAATAAAACCATTAAAAAGTCCAAAACATAGCCGGGCATGGTGCTGCACACCTTTAATCCCAGCACTTAAGAGGCAGAGGTAGGAGGATCACCGTGAGTTCGAGGCCACCCTGAGACTACAGAGTTAATTCCAGGTCAGCCTGAGCTAGCGTGAGACCCTACCTTGGAAAACAAAACAAAAAAAAAATTAATAATAATAATAAAACATGACTAAAAACTGACTAAACTATTTTATAATTTAAACTTTGTAAGGATCATGAAACATGTAAGCATATTGAAGAATTCTGTAAGTGTAGGAGAAGAGGCAGGGAAAGCAGCATAATATGAGGTTGCTGGTGAGAAGACAAATGAGGCGCCCTGCTTAGAAGGCAACTGGTAAAACAAACACCACTGAAAATGCAAAAATCCTCTTACTCGGTAATTCCACTTCGTAGCTAAGACATGCAATCAACCTCGAGCACTGGACAATAAAGGAATGGGCAAAGCAAATGTGGTATATATACACAAAAGGGAGCGTTTTCCCAACCATAAAGAACAAAGCTGTGTTTGCAGGAAAGTGAACCTAACTAGAGATCATCATAGTAAACAAAATTAGAAAGACAAATATTGCACATTTTTTCTCATTTATGGCTCTTAGATTTGACACAGAAATATAAAATCAGTCAGGTGTGGTGGTGCACACCTTTAATCCCAGCACTTGGGAGGCAGAAGCAGGAGGATCACTGTGAGTTTGAGGCCAGCCTGGGACTATGGAGTGAGTTCCAGGTTAAGCCTGGGTAGAATGAGACCCTACCTTGAAAAACCAAAAAGGAAAGAAAGAAATATAAAATCATACATGTATATATGACATAAAGTAGAGGTCAAACTGTCTAGGGGAACAGGTCGGGTGGGAGAGATGAGAAGGGAGAAGGGCAGCAGGCTGTGGGGGACTAGTACACTAATTACTCGTGTGAAAATGTTCTCATGTAGTATGGTACTATGTACAATGAGCAATTTTAAAACTATTAAAATCTTTGTTGAAGATCTACTCATACATGTACAGTCGCACATGGATCTGTGTTCACTGTGACACACGGCTGCAAAAGACCTGCTTGACCATTACTAGGGCGCTGACTGAGTTACATCTCAGCCACACAATGGAATCAACTGAGCTAAATCTGTGTATGTTCACCAGAAAACAATCCTGAGATAGTATTACATGAAATACGCCATGAAGAGATTGGGTAACTTTGGTCCCAAACTGTAGAAGAGGCCGGGAACATCACTCAGTGCTAAGGCACTTGCCTAGCAATGCCAAGACTTTGGGCTTTCTCCTCAGTTCAGAAAGAAAAACAAACTGTAGGGGGTGGGGAGATGGCGTTGCCATTTAAAGCTGCTTGCTTGGAAGCCTGTTGGCCAGAGTTTGATACTCCAGCACCCACAGAAAGCCGGGTGGAGCTACGGTAATAGGAGATGTGGCCAGGAGAGTTGGGAAGCCTGCTAGCCTGCTAGGTTGGCGTACATGAAGCGGTGGAAACAAAACAGCCAGAGAGACCCTGTCTCAGACAAAGAGGAACAAGGGGACAAACGCCCCAAGGTTGTCCTCAGGCCTGCACACATGAGGCTACCGTGTGCACACAAAAGCATACATAATTAAAAAAGAAGAAGGGAGCAGGGCGTAGTGGAGCATGCCTTTAATCCCAGCACTCTGGAGGCAGAGGTTGCAGGATTGCCTTGAGTTCGAGGCCACCCTGAGACTACATAGTGAATTCCAGGTCAGCCTGGGCTAGGGTGAGACTCTACCTTGAAAAACAAAAAAATAAAACAAAAAGAAGAAGAAGAAGGAGAGGGAGAGGGCAGAGGGCGAAGGCGAAGAAGAAGAAGAAGAAGAAGGAAGAGGAGGAGGAGGAGGAGGAGAAGAAGAAGAAGAAAGAAGAATAGGCTAGAGAGATGGCTCAGCTAGAAGTTAAGTGAGCTTCCTGCACAGGTTAAGTGCTTGTGGGGCCCAGAAACTGCCTGAGTTTGGATCTTCAGAACCCATGTCAACACCTGGGTATGGCCATACAAATTTGTACCTCCTGCCCTGTATGGAGTGAAGACTGGAGAATCAGAGACTGGAGAATAGCTGGGCTCACAAGTTCCAAGCTCCAGAATCAGTAAGAAACTCCACCACAATGGGAAAACAAAGAAACAAACAACCAGACACATCAGTGACGGAGGCGGACCCCTGACAGTTCTCCTCTGGCCACCAGAGGAAAGCTCACCGAGTGTCTCACTTAGTGCCCACACGTGCAGACACCACACATATCACACCTACTATGCGCTTGCCAAAAAAAAAAAAAAACTATGTAAAACAAAAATGCACATGATGAAATGTACAAGTGAGTAGAGAAAACTCGAAAGACTATTACTAGCTTCACAGTGGGAGGTCGGAATATTTGTGGTAGGAAAGAGATTTATCTTCATTGTATAGAGTTTGTTGTATTTTCAAACTTTTCTAGGCGAATTTCTCCCTTCCTCTGATAATGGTGCAAAGCTAGTTTGAAAATACTAGCCCAGGGTCATTCTACAGGAAAACAGACAACATAGTAAGTCATATTTCATCCAGTCTTTCCCTAACCTGCTTGACCGTGGACCGGTACTTTTTTGCATGTCTGTGTTTGCTCTTCCTTGGGCAATGTTGTTCTAGTCAACATCCTGTTCTGTTCGGTGGATTCCAACCAGTTTCAGCGAAAGAGAAGGTCAGGGTATCTTTCAGTTACTGGGAAGGACCCTGCAATAATTCCTGGGATAATATCTTGTTTCCTCCAACAGATGTAAGATAAAATCTGGAGATAAAAGTCTGTACTAGAGTGAAACCCTACTTCAAAAAACCAAAAAAAAAAAAAAAGTAAATGTCAGGGTTTCATGCAGGCAGAGAACGGGGAAATGAAATTTTGTTCACAGGCTTTTACTCGGTGAAAAAACCGACCGAGAAACAAGCTCGCAGCCCCTTTGCCGGCTCGGGGATCACCGCTGCTCTCATGCACTGGGAAGAACCCGGGATTCGTTCCTTCTCTCTCAGCAGCATTAGCTCATCAAGCTACAGAATTTTTTCCCTAGCCCTCACTTTTCCTTAGAGACCCTCCTGAAGTTCCTGGTGAATGTCAGAGGCCAAGGTCATAGACCACGGAGAGGCCAGGGGCACTGATCTTTTTTTTAACTTTCACCACTCCTGTGTACAGCTGCTCTTCGCATTTAAGGCCACTGACCTTGCTGACAAGCTGGGCCTCTGGCAGGGTCAAGGCTGGCCTGAGCTGCAACAGAGATGACCACTTGGGGAAAGATCTATGCCTGTGCTAGTTGGAGTTTGGGGAAGGGAGGGGGCAGGGGCGGAGCACACACAGCTGACTGCGAAAATGGCTGTGAACAGAACCGAACCCACAGCATGTGTTCAAGGCCGCAGGGCTCACATCATGTGTGGATGAGAAAAAGATGGCGAAATATACTTTTCATCTGCCTTAGAAATTAGAGTTCTGAATTGTCTTTCACTTGCCAGATCAGTTTTGGTATTTAAAATCAGACTGATGTTCAGTTACCAAAAGTTTCAGTTGAAAAGAAAGCTTTTACGTGGATGAGAAGGGCATGGGTTTGGAGAAGCTGCTGGCGGCACGGAACCAGACCCCCACGGATGACAAAATGCTGAAATCGGGCTCCCAGGGAGGAGCAGCTGCAAGAATGAAGTTGCTCTCTCTGAAGGTCTTTTAATTACTTTATCTCTGGAACATTCTGAGTGCGGCTGTCTATTGGGACCAGCACATTGCAAGATGTTGTTAATGCATTGTGCAGACACTACGTTCGATTTCTTATGAGACAGGCATCTCTTGTGCAACCGCCCAGGGCTGCTCTGGGCTTTTACAAAACCCAGGATAAGAAAGCCAAGCCATTTGCTTCAGCCACTGGCTTCTGAGCTAAGTGGCGCTCACCCCAAAAGCCTTCACTGAAAGGCACGGGCCCGCTTGCCTATTCCCCACTCCAATTCTGGGCCTTCCTGGTCAGTGTTTCCTTAACTCTTGGCTTCTTGTACCCTGCCCTCCCTGGACAGGTGGCAAGAGTGCACTGTTAATATTATTTTATCTGCATTGCATCAAAACATTTTATAATGATTCATGAGGCTGCTCCTAAGTGCTGACACAGTCACCTCATGCATGACATCAGGTAGCTGGTCACTCCTCTTTAGCAGCTGAAAAGACAGCAGAGCTGGTAATGGGCATAGCTCACATGTGATCCAAGAGCAAACATGAGGCTTATTAGCTGTTTTTGAAGCAGGGTCTTGCTTTGTAGCCAAGGCTGGTTTTAACCTCATGATGATCCTGTCTCCAGTCCCTGAGTGTGAGAGTTAGAGCCATGTCTCACCACGCCTGGCCCAAGAGGATCCTAAATTCATGTCCCAGTTACACTGATCTTCTAGGAGTTAGGTAAGAGTCAGTAGTATGTTTCTCATGGTCCAGCACCGAAGAATCCAAAAATACTTCAGTCACTTAATACTTATTTGGAGATTACTGATGAATTTACTCTCTATGCTTAAAGGATCAGGTAACTTGTAAATCTAGCTAAATGATGGTCTCCAAGAGCTGCCTGATAATGTGTGATTTAAGTAGGATGACATAGCCAGGCGTGGTGGTGCGTGCCCTTAACCCCAGCACTCGGGAGGCATTAAGTAAGAGGATTGCCATGAGTTCAAGGCCACCCTGAGACTACATAGTGAATTCCAGGTCAGCATGGGCTACAGTGAGACGCTACCTTGAGAAACAAAACAATAATAATAACAATAAGAAGGATGACATTTGGCAATAAGTAAATAATAACAAAACATTTTTCATGGCCTTGTGGCTTACGGCCAGGCGTGGTGGCACACGCCTTTAATCCCAGCACTCGGGAGGCAGAGGTAGGAGGATCGCTGTGAGCTCGAGGCCACCCTGAGACTCCATAGTGAATTCCAGGTCAGCCTAGGCTAGAGTGGGACCCTACCTCAAAACAACAACAACAACAAAAAAAACAAAAAAAAAAGGCAATGTTTTAATGTAAAAAACAAACTGCATTTAATATATATTTGAATCGCAACTTATTTTAGAACCAGACTAATTCATACTTTTAAAATCAACATGGTTTTACTTGTAGAAAGGAAGTATATATAATATTTGATGACACAGTCTGAATATAAAAATGTATGCCTGCAAATTAAGTCCCATCATTAGCTTTATTACATATCAACCTATTTATCTTTCCTTTTCTCTTTCTTTTCTTTCTTTTTTGTGACAGAGGGTCTTACTTATGTCACCTAGGCTGGTTTCAAGTTGGTGGGCTGAAGCTGACCTCCTGCCTCAGTGTCCCATGCTATATAGACAGGCATACTAAGTGTTAGTAAGCGAAACTTGCCCTTGCTCGTTAGCGGATATGAACATATGACTTCAGTTTCGTTTTTCATCACCTACCTGCATAATAAGAAAATGTGCGCTTATTCCGATCAAAAACAAACCAACGTTTTTTCCAAGTTTTAATTTTGCCACCCATTTTGATGAGGTATCCTCGGCAGGTCTTCTCCGTGATGGATACGTGCAAACAGGTGTCAATATTGTGACCCGCAGTCTCCACGTGGCTCCGCAAATCAAAGTCTTCTCTCCGGACGGGCAGATAGCGTGTCAGAGGACGAGCCTGCGAAAGCGGGAAACCCAGCCCGTCGTTGGCGAATTGCTTCACTTTGGGTTAGACATACAAACAGGCAGAAATAAAGTGTAAAGACTACACTTAAAAAAAAAAATGCCAAGTGGGCTGGAGAGATGGCCTAGCGGTTAAAGTGTATGCCTGCGAAGCCTAAGGACCCCAGTTTGATTCCCCAGGACCCACATAAGCCAGATGCACAAGGTGGCGCGCATGCGTCTGGAGTGCATTGGGAGTTTGTTTGCAGTGGCTGAAGGCCCTGATATGCCTATACTTTCTCTATCTGCCTCTTTCTCTGTCTCTCTAAAATAAATCAAAATAAAATAAATACCAAGTAATGAGGACAACATGGTAAAATAAGCATTTGGTATCTGGAGACACACGCAGCAGATGTGTTTTGAGTAGGATGCACTACGAAGGGGTGGTTAAACACAGGTCCACTGATGCTATTCTTTGAGATGGGTGGATGAGACAAGAGAGAAACATGAAAGGAGACCTCAGCACTTAACTCACACAGGGGAATGAGGCCTGCAGTTATCTGGCTGCCTCTGCAAACAAATGATCCTCCCCTGTATGGCTTCCAGCTCTCCCTGCCACAACCTAACAACACTTCTCTGTAAGTAATCCCAGATATGGGCTGATTGGTTGGCACTATCTGCTGGATACAGCTCCCACGGGGTCTCCCAAAGTTATAAACATCAGCTTATCTACACTGTCAGAAATCAAAGAAAGCATGTATGTTTGAAAGGTGAATCTAAGATAAAATCAGAAGTTGAATCAATTCTGGACCCAATGAGCAGTCCAGGACCAGAGACAAAAGGGACGCATTTGCCTTCCTACATCTTGCTGTCCTAAAGGACAGGGTGAAGGCTCATCTCCTCTGGGAAACACACATCACCGGGGAAGACACTTCTAAAATGCTTTCATTTTTATCCTGTTAAATAACCCCGCCCTGTTGGGCTAGGGAAAATGATCTAATGGTATACTTAGAGATTAGGCAGGTAGGTATGGCCTTCACTGTAAATCAGAATTTGGCAGAGGTTGAGCATAATCAAACAAAAAGCATAGTTTCATAGCTTGAGTTAAAGAAGCAGCACTCCAGGCTGCTTTTCTTTTCTTTTCTTTTTCTAATTTTGATTTCATTTTATTTATTTGAGAGAGAAAAAAAAATCCCAGCACTTGGGAGGCAGAGGTTGGAGGATCACTGTGAGTTCGAGGCCACCCTGAAAATACAGAGTGAATTCCAGGTCAGCCTGGGCTAGAGTAAGACACTACCTCGGAAAAAAAAAAAAAAAAATCATTCCTTTAAATACACCCAGAAAATTGGTAAAAGAAAATGACTCTCCCACCAAACTATCCCAGGTAAGTAATGTAAGTAATGAAAAGTATCCCTCGAACTTTTTTCATATTTTATTTATTAATTTATTTATCTGAGAAAGTGACACAGAATGGGTGCGCCAGGGCCTCTAGCCACTGAAGATGAACTCCAGACACATGGGCCACTGTGTGCATCTGGTTTTATGTGGGTACTGGGGAATGGAACTCAGGTCCTTAGGCTTTGCAGGAAAGTCCCTCAACCTGTGAGCCATCTCTCCAGCCCGAATCCCTAGATTTTTTTGTATTAAACTCACATTTAAAAAAAATTATGAGTATTTAAGAGCGAGTAGAAATAAAAGCAGAAGGTCAAAAGAGCTCCCAAGCTACAAGAGGGTTCCCTTCCAGCTGGAAGGGGTCCTGACACTGAGAAATCCCCAGTGGCTGTTTGGATGGATCCCTTTTTTTTTTTTTTTTTTTTTTTCAATTTTTTGGATAAATAGGCATCCAGTTAGGATGTTCAAGTGGGTATGAAGGGTATTGATGGGTTGGTGGGGCCCAGGGGGCATCCGGGCCGCGGAGATAAAAGCCCAGGGAAAGTTGCGGAGGAGGGAGCATCAGAAAGCTTGGATGAGCATGAAGCCTTAGTCCTGTCGCGGAGTTTTAACCATTCTCCCCGAGCACTAGGTGTCCCCGCGGGGTGACTGTCTTCTACACAATGACCACCAGGGGGCAGGCAGCCTACGCTTAAGCGTTCACATAGAGGGGACCAACCTGTGCTCTTTGTTTCTCTCTGATTTTCACCTCCTTTTCTATTAACTTCTGCCTCTGGCTGGTTTCTTCTTGCAAACGTTCTTCCAGGATTTTTCGGCGTCGTTTTTCTTCTTCCAGGGCTCGCTTTTTGGCTTCCATTTCCCGTTCCTAAAGATTATTAGGCTGGTTGCACTCGAATAGTTTCAGGCAAGACCCACAACCCAAATTCTCATTAGACAATTTTTGGTTTGTATTCTAGTCTCTTGAATATATATATATAACCCAAACTTATGCAAACCAGATCACCTCTGGCATAATTTTCAAACTCATCTCACGCAGTCATTTAACAACTAAATATTGGCCTTAAGTGAAAAAAAAATCTGGCTTGTGACTACATTCCACATTTCCTTATCAATGCCCACAGTGTTCCCAGTGTTACAAAAGCCTCACAGATTGTCATCCAGCACTAGCCATGCAGTTTAGCCTTCCTTCTGGCGTCTACCATTTTCCAGGTGAGGGCCACGGGTCCCTCCCACCACTGCTCTCTGTGGCTTGCTGGCTGAAGGTCACAGAGGAATTATGTGGGGGAGTTGGCAAGGAAAGGAAGACTCGGGCAGGATGCAAAGGCATTAGGGGATTCCTAAGGAAGTCCCGATTCTGGCCTGGAATAAAGCCACAATAACAATCACCTGGGGCTTTTAAATATTACAAAAGTACACTTAGCACTAGCTGCTTAAGGATCTATTCTTCCCAGTTCCTTGGCAAACATCAAAGTGACCACCACAGGGGAAATAGAGCGTCCACTTAAGTCCATGTTAAACGCATCCACATTTCAAGTCATAGAAGCTGCAGTTCAGCAGAGAGCTTTGGAAGTCCTCTCTTCTGTCACCTAAACCCTGCAGATAGCAAAGCGGGCTGGGGAAGGCGGAGGGAGCACCCCAAGATCACAGCACCGAGTAAAGCTCGTGGAGGAGGCTTGCTTGCTGATGTCAACCCCAGGGCCGCCCCGGCTCCGAGGCCTGGCGTGAACTCTCCTGCTTACCCTGGATTCAAGCAGCCGGGTCTTTTCTGCGTGAGCCTGTTTTAATAGTCTCTCCATTTCTTCTATTCTGGCAATATTTGAAGTGCTGGCACTGAAGCAAACAGAAACACCTTTTAACAATACTCACTCAGTCTGGAAAGTACACACACACATACACAGGGCCCAGGGCAACATAGTCCAAGCATACACAGTTAAAATGTGGGTTTTGTTTGTTTGTTTTTGAGGCAGAGTCATATGTAGCTTAGGCTGGCCTCAAATGTACTACATAGCCAAGGATCGCCCTAAGCTTCCCAATGTCCTGCTCCCAGCTCTTAAAGTGGGCACATGACAGGCACGCACCAGACCGGTTTTATGCGGTGCTGCCAATCGAAGCCAGGGCTTTGTTCATGCTGCACAAGTGCTGCGTCGACTAAGCTACATCCCCAGGCCTAGAAAATGAATTTATAAAAATGGAGATAAAATGAATGAGCAGAGACCTCGGGGTTATTATATTTTTCAAGTTTCTCTAACTACCTATGTAAATGCACGTTCACTTTTGTTGAGTCAAGATCTTACTATATGGCACAGGCTGGCCCAGAACTTAAACTTAACTATCCTCCTGGCTCAGCCTCCTAAGAACTGGGAAATAGGAAATAGCCATATCTAGCTTCCTCATTTGATTTTTGCAGTTGTTGTTTTTCGAGTAGGGTTTCACTCTAGTCTAGGCTGATCTGGAATTCACTCTGAATTCTCAGGGAGGCCTCGAACTCATAGCGATCCTCCTACCTCTGCCTCCCGAGTGCTGGGATTAAAGGTGTGCGCCGCCACGCCCGGCCCTAATTTGATTTTTGACCGACTCAAACTTCAGAAGGCTCACATGTATGACTAAGAGTCCTGAAAGCAGTCAACCACCACAGTAAGCCAGTGCACATCGTCTCTGTACTGCTGCTCCATTACGAAGCCCTGGCGGCAGGGAGAGAGGAGCTGCTCTGGGAACAGTGGAGCCGGTCAGCCTAACAGCTGGGCTGCACTTTGCAGTGTCCCTTTGGACCAGTTTCTAGCTACATGTTTCCTCCTCAGAAAGAGAATGCTGTAATTTCCTGTTATTCCGTCCACTACCTCTGGGCGACATACAAAAGGATATGTAAGTTCTATTCTTTATGGCCAGCAAGAATTCAAGAAAAAAAAAAATTAATTTTCCTGCAACAATGCTTATTCCTTCTGGATGTAAAAGGAAGAAACCTTTTTGGCCCAACTGAGAAATCCTCCAGCTTTTAATAATATGAATATTTACAGTATGAATAAAACTATATTCATGTTCTATAGTGCTTTCTTTTTAAAATATTTTATTTTATTTATTTATTTGACAGAGAAAGAGAGAGAGAGAGAGAATGGGCGCGCCAGGGCCTCCAGCCACTGCAAACAAACTCCAGACGCGTGTGCCCCCTAGTGCACCTGGCTTACGTGGGTCCTGGGGAAATGAACCTGGGTCCTTTGGCTTTGCAGGCAAACGCCTTAACTGCTAATCCATCCCTCCAGCCCTCTATAGTGCTTTCTAGGATCAGATATGTATTATGTCTCCAATGAATTTAGAAGCGATTTGACTTTCACTAAATCTCAGGTCTTAAATATTCCCCAGTTTAACAACACACAGGGTTGGGTGAGAGCCCTTGCCCAGGGTACATGAGGCCTGAACTGAATACCCAGCACCACACATGTGGTAAACAAACAGCCTATCCCCATTCGTCACATTATTATACAGTGTATTTAGAGTTTCCTATCTACCTTTTAAAAAATTAACTTATCTCGTTTTCTCTTTGCTTTGTTGACTATATGCAATTGTAGATGTATTTACCATGCTGTTCTATATTTATACATTATGAAATGTAGTACTATATACTATTGTTTTGCTACTACTATAGTGATATATTGCTATGCATTATAGTATTACGTTACTATGCATGACAGCAATGTATTGCTATAGACATACTACGTATTATGTGATGTTTTACTATATGTATACATTATGAAATAATTGTTAAAACTAAGCCCATTAACATAGCATCATCTTACATAGTCACCATTTTGGTGTGTCTGGGTGAGACACATTTGCCCCTTCATTCTGTTTTTTTTTTTTTTTAACATTTTCTTTTTATTGATTTATTTGAGAGCAATTTATGTGGGTCCTGGGGAATTGAACCTGGGTCCTTTGGCTTTGCAGGCAAGCACCTTAACCGTTAAGCCATCCCTCCAGACCCCTTAGTTCTTTCTTCCTTCCTTCCTTCCTTCCTTTCTTTCTTCCTTCCTTCCTTCCTTTCTTTCTTTCTTTCTTTCTTTCTTTCTTTCTTTCTTTCTTTCTTTCTTTCTTTCCTTATTTGGTGTTTGGAGGTAGGGTCTCGCTCTAGCTCAGGCTGACTGGGAATTCACCATGTAGTCTCAGGGTGGCCTTGAACTCACAGCGATCCTCCTACCTCTGCCTCCTGAGTGCTGGGATTAAAGGTGCACGCCACCATGCCTGGCCCTTGTCCCTTAATTCCTTGCATGGTGACAGTACTATCATTCCCAGTAAGTCGTTGTTCACTGCCATGGCCACTGTCCATAGCTGCTTCCCATAAAACTGACCCTGTTGTGCTAACAACTGCAGATACCAGTACTCATGGGGAGATATTACTGAGTTTATTCAGAATGTCAAAAATTTGAAGACAAAGTAGAAGAGCCCTATAAACTGTTGAGTGTAAAACAGACAGAAAAACACATTTTTTTTCTGTCAGTGCCAATCTTCCTTGAAAAGAATTCATGCTATACTAAAATAAGCTTTCAGGGCTGGAGAGATGGCTTAGCAGTTAAGTGCTTGCCTGTGAAGCCTAAGGACCCCCGTTCGAGGCTCAATTCCCCAGGACCCATGTTAGCCAGATGCACAAGGGGGCGCACGTGTCTGGAGTTCATTTGCAGTGGTTGAAGACCCTGGCACACCCATACTCTCTTTCTCTCTCTCTCTCTGTCTCTTTCTGTCTGTATCTGTCACTCTCAAATAAATAAATAAAAATTTTTTAAAAATAAGCTTTCGCCTATTATTGTGATGCATGTTCTCTCTCATATGTGGATCCTAGCTACAAATGATTGGACTTCTATGTAAGTCGGAATAAAACTCAGCAGGAGAGGCCAGTAAGCTAGAAAGGGGCTATAAAGGGAACAAAAGGGAGGGGGGACTTAAGAGGATGGTATTGCATATATTAAGTACAAGAACAGACTACTGCAGGTGGAAAGGCATAAGTGAGGTATGGGGAAGTGATTGAGTAAAGGAAAGGTGGGAGGAGGGCGAATCAAAATCTAAGAGGGTATGAGCAGGTCATATGGAAACAGAATACATAGATTGTTACTAGAAAAATTTTCAATGCTGGGGATGGGATACCTTCAAGTGAGTTGTTTGGCCAGGGAGGTCCCTGATGGCCCCAAAACATTACAGGCTATTGCCAAGGCTCTTAGTTTCCCACAAGGAATAGATGGTAAGACCCTACTGCTGAAGACTCCACATACTTGTACTGCAAGGTCACTGAGAAATTCTGCTGGAGCTGAGCTGAAAATCTCATCTGTGTAAACCAGCTGACAGAAAGCTGGAAAAAGCTGCACTGCATGCAGCTCCATGGGAGAGAGAGAGAAATCACCAGTGGAAATAAACAGAGGACATTGCAAGCCTTAAGTTTGGCCAGGTAGGCCAAATGAGTGAACAGGTGTAATAGTGGCATGTCTGTTATGGGGGAAACCAAGCACTCTCTAATTGGACTGGAGACTCACAACACAGGAAGCAATGCATGCCTGATATTGAAAAACTACGATGGGGGAAATATGAGCCCTAGGAATGTACAGTCTGCTGGTGTCTGGCTAAATGTATATACTGTGACCACTAAACTGCCCAGTAAGCACTTCTCTTAATGTTCATGCCCAGGTATTAATATTACTCTCATTTTTGCTTAGAGAAGCTTCTCCTTTCAGATGGTGGTGATCTTAGCTGAGAAGAAGTGACAGAGGAGTGCTCAACATTGAAACATCCGTATCACACCTTCCAAGACTCAGGGTCTATTGCGGAAGAGGTGGCAGAGATAATGTAAGATTCAAAGGAAGGGTAGGATTCTTTACGACACGTTCCTCTGGATACAAAATGTCCTGGATATCCATGACCTCACAGTGCCTGACACTACCTACAGAAGACCATCATAATAGGAGGAAAAAGATGATGACATCAAAATAAAAGAGAGACTGACTGAGAGGGGGAGGGGTATGATAGAGAGTGGAGTTGCAAAGGGAAAGGGGTGAGGGAATTACTATGGTTTATTGTCTATAATTATGGAAATGGTCAATAAAAAAAGATAAAGAGAAATGCAAAAACGAAAAAAAATAATGCAAAGAGTTACAAGGCTCACAGCAGCAGGCACATGAAAAGTACACTTGGAATGTGAGCTATGATGGAGTGTTCTCCCTTGGAAACTTCTTGAAATGGGCATAAGGACAAAAAAGGGACTGAAAAATTTGCTGAGCTAAAATATCCCAAAATTATAAGTCTATTAAAAGAAGTAATTACATTCTGAAATTCTAGTGACACAAACTTGGTTTTGTGGTTTATTATGTCACGAAAATCCATTTGTAGGACTGGAGAATTCCTCAGTTGTGGGGACATGGACGCTTCATTTTGTTGAGACATCATTTTTGTGATTACCAGAAAGTTACATGAGCAGGGCACTGGTTCTGCTTTTTCAGCATCATTATTTATACTGTCAATAAACAAAAAGCTCATAAAAACAGGTCTTGGGTCTCAGAAAACAAGTAATTAGGGATGAGTTCTACAGAAAAATCCCCACGCTGCTTAAGGTATTTAATTGTCTTCTAGGATGGTGTTCTAGATGCCACCTACGAAGAGTCCTGTTCGACTGCTGCCTTTATTAACTGCTTGTGCTCTGAGGCTGGGCTAGGAATTTGAGAAGACCTTCAATACCAACACAGAGGCACTCGGCTCTCAGAGTTCCTCATCCTGGGGCACTGAAAGTGTGAGGAGAGAGGTGACTGGGCAGGTCTATGTCTGCAATACAGGATTTGGGACCCACTTTACCAAGTAGGTGGCGAGGCATTCGTATCCAAAGCCTCCAAAGAGGCCACAGGATATGAATACAAGCGTGCATGGCTAAATCCTTATACAAACTTTAATATCTAGAATTGCTAAAGCGTTTTTATTTTCCTACCGAAACAAATAGGCAAGGCGCCTTTGAAGCGCTGACTCCACGGCTGGAAATTGATCCTTGTTTAATCAAAGCACTGCAAATGGAACTTGGAAGCCAACAGAGGTAGCTCAATTTTTAAGCACAGTGTAAATGTGAACGCAACCACAAAGGAACAGGACAAAGTAGAAACATGGACCACATGATGTTGGACTGGCTAAGTTAAACAAGATGGAAAGAAACTGGTTTCCAGAGGGCCCAAGACACCTAACACATTTTTGCCTTGTAGTTGTTAGGTCTCAAGAATTTGGTTCTGGGGCTGGAGGGATGGCTTAGCGGTTAAGGTGTTTGCCTGCAAAACCAAAGGACCCAGGTTCGATTCCCCAGGACCCACATTAGCCAGATACACAACGGGCACATGTGTCTGGAGTTTGTTTGAAGTAGCTGGAGGCCCAGGCATGCCCATTCTCTCTCTCTCCCCCCTCTTTCTCTGTCAAATAGATAAATAAATAAAAATAAAATATTTAAAAAAAAAGAATTTGGTTCCGGTTGAAGTCAGCAAGTGTTAGTTAATAAACCTTACCTAGAGATGTTGTCGGGCGAGCAGGCAGAGATGCTGGTCTCCATGCTGTCAGAGCTGTCCAGGCTCAGAGTGTCAAAGGCCTGGTCCTTGTAGCTGTGATCTGGATAGTGGAAACTATTCAAGTAGACGTTCGACTCGGATGCTGTGCGGTTGTAAAATTCAGATCTCTGCCTTTGGCCCTCGCTCATCTGTTGATGATTATAACCTAAGGAAAGATCCACAAATATGTAAACAGGTCTCATTTATCACTCGCAGAACCTTCTGAGACTCAACCCAGAAACAAGCAACATCTGCACATGAAGCTTGGGCCCTGGTCTCATCTGTTTTGAAGCCAGGAAGATCAAAGAAACAGTACCATGCTCAGTACAAACAGGAGTTCCCAAGATGTGGTCATGGGATCACTTGGCAGGTTTTTCTTTAATCCAATTCCTATAACTCAACACAATTGAGAGAAAACTAGTGTGTACACACACACACACACACACACACACACACACGTACATAAACTAACCCAGATACCACAAACACAATGAAATGCCTAATCAGCTGTGTTCAAGTGGAGGCAAGATGGTGCTTTGTGACAAGTAATGCCAGCACTACAGGGCACTCACTTTTTACTGGCATTCAACTTTCAGGAGCACTTAATCTGGTCTCGAAGCAAGTGGGTCATTGAGGTGTGGGAGTTGAAAAAACTGCATTTCATACTATCTGCAATTTTTCAGTCTTTTGTTTTGTTTTGTTTTGTTTTTGTTTTTTAGAGTTAGAGTCTTACTCTAGCCAAGGCTGACCTGGAATTCACTATGTAGTCTCAGGGTGGCCTTGAATTCACGGTGATCCCCCTACCTGTGCCTCCCAAGTGCTGGGATGAAAGGCGTGCACCACCACCACCCGGCCTGTCTTTTTAAGATATAAATACCATCCCTCTCTCTTCTATATGTCTGCTGTCTCTGTCCCTCTGTCTCTCTCTCCTTCTACCTCCTCCCATTTCTCTTGCTTGCCAATTGCTTATTTCAAACACTCCAGGTCAAGAATCCCTCTGACGTTTGAACTCCTCTTAATTACACTGTTCTAACTCTTCCCATCTCGATACTTGGCCCTTGGTGATCTGAGGACAACTGATCATTGTTAGCCATCAACAGGATCAAAAGCATCATACATGAAGGTGTTTTCTTTAGCCTCAAATTCAGATAATTGATGCATTAGGTTAGTGGCCTATTCTGTGTTATTTTTATACATGCTTTTAGGCATTTCAGAAAATTGTTGGACTGGAGAGATGGCTTAGTGGTAAAAGTGCTTGCCTGCAAAGCCTAAGGACCCAAGTTCAACTCCCCAGAACCTGTGTAAGCCACATGCACAAGGTCACACATGTGTGCAAGGCTGTGCATGTGCACAACATGGTGCACGCATCTGGAGTTCAACTGCAGAGGCTAGAGGTCCAGGCATGCCAATCCTCTCCCTCTCTCTCATAAATAAATAAAACAAATCAAATTGTCTACTTTTTCTCATTTCCATCATATGCACAGGAAGCGGAGGTAGCAAGGATAGATTCCAAATCCATTAAAAACGATCTCTTGATAGTTGATCCTCTCTCTTGAAGAAGAGAGATGTCTACTTGAATAGTTTTCATTACCCAGGGAATTAACAGCCAAGCTATTGAGAATGTACAATTTAGATCAATTTAAAGTTTGCCTTTTCTCTCGAGACTTTTCACTAATAAACAAGTGACCAAAAAGGAGGCAAGGAGACAAAAGAAAGAAGAAAAATTCCAAATATCTTTCTCAGCAGTTGGTTAAATATTTCTGTATAGAAACAGGAGCAGCATTCACAAGGCTTGCAGAAAGCATTGTCGCCCAAAGGTTTAATCAGGTGATTTGTGTTTCGTGCTGAGTTTTCGTGCCATTAGTAATTTGGTGTAGTTTTAGATATCTAAGTGAAAAAAACATGTTATTTCAGATGGATGCATTATTAGGAAAATAAAGTTCCTTCATATACTACCATTATCAATTATAAATACAGATATATCAAGTCGTATATCACTGAACCGGGGAAGATACGAAACATCAAAGCAGGTTGCCCAACTACTGCGCTAAGCGTTCCCGGAAGCCCGCTCAGTCCCAAGTGCAGTTTGCGTCACTTCCTTTAAGGCAGAATAATTCACTTGTCAACATTTACCTTTTACACTTGCGCTTTGGGAAATTCTAATTATTCCTTTTAAATTGTTTCCAAATATTCATTATGAAAAAGAGGAAAAAACGAAAGCAGAAATCAGGAAAAGGTTGCACAGGTATATTTTTTTCTAAAAAAAAGGCGGCTGCTTTAGAAAAACCGTCATATTCACACTGACTAAGTGGGAGACATTCCCTAGGCTCCATATAAAATACAGATCCCTAAACCGGGCGTGGTGGCGCACACCTTTAATCCCAGCACTCTGGAGGCAGAGATAGGAGGATCAGTGTGAGTTCAAGGCCATTCTGAGACTACAGAGTGAATTCCCGGTCAGCCTGGGCTAGAGCGAGACCCTGCCTCAAAAAACAAAACAAAAAAAAAAACCAAATTCCTAAAAGACATCTGTGTAATTTAAAGCATAGAAGAATGTTATCTCTGGCAATGACTTGGGCCCCAATCTCCTCCCTCCCCACCAGCTTTTCCTGTCAAAGAAAAGCCTATCTAGGGGGAACGAAGAGCAGAAACATGAGCTCATTCTAAAACAACTCCATGTCTTGTTCTTTAGACCTTCCAGGGTTGTGCTTTTGGTTTTCTTTAAAAATATCACACGAAGATAAAGAACGTATAGCCTTCAGAAAGACAGGAAACAGGGCAGGAAAGATGACTTAGTGGTTAATGTGCTTGCCAATGAAGACTAAGGACCCAGGTTCGAATCCTCAGTACCCACAAAAAGCCAGATGCACAAGGTGGTGTATGTGTCTGGAGTTCATTTGCAGCGGCTAGAGGCCCTGGCACGCCCATTCTCTACCCCTCTCTCTCTATCTGCCTTTCTCTCTCTCTCAAATAAATTAATAAATAACATATTGTTTTTTTTAAAAAAGACAGAAAACAAAATAGTTCAATTTTCTTCCGATGAGTATACAAGGGACAGCCAAGTCACAATGTGTTCTGTGGTCATGACCACAAACATCAGCTCCCCAGACATCCACCACCTGCGAAGGTTTGACTCTAGGCTGAAAGACCCTTAACGAGGGTAACTTTATAGTTTCGTGACAGGACAGATGACACAGCAATGGCTGTCTTTCTGAACACAGGGTCTTCATTTCCCGTAGCTGCAGTGTGCACAGGAGACTTCATCTGATGGACCCATGCAGTACCGGCAACTGGCAACGCTTGCACTGCAGCGCACCCAGCTGTCACCTGGCACAGCTTCTTCCTGCTGCACAAGGTCAAACACCAAGTTCCCCCGCCGTTATGAATCGGCACAGGTCTGGTGTGGTGGTGCCCACCTTTAACCTTAGTACTCAGGAGGCTTAGGCAGGATTGCTGTGAATTCTCAGTCAGCCTGGGTGACAGAGTAAGATCCGCCTTCAAAATAAAAATACGGAGCTGGAGAGATGGCTTAGTGGTTAGAGGCGCTTGTCTACAAAGCCAAAGGGCGGAGGTTCAATTCCCCAGGACCCACCGAAGCCAGATGCACAGGGTGGCGCACGCATCTGGAGTTCGTCTGCAGTGGCTGGAGGCCCTGGCGTGCCCATTCCCTCTCTCTTCTACTTCTTTTTTTTTTTTCTCTCTTTCTCAAATAAAAATAAAAATGGTACATACACACCTACCTACATACACACAGGCATGGGGCCCCTCCCTTATGACACTAGAATTGTACCAGCATGATCCTGAAGAATTGGCTTGAGGATCTGGGCTGGGATCAGGCCGTCCCAAAGCACAGATGCTTCGAGTAGGGTCAGAGTGGGAGGCCCAGGCGAGCTGGCTCGCAGGAGTGGAAGCTTCCGCTGGGGGTGGGGGATCTTGTCAGGGAGACATAGGCATACTGCTCACTGAAGAATCCCTGCTTATTTAGAACATGGATATCACAAAATAGCCACTGAACTTCTCATCTGTAAACTCAAGCCATCTTATTGGCCAAATAAGGAAGTGGAATGCATCTACTTTTTGGGGTGGGGCAAAGGAGTTGACTTGGGAAATATGAGACTTTCTAAATCCAAGTCTACTTGTTTTTTTTTTTTAATTATATAGCAAGAATAATGTTCAACAGAGTAAAAACAACTAAAAAAAATAGAGGAGCTTGAAAATGCTCTAAATCTTTACTGTCAAATAAAGCTATTTGAAGGGGTAGTTTGTAAGGTCTAAAGCCAGCCCTCATGTCTGAGACTTGTCTAACAATGCGTACTAGACTAAGAGACAAGACTAACTCAGCTTCCTTCCTTGTCTGAGAAAGTCATTAGATTGGACACACAAAGCCCATTTATTATTGTTATTTTTTCTTAAAAAATTACTGACAGCCTCCATAATTACAGACAATAAACAATGATAATTCCCTCCCCCCTCCATTATTCTTATTTTGAATGCCAGTCTCTATGAGTTCTGGCTAATTGGACAAAAAAGCTGTTTTTCAAGTGAACCACTGGGATATTTAGAGTTTTGTGTTTTTTTTTAATGCATTCCAAATGTGTGTTACATGCTTTTCTGTTGTTACCTGGACCTTATCATAAGGAGGATGGTTTCTGATTGTATGCTTGGTTTAAGAAGAGAAATATAAGCACTAAGTGAGGGACTCAGCCTCTCATAGCTCACCTGCTGAGGAATTCACTCTTCCTAGCGACAGTCCACAGCCGGCAGAGGAAGGAACAGACCAGGCCAGGAATGAAGGAGGAGAATGACAGAGAAATGGAAGAAGACACAAGGTCAGAGAGGAGGGCAGGAAGACAAGAAAAATCGCCACTCCCAACATGCAGCCCTGGAGAGCGTTAGTAACAATACCAGATGAGCGCAGAACGGTGGTCACATTTTTAGATTCAATCTAAGATTAGAGAGAAAAACAAGTTTTATGAAAACAAGCCTTATGACACATGCAGTTAGTCAAACAAGACTTTCTACAAAGGAAAGATTTTTGTACATACTCATCAACCAGAAAAGCAGGAAGAATCACAAATAAGATTCTATCTATAAAATCATTCTTTTTTTTTTTTTTCTGCTTCTGAGCAGACAGTGGCAAATCATTTTCAAGAGCTGGGGTTTGAAAACTGTCAATGACCTGACACACAGTCCAAGGCTGTATATGACGGCCTAATCTCAACAGCAGCCTCCTTACTCATTCAAACCAGTCATTTAAACTCTTTCTTCACTCTCTAAGGCTTGCTTACAACATGGCCTTAAATGGAAGGAGCAGCCAGAAGTTTCTTAAATCCTTCCATCCTTCACTTGCCTTGTTTATTTATACCCGGCCGTTGTAAGGAAGGAACCTGCTAATTCACACTGAACCTGTGTACGTGGCCACTTTACGCACTGTAGATCCCGAGCCTAACAAATCAATGCTTCCACACCGTCCGTGTTTCCTGCACAGTCTGAACTTGGCATAAAAAGCCAAATCAAATCAAATCACATGTAGCCGCCTGTGAAGGAACACCAGCTCTGTTCCCCAGCACTGTGTTCCCTGAAAACGTATGACTTTTTTTTATTTTTATTTTTTTGCTATTGTGTAAAAGGAACAAGCATTCGACTATAAAAAATCCACCCTTGTCGAGCTGAACATCTGATCATTTCTTAAAGATGACAATGACCTTTCAGTGTTTGCTGGGAACAAAAACACCACGCAAGGAGGTTGTCATACCTTTCTTGGGCTTTCCTGCATTCAACAGAAAACAAAAGGAGAAAGTTTCAGTCGTTGGGACGCTTGCAGAGGGACAGTTGACAAGCCAATGACTGCTGCATTCAGGGGAGGAGATCCTTAGCTCTCAGCCTGACGCCGCTTCCCCAGCC
Organism: Dipus sagitta; assembly: GCA_036346955.1. Classification (NCBI taxonomy): domain Eukaryota; kingdom Metazoa; phylum Chordata; class Mammalia; order Rodentia; family Dipodidae; genus Dipus; species Dipus sagitta. Next base: position 178,029,458 of record CM070774.1, on the reverse strand, counting down.
ACGCTGTTTGCGTGGTTCACACTGTCAGCGCTACGGAAACGCGGCTGACTGAAGAAGGCCAGTACTTACACCACCGTCCTCCATGCATCCATTGTGAATAGCAGCAAATTTTTTTAAAAAATGGTGCACTTCAGTTAATTGTATAAGTTAAAAGCCAATGATAAAATCTAATTTGAGTTAATACACTTGGTACGATTTTTTTCAAAACTTTGCAAAAATTTTTTTTGTTTTTATCTTGATTTTCGAAGTAGGATTTCACTGTAGCTCAGGCTAACCTAGAATTCAGTATGTAGTCTCAGGGTGGTCTTGAACTCATGGCAATCCTACCTCTGCCTCTCGAGTGCTGGGATTAAAGGTGTGCGCCACCATACCCAGCTAAAACTTTTCAATTTTAATCATATCTGCCATTTTAATGAAGCCAGCAAATGCTGGCAAAACAATTCCTTTCCTTTAATATTTTTATTTATTTGAGACAGAGAAAGAAAGCGAGAGAGAGAGAGAGGATGGGCGCGCCAGGGCCTCCAGCCACTGCAAATGAACTCCAGATGCATGCACCCCCTTGTGCATCTGGCTTACGTGGGTGCTGGGGAATCGAACCGGGGTCCTTTGGCTTTGCAGGCAAGCGCCTTAACAGCTAAGCCATCCCTCCAGCCCATGGCAAAGCAATTCTAAGTGAATATGGTTCATGCCTCCTGGTCTGTGTGCGATCCTGCCAGCTTTGCCAGCGGCTGTGGCTCTCGGGACCATCATCCCTGGCCGCCCTTCCCGTGCAGAGGAGCCAAGGCCGTGGAGCAGGGTGGGCTCCCAGGACATGGCTCTGGGATCAGGCACACAGGGGTTTTCTGGCTCCTCAGAGCTGTCCCATCCGAGTGACACGAAACTCTAAGCAGAGCCACACGTCAGAAGTGCAGCAGAGGGTGAAGCTTCGGGGGACCCGGGGTAGGGGAGGGTGTCACCGGACACAGGAGCACCAAACAGAACACAGTGGTAGCAGGTGCACCCGCATGTGAGCTGCAGACTTCATTTAGGTAATCTTCACAAAACAAGCACCAGGTTTCCCGTTAGTTCAAGGAAGCCCATTAATATTACGGAAGAAAGGCTTCGACAGAAAATACAGTTGGCCCTTAACAGTGATAAGTAAGAGATAGACTCACTTATGTTTCTTATCCATGAATATTGATATTTTTACCTTATTAAGAAATGACAGCAAATAAAATAGAGAAGTTTGATCAAATATGTTTTCTTTAGGTATTACAAACGTAAAGTTTTCATGAACACTCTCAGCCTTTTTAAATTTTTTTTTTAAAATATCTATTTATTTGGGAGCGTGAGAGAGAGAGGCAGAGATTATGGGCACGACAGGGCCTCCAGCCATTGCAGATGAACTCCAGACACATGCGTCACCTTGTGCATCTGGTTCACGTGCTTACTGGCTAATCACACCTGGGCCCTTTGGCTTTGCAGGCAAGCACCTTAACCTCTAAGCCATCCCTCCAGCCCTAGCCTCTTTTTTCTATGTTGCCCAGGTTGGCCTTGAACTCTTGGATCCCTCCCAAGTGTTGGGATAATAAGCATACTTGACCTTCCTCAACTCCACTGACTCCTTTTTTTTTTCTTTTTTTGAGATAAGGATGTCCTACAAAGCTCAGGCTGACCTCAAACTGTAATCCTTCTGCTTCCGCTTCTCCAGTGATAGATACATGCGTGTATCATCACATCCATCCTAGCTCCATCGATTTTTAAGTTATTTCTAGTGACGATTTGAAAACCTTGTCACATACATGTATGTGTCACATGTACATTAATGTACACATATATATGAACTTACATATGTACCTGCACACGCATATGTAGCTTGCGTACTTTTTAAAAATGTTTTTTCTTTATTTTGTGTGTACTTTAAAAAAATTTTTTTGGGCTGGAGGGATGGCTTAGTGGTTAAGCACTTGCCTGTGAAGCCTAAGGACCCTGGTTCGAGGATTGATTCCCCAGGACCCACATAAGCCAGATGCATGGGGGGCACGTGCGTCTGGAGTTCGTTTGCAGTGGCTGGAGGCCCTGATGTGCCCATTCTCTCTCTCTCTCTCTCTGTCTCTCTGCCTCTTCCTCCCTCCCTCTGTCTGTCACTTGCTCTCAAATAAATAAATAAAAATAAAAAAATTTAACTAATTTTTTTTCTTTTCAAATTATTTTTTATTAACAACTTCCATGGTTAAAAAATATATCCCATGGTAATGCCCTCCATCTCCCCACTTTCCCCTTTGAAATTTTTATTAGAGACAGAGAGAAAAGTAGAAAGGGAAAGGAAATGAGAGAGAAGACGGGCATGCCAGGACCTCTAGCCACTACAAACGAACTCCAGACACATGCACCACCTTGTGCATCTGGCTTATGTGGGACCTGGAAAATTGAACCTGGGTCCTTAGGATTCACAGGCAAGTGCCTTAACCACTAAGCTATCTCTCTAGCCTGTGTATTTTTCTAAATATTTTATTTATTTATTTACAAGAGAGAAAGAGATAGATAGAGACAAAGAGAGAATGGGCATGCCAGGGCCTCTAGCCACTGCATACGAACTCCAGAAACATGTGCCCCCTTGTGCATCTGGCTTACGTGGGTCCTGGGAAATAGAACCCAGGTCCTTAGGCTTCGCAGGCAAATGCCATAAGCACTAAGCCATTTCCCCAGCCCCCGAGCTTGTGTATTTTTTTCTATGAGGAAGTCAGTGACTATTCCACAGTACCATAAGCAGAGAGGCTGAGCAGTCAGACTTGAAGGGCACCTGTTTAGAGGGAAGGCTTTCAATCCAGCTGATGCCTGAATGTGTGTGAAGGAAGGCCATACATCTGCCATCCGGCCAGCTTCTCCTTTCACACACTGGCACTCCTCCACCAGCCATTGCATTCATTGCATTTTATAGAAACCATTTGTCATATACCTTATTCTTTCCTCACTAGACTATAAGCACTTCAAAGGTAAGGATCATGTCATTTATTCCTGGTATGTAGAACAATTCTGCTCAAAAGTTAAGGGTGAGCTGTAGAGATGGCTTAGTAGTTAAGGGGCTTGCATGCAAAGCCTAAGGACCCATGTTCGACTCTCCAGATCCCACGTAAGCCAGAAGCACAAACGTGTGGAAAGTGCAAGGTCACGCATGCCCATTAGGTGGCACATGTGTCTGGAGTTTGAATGCAGTGGCTGAGGCCTGGGCACACCAATTTTCTCTCTCTCTCTCTCTGTCTCTTTCTCTCTCTAAAAACAGTCCAGGGTAGTATAAGTTGTTGATGGAAATGAACTTATTAATACAATAAATTTATCTCAACAAGAAATTGCTTCTACAACACTATGGTAACGTCTTTCAGTCTCCCATAAAGACTATCTTAAAACTTTATTTAAAAAAAAAAGCCAGGTATGGTAGCACACACCTTTAATCCCAGCACTCGGGGGGCAGAGGTAGGTGGATCGCCGTGAGTTTGAGGCCACCCAGAGACTACCTAGTGAATTCCAGGTCAGCCTGGTCTACAGTGAGACCCTACCTTGAAAAAAAAATTAATATAAAACTTTATTATACATGTAATTACATGTTATTACAATGAAAATAAGCTGCTGAGAGTCAAAACTTAACTACACAGTATAAGAGCTCAATTCTACCTTAAAAGGCTCACAGGAAGTCTGCTCTGGGCCGCTAGAGTTTGTTTACTCTCTCAGTCTCCAGTGTAAGGTTATTTAACATAGTGTCTCAGCCCCAGACAAGACCAGTGATCGTGGTTAAGTGCCCTCCCTGGTAATTTCAACGAATCTCAGTGGTCTCTCTTTTCTTTCTTCCAATCAAAAGAAAGGGAAGGTCTAGGGGCCTTTCTGGTTTTAAAGTTCTATCAAATATATAAAATAAAGTGGGTGGGTTTAGAGTGCACCAGCCATATGCGTAAATAGGAAGTGTTACTTTGGTACAATGATGACTTATACATCTCTTTCCACAAGGCAACACATTAAATTTTAGGACTTCTGGCTGATGTGGTGGCACACGCCTTTAATCCCAGCACTCGTGAGGCTGAGGTAGGTGGATCACCGTGAGTTCGAGGCCAGCCTGAGACTACATGATGAATTCCAGGTCAGCCTGGGCTAGAGCAAAACCCTACCTGGGGAAAAAATAAAGCAATATACAATATGAGACTTTAGCTGATTTTTTTCTCTAATATCCACAGCTGTGTTTTCACTCCCTCTCCCCAAGGAATTCTACGGTGTAGCAGGAGAGCATGGCATGAGATTGAAAAGGTACACACCTCTGAGCACCCTCCGAGACTCTGTGTCCCTGGTCATGGTTGCCAGCGAGTGAGGGAGGACACTACCACAGCTGTTGCTCTGTCCCAGGGGCAGATGAGCCTGTGGGAAGTAAGAGGGGACACTTCAGGCGAACTGCACACCACATGTTCCTCCAAGAACCGGCTCTCTCTCTCTCTGTCTCCTCAGGCTCTTAGCTAAGTACAGAGGGTGGAGAATGTTGGTCTTTGTTTCCCATTTCTTGAGGTTAAGCGATAAAGGCCATTCACTCTGCCTCCCAGGAAGCAACTCCAGTAGCAGCAATTCCTACAGGGAAGACAGCTGGGCAAGGCACCATGCACGACCACCCGAGAGGACGAGTGAAAGCTCTTCATGCATAAGGAGCGGAGGGAGGATATGGGGGGTATTCATGCACACCATGCAAAAGAACTGGGGCTATCCACACTTGTCCAAATGTACCAGTTCCCCTCTATTTCAGCTAAATGGTTGGCTGCAAGCTGGAGAACCCCACTCAGATCTCACTGGTCTTAAGATTCTTTTGTTTGTTTGAGACAGTCTCACTATGCAGCCCAGGTTAGCCTCAAACTCATGGCAATCTTCTTGGGTTGGCCTTCTGCATGTTGGGACTACAGGAGGGTACCACCACCAGCCAGTTTTCTTTTCTTTTCCCCCCCTCTCTCCCTTCCTTTTTCCCTCCTTCCTTCTTCCCTTCCTTCCCTCCCTTCTTCCTTCCTCCCTCCCTCTCTCCCTTCTTCCTTCCTTTATCCCTTCCTCCCTCCCTCCCTCCCTTCTTCCCTCCTTCCTTCTTTCCTTCCCTTCCTTCCCTCCCTTCTTCCTTCCTTCCTCCCTCCCTTCTTCCTTCCTCCCTCTTCCTCCCTCCCTTCTTCCTTCCTTCCTCCCTCCCTCCCTTCCTCTCTCCCTTCTTCCTTCCTTTATCCCTTCCTCCCTCTCCCTTCCTTCCTTCCTTCCTTCCTTCATAAAGTAGCAAAATCCTTTATGTAAATGAAGCACACTTGAAACACCACTTAAAATAGATTAAAGCAATGTGACTGTGGTTAAGAGTTACGGAAAGATCTGACGTCTGCCCCCCTTGGAACCTCCCCCTCGCTTGCCTCTTTTGCATTTCTGCAATGACCCTTTGGGCACGACAGCAGAATGTGAACCAAGGATACCGGTGTCAGGCCATAAGGGTTACAATTCTGGCTCCACCAGTCACCGGCTGAGAGCTCTTGACTTAAACTCCTTGTTTTATCCATACGTATCATTGGGGTAGTGAATGGTAAGTGCCTACTGCACAGTGGTGCTGGGCTTTAAAATGAGCGATTTCTTATCGAGTGCTAAGGCCCGGGTCATGCATGCGAAATCACTATTTGGTGTGAAAATATTCCTGGAACTCAGACCTATGCCCCCAATCTTATTTCTAAATCTCGAGGCCTCCTGCTGTAAGAGTGAGGGCACCTACCCCTCTCTTGTAGTAGAAAGTACCCAGGACTATGTTCTTTGGGCCAGAATGTATATACTTCCAAATATCCACTGAATAGGATAGAAAAGGCAATTCAGTTATGTTGTCTACTGAAAAAGCAAAATTAATGGTTCGTTATTTAGCGTTTTCCCTTCCAGGCCTTTGCATGGTGAATATAGCGAGAAGCCCCACGGGACGAGAAGCCGTGGCTCCCCCGGGTCCTACCTTTGGGGCGGCACTTCTCCCCATTGTGGCACTGCTGAAGTGTGGGGAGATGGAAGGTGTGGTTTTCTTTCGAGGCAAAGTGTCACTCAGATAGAGGCCTTCTTTATGCTGTTTTTTCCTTTCTTCCAGGCTTCTAAAGTGCTTTAAATGCAAAATGCAAAGCAAAATAGCAAAACTTGACTGACTGAAGTGGATCGCTGAAGAAGTGAAGAATTAATGCATTTACAAAGAAGGTCTGGAATTTTCAACACGGACGTTTCCCGTTTAACCTCCAGCTTATCTTTGTGCTCACTAACAGATCTGGACTAGCAGGGATTTGGCCAGGCCACGGCAACATTGATTACCGAACCTGAAACATTGTTTAATCCACTTTTAACTTCTGCAGTGCCTGCTGTCTCGCGTCTCAGCACAACTTACAAGTTATCACAACGGTCGCCATGACTACAATGGTCTCACTGTGTGAGAGAACAAGCGGCCAAAGTCAGACAATATTTTCTCCTGTTGCCTGTACAGCTCTGTGCAGATCCCAGTGAGGGGGACGTGGAAGGGGAAAAGGAGGATGAAGAGAAAGAACAAGTGTGGGGACGTTGTGTGAAAGTAGCAGCAACGCCATTTCAGTCACGTGAACACCTGCCAAATCCGCAGAAAGTTTTCATAAAAGACATCCTTCCAGCTTATTCTTCTATTTAAAACGATGTTGACAGGGCTGGATAGATGGCCCAGCAGGTTAAGGTGCTTGCCTGCAAAGTCTAAAGACCTGGGTTTGATTCTCCAGTTCCCACATAAAGCCAGATGTGTCTGGAATTCTTCTGCAGTGGTTGGATGCCCTGGCATGCCCATTCTCTCTCTCTCTCTCTCTCTCTCTCTCTCTCTCTCATAAATGAATGAATGAATAAATAAATAAATAATTTTTAAAATACTGATGAAGAGTCCCAATAGTAATCTTTCATATTTAGAAATCCTCCAGTAGCTTATTTCAATTTTTTTCAGACTTCTGTGTGTGTGTGTGTGTATGCACACGTGCATATAATCCCAGGTATATGTGTGTGAATACGTGTGAGCATGCATGTGGAGACCAGAGAACAATCTCAGGTACTGTTCCTCAAGAATGCTATCTACCTTTTTTGGGGAGACAGAGTTTCTCATTAACTGCAGCCTGCCCACTAATCTAGACTGGCTGGCCAGCAAGTTCCGGAGATCCTATCCCTTCTTCTTCCTCGGCACTGGGATGGACAGCACACTGCTGGCCATTTTTTACGTGGACTCCGAGGATCGGATTCAGGTCCTTGCGCAGCAAGCGCTTTGCCAGCGGAGCGAACTCCCCAGCGCCTCTGAGTTCTAAGCCAAGACTGTCATTACCTTGAAACTCATCTCATTTTTTTTTTCTTGGCTTCTCCCCATCCTTAAAATGTCTTTGATACTAAAATGATTTCTTAATGAAATATTCTTTAGGTTTGACCATTTTAATGCTCATTTCAGGTTTCAGAAATATAGAAAAATGAATGCGTGTCCATGATGACAGACATTTGCATTTCAATGTTACAATAATCTACGTTAACAGTTGGCTGCTCCTCCCACATCATCTCCTTCAGTTCTAATAATCCCGTGAGATAGGTGTCATGTCCCTATTTTACAAAATCAGGATCTGGGTGCCGAGACATTAAGTAAACCTTCCCAAGGACAGGCAAGTAGAAAATGGCAGAGTTGGAATTTATGTCAAATAGTCCACTTTCCCATCAGAACATGTTGACTTTTAGTTGCTTAATTGATGATTTTCATTAGAGAATGACATCAGGACACTTTGGTTATTGCTCTCACTATGACCAAATGTCATGAATTCTAAAGACCAAAACTTGTAATATTTTTTTTTTCCTGAGGTAAGGTTTAACTCTAGGCCAGGTTGACCTGGAATTCACTATGCAATCTCAGGGTGGCCTCAAACTCATGGCGATCCTCCTACCTCTGCCTCCCAAGTGCTGGGATTAAAGGCGTGTGCCACCAAGCCCGGCAACTTGTAATATTTTGTAATGGCAACTTAATAAATTCGGTAAGTAACTCCATTAAAGATAGTCTATCTGATATTTGAAACAAAACAACAAGTTTAGAAACTGACTGTTTTAGCTGGGTGTGGTGGCTCACACCTTTAATCCCAGCACTTGGGAGGCTGAGGCAGAAGGATGGCCATGAGTTTGAGGCCTAAGCTACAGAGTTCTAGGTCTAGTACTACAGTGAACCTGCCCCCACTCAAAAAAGATAATTGAGGGCTGGAGGGATGGCTTAGCAGTTAAGGCGTTTGCCTGTAAAGCCAAAGGACCCAGGTTCAATTCCCCAGGACCCACATTAGCCAGATGCACAAGCGGGTGTACATGTCTGGAGTTTGTTTGCTATGGCTGGAGGCCCTGGTGCGCCCATTCTCTCTCTCTCTCCCCCTCTTTATCTATGTCAAATAAATAAAGAAAATATTTTAAATAAAGAAAATTGATAGTTTTGCCACCAGAGATGCCACTTGATACATCCACTCCCCAACTTTCCTCTTGTGTATACTGTTCATTTGATATACCTTTTTCATGAGCTCTGTTTTATACTAGCTCACATAGCAGTGTACAATGCTGGACAATCCACAGGTCTAGTTTCTTTACAAAGGTAATTATAAAGGTGAGGCATGATAACCCAAAACTCATATATTTTAAGGATCTAGTGACCATCACTGTATTATGAAACAAATGTTTTGAATTCCTCACTATTAATATGTACTATGTAAACTGAAATAATGCATTAGAATAATAAACTGTTTCTTAAAAATCTTGTCAGTGAGTGTGCTACTTGTAATGAGTACTTGGAAAATCTCCTTTGCTAGGTTGAGCCTAGTTCTCTAAGTCCTATCGTGGAGGTAATTCTTGCTCTACAAGGATTGTGAGAAGGATCAAAAAGGATATGAAGAATGTTTAGCAAATTTGAACACAGCAATGGAATGACGTCTAGTATTACAACTTCAATAATATCTAGTAAAAACATTGCATTGCCATCACAAGGTTTTGTTTTGTTTTTGGGTGTGTGCACACGTGCCAGGGTTTCTTACCACTGCAAACAGAATATGTCACTTTTTGTGTCTGGCTTTAGGTGGGTTCTGAGGAACAGGACCTGGGCTAGCAGGTCTTGCTAGCAAGTGCCTTTAACCACCGAGCCATCTCCTAGCCCACAAGTTTTATTTTCAGAAACAACTTTTTATACTATGAATTTTAAGGAAATACTTATTAGCGTGCTGAGAAAGCTGTGAGACTTTTTTGTTGAATGGGAGCCAAAGCATGAAGATGGAAAACCTATCAAAAGCCGGAAGGGCCTCAAAACTTTATCAATCCCAACACCCTTAGAACATACTCGGGGGGTGGGGGAAGAAAGCAAAATGCTATGCAACTTACTCTTCTAAAAATCGTCTTTTGAAAAGCTAAACATTGTGAGTGAGTTTGTTGTCAAGACAACGTGCTCATACCCATGCTCTCCACACCACGCCAAGTTACCTGTTGCTCCTGCTGCTGCCTTCTGTGTTTCTTAGCTGGCAGAGGAGGGGGTGTGTCATTGAAAGGGAAAGGATCGACAGATGCAGCCATGATGTCCAGCCAAGGGCCTGACGAAGGTTGAGCGACAGGATGAGGAGAAAGGGTAGAAGGAAACATAAATCCAGAAGGGAGAGATGATCTTTGCTTTATAGGAGAAAGAAAGAGTATACACATGTCCGTGTGAGATGAAAGGAAACGAGGTCGACAGTCTGGGGGTTCGGTCTTGTTAGGAGGTAGCCAAGAAGTCACAAATGGTGGGCAGAAGCCCCCTTGCTCAAATCTTACACGGCAAGCCACTTGGATCGGCAGAGCGTCTTTATATTTCCTATCAATAAACGTTCCCAAGAATGCTTTAAGAAAGCACAGTGCTAAAATATTCCACACTGCAAAACAAAATCGAGCCGAACAAGTGATTCAAACCAACAAGCGACAGAAGATTTATTTATTTATTTTTTTGATTTTCTAAGGAAATTAGATCAGGTTAGAGTGCTAAGCTCTGGGCTCCTGTCCTGGAAGTTACTGCTAATTTCTCACTTCCTGCCTTCTAACATGCACCAAAACCGGTTTGTTTGTTTTTTAAACTCGGCATCACACTGGCCCTCTGGCCCAACGCACTCCACACACACTTTTATTGGCTCATTTTCCGTTAACTGTGGGTTAATTTTTTGACATGAGGAAAAGCAGTGAATGAATGAAACGTCATGCGAACACACCTCTGAACTCTGGGGCTGGCTCCCCGACACAGCGGAGGCGCGCTCAGTGATAACAGCGTCAGCGTCAGCGGGGGACTGGGTGGAAGGGGACAGATTCGTGGAATTGCCACGTGGCTCGTTAATTTCATTGACACTGATATAGCCCTAAAAGGAGGAATTCAGACGTTAAACACACAGGAAGCCAAAGCTGAGGCAAGCAAGGAGAGCATGGGTGTTCCCAGGACGATGGGGTTAGCCGGGCATTATTCAATGTCTCGTTAAGTGAATAGTCAGCAATGAAAATGGATTTACGGTGCTTATTCGTGAAAAATGGCATTCAAAACATTAAGCATATTTTTTTTTCTGGTGAGTATCAAGATGACCCAACATCTTCCAGTCTAAAATCTCAACAGATGGCCAGTATCCATGCTGCAGATGGAATCATGTTATCATGACACATACGCTGGAAAGAATCACGCGTGGAAAAGCTGATACTGCAATCGCTCACTCCCAAGTCAAGAGTCTTTTCCACAAAGTTTTATTCTTAGATTTTCCCCTCTGTTTCTTGAGGAATTGCAGTGTCAAAAGAGTGGGGCGAGATCTATAGGGTTTTGTGATAAGAAAATACTTACAAAAGTAATAATGCATTTTATGTATTTAGGCTCTGTTTATTTTAGCCAAATAAGACTGAAGAAGACATTGCATTTGCACACCCAGAGCCCTCAAGTGGAGTTGCACTTGTACGATGCTCCAATTCAAATTGAATCTCTATCACCGGGACAGAATTTTCAGTTACCTTTGAACTCAACAATGCAGTTTTGTCTATGGGCCTAGATAAAATGCCCATAGATCAGAATTTCTGTGAATCAACATTCCTAAATCTATCTTTGTGGAAAAGGAACTTATAAATTTCATGGAAAGTAATTATACCAGTCAATCATGATTTTTTTTTTTTTTTTGCCACACCAATCAAACAATTTGAAAAAAAAAAAGTGTATAAAACAATGCTGTCACTCAAAAGTGAACGTGAGTTGAATCTGACTCAGGTTCTGGTCTGAGCCCATTAATGATGGGACACCTTCAATCTTTCTAAAAGTGACTCCAGGAAAGACAGATCTTGTGACTTGCTGCTGTTGTAGCAAAACCTCTAGGATGGAAGGAAAAAGAAAAAAAAAGATTTCTTTCTTTACTGAGAACCCATTGTTACAGCAAAGTGGAGAGAAAGCTAGCCTTGACTCGTTATAAACTGGAGGCATCAAAGTCTTGTGCTTCAGAAAGGGACCCAGGTATTACATAAAGCTCTATGGGTTAAACTGAAGAAAGGACGCAATGAATGAGATTGTCCACTTTCATGTTACCTGTGATAATAGATCAGAAAGGAAATCAAAAACTTTGAGTCATACTTTTTCTAGGCAGTAGAAGAGCTCAAAGCCAGCTTTTGAATATTTCTTATAGGAGTCATACATCATACAGTCGAGCTGCATCAAAAACATATGCTCTTGTCAAATGTGGGTTTTCTTTAAAGAATTAGGTGGTAAATTTATCACTTCTCAGAAAAGAGAAAGAGAAAGCAAAAAAGACAGGGAAATAGAAAATGGAGGTTTCCTGAATGGGGTCTTCTTGGAACATGAAAAAGAAGGTATGGATAGTCAACAAGCACACATGGTTCAGATACAGACCCCTCCCCCCCACACACACATATAAACACACACATACACTTTTGACACCAGGAATTGTGTAGAAAGAGCAAAGACCAATGGGGGTGGGGGGGGATTTCAGTCTATGGAGAGGTGAAAGGGACTCAGAGCGCATTTGGTTCACTTGGATGGTGAGAGCCATTTCCTGCTAAGTACATACAGGACCAACCTGCCCACTTTCCCTGTCCTACTCCTGTCCGTGGCAGGACTTTCCATCTGAACGGAAAACATTGTTCCTGATACCTCCCTCTATCTACTCCATCCCCAGGTCCAATCTGCCAGAAAGGACTTTCAAATCTCCTTGCAAAATGTGTAATAATCCAGCTAACCTTCCACATCCCTGCCGCTGCTCTAGTCCAAGTTCCCAATTCTAGCTCCCGCCCGCACTGCCACCGCGGCCCCTGACCCGGCCTCCCAGCATCTCCGTACTTCTGGTCCAGTGCTCCCGGAGTGTCCCAGAGCAAACTGCCCCAACAAGTGGGGCATCTCCCTGAGTAAAACCACTTCAGAGCTTCCAAGAACACATGAAGACAAACTGCACTTCATTCATGTGGCTCATAAGGCCTGCCTCTACCTTGCTGGCACTGCCTTATGCCAGTAGAGTCCATCCACAGCCACCCTTTTGTTCCGTGTTCCAGAAACTGTGTGACCTAACACAGCTACTGTAGAATTATTCTTGGTTTTTTTTTTTTTTTTTTTTTTTTTTTTTTTTTTTTTTAGTTTTTCAAGGTAGGGTTTCACTCTAGCTCAGGCTGATCTGGAATTCACTATGTAGTCTCAGGGTGGCTGAACTTAAGCCGATCCTCCTACCTCTGCCTCCCGAGTGCTGGGGTTAAAGGCGTGCGCCACCACGCCTGGCGATAGTCTATCTGATATTTGAAACAAAACAACAAGTTTAGAAACTGACTGTTTTAGCTGGGTGTGGTGGCTCACACCTTTAATCCCAGCACTTGGGAGGCTGAGGCAGAAGGATGGCCATGAGTTTGAGGCCTAAGCTACAGAGTTCTAGGTCTAGTACTACAGTGAACCTGCCCCCACTCAAAAAAGATAATTGAGGGCTGGAGGGATGGCTTAGCAGTTAAGGCGTTTGCCTGTAAAGCCAAAGGACCCAGGTTCAATTCCCCAGGACCCACATTAGCCAGATGCACAAGCGGGTGTACATGTCTGGAGTTTGTTTGCTATGGCTGGAGGCCCTGGTGCGCCCATTCTCTCTCTCTCTCCCCCTCTTTATCTATGTCAAATAAATAAAGAAAATATTTTAAATAAAGAAAATTGATAGTTTTGCCACCAGAGATGCCACTTGATACATCCACTCCCCAACTTTCCTCTTGTGTATACTGTTCATTTGATATACCTTTTTCATGAGCTCTGTTTTATACTAGCTCACATAGCAGTGTACAATGCTGGACAATCCACAGGTCTAGTTTCTTTACAAAGGTAATTATAAAGGTGAGGCATGATAACCCAAAACTCATATATTTTAAGGATCTAGTGACCATCACTGTATTATGAAACAAATGTTTTGAATTCCTCACTATTAATATGTACTATGTAAACTGAAATAATGCATTAGAATAATAAACTGTTTCTTAAAAATCTTGTCAGTGAGTGTGCTACTTGTAATGAGTACTTGGAAAATCTCCTTTGCTAGGTTGAGCCTAGTTCTCTAAGTCCTATCGTGGAGGTAATTCTTGCTCTACAAGGATTGTGAGAAGGATCAAAAAGGATATGAAGAATGTTTAGCAAATTTGAACACAGCAATGGAATGACGTCTAGTATTACAACTTCAATAATATCTAGTAAAAACATTGCATTGCCATCACAAGGTTTTGTTTTGTTTTTGGGTGTGTGCACACGTGCCAGGGTTTCTTACCACTGCAAACAGAATATGTCACTTTTTGTGTCTGGCTTTAGGTGGGTTCTGAGGAACAGGACCTGGGCTAGCAGGTCTTGCTAGCAAGTGCCTTTAACCACCGAGCCATCTCCTAGCCCACAAGTTTTATTTTCAGAAACAACTTTTTATACTATGAATTTTAAGGAAATACTTATTAGCGTGCTGAGAAAGCTGTGAGACTTTTTTGTTGAATGGGAGCCAAAGCATGAAGATGGAAAACCTATCAAAAGCCGGAAGGGCCTCAAAACTTTATCAATCCCAACACCCTTAGAACATACTCGGGGGGTGGGGGAAGAAAGCAAAATGCTATGCAACTTACTCTTCTAAAAATCGTCTTTTGAAAAGCTAAACATTGTGAGTGAGTTTGTTGTCAAGACAACGTGCTCATACCCATGCTCTCCACACCACGCCAAGTTACCTGTTGCTCCTGCTGCTGCCTTCTGTGTTTCTTAGCTGGCAGAGGAGGGGGTGTGTCATTGAAAGGGAAAGGATCGACAGATGCAGCCATGATGTCCAGCCAAGGGCCTGACGAAGGTTGAGCGACAGGATGAGGAGAAAGGGTAGAAGGAAACATAAATCCAGAAGGGAGAGATGATCTTTGCTTTATAGGAGAAAGAAAGAGTATACACATGTCCGTGTGAGATGAAAGGAAACGAGGTCGACAGTCTGGGGGTTCGGTCTTGTTAGGAGGTAGCCAAGAAGTCACAAATGGTGGGCAGAAGCCCCCTTGCTCAAATCTTACACGGCAAGCCACTTGGATCGGCAGAGCGTCTTTATATTTCCTATCAATAAACGTTCCCAAGAATGCTTTAAGAAAGCACAGTGCTAAAATATTCCACACTGCAAAACAAAATCGAGCCGAACAAGTGATTCAAACCAACAAGCGACAGAAGATTTATTTATTTATTTTTTTGATTTTTCTAAGGAAATTAGATCAGGTTAGAGTGCTAAGCTCTGGGCTCCTGTCCTGGAAGTTACTGCTAATTTCTCACTTCCTGCCTTCTAACATGCACCAAAACCGGTTTGTTTGTTTTTTAAACTCGGCATCACACTGGCCCTCTGGCCCAACGCACTCCACACACACTTTTATTGGCTCATTTTCCGTTAACTGTGGGTTAATTTTTTGACATGAGGAAAAGCAGTGAATGAATGAAACGTCATGCGAACACACCTCTGAACTCTGGGGCTGGCTCCCCGACACAGCGGAGGCGCGCTCAGTGACAACAGCGTCAGCGTCAGCGGGGGACTGGGTGGAAGGGGACAGATTCGTGGAATTGCCACGTGGCTCGTTAATTTCATTGACACTGATATAGCCCTAAAAGGAGGAATTCAGACGTTAAACACACAGGAAGCCAAAGCTGAGGCAAGCAAGGAGAGCATGGGTGTTCCCAGGACGATGGGGTTAGCCGGGCATTATTCAATGTCTCGTTAAGTGAATAGTCAGCAATGAAAATGGATTTACGGTGCTTATTCGTGAAAAATGGCATTCAAAACATTAAGCATATTTTTTTTTCTGGTGAGTATCAAGATGACCCAACATCTTCCAGTCTAAAATCTCAACAGATGCCAGTATCCATGCTGCAGATGGAATCATGTTATCATGACACATACGCTGGAAAGAATCACGCGTGGAAAAGCTGATACTGCAATCGCTCACTCCCAAGTCAAGAGTCTTTTCCACAAAGTTTTATTCTTAGATTTTCCCCTCTGTTTCTTGAGGAATTGCAGTGTCAAAAGAGTGGGGCGAGATCTATAGGGTTTTGTGATAAGAAAATACTTACAAAAGTAATAATGCATTTTATGTATTTAGGCTCTGTTTATTTTAGCCAAATAAGACTGAAGAAGACATTGCATTTGCACACCCAGAGCCCTCAAGTGGAGTTGCACTTGTACGATGCTCCAATTCAAATTGAATCTCTATCACCGGGACAGAATTTTCAGTTACCTTTGAACTCAACAATGCAGTTTTGTCTATGGGCCTAGATAAAATGCCCATAGATCAGAATTTCTGTGAATCAACATTCCTAAATCTATCTTTGTGGAAAAGGAACTTATAAATTTCATGGAAAGTAATTATACCAGTCAATCATGATTTTTTTTTTTTTTTTTGCCACACCAATCAAACAATTTGGAAAAAAAAAAGTGTATAAAACAATGCTGTCACTCAAAAGTGAACGTGAGTTGAATCTGACTCAGGTTCTGGTCTGAGCCCATTAATGATGGGACACCTTCAATCTTTCTAAAAGTGACTCCAGGAAAGACAGATCTTGTGACTTGCTGCTGTTGTAGCAAAACCTCTAGGATGGAAGGAAAAAGAAAAAAAAAGATTTCTTTCTTTACTGAGAACCCATTGTTACAGCAAAGTGGAGAGAAAGCTAGCCTTGACTCGTTATAAACTGGAGGCATCAAAGTCTTGTGCTTCAGAAAGGGACCCAGGTATTACATAAAGCTCTATGGGTTAAACTGAAGAAAGGACGCAATGAATGAGATTGTCCACTTTCATGTTACCTGTGATAATAGATCAGAAAGGAAATCAAAAACTTTGAGTCATACTTTTTCTAGGCAGTAGAAGAGCTCAAAGCCAGCTTTTGAATATTTCTTATAGGAGTCATACATCATACAGTCGAGCTGCATCAAAAACATATGCTCTTGTCAAATGTGGGTTTTCTTTAAAGAATTAGGTGGTAAATTTATCACTTCTCAGAAAAGAGAAAGAGAAAGCAAAAAAGACAGGGAAATAGAAAATGGAGGTTTCCTGAATGGGGTCTTCTTGGAACATGAAAAAGAAGGTATGGATAGTCAACAAGCACACATGGTTCAGATACAGACCCCTCCCCCCCACACACACATATAAACACACACATACACTTTTGACACCAGGAATTGTGTAGAAAGAGCAAAGACCAATGGGGGTGGGGGGGGATTTCAGTCTATGGAGAGGTGAAAGGGACTCAGAGCGCATTTGGTTCACTTGGATGGTGAGAGCCATTTCCTGCTAAGTACATACAGGACCAACCTGCCCACTTTCCCTGTCCTACTCCTGTCCGTGGCAGGACTTTCCATCTGAACGGAAAACATTGTTCCTGAGACCTCCCTCTATCTACTCCATCCCCAGGTCCAATCTGCCAGAAAGGACTTTCAAATCTCCTTGCAAAATGTGTAATAATCCAGCTAACCTTCCACATCCCTGCCACTGCTCTAGTCCAAGTTCCCAATTCTAGCTCCCGCCCGCACTGCCACCGCGGCCCCTGACCCGGCCTCCCAGCATCTCCGTACTTCTGGTCCAGTGCTCCCCGAGTGTCCCAGAGCAAACTGCCCCAACAAGTGGGGCATCTCCCTGAGTAAAACCACTTCAGAGCTTCCAAGAACACATGAAGACAAACTGCACTTCATTCATGTGGCTCATAAGGCCTGCCTCTACCTTGCTGGCACTGCCTTATGCCAGTAGAGTCCATCCACAGCCACCCTTTTGTTCCGTGTTCCAGAAACTGTGTGACCTAACACTGCTACTGTAGAATTATTCTTGGTTTTTTTTTTGTTCTTTTTTTTTTTTTTTTTTTTTTTTTAGTTTTTCAAGGTAGGGTTTCACTCTAGCTCAGGCTGATCTGGAATTCACTATGTAGTCTCAGGGTGGCTGAACTTAAGCCGATCCTCCTACCTCTGCCTCCCGAGTGCTGGGGTTAAAGGCGTGCGCCACCACGCCTGGCAGAATTATTCTTAAAAATGCTGCTAAGTAAAAGCAGTTTTTTGGTTATATACATTTTTATGTAGCAGCAGTTTTTTTTCTTTAGTTTGTAAACATAAGTAAATGCAAAGAAAATGACTTTTTTATCAGCATTACAATTTCTTTCTCTTCCTTCCTTCCTTCCTTCCTTCCTTCCTTCCTTTCTTTCTTTCTTTCTTTCTTTCTTTCTTTCTTTTTTTTCTGAGGAAGTGTCTCACTCTAGTCCAGGCTGACCCAGAATTCACAATGTAGTCTCAGGGTAGCCTTGAACTCACAGTGATCCTCCTACCTCTGCCTCCCAAGTGCTCGGTTAAAGATGTGCGCCACCACGCCTGGCTAGCATTATAATTTTCTGTGGCAGAGCTGAAATGGTCTACCAGTGCAGCGACGTAGCACTGCAGGAGGGTATTTGGGGAGGTGGGATAATGAAGACTAGAGAATGATGGATAAAGAACATGTACAGTTTCATGCAGACAGGGTTTCCCAAGCTAGGGAGAAAAGAAAGAAATCAGACCACCTTCTCAACTGTTGGGGACATTTTCATCAAGAGGAAAAGAAATAAAGTCAGAGATGGAACAAGTAAGAGAAGGTGTCGTAGGAAGGAAAGAGGAGAATGTAGGACTCATCTTGGTCTAGAAGCTAATTTTTTTGCAACTTCAAGTAACCCCACAATTTTACTGCCAGGCAAAGTAGATGTGTGTGCACATGGGTGTGCATGTGTACACATCCATGTGCAAACACAAACAACATGAATATACATTAGACACAGCGATAATCCCTGGTGTCCTCAGAACGTAAGTCATAAGAGACAGGAGAGTCGTTCAAGAACACAGGGCTTTCTTGAGTCAATGGAAGTAATGGTTTCACTCTGGCTCATCACACAAAACTGAAGTAGCTCTGATTTCCAGGGGACGAGAGTGAATCTACAAAATAATGTCTTACCTCCTTTAGAGTATTGGGGTTAACAGGGAACCCCATCCCTCCAGTGAGGCTGGAGTACTTCTTTTCCAAATTACACAGACTCTCCTTTTCCTAAAGAAACACAAAGTCTCTTAAGCTTGGGGTGGACTTAAATACAACTGAGAAACACATCAAAATCACACAGTGTCCCTGTTTCTCTTTCTTTTCTTCATGCTTAACAACAACAACAAAAACCAAAAACAAACAAAAACCAACAACAACAAAAAACACCCACCATGGTTCAGGGAATTTTGTGGAGGAGGGGGAGGAAAGATTGTAAGAACCGCAGGTTGGGACGTCACACCCTGAGGCATTGCCTCCCCCCACCCAATATCTGACTGCTGCTCTCAGAGAATAACCTATAACCCATACCAGCCAACCCCACTGAGGAGGGCCCGCATCAGAATGGGGGCAGAGACCAGGGAAAGGATGGTACCAACACATGATATAGCCATATTAAGTATGTCTGTAAGTAAAAAAAGAAAAAAAAAACATTACATTATACATGCCCTGGTGTGGCCATTCTATCTCTTCTTTTTTTTTTTTTTTTTTGGTTTTTGGTTTTTGGTTTTTCAAGGTAGGGTCTCACTCTAGCCCAGGCTGACCTGGAATCTCTCTCTTCTTGTAAACAAACAAACGAAGAATAAGTGTAACCCCACTGAGGACTGTCCCCAGCAGAATGTGGACAGGGACGAGGGAGAAGTAGGTACCAACGTTTGATGTAGCCATATGAAACATCTTGTTAGTAATAATAATAATAATAATAAAATAAATTTTTAAAAAATTGAATCAGTCTTTGCAAAGGAGCCATCCTCTTTCTTAACCTAAAAATTGCTCATTTCTTATAAGAAGAAATGATACCACCTCATGCCCGAGTCCTTCCTCCTGGCTCCCTCTTCTGTCTTAACTTGGGTCCGGGTCATCTCATAGTTCTGTCACTCTACGTGGCATGCCCCAGGTCAGGGTTGCACGCAGGGTTCTGACCTGGGATGAGCCCTATCTGCTCAATGTTTGCTGTCTTATCCCTGGAGTTATACTCGAGGTCATCACATCAAAAATTTAGGCTAGAAGTTATTTGTCTTATTGCCTATGATCAAGGAAATCCCTTTAAATGAGGCACTTTATTGGGATAGATATGGACATACACCAACTGGGGAGGAAAATCTTGCCAACTAACCCATCCACCCAGCATATCTACAAATCCAGGTGAGTCAAACGAACTCCAAGGTGACATTTGAGGAAGATCCACATTCAGATGACCAGAGTTCAAAATATGACGACACCTGAGCCAAAATACTGAAAGCAGTAAAAAGAGTACTTTCTCTCAAATCTAACAAAAAGGTGTTAGAGTATATTTTTAAGTACTTGATGAAAAGAAAATGTGACCTTTTTGTTTTCTTTAAAATGTGAGTTCATATTTGCCATAGTTCAGATTTTCAATGTGAAGCATGAAGAAAACAGCCTCATTTATTGTCTGAATTGTAGATAATCATTCACACAGTGTTAGTTATTCATGTGGAAGACTGAATAGAAACATGTATACACAAGACTCCCTTAACGTACAAAGGCTACTTTAAAAGACACTCCCCTGGGCTAGAGAGATGGCTCGGCAGTAAAGGCACTTGTGGGAAAGTTTGCCAGCTGGGTGCAGTTTCCTAGCACCCACGTAAAACCAGATGCACAAAGTGGCACAAGCATGGGAGTTTGTTTGCAGTGGCAAAAACTCTGGCACACCAATTCTCTCCCTCTCTCTCTCTCCTTTCTCTCTCCCCCTCTGCTTTGATTTTTTTTTTATTTCATACGGAGCGAGAGAGATGGGGGGCGGGGTTGGCCCATGAGGGCCTCACCCACTGCAATCAAACTCCAGATGCTTGAGCCACCTAGTGGGCATGTGCAACCTTGCGCTTACCTCACCTTTGTGCTTCTGGCTAATGTGGGATCTGGAGAGTCGAACATGGGCCCTTAGGCATCACAGGCAAGTGCATTAACCGCTAAACCATCTCTCCAGCCCCTGCTTTATTAAATATTTTTAACAATGAAAGACATTATTTTCCCCATGTTGGAAGCTGTGTTCTATTGTAACTGGTACTGAGAGCAGGAAGAACTTACTCTTTGTAGCATCATTATTAAATTATTCTTTTCTTTCACAAAATGATCTTGTTCTCTCTGTGCCTGCTGAACAATGTGACTGGCTTGTTTCTTCAGTGCAGAAATTTTTTCCTGGAAGAAAAAAATGTGATTACAGAAAAGTGCACATTACGCATTCAGAGGTTTGTCAGCTTGTCCTGGCCAAGGAAGCAAAACGTCTTCATGACTATGACAACTCTGGCTGCATTTTAGTGTGTGTTGGGCCACTATCATTACCCATCCGCTAAGAACACTTCTTTTCTAAGGCCAGTGAAGTTCGAGTGATTGAAAACTTATTCTGAAACACCCAGTAGTCACAGAAAATGTCATTTCAAATACCATTAAGTATCTTTTGACATTATCTTGGGAGATGCTGAAGGAAAAACAACAATGGAATTTCTTATTTAAATTAACAAGTTAAGAAGTTACTTTCTCGGTCCTTCCTTCCCTCATTCAATTTTAGCCTTCATTTTTATCAGATCAGTACAATGTTCCAGGGTACCATTCTAAATTCTAGAACAAAGGCTGAATTCTGGTGGGGAAGCAGGGAAATTCAAGCGCTAGGTATTGGATGGAGTCAATAGTCATCCACACCATAGTCTTCTATTGGCTATTTCTTTCTTTTTAAAATATTTTTATATTTATTTATTTATTTGAGAGGAAGAAAGAGGCAGGCAGATAGATGAAAGACATAGTGGGGGAGGGAGGGAGAGAATGGGTGTGCCAGGGCATCCAACTGCTGTAAACAAAACTCTAGAAGCTTGTGCCACCTGGTACATATGGCTTGCGTGGGTCCTGGGGAATTGAACCTGGGTCCTTTGGCTTTGCAGGCAAGCACCTTAACTGCTAAGCCATCTCTCCAGCCCCTACTGGCTGTTTCTAATGGTGACAAGCTACCAGCCAATTTGCAGAATTTGTGAGCAATGGAAACAGAAAATTCCCAAATAGATTTTTTTTTCACAGAATTATTCCAATTACTATGACTGACTTGGTTTTCTTGTGAATGAAAGACATGGTATTATTCGTAAATCCATCTACGGCATTATGGCCATGACTGTAACATGCCTCTGTCATCTGGCTCGGGCACCATGTGCCATAGATGAGGCAGGCCCCATAGTCTACCAAATGCAATGTGAGTAAACACAGAAAGCCATGCCCATGTAAAGACAGGCACACACAATAGCCAGCTGCATGACCGACATCACCACACAATGATTTTCTCACCTCACACCTCACCTGCCACTCACCTTTCTAGTGACGATGTTCCCTTGGTATTCGGCCACTTCACGCAGGAGCTGTTGGGTCAAATTCTCCTTTTCCTCATCGAGACGGCTCTCGTGTTCAAGTTGCTGGAATTCCAGGTCTTCAAAGTGTTTGCTTTCAACATCCAACCGGTCAGCATCCTTTGGAGAAAAGGAAATGAACACAAGGCCTACTGGGATGTCTGGCTGCAGCCTTCTTGATGTGAAAAAAAAAAAAAAAAAAGCAAATGCAATGATTAAAAGCAGTCCTGGATCCCAGACACGTTCCCGGTGGCATCACTGAGAGAGCTAGAGGATGGGGACAAGACCAGGCCCAGAGCAGTGCCTGTCAGAGAGGAACTGAAGGGACACAGTGGAGAGGCCACCACTTCCTTCGCCAGAAGTGTTAGGCTGCTCTGTGCTTGTTGGAGTTCTGGCTTTCAAATGGTCAATGACGCAGGAAAAGATGTCAGCAAACATTTTAAGTGCCCTCTGCACACCAAAAGTGAGATATGATCTCTTATGAGAATTATTTTTTTGACATAGCTTTCATGTGACACAAGACTCCAACATATAGATTAAAGTGATTTAAAAAGTGAGCCTAGGGCTGGAGGGATAGCTTAACGGTTAAGGTGTTTGCCTACGAAGCCTAAGGACCCAGGTTTGATTCCCAAGGACCCATGTAAGCCAGATGCACCAGGGGGGCACGCATCTGGAGTTGGTTTGCAGTGGCTGGAGGCCCTGGTGCGCCCATTCTCTCTCTCCCTCTTTTTCTGTCAAATAAATAAAAATAAAATATATTTTTTAAAAAGTGAGACTATGGGCTGGAAAGATGGCTTAGCAGTTAAGCGCTTGCCTGTGAAGCCTAAGGACACTGGTTCGAGGCTCGACTCCCCAGGACCCACGTTAGCCAGATGCACAAGGGGGCACACGCATCTGGAATTCATTTGCAGTGGCTGGAGGCCCTGGAGCGCTCATTCTCTCTCCCTCTCTCTATCTTCCTCTTTCTCTCTCTGTCGCTCTCAAATAAAAATAAATAAATAAATAATTAATTAAATAACAAAAAAGCTGGATCATCTGTTAGGTTATCATTTAAAAAAATAAAATAAAAAAGTGAGCCTAAAAACAGATCAAAGGTCTCTCAGAGGGACATGTACCCCAAATGTCAATGTCAGTGTCACACAGCACAAGCTACTGAAATGTGAGGAGAAAAAGAACAAACCTTTGTTATACCTATGCTTAGTTCTGTAGTCTTTTTGAATACTCTCTCCTTCCCTCACTTCTTACTGCTTTCGCTCTTCTCTCTCTCTCTCTCTCTCTCTCTCTTAGGTAGGATCTAACTATGTAGCTCAGACAAGCCTTGAACTCACCATCCTCTTGCTTCTATCTTCTGTGCACTGGGACTACAGATGCATGTTCATTTCTTAACACGTTTTCTAGTGTGTGTCAATACAGCAACACGTGCACATAATTTTAAACGTATATCCTTTGAGCACTCATGAAAAATGTATTTATATTATAATATTGATTATATGTCTTAAAGAAAGATCACATGTTCAAGTAACATAAATGAATGGATAAACAATCAGGAACACTTGGACGTGGACTCTGGGTGACAAGGAAGTGTTATTAGGTTCAGCAATTGACACCAGTGCAGCGTATGGGGGGAGGGGCGATGCTGACAGCGGAGCAGGCCACGCCTGTGAGGGGCAGGACGTCCTTGCGAAACCTCTGCATCTTCTGCTCAGCGTTGCTGCGCACAGAAAACTGCTCTGAAAATAGTGTCTACTTAAATTACATTTAAAGATGGAATTTCTTAAACTGGGCTTCTATAGACCTATTTCAATTGTCCATAAATCTCTTTGTAGGAGAGAGTAGAGCCAAAGATGTCATTAGGCACAAATGGGGACTGAAAAAGTTAAGCACCACTACTCTGAGAATGACCTTGAGGAATTTAAGGAAGGTCAGAAATCCTGAAAATCAGATGGTCCCCAATAGGCATATTTCAATATCAGAGATGTTTAGAAACAGGAATGTGTTCACTCAGCTATATTCCTGCAGAGGCTGGGGCACGCTGTATAAATTATTCTTGCTTTCATTCTTTTAAATGCATTCCTTTAATTTGGGAGCCTCTGACAATTATAAATGTGCTATGTACAGAAGATTTCTTAAATTGTATTTTATAAGTAATCTTTGGCCAACTGTAAGAGGCAGCTGGGTAATATGGAAAATAGCTCTAGAGAGCAGGCAACTGTTCTTGCTGTTCAATTCAATCATAAAAGAGTTGGAAAAATAATTACATGATAAATTATAGGATAAATTAGATATCACTATCTAATATACCTCCTTCTGGGTTATATTCTACAATAATTAAGATTTTTATTCAAATGGAATCTTTGTCTCTGCAATGAATTTTATTTTAGGGGTGAGTCATAGAAGGGCTCTTAGCTACCATGAAATTACAACCAACACTACAGAAGCAGGTTATCATGTTAATAATGCAGACTGAGTTAACAATGTGTAAGACCAGGAAAAAAATAATTTAAAAGACATATTCACAGGGATGGAGAGATGGCTTAGCGGTTAAGGCATTTGCCTGCAAGGCCAAAGGCTCCTGGTTCGATTCTCTAAGACTCACATAAGCCAGATGCACAAGGGGTGCATGCGTCTGGAGTTTGTTTGCAGTGGCTGGAGGCCCTGGTGTGCCCATTCTCTCTCTCTCTCTCTCTCTCTCTCTGCCTCTGTCTCTCACTTGCTCTCTTAAAATAGATAAATTTAAAAAAAAACTTTAAAATAAAAAGACATATTCACAGCTACGATCCTAAACACTTACAAGGTTGAGGCAGAAGGACTACAGTTGCAAAACTGTCTCGGGGGTGGGGGGAGAAACACCACATTCTGAGATGAATTTTTAAAAATGTAAAGAAATTCTGAATATACCTATACACATATTATATATTGGCTTATTGAGATAAATATCCCAATGTCTTAATTTCACAGTTTTGATTGACATTTTCAATTTATCAGATTTTTCTAAAGGAATTAATTATTGAAATATTTGAAGAATTAAGAGGAATAGCTACAGTCTTGAAATAATGTATTAGCTGATATATTTGCTCATATGGACATATACAATAAACTTTTTATTATCTTCCAGTTAAACTTAGCTTTTGCTTAAATATAATTAAGATAAAAATTTGAAAGCCTCAATAAAAATACTTTTAAAAAATAAATAAATAAAGGGCTAGAAAGATGGCTTAGTGGTTAAGGGCTTGCCTGCAAAACCAAAGGATCCAGGTTGGTGCACACATCTGGAGTTCATTTGCAGCAGCTAGAGGCCCTGGTGCGTTCATTATCCCCCACCTTTCCTGCCTATTTCTCTCTTTCTCTCAAATAAATAAATAAAAATTACAAAATTTTGAAAGCCTCCTTTTGGTTTATAAATCACTTTAAAAGTGTGCATGTGGCTCACAATATACACAATACTAATGAGCTACTTCCACCACACTTGGTTAATATATGTTTTATTTTAACCCTGCAGGAAGGCCACAGAATCACTCACTGATTCATAGTAAATATTTAAACTACTGCATGAAAATAATAGCACCCAAGGTAGACAATTTGAGCGTTAAGCTAAACTCTCCCCTCAGATTCTGTGGGGTAACCATCTTATCACGTGATCTAAACTGCTAGAATGTGTGTAACTTTGAAAAGACTTTGAAAGAAAAGCTATTGGGGGTTGCAAACTTTAAAAGATTTTAGATAATGAGAATCCAGAGAATGGAATATGGGGGGGCCTCCTTTAATTGAGACAGGATAATATATACAGGAAATTCAAAGTCAAGTACACCATCAGGTGAATGAAACTTAACAAAAAACTTAACTTCCACTGGCTGAAATGACATCACAGCTTTTATGCAAAAGCTCAAAGAAATGCAAGAAACAGCTACCCTAAAGAAAGGTCTGTGAAATTCCTTTTTATTTCCCTGTGGAATAGCTTATCTTGAGACTAGGTGTAGCAGAAGTTTACATCTTTGTGTTTTCTTTGCCTAATTGGGGGCGGGGGGGGCAGAAGAGAGGAACAGATGAAATACGACTGGGTTGACTAACAAATAATCTCATGACAACTTAAAGCCAACTCTAGTGGCAAATTTAAATGGGCCTCGGGGCTTGTTAACCCTTCTCCATCTCATGGTGCCTGGTCACACACGTAGTATATTTTTGGGGATATGGAAAATGCAACAAACAGTACAACTTGTGTATGAAGACACTGATTTTTCTTCGGAAAAAAAAAAAAGTGACTTCAGACCCAGTGTCCACAAAAGGGATTCCTAACTGTGGAAATCACTGCATAGAATTTCTTAAATCAAGAGACCCAGGAAGCCGGGCATGGTGGCGCATGCCTTTAATCCCAGCACTCGGGAGGCTGAGGTAGGAGGATCGCCATGAGTTCGAGGCCATCCTGAGACGACATAGAGAATTCCAGGTCAGCCTGGACTAGAGTGAGACTGTACCTTGAAAACCAAAAAATAAAAAAATTTAAAAAAAGAGACCCAAATTACCAATTCAGGGAAGTAGATGTCAGAAGCATCTGAACCCAGCCATAGCCAGGTGTCTGTCTCACTAACAGCGGACCCGGTCCTGACAAGTCCAAAGTGCCTTTCATTTCTGCTCCACCAGCAGCGCAGGAGTGGCGAGGCCCAGTGGTCACACGCCAGCCACGAGCCATGAAGTCACTACCAGCCGAAAGTTCTATTCCCATTCTACACTGCTGATTTAGGATGTAGACAATGTTGCCGACCCACAATTCAATCGTTTACCCAAGGCAACGTGCAGTTTCAGAAAACGATTTTCCTTCGACTCATTCTCGTTTTTATTTTATGTCACAGAGCATCTAACTGAGTTAGCTGTAGTAGAGTGAATGCCTCTGGGAAAGTACTCATGGGGTGCTACTCTGAAGTGTTTGTGGTACGAAGACACAAGAGTGTAGTGACATGGGAAGTTGGCATGAATGGACTTGTGGGGAAATAAGTGGATTTTTACTGATTAAGCCAAGGGACTGGTGGGAAGTGACAGTGATCATCAAGCCTGGAAAACCCTGGAACTGGAAGATGCCTTAGCCTGAGGCAGGCAGAAGCCACGGCCAGTCCTCTCTGTGAGGGAAACGATCTGCAACAAGAATTTTATACCACTTGGGGAGCATGGTTTTGACTTTCACACAGCAGGCTTTTGCTTCATGTCCTTTCCTTTTCTGAGTCAAAAATTTTCAACGTGGGGGCTGGGGAAGTGGCTTAGCAGTTACAGCATTTGCCTGTGAAGCCTAAGGACCCGGGTTCGATTCCCCAGGACCCACATGAGCCAATGCACAAGGTGGTGCGTGTGTCTGGAGTTCACATGCAGTGGCTAGAGGCTCTGGTGTGCCCATTCTCCCTTTCTCTCTATCTGTCTCTTTCTCTCTCATAAATAAATAAATAAAATATTAAAACAAAAATTTTCAACGTATGTAAAATATAAACATTTTTTTCAGAATAGCACATGTAAACAGTGATTATTTCTATTATTTATATATTTTTATATTTTATATGTATACTTATATTATATTATTGTTATATTATATTTTTATTTTTATTGTTTGTATATTAACTCTCCAGGATGTTGATCAAATCTACAAGCTCTTACAGAAAGGAATGCTTATAAAGGACATAAATGCACAAGTAACAAGAGAAAAGGAAGAACAAAATATGTAACCATGATGACAACCCTAAATGAAAAATTATGACGTCTGTGTCATTAGCAGTACGAGGTGCTGAAAAATGCTAACCAAATACAAAAGTTAGCTTTTCCATCTCTTTTGTGAACTAGCTTAATCACAATTATAAACTACAATGTTTATATAATATTAGCTTCTTTTTTGTAATGGTTTTTATCACATTATTTCCAAAAAATTTTCACATTAGGAATCAGGAAACTTTATCTACTTACAACAAATTCAGCCTGACAGAATAAAATGAGTCAATGCCTTGTTAAAACATTCTTTGATTTTGGGCTGGAGGGATGGCTTAGTGGTTAAGGCATTTGCCTACAAAGCCAAAGGACCCAGGTTCAATTCCCCAGGACCCATGTTAGCAAGATGTACAAGGGGGCGCATGCATCTGGAGTTCATTTGCAGTGGCTGGAGGCCCTGGAGCACCCATTCTCTCTCTCTCTCTCTTTCTCTGTCAAATAAATAAATAAATAAAATAGTATATTAAATTTTTTAAATTTGATACTGTAAGACATAAATACTAAATTTGTTCTGCCACAGTTTAACTTATTTGCATTGGATACTGTTTTGGGGAGCTGGTTATTGACATGGGGTCTTGCTATGTAGCCCTGGCTGGCCTGGAATTTGCTATTGAAACCAGGCTGGCCTTGAATTTGCAGTGATTCTCATAGGCTTACTGGCATGTGCCGCTATCCCTAGCTAGATATGCTTTTTTAAAATTGAGATTCTTTCAACTTCTGCAATACATAAATTAGTTTTAACTGTAATGTCTCATCATCTAGTTATGGTCTCAGAGGTATCAGTTATTTTTGTAATAAGCCACCTTTAGACTTTTTCCAAAGGTGTCATCTACACTGATTTCTCTACTGGCGCATTCCCAAGAAAGTACAAATGAAACTTGAATGAAACAAGCCTTCTTTTCTCCTCTTGTTAAATCATAAAATTGTTACTCACTTAGGACAAATTCCTATTCTGTGATCTTTCAGAGGGGCAAGACTGTTAATGCGCCAGGATACGTGGTGACGTGGGCTGCTAGTTACGGAGATGACCTAATGGTCAAAAGGCTATGTGGCAGTGCCAGGGTCTGTGAAGTCACCCACTTATAACCATCATGGCTCTGTTAAACACTGCCAACGTTCAGGACAGGAGAATGAGCTGCTAATGTTTAACTGAAAGGTCTAGCTGCCATACATTTTTTTTTTAAATTAAGATGCTACCATGAGAAGTTATTGAAGACATTCATAATGTTTGCATCCTGCATCTTTGCGTTTGAATTTTCTAATTATGCTAATGAGTTCAGTGTCACTGACCAGCAGAAAGAGAAACAACACAATGGGCGGAGTTAGCGGGCAAACCAGAATAAGGCAGTTTTTGGCAAGAAAATCATACTCATGGTACCACAGATAGTGAAGAGAAAGATGTCAGTTGATTGAAATGGTACAATTTTGTGGTCAGTTTACACTTTAGAAACAAGTTCATTTTAGTTACCTAGAATGTCTCCAGAAATGCTCTTGCATTATAAAATAGGGATAGAATTCTAGCAAGGATATATATATCTATCTATATATATATCTATATATAAATTTCTTACTGATTAGCATGGAATAATATACATGGTTAGCATGCAAATTTTTATTAAGTATCTAAAGACTAGAGCTTATGCAAATGAATTTACATGCTATATGAAGTGGTAAGACACAGGAGAGCGGAAGTTGATCGAAAGGAAACAAAAGCACAAGAGTGCATTCCTGTTGCTACTGACCCTCTTCAGTTGCTGTTGTAACTGTTCCCTCATGGACTCAGGACAATTGTCCAGCTGGGTCTTCTGCTCGGAATAAAGCTCCTGGAGCCTCTCTAGTTTTTCCCTCTCAGCATCAAGCTTTACCTTCTCCTGAAGTTCAGAAACCAGAAAACAGAAGAAGAGAAATTATCTTCACGCCCCAAGCAGGTGCAGGCGAACATTCCCCAGTGGTAACACAAACCTCTACAAAAGCTCTAGATGCTCTACGCGTGGACAAACAAGCGAAGCTTGTTAGCTGACAGGTTAAAGGGATATGAGTGAAGTAAGAGTTCACATTCTCCAAACACAGCTCGCTTCACTGGGGACTGACAACGGCCTGCCCTTCCCTCCTTCCTGCTACCCTGTTAAAATAAAAGCGGGAAAGCAATTAGAAAGTGGAATGTTGCTCACTGGCCAATGAAACCCAAAAGAAATGCCAACCACACTCATACGCTGTCCTGGCAAGTCACTTGTCAGAAAGCCACATGAAGGAGAGGTGCCGTCATTTTCCTTGAAGTACTGTCATGGTCCTAGTTGCTCAAGGCATTCGCTAAGCAAGTTTTGGAAGTTTCCGCACTCTGTCGGCTGCGCTCAGGGCACACTGGTGCTCGCCTGGCCATCTGAAACGGTTCTGGCAATTGAGAACGCTTTGGAGGTGAAGCAGTTAGAGAGTCTTACTCCAGAGAGGGCATCCACTCCAGCCACGGA
This sequence comes from Dipus sagitta, assembly GCA_036346955.1. Classification (NCBI taxonomy): domain Eukaryota; kingdom Metazoa; phylum Chordata; class Mammalia; order Rodentia; family Dipodidae; genus Dipus; species Dipus sagitta. The sequence continues at coordinate 177,999,346 of CM070774.1, read as the reverse complement.
AGGTGCTTGTGCAAATTCAGGACGGATAAAGCAGCAAGGGGAAGGCGAACGGGGCAGCGCAGACACACCTTAGCTATGACACCGACCTTGGAAACATGAACTTCCTCACAGTAAAAGGCAAAAACAATCGAACAAAACAAGACACAAATAAAGAAAGCATCATAGGACTGTAACATAGGTAGACATCCAGGAGCCAGAGAAGAAAGAGGAAATAAATCCTGCCTGTGTCACACATGCCAAAGTAACCCTATGCTATAACTGGCCAATACTACATACAACAAGGACTGCGCCTGACACTGCCATCTCTTAAATGGGGAAATAAAGCCTCAATTCATTTAGCGCCAGTCTTCTCAACTGGGGTGCACTTTATGGTGCTCTGAACACATGGACCAAATGTTAGGTGAGGTTCTCTTCATGTGGAATACCATCAGTCTAAAGAAAAGCATTTTTTAAAGTATTACAATAGCTTGACCCTTGCTAAGTAAAATGACAAAATAAAGCTAGGTTTTTAGCAGGTCACAGCCATTTTAGATGGTGAAGCTGTGAGGCAGTTCTATGAAATCACCCCTCCTGCGAGTTCTGACTCCAGATGCCTGTGATTCCCTGTGCAAATTCTATCTAGAGTCTTGACCAAAGATGGTATGGTTCAAGTTGAAAACCGTATGACATTAGTGCCTATTCGAGTTCACTGAGTCTCTCTTTTTGTAAACTTGATTTTATACTTAAAGGACATTTTAGAAATGCTTTTATTTTATCAAAATGACTATACATGTAGCAGTCATACATTTGAAAAGCCAACTTCATTTATCAATAGAAAATGAGTCTACAACAACTTTAGCACTCTACAAAGAACATTTCCTCAAGCGTCAGCAGTGTATTTGTTAGTAGTCTCAGGGCTATGAAGCAGGAGCTGGAGAAAACAAAGGCATGGTTAACAGAGAAAAGTGTTAATCCACAGTCAAACCGAACACACCAGTACCTGTTGTATTTAGTCTCTCGTTTACATATTAATATCTGTCCCTTAATAAAAGCAGCAATACAGAATGCCTTCTGGCTAGAAAATGTTATTTCCTCTGTGCATCGAAAGATCAAAGGTTGCCCAATTGACACAGCAAAAGGAGTCCTATTTCTAGATACTGTGTCATAAGACTTGGCAACAACTCTAATTTCAAACAGAACTGTAAAAAAAATAATAATAATAAAGGAACCTTTTCACTATAATTAAATACTACACGGGCAAAGCCCTGCAATTTACAGTTATGTTTGACAGAAAACCGGGATAAAGTATTCGATACTACAGAAAGTCACTGCCCCCCCCCAAAAAAAACAGGTTTCAAACCTAAAGAGACTACCTTTTAAAATTGTTAATAACAAACATAAATAAATAACTTTTAAAAATACCTCATGTTTACGTAGTGCCCCCCTCCTGAGGCGCTCAAAGCGTTTGGCGATTCCGTACAAGGGGGCGGTTAAGAGAATGATGCAGGCAGGCCCCATCCGAGCCTCCGGCTTCACCAGTCTTACCAGTGAGGCTCTCGCCCCTATCTGGGTCCCGAAGCAAAGGCTCAGTGGGGCCCAAGTCAGGGCAAAGGAAGCAAGAGAGGAAGGACGAAAGGTTTAGTGACAGGTGGGCTCCGTCATGAATCACAGATGTGACATCACTCCTGTGAGAGCCCCAAGTAGAACAAGTCTGAGCCAGAAAGAAATTCATATTCCTCAATTCTATTCATAGTCCAGGAAGTTCCCACAGGAAACTGAGCTGAAGGCAAACACTTCATTAGAGCTACAAGCATCCCCTTCTACAGTGAAGGTTGAAACAATTGGACAGAGTAGATGGTATCCAAGACTTCAAGAATTCTTGCTTTTTATATGTCAAGGATTCTCTTTCTCAGGCTGAAGTTGATAATCTCATCTGTGCTAGCTACTATAGATTCAGTGATATTTTTCCAAACACCAAAGTAAAGAAGTATAACTTAAGAAAAAGATTTAAGCCTATTTTAGGAAATAAATGAATTTAAGTTAATTAAAATTTTTTTAATTGCTGAAATATGACTATTATGCATTGGAATTCTCCAGAAAAATTCACATTGTAAGAGGCACTTACAAAGCCAAGAACAAAGTAGGACTTCCCTAGAGACTAGCTGCCCTCCTGCGCACTATACTCAAGTTAAATTATCTTTCTTGTAATGAACTGGCAAAATTCAACTGTGTCACAAATCCATTGCTAGATTCTTCCTGTTTTGTATATTGAAGACTGATCTTCCTGAAGGCTCATATTCATATAAGGCTAAAGATAATGTTTTATTTATTTATTTGAGGGGAGCAAAGACAGAAAGAGAATGAGCATGCCAGAGGCTCCGGTCATTGTAAAAGAACACCAGATATATGCACCACCTTGTACGTGTGGTGTTACATAGATACTGACTGGGTAATTGAACTCAGGTCCTTAGTTTTTGCAGGGAAGTGACTGGGCCTTCTCTCCAGCCCTATTGCATTATTTTTTTTAAGGGAGGGGGGTTGGAAGGATGGTTTACTGGTTAAGGTGCTTGCCTGCAAACCCTAAGGATCCAGGTTCAATTTTCCAGATCCCACATAAGCCAGATGCACATGATGGCACATGCATCTGGAATTTGTTTGCAGTGGCGTAAGGCCTGGCGCACCCATTCTCTCTCTCTCTCTCTCTCTCTCTCCTTATCTCTCTCCCTCCCTCTCTCTGTCTCCAGTAAATAAATAAAAAATAAAATATTCAAAAAATTTTAAATATATTTATCTGAGAGAGAAATGGTGTGTCAGTGACTCTTGCCACTGTAAACGAACTCCAGGTGCATGCAACACTTTGTGCATCTGGCTCCATGTGGGAACTGGGGAGCTGAACCTGGGACATTAGGCTTTGCAAGCAAGCACCCTTAACCTCTAAGTCATCTCTCCAGCTCTGTCATATTCTTGAAGGGAAGACCTAAAACTTAACCTGCTCACTCTATGTGAATTCTGATATCACACCAAAAAAAATCCTTGAATCCAATGAAAAAATCATTTTCCTATACGTAAGCATTCAATTCCCAACAAGCAAATGGCTTAAAGTTATCCTGAAAAGATGGCGGGTAAAATAAAAGAGACTCAGTTTAATGTGAATTGCAAATGAATAACAAATATGTTTTATTGTAGGTATGTTCTAAATATTGCCTGGAATACAAATTTTTAAAAAATATATTGTTTTGGCCTGGAGAGAGGGCTTAGCAGTTAAGGCACTTCCTGCGAAGCCTAAGAACACTTGTTTGAACCTCCAGGTCCCACGTAGCCAGACGCAGTGCCAGTGACGGAAGCACGCAATGTCACACATATGCACAAAGGGGCGCACACGTCTCGACTTGTTCACAGCGGCTGAAAGGCAGTGGCGCGCCCATCCTTCTCTCTCTCTCTCTCTCTCCTTCCTTCTCCCTCTCTCTGTCTCTCTCTCTCAAAAATAAAATGAAAGAAAGTTTTCTGTGCCTTAAAAAATATTGTTTGCTTGCTAGAAATTCAAATATAACTGAGCTTCCTGCATGTGTATGTGATAATTCTCACAAACTTACTAGTTTGATAAAGATTCTCTCAAGAATTAAGACTCGGTTTTGTAATTTCCAAGCTCTGTAGCTCGGACTCCAGCACACACTAGGTATTTAGGCCATGTATCAGGCAACACTGGGTCAGGTTTGGAATGGACGTGCTAAGCTATCAGCTTTAGGGATGATCCATCCAAAGTCCTCTCCAAATGCGCTGAGGATTCCTTTCTTTCTAGCTCCTGAGACAGTGTAGTAGCTTGGGAGGCAGGCATTCCTGTGGGTTCATGCGTTAGCTAAATATTTTAGACCACAATTATTTACCTGAAATTTTCTTTTAGTGTCAGGGATTCAACCCAGGGCCTCACACATCCTGGGCAGAGGTACTACGAGTGAGCTACACTATTAGTCCTGGAACTGTTTCATGAGGGATTATACATACAACAGACTGTTGAATGTATTCATGTTTTGGATGTATGCACACATGATGATCTTAAAGAAAGCTGTGTTTCAGTTCTCAAAATACTCTGACTTTTATAAAGATAGCAAAGTTTCTCGTGAGATCTGGAGCAGTACCCTGTAATTACACATTAGCACTTTTGTAGCTACACTTAAGAATATTCAACATTTGCGCCGGGCGTGGTGGCGCATGCCTTTAATCCCAGCACTCGGGAGGCAGAGGTAGGAGGATTGCCATGAGTTCAAGGCCACCCTGAGACTCCATAGTGAATTCCAGGTCAGCCTGGGCTAGAGTGAGAACCTATCTCAAAAAACCAAAAGAAAAAAAGAATATTCAACATTAGGGATGGCTTAGCAGTTAAGGCATTTGCCTGCAAAGCCAAAAGACCCAGGTTTAATTCCCCAAGATCCACACTAGCCAGATGCACAAGGGGGCACATGCGTCTGGAGTTTGTTTGCAGTGGCTGGAGACCCTGGTGCGCCCATTCTCTCTCTCTCTCTCTTTGTGAAATAAATAAATTAATAAATTAATTAATTAAATTAATAAATGAATACAATTAAAACAAATGAGAAAACAAAGAATATTCAACATTACAGAACACTTTCTTCCTTAAAAACTTTCATATTTCCTTTGTCTGATAAGGGATGCATAGGTATAGTTCTCTGTTTCTTCACTTCCATGGTACAAAGTTTGATGCAATCTGACCTATATCCTCATGATTTAGGCTGTGAAAGTCTTCTTCAGTTTTGTGTTTTGTATAACAGTTTTTAAATTTCAGAATTCAATAGTGTAACAACCTTGAAAAATCCAATTTTATATGTCATTTAAGCCTTCTATATTAATGTTGAATCATGTTTTTTGCCTTCATCTGCAATAAAAGTCAAAATTTAAAAAAAAAACTCAGATTTATGAACTGTTACCAGAGGAAATATTTATGTGAATGAACGGGTACTCACTTCTGTTTCTTTCTGAGGACTACTTTTCATTGGTTTTGACATTTTACTCATACAATTAGTGGATGTTTAGCATATAAAAATGGGCAAATCCAGACACCAATGACTTATGTGATGAAGTAGCCATCAGAAAAAAAAATAATCATAACCCCATCTGGAATCCTGTTGACTTAATCCCCAAATCCCATGATGTCATCCTACTTCCTCCAGCCAGGGAGCTGACTTTGAAATGTAAGAAAGCGGGAAGGGAAGGGCTGGTCCCTTCTGAACCCTAACTGTGACCTGGCACATGCTTTGGACTTGGGGGGCATTAACACGTCTAGAAGAATCTGAGCCTGGCTCCCTGTCTTCCCCTGGTCCTAAGGAAGGATGGGGAGGAAGTAACAGGTACATTGGCAAGGCCACAATAGGGAATCAAATTTAACCATCTAGTATACAATCATGTATGGTAGAAAAGTTGGGATAGCAGAGTTTCAGCTTTCATTCAGGAATATGTTGTATGGAGAGTGACCTAAGTTTTAGGTTTTAGTTTATAGTTAAGTGTGTTGAGCTGTAAAGTGTGTAGTGTCTATGAAGACCCAAAATAACTGTCGTCAAAGGAAAGGATGGTTTGAGACTTATGACCACGATCAGGGGAATGGAAAGACAAGCATATGAAATTGGTGCCTTTTCCCTAAACTTCTTAGTTGACACCAGCCCAAATGACATTCTGATTTCCGGCACACTAAGAAACAGGAATGATACGCAGGTAACCTAAAAACAAAGTTAAACAACTAGTCTTAGCTTTGAATATTTAATGTCATCAGAAACTGATAAAGATGGACAGAAAGCCTACACTACAAATGTCTTGACTTCCTCAGCAGTTGCCCCAAGTCAAGCTTTTGCCCGTGAAGTGCAGAGGGCAGCAGCGAGGAAAGCCAAGGAGATCCACAACCTTTCCAAACCCACCCGGGGCTCTGGGGCTCCGGCTGCTGGCAGGCCCCTCTACTCAGCCACCAAGGTAACAATGTGGTTACTGCCCTAGACAACACAGCACAACACACAGGAGACATTTAACTCAGTGTCACATGGGAACAAAATGAACGTGGCTCCTTGGGGGCAGTGACAGACCAGTCCAGATAGCCACTGCAAACATGTTCAATACATAAATTATAGAATACCTTGTCTATATTTATCCTGTTTATATAATTATGCCCACAGGATATATTTTATATGGTAATATGTAATAAATAGTAATAGTAGTAAATAGCAAGGATGTATAATTTATATATATGTACGTTTAAATATGTAAATATATAATTATTAATAATTAAATATTATATAATTTATAAACATAAATTATATAGTAATATAAATATCATATAATTTATAAACATAAATTATATAGTAATATAAATATTATATAATATATGTAACAATATAAATTATACAATAATAATATTAAATATATAAATATATGTTTAAATACATAAAATAAAATCATGCCATGTACCCAAATCAGGTAAAAGAAAATAATATGACCAATCTAAGTCAAGGAAACATCATCAATTATGTCAACATTTGAACATCAAGGTGTTATTAGACCTTTTTTTTCCTATGCTTTGAGGTCCTGTGCGCAAAAAAAAAAAAAAAAACTAGGACAGGATCACGGGATGTGCTACGAACATCTGAACTGCAGCTTGACTGCTAGGGAAATCTTTGGTGTATGTGTAGGGGCGGCTTTGCCTTTCTCATTCTCCACTTTGTATCTGAGTGCAGCAACAGGTGTACGGATAGGGAAATGTGATCCAAAAGGCCACAGGTCACTTCCGCCTTCTGTCTTACGCTCCAGCTTGCTTGGCAGTGTGACTGCAGGCCCCTGGCATGCGCACTTGGGCAGCCCATCCCAGCTGTCCCAACACTTGGCTACATGTAGTTTTCTAGCAGGTGTTTGGCACAGAGCATTTCATCATGCCCAGCCCAGGCTGGCCGTTAGCAGGCAAGTCCAAGGACAATATTTCCAAGGCACACTGTGCAGTATTTTGGCACCTACTCCAGGCTGCATAAACAGGAGGTCACGGCGCTTCCTCTACCTCTCTGGCGAGAGAGGGAAATAAATTATCCAACAATCCAAACAAATGTAAATTATTAAATATGATATGTAAGAGGACTACAAGAATAACAGAGAATGTCATCTCAACTAGAAAATCCTGGGAAGGCTTTTACGAAAACTGACAGAGCGAAATTGCAGTCTGAAAGAGAGGAACAAGATGTGGGGAAGGGAGTTCCAGGCAGGGGAAGGATGGATTTCAGAACAAACAGAGAGAAGGCCATGCATGGTGAGAGTGGTGTGAAAATGGGCAAGGTGGTGGCAGATCCCAGTGAGGAACACAGGTTTTTATAAAGTACGGACAGACAAAGCAGAATGCAACATCTCACCGCATTTCATTCACCTAACAGAATTCTCGGCTCTCATTTCTATTTTTTTTTTAATTACCATGGCTTCTGTGAAGAGAATGAACTGATAGGGAAAAAGTCAAAAAGGGATCAGGAAGTATTTTAATGAATTCAGGGAGAATGCATTTAGGGGAGATGTAAAGACACTGACACAATTGAGAAATACTTCAGCTATTAACTTATGTGATGGAAAAGAGCATCAAGATGACTTTCAGGTTTTTGCCTGAACACACAGATGAACAGAGATGAAATTTCTTGGATTTGGACAACCAGGAGATGTATGTGGAAGGTTGTAAATGTATACTGAGGGTTGAGTAGGAGATCAAGAGTTCAGTTGTTAGTGCAATAGTGGCACATCTGTTATGGGAAAGCTAACTGCTCTCTGATTGGACAGGAGGCCTGTTCCATGGGAAGGAATACATACCTGGTGCTGAAAACCTAGTCAAAAGCCTATGGCAGGGGATGTCATGAGCCTTAGGGGCATAATGCCTGCTGTTATCTGGCTAAATGCATATAGGATGCCCACCAAACTAAATTGCCCTGTCAGCATTAAAAAAATGTTTATACCCATATATTAATGTTACTTTCACTTGTGGTTAGAGAAGCTTCTCTTTTTAGATGGTAGTGACCACTGGGGTGACTCAAAAGTAATCATAGTGCAGAGAAGAAGTGACAGTGGAGGGCTGGAGAAGATTGCTTAGTGGTTAAGGCGTTTGCCTGAAAGCCAAAGGACCAGGTTCGATTCCCCAGGACCCATGTTTGCCAAATGCACAAGGAGGTGCACGCATCTGGAGTTCGTTTGCAGTGGCTGGAGGCCCTGGCACGCCCACTCTCTCTGTCTCTCTGTCCCTCTTTCTCTGTCAAATAAATAAAAATAAAATATTTTTTTAAAGCTTACAGGAAAGAGCTCAGTTGTATGTTCAGCTGAAAACACCTATGAAATATCTTTGTAGAGATGTCAGGTGGATTCCAGGATGTAAGTGAGAAGTTCAAAAATGAGACATGACTCTGACAGTCACCTGCATATTCAGCTTATTTATAGTCACAACTGTAAAGAGGGCAGGAGTACAAGAACTGGGTTCAGATCACAGAGGACTACCAGAGAGATAAGAATAAGAGATGGAAAGCAGGTAAGATCTACAGGGCCAAAAATGTGGGAGAGGAAGAAATTTCAAGGGAAAAGAAATGTCCGCTGTGTTGAATGATCCCCAGGAGTTTGATCACAAGAGTCCTGAAACATATCCAATGGGCTTGAAAACAGTGAGGTGTTTAGGAGTGTTAAGAGGAGAAAACCAATAATGAAGTGGAGCTGGAATGGGTAGGGTGGTTAATTTGCAAATGAAGAAGAGACATAGGGTACTCATAAAATGGTTTGAGAAGTTTATTGTGATGAGATAAGGTATCCATTTGTTTATTTGAAGGAGGTAAGATTCAAAAACAGTAATGATGACGTTCTGACTGTCAAGTCTCAGTAAGCTGGCAGGGCTCGTGCAGAAAGACTGAAGAGGGGCTGGAGAGATGGCTTAGCGGTTAAGTGCTTGCCTGTGAAGCCTAAGGACCCCAGGTTCGAGGCTTGATTCCCCAGGACCCACATTAGCCAGATGCACAAGGGGGTACACGCATCTGGAGTTCGTTTGCAGTGGCTGGAAGCCCTGGCACGCCCATTCTCTTTCTCTCTCTCTATCTGCCTCTTTCTCTCTCTGTCTGTCGCTCTCAAATAAATAAATAAAAATAAAAATAAAAGAAAGACTGAAGAGAAGGTGGGACGAGAAGGGCCTTGGAGCGTATCCAAAAGGATGGGTCTTTGATGGGAAGAGAGAACCTTCCTTAGATGAGAGAACACTGAGTGCTTCCAACTTCTTACTGGGGCAGGTGGTGAAAGCCAGGAAGAGGCAAATGGGCCACAGGTTTAAACAGAGAAAAGTAAGCAGTTACCGTGTTGTAGATGAGCAGAGAGCGCTTATTTGTGAGATAGACGAGGCTGCTGAGTGCTATCTCAGTTGGCCTATCAAGCACACTAGTACGTAGCAGGATCTTCCTTCCCTTTGCTTCTGTTTCCCTTACCCTCATTTGGACTCCACACCCTGAGCTAGTTTCTGCCATTTTCCACACCACAATTGCACTTGCCAAGACCAACTAATAACCTAACATCTGCCTAATCTGGTCTCTACTTCATGCCCTGAAGTCCTCTCTCCTTGGGTGGCTTCTAGACCAGGGATGGATGGGACGTAGAGTCTTGGCTCATTTCTGCCCATGTTCCTGGGATTCCTGCTTGATCTTAGGTCTGAAGAACATAGCACAGTGTTTTCCTGGGAGTCAGACTCAGCATTGGAACAACTTGCTTTACTGTTGTGTCTGAAGCTGACGACAGACCAGCAAGATGTGCAGGCTATGCCACAGGTGACAATACAGACATAAGAATCACGTGGTGCGGGCGGCAGAGGGTGCACAGGGAATGCGACGCTGTGCTCATGTCCTGTGGGGTTCCAACATGACATGAGTAGCAACAGATTTATACAGTATGACTTAATTAGTCCTTTTTAATAGTGAAATACTAACTTTACCTAAATAAGACATCTGGTGCCTCCCACAAAAGCTTCTGGCTGTATCAGCGCAGTCTTTGAAAAAGATCAGCCACGAACTCAGTCTTCCTCTGCCTCTGGTTTAGACCATCAATCCCTTGATTTGGTCGGGAGCTTTGAAAGACAAATCGGCCCGCACTATCCAAATAGGATCTTTACTAGCTCAAAGGTTGGCAATGGAATGAGCATAAAGTTTCACATGAACAGGCTGTGTGGATTGATTCTGACATGCAGGAAATTAGGAAAGTGAAGTGCAGCCTTGAAGCCAGCCTCCACTTCCAACAACATTATTCTGAGCTCATTCGTTGGAACCCAGATCACATGCCTTACTTATTTACACGTTCCAAACAAACGAGCGCCTGAAAAGGAAGTCACACTCAGTGGTAGTTCTTCCCACACAAGAACACCAGGGCTTACTCCAAAGGAAACCTTTTCTCTTTTGCTCTCCTCAGTAAAGAACGTGATAGGCAGGAAAGAACGCAATAAAGCTCATTTGCTTTTTGCTAGCCCAAATCAGACTTTTATTTGCAATTTTAAGTTCAGTGCAGCTGTAAGGAAGTCACAACGGAAGTGGAATGTATAATATTTCTAAGAAGGGGGACAACTTGTAAACTGATGAGTCCACACCCTGAATTCGAAATTCTGAAAGTAGTTTTCCTTGCTTTCCCTTCTGGCTGTCAGCTAACATTCAAGTCAAGCCCTGAACTACACAACAAGACCTTGTCCAAGCCAAAGGGTCACCTACGGCTTGTAGGCGTTTGGTCACTTGGCAGTGTGTGAGGCCTCCCCTGGAAATTCAACCCTCTATTTTTATTTTATTTTGAAGAGCAGTGTAATGACACTGGAGACAAGGCAAGGTAGGAGAGATGAATGGAAGCCATCCATCTTATGGATAAACAGAGAAACAAAAAGAAAACAAGGCAGCTCTGTTTGAAGACAGTCATCAAACTTACAGGATAGCTGCAATAGACAAACTCGGTATATGCTAAAGACGGAATCAGGAGACAAGAAAGGCCGGGGGGAAGAAAGCAACCTGCTCGTGTCAGTAGGATCACACTGCCATGAAATACTGACTTTCCCAGCCTCAGCTGCCCAGTACCTGACAGCTCTTAGTCTCTGACAACATCGGATCTTAGGACTTTTCGCTAGTGCCATATTCTCCAGGAACATGACATGCACATTCAAAACCACTGTCATTTCACTTAACATTTAAATTCCATCAATGACCCCACCTTTGCCCACAAAAAAAATCATATTGCAATATAATTTCCTTTTACCTTGGTCTTCTCACCAACAATGTTCTTCTCCAGTTCTGCTATCTTCCGGTTTAGATGATCCAAGATCTTCTTCTCCTTCATGAGTTCGGTTGTCTCAGATTTCTCCTCTCCATCCAAAAGGGCGCATTCCATATCCAGCTAAGGACACAAAAGAAAACTCAGAAGCACTTCACCGTCAGGAACTTTCTCCAGTGCGCGTGGGAGAGATGTGCACTTAACGGCGGGAATTTCAAAAAAGAAAGCCTTACTGACCAGCCAGATTGTGGGGCACACAGACCCCCACGTGAGACGTGGGGTTCCTACTTAGTAACCTGCAGAGCCCAGAATGTACCTGCCAGGAAAACTAGTTACTGGGTCATTCCATCTCTCTAGCACAACCTCTTTTCTGCCCTCTTCTCAGGGACGTTTGTTTCTTTGCTGCGACGCTGGCTCAAGGGCACAGGCCGTGTTGGGAACAGCTGCCTCTGGCCCTGGTGTATGAGGAGTGAAAGTTACTGCGCGCAAGTTCCGAATTCCTAGGGGATCTCAGGGGGGTGCGCAAGATGACAGGTGAGCAGTCCCTTGCCGCATGCACGGGACTATTGGTACCGCCTGTGAATAATAACGAGACACAAGCTGGGATCCCTGCCCCCAGGCACAACCACAGGCTCACTAAAACCGGCCACTATTTTCTATGACAGTCATGAGGGCACATGTGCCGCCTGTTTGCTAATCGCTAGGAAGCTGGGGTTTTATTCATTCGTGGGTGAATCCCTTCATAGTGCGTACACGAGGACCATCTCATAGTAAGAATGCTCAGGAAATGTTCGTTGGATCTGAACTTGAACCCTTAGATACAGGGAGCTATAGCTAACAAACTCTGTTATCAGAAAGAATGTATCGTGCTAGTTAAAACAAATTTGGCTAGACTTTCATGTCTGTTTTCCTTTTTTTTTTTTGATTAAATATATACTTTATTAGAAATAATACCCCCCAAACCACAGCAATTATGAAAAAGATTCTGCTTCAGTTATTAGCAAACATGGCCTCAAAGCATTGCTTGTCTTTTTGGTTTTTTCACAGTAGGGTCTCTCTAGCTCAGGCTGACCTGGAATGCACTCTGTATTCTCAGGGTGGCCTCGAACTCACAGTGATTATGCCTGTTTTCTTTTCTGATGGCTTAATATGTCTATGGCACCTAACTATTACGCATGGTGCCCACTAGTTGTTCATGTTCATAACTCTACTGTGCCATAATAACCATAAATATTCTAAAAATATTTTAAATATTTTAAATATTCTAAATATTCTAAAAATATTTTTTATTTTTATTTATTTATTTGAGAGAGAGAGAGATACAGAAATAGGCAGGTAGAGAGAGGGAGACAGAATGGGCACACCAGAGCCTCCAGCCACTGCAAATGAACTCCAGACGCGTGCACCCCCTTGTGCATCTGGCTAACGTGGGTCCTGGGGAGTTGAACCGGGATCCTTTGGCTTTGCAGGCAAAGGCCTTAACTGCTAAGCCATCGCTCTAGCCCAATAACCAGAAACGTTTTTAAAGCTAATGGGGAAAAAGGAAAAAGGAAAAAGGAAAAGGAAAAGATACGAAATGAGCTTATACCTCTCTGGAAGATTCGTCCATTTGGTCATTTATGTCTTTAATTTTTTGTTCAAGCTCCTCAAGGTTGTTCAGAATCACTATCCGGGTGTCTTCCATTGCAGCTAACTCTTGATTCCTCTGTTCCTCACTCATAACCTCTGGGGTCTGCGATTAAACAGCACAGAAATGGGTTATTCTAAAATTCCCACATCTGACTTATAAACCAGCTCTATGCCTAGTGTTTCCCAGTCTCCATGTCCACATGTGTTGTAGAAAGCCTGCCTTGGACTGTCGCATGGGAACACTGATGCTTTTTGCCTTGGAGGCTACTCCATCCTGTGTACGCAGTTGCATTTCTAGATGACCTCCAACAAACCAGCCTCAGTTTACAAACTCGCATCCCTCCACAGCTCAGACAACTGGGCGGCTCTACAGTGTGCTGAAGCTCAGTGCCGCGGGAACTGGAAGGAAGACAAGACTTGTGTCATCTTCCGCTGGGATGTCTCGGCCTCCTGTGACTTGCTCACAAACTCCATCTGCACATGGCTAGCCGTGCTCTGATCTCACGGCTTGGACTAACTGCAAAGGAGCATTCGTGTCCATTTATTCCACTACCAATGAAGTTGGGCATCAGTTTTGCTGTTGTTTGTTTCCAGAACAAGGGCCTATCAGCTGGGTGATAAACCCCAACATGGTTCATTCAGCATTCAGTTCTACTCACTGTCATCTTACTGTTTGTTTTGTTTTGTTTTGAGATAGGGTCTCACTCTAGCCCAGGCTGACCTGGAATTCACTATGTAGTATCAGGATGGCATCAAACTCACAGCGATCCTCCTACCTCTGCCTCCAGAGTGCTGGGATTAAAGACGTGCGCCACCACGCCCGGCTTTCTTTGACTTTTGTCTTAGTGCAGCAATTACTGTCCTTATCATATAGACCTTCTTCCTAGAGAATGCTTAAGACATTAATAGTATAGGTGGCCTTTAATCCCAGCACTCAGGAGGCAGAGGTAGGAGGATCACCATGAGTTCGAGGCCACCCTGAGACTCCATAGTGAATTCCAGGTCAGCCTGGGCTAGAGTGAGACCCTACCTCGAAAAACCAAAAAAAAAAAAAAAAAAAAAAAAAATAGTATAGGTGGATTTTGTGATGGAAAATAATAGAATGGTGACCACCATTTATTTGAAACCCTAGTTCCTTAGCAAGGAAAGAGAATGTCAAAAACAAATGAAGTGACAGGGGAACACTTAAGAGTTTTGACCACTTGCTACAAAGGCTCAAGGAAGACAGGAATGCTGTAGATTACACACACAGCCCCACATGACCTACAGTTGAAAACGAGAATGGCAGGAGTTGAAAGAAGCAAAGCTGCCTTTCTCCGGAATTTCAGACGAGCTATCTTGTGTGGGAGATGGAGCTGGGTCTTTCTGGAAGGCAAGAGACTATATCTTTTTATTTTTAAAATTTTTTTTGTTTTTATTTATTTATTTGAGAGTGACAGAGAGAGGAAGAGGCAGATAGAGACAGAGAGAGAATGTGAGTGCCAGGGCTTCCAGCCACTGCAAACGAACTCCAGACGTGTGCGCCCCCTTGTGCATCTGGCTAATGTGGGTCCTGGGGAATCGAGCCTCGAACCAGGGTCCTTAGGCTTCACAGTCAAGTGCTTAACTACTAAGCCATCTCTCCAGCCCCAAGAGACTATATCTTTTTAGAAAAAGTATTACCAGATAAGAAAGTCAATGAATGGATAATCCCACAATTAGGAATTGCAAACAGGGACTAGCTGAGCGAATAAAGAGCTTGTTGGCAAGTGCGAGGCCCAGAGTCTGGGTGCCCAGCACAGACATAAATGGTGGTGGGCACAGTGGGCATCTTGAACCCCAGCACTTAGTAGGAGGAAATAAGGGGGTCCCAGGACAAGTGGCTAGTGGGACTCAACTGACTTTGGGCTCAAGTGAGAGACTGAGAGACCCTGCCTCAGTAAATTAGGAGGAAAGCAATGAAAAAATACACCCGATGTCAACCTCTGGTCTGCACATGCACATATGTGATCTTGCAGCCCCACACACTTGTGCGTCCACAATGTTCAAGCATATACACATACATATGTGAAAGAGAAAAAAATGAAAATAGCAACCTGGTAAAACACGCCTGTGACCCTAGTACTTAAGATGCGAAAAAGGAGGATTATCAAAAGTTCAAGGCCAACCTGGTCTACACAGCAAGATCCAGGTCAGCCAAGGTATGCCCAGACCATGTCTCAAAAAAAAAAAAAAAAAAGCAAAAAAGAGGGATGGAGAGATTGCTTAGCAGTTAACGTGCTTGCCTACAAAGTCTAAGGACCCAGGTTTGTTTCTCCAGAACCCACATAAGCCAGATGCACATAGTGGTGCATGTGTTTGGAATTCATTTGCAGTGGCTAGAGGCCCTGGTGTGCCCATTCTCTCTCTCTCTCATCAAATGAATAAAAATACTTTTTTTTTAAAAGAACACTCAGATTAACCAAAGAAGCCATTGCAATTCAGCATACCTCACTGGGTTCATTTAATCTATTTTCTAATCCTAATAATAACTTAAAGAAAATGTCTCTCAGGTCGCAGTCTACATTCTTTCCTCAGATCTTCTATTCCTCTGTCCTATCTTGCAGCTCCACAAGGAGATTCAATGATTAAGAGCTAGCATCTCAGGTTGGTTAGGAAAAAGGTGCATGTCCTTCCAGGCTTTGACTGACACTTAGTGCTTTAATTGTCCTCTCAGACCCAGTATCTTTTCAGCCAGCAAAACAACTGCTGACCTTTGTATGATGAACAATGAGGTTTATTGTCTGCATTCTCAGGTGCTGCTGTAGGCCAGGAGGAATGCCTGTAACAGCGAGTGGCATTCCAAAATCACTGCCCAGTAATCTGAGCAGGAAAGCCCCTGAAGGCCAGTATCCTGTTGGGTCAACAGTACATATTAGGTTTCCATTTCCAACACCATTTAAAAATATCTCTCTCAGTGGTGGAAGCAAAGCATTAAGAAAAGACGAAACAACGGAACACTCTATAAACTGTCTGCTCTGTGGGTAAGGGAGTGAAGATAATTCATAGACATTCTAAGTCTCTGCATAACCCAAAGCTTTTATATAAAGTTTGTCATAATCATAATGAGGATAATGGAGGGATTAATAGATAACAGGCTATTCATAGCAATAATTGCCAATGAATAGATGACTATGAAAAATTTTGGTTGCTACAAATCAAAAAACAATATTCAAGAGGTGTTCTAAATGCTTGGTGACAGAATGAAATGAAAATATTATAACCTCATTATTAATCAAATGAAGAAAACCCCAGATAGAGGACCAAAGTATGGCAGCCACTTAATAGCTTTAATTTTATGAAGACAAAGAAAGTGAAATTTTAAACATAACGCCCTTCATATTAATTTGTTTTTTTTTAAATAGTAACAGATAGAAATCTACTGATAAAAGTGGCATGTTTTAGTAAGCACATTACACATGTATTCTTTTTTTTTAATGTCTTTTTTGAGGTAACTTGGTTCATACAGAAAAAAAGGAGAGAAGGTAGGGACAAGACCTGCTTCCAATTTTTTTTTTTTCTGGTAGTCTTGCAACCAAAGGAACTTATGGGATACAGGGAGTTTAACCGTAGATAGAGAAATTACCAAACAGCTACAGTCAATAGCTTCCCTCAAGCCAGCTTTTGGCTCAGGTGGTGATAGATTTTCAAAAAAGGCCATTAATAGCCAGGCTTGGTGGCACACGCCTTTAATCCCAGCACTCAGGAGGCAGAGGTAGGAGGATCACCGTGAGTTCGAGGGCACCCTGAGACTCCATAGTTAATTCCAGGTCAGCCTGAGCTAGAGTGAGACCCTATCTTGAAAAACCAAAAAAAAAAAAAAAAAAAAAAGCTATTAAAATAAACTTATTTCCAACATCTTGTGCATATTTAAATGGTAGATAAAGTATGTTCCAGACTGGTAAATCTCATGTTTCCTTAATATCATTAAATTCTTTTCATAGGTAAATACAGTTAGGATGTTTTTCACCTTCCTTTCTATCCCGGTTATCACTAAATTGATTAATAAACACTATACCTTGTTAAGCAAAGAATCTAGGGTGGAGGTTATCAGGAGAGGAAGAGCATCTAAAATAAACGAATAAAATACAAACTGTTTGACCTAGCAACCCCCCCCCCATAAGTTATTCAACAGATACACTGGTTCAAGTGTAAAAATATATATCCTAGAAGCTGACTGCATATGGATTTTCTTAGCAAAAATTGAAAACTATTTTCATGATAGCTGCACCTAACCCTGACCCTAAACCATAAGGGAAAAGCAAATCATAATTACCCTGAGATTTCACCTCACCCCAGTCAAAATGGCTGCCATCAAGAAAACAATTGAAGCCAGGCATGGTGGCGCATGCCTTTAATCCCAGCACTCGGGAGGCAGAGGTAGGAGGATCGCCATGAGTTCAAGGCCACCCTGAGACTATATAGTGAATTCCAGGTCAGCCTGGACTAGAGTGAGACCCTACCTCGAAAAAAAAAAAAATGATGAGGAGGATGTGGTAGGGGGATGAGACGGAAGGAAGCCTTTTAATACTGCTGGTGGAAATGTATTTACTTAAGCAACCTTGGAAATGTATGGAAGTTCCTCAAAAGATTACAAACAGAATTTGCATATGATCCAGCACTGCCACTCCTGGGTGTTTATGTGAAAGAATCTAAATCAGCATAACATAGATAATATGTATGTAATACAGACAATATATAATAATAAAGTATACAGATAGCTGTACGTCTATGTAGCTAAGTTATGGAATCTGCCTAGGTGATCATCAACAGATGAAAACATAAAGAAGATGTGTTATATACAAGGTGGAGAAGAATTTGGGCAAAAATAAGGATGAGATCAGGTCATTAGCAGGACAGAGGATGAAACTGGCGATCGACATGCTAAGTGGGACAAACCAATCTTACAAAGGCAGTTATCATATGTTTTTCTCATATGTGGGACTGGGGTATATAGTTTTTTTTTGTTTGTTTGTTTTAATTTGCGTGTGCTTATGTGAATGGGTGTGCACATACCATGTGGCACATGCGTGGAGGTCAGGGGACAACCTCAGAGTATTAGCCCTCTTTCTTTTCTCCTTTCCTCCCTTCCTCCCTCCCTCCCTCCCTCCCTCCTTCCTTCCTTTCATTCTCTTTTCTTGTCCTCTCTCCTTTCTTTTCACTCTCCCTTCCTCCCTTCCTTTCTTCCTCCCTCCCTTCTTTTCTTTCCGAGGTAGGGTCTCACTCTAGTTCAGGCTGACCTGGAATTCACTATGGAGTCTCAGGGTGGCTTCGAACTCTCGGCAATCCTCCTACCTCTGCCTCCTGAGTGCTAGGATTAAAGGCATGCGCCACCACGCCCGGCTCCTTTCTTTCTTTCTAGAGAGACTTTTGTTATTTTTCCCCTGGGAACAGGAGAGTAGCAGGCTCAGGAGCTTTGGAAGGGCTTTTCTGCACACCCTACCTCCCACTGCCTTAGGCACGCTGACATTTAACATCACGTCACTTCGTGTGCAGACTTACCCGAGTGATGGGCATCCCCACTCCTGTTGGCAGGCTTGTAGAACAAATGACGTTAACCCCTGAACCATCTCCCCAGCCTCCGGGGGCATGAAAGCAGGGTGGGGACTATTACGGACGAGGAATGAGACAAGCGGGCAAGGCAGGGCAGATTAAGAGAAAAGTGTCATAGAGGGGTGAATATGATCAATTACATCACGTGCATCGATGGGATGGTCATAATGAAACTTACTTTGCCTAATCAATATAGGCTAATAACAATAAAGAATCCAATGGACCATAAAATTGCCACTGGAATTCTGAAGAAATAGGCACTGATATGCAAAGATGGGGAAATGTGAGGAGTGTATCAATAAGACTAGGACGTCAGGCAGGCCACTTGCCTACGCTTAGCCATGCTTGGGCTGAGAGAGGCAGCTGAAGGGAAACTTCCTCTGCTTCTTAGTGCTGTCACATTGTCACTTGTCACTTATTAGTAACCACCCTAGCCTGTTGCTCCTTGTCCAGCTAATTACTTCTTCAATCCAAGTTTCACTACAAACATTCAAGAAAAAAAAAAAAAAAAAAAAGCCTGGCGAGGTGGCGCACGCATTTAATCCCAGTACTTGGGAGGCAGAGATAGGAGTATTGCTGTGAGTTCGAGGCCACCCTGAGACTACAGAGTGAATTCCAGGTCAGCCTGAGCTACAGTGAGACCCTACCTCGAATAAACAAACAAACAAACAAACAAACAAACAAACAAAGAGTGTGTTAGGATCTCTACTTTCCCCTGTTAAATGAGCCTAGACCCGGGCTGGAAAGATGACTTAGCAGTTAAGTTATTTTCCTGGGAAGCCTAAGGACCCAGGTTCTATTCCCCAGTGCCCATGCAAGCCAGATGCACAAGGTGGTACATGTATATGGAGTTATTTTGTAGTGGTTGGAGGCCCTGGTGCATCCATTCTCTCTATCTGCCTCCTCTTCTTTCCTTCTCCTTCTCAAGTAAATAAATTACATATATATCAGCCAAGCCCCAAGCCCAAGCCCTGGTCTTGCTCCCCCGCATTACCTTGGGTAGGATACTTAGGTAGGAGGACTCGCTGGATGCTTTCGGGAAGGTGGTGGGGGGAGGTGGGGGGCTCCTGGTGAGGTTGTCCATCAGGTCATCATTCCTGCTGCTGCTCCTGGGGCCCAGGAAGCTGCTGTTGGTCTGACGGAGGCCTCCAAAGCCTGCCAGGTCGGCATCCTGGACAGAGCCCTTCCGGTGGCACCTGTACCTGGCATCCGGGCACCCCAGGGCTTCCTCAAACACAGACTCCTCGTCGGACAGCTGCAGCTTCTCGAGCTCTTGGTTGATCCTCTGGACATCGGCCACGGTGGTGCCGGCGGACAGGCGGCATCTGTCGTGCTTCGTGTACTCAGCACACAGGCTGAGGATGGTGTCCAGCCGCTGTCGCTCCTGCAGCCCAGAGAGGAGGAAGCGAGGTCAGCGAGGGTGACCGGGATGGCCACTCCAGACAGACAGACTGCAGAGAGCGTGCTCTCCTTCCCACATCAGCCACGGTGCCTCGTGTTTTCGTTGTTGTTTTGGGGTTTGGTTATAACGTCCTTCCAAATGCATGGCCCGGGAGCTACAATCCTCCTGCCTCAGCCTCCGGGAGGTTGGGATCACAGGCCTGCACTACCTGCCTGGCTTCCATGACTGTTTCTGGATGCATTTAAGGATCCAGATGAAACTGTCTGCTGCCCTCATTTCCTCTTAGATTCAAAGCAGACTCCCTTTTACCAGTATATCCCAGGGCTGATTCTAGCATATGCCAGCAACCAGTAAGCCTTCTCTTGATTTAGCAAACCCCTGAACCCTTCCAAGATTGTGAAAATCTCCATTTCCTATCCATCCTTTCCCTTGCCTTCTATTTATTTCTTCTATCTACTTTCAACAATCGTTAGCTCTCTCACCATGTCTACTTATATTACCTCTCTAACTTCCTATAGAAATGTATTTTCACAAAGAGGAACAAAAAAAGATCCTTAGAAGGTCTTAGTTTACAAGTTGTCTATGTCTTCTTTTTATTTTTCTCCTTCAAATAATTTAAAAGTTACAAAATTTTTAAATGTCTGGTCACCATGTAAAAAGTTTTCTTCTCTAGATTCTCATATGAATAAAATTATCAAAAAGTACAAATGTAGCATTAAAATAAAGAACATTTCTTTCAAAAACAGACGGGAGGACATCAATAGGCTCAAACCTTGAAATCATTAAACATCTGATTCATTGAACTGGAAAATAAAAAGATAATGTATTGGCTTAAAAAGCAATGTATAGGCCTGATGTCTATAATTGTACCATTAACTGGCCCCTCACCAGATTCCATATGCAAAACACAGACATGTTTGACTTTGATTAAATTAACTACACATTTAAGAGCGACAGGAAATAATTTAAAAAATAGCTCTCTTAAGCCTAGACAGAATTTTTTGGGGTGGGGATCCTCCACATCTTTACTCTTCACATTAATTCCAATGCCAGTGTGAACACAAGTCCACAGACAAGTACCGTTTCTTGTGATTACATTTGACCACATTGAAAAGAGACTTCGAAAGCCCTCCACAGCAAAACGCTTTACGAACTGCTGATCAGCAATAAAAATAGGAAAACATTAAATACGCTGGGCTGCTGGTTTTCATTCCAGTTGCAGGTAATTTGTGAAGACAAAATCCAGAGACCAGTCTGCATTCGTTGAGGCAATATCAAACAGAAAAAAAATAATCCAATAGTAAGTTTCCATTAAATACATGAATTAAGTGACAAGTTAGAAGTCACTTAAAAGGTATCTGACTTACATGTGTCCTCTGAAGTATCCCCCTCCCCACCAAAGGAGTGATAACTTGATCAAAAAAAAATCCATTGAACTAGTCCCGTGAACTCCCACCTCCCTTTCACTGGCTGCACGTCTGGGCTCCAACTGCAGATCTGTCCTCACGGCCTCTTCCAGGGAAGACATGCATAGCTGCTCCTTCCATCCGGGAGCTCTGGCGCTTTTTAATCTCTGCAGCTGCCACCAGCTGCCAAGCCCTACCCACCTCAGCTTTAGAGGGAGGAAGCAGCATCTACTGCCTCATTTTAAACCTCTCCATCAATAGAGAAAAGTACACAGAAAAATGTGAAAACACCTATGAGGGCATTGGTGAGGAAGGAAAAGGGACAACATGTAGTTTTCCTGTTTTTCCCCCTCCTCAAAGCATGTGTACTATGAAAAGTCCCACTTGTGCTACTATTTAGAGTTCAGTTAAAACATCTAAATTCAGTCTTTATGCATCCTTACAGATCAGAGGATGTACACATCAGCCTTGCCGCCAGTAGCATTCGGGATTATCTGAAAGTTATCAGTTTTCATCTACCCAAAGCTACTTCTGCCTCGACTGGAATCCATAGCAAAATTCCGCCCACATCTCCTTCCCAAAATAGCTTCTTTTGGCTCCAGTGCTGTTGCCTCACTCCAGAGGGAATGGATGGTCGCCGCTATTTCAGACAGCGAGCCACGGTAGTCAAAGGTCTGGCACAGGAAGTTTGGTCTACCGGCACGTGTCTCTGTTCTTACCGCCCCAGCCCCAGCCAACTGGTCTACCGTGAGCGCCGCACGGCACCGCCGCCCGCGGGGCTACCAGCAGCCCAGGCGGTGCCGAGACACACCGGCCCCATGAAAGTGACATCGAGGAAATAGAGACTGATGTCGAGAAGCGCGTCAGAGGGGAGTCTGCAAGGCACGGCAGAAAGCACTTCACGAAGCCTTTTTAGGAGAACTCGGAGCAGAAGCGATGCTCGCTGACTAGGTACTTTTGCATCCTAGCTTCTGGCTCCTTGCTGATCATCACACGAGGATCCTTCATCCTCCAGGCCTGGTCCAAAGCCAAGGCAACTATTCTAGACAAGGCTTCTGAGACTCAGAGGGCTGCATGAGCGCCTATACTGGAAACACAACTGCATGCTGGGGTTGGTCCTGGCACTCAGATGACTAGCGCCCGAGACACACTTTTTCTTGAAGCTTCTTTGCCTTGCAACCTGCAAGACGAGACTGTGAGATCTCCTCTAGTACAGATTTGTAATCTACCAATAAGAAGAATGGCAGCTGCCGGTACAGATGCCCAAGTCATGGTGCCAGGCGATTAGAATGTCAAATTATTTAAAACATATTTTTCTCCCTTCCTATCTCCCTTTCCTCCATCTCCATATCCCACATATTTCAATGGAATCTTTATTTAAGAGACACAGAGAGAAAGAGGTAGATGATAGATAGATAGATAGATAGATAGATAGATAGATAGATAGATGATAGATAGATACATAGATAGATACATAGATAGAATAGATAGATAGATAGATAATAGATAGGTAGAAGAGAGATAGAGAGAATGGGTGCTCCAGGGCTTCCAGCCACTGCAAACAAACTCCATATGCATGCGCCCCCCTTGTGCATCAGGCTTACATGGGTCCTGGGGAATCGAGCCTTGGTCCTTGCACTTTGTAGGCAAGCACCTTAACTGCCATGCCATCTCTCCAGCCCTCAATGGAATCTTCGAAGGGAACATGAGAACTTGGAAAATATACTGGGAAAATTAATCTGCATTTTTCCCCTGGCCGCCCGTCCCCACTTAGAACTGAGAGGGGACACTGCAGACGTAGCTCTATAGGTAGAGTGCTTTCCCTAGCGCACACAAAGGCCAGGGTTCAGTCCGCAGCACTGGACACCACTGGGTGTGGTGGCGTGAGCCTGTAACCTCAGCACCCTGGAGGTGGAGGCAGGAGGGTTAGAGTTCAAAGTCATCTGCAGCGTCAGGTACACAATGAATCTGAGATGAGTCTGGGCTACACAAGACACTGTCTCAAAAAGAAATAGAGTTGCCGGGCGCGGTGGTGCACGCCTTTAATCCCAGCACTTGGGAGGCAGAGGTAGAAGGATCGCTGTGAGTTCGAGGCCACCCTGAGACTACATAGTGAGTTCCAGGTCAGCCTGGGCTAGAGTGAGACCCTACCTCGAGAAACCAAAAAAATAAAATAAAATAAATAAATAAATAAAAATAAAAAAAGAAAGAAAAGAAATAGAGTTGGGGATGGAGTAATAACTTTATTTTTTCACTTTTTAAAACGTTTTTGCTTTATTTTTATTTATTTGAAAGAGACAGACAGAGAGAAAGAGGCAGAGATAGAGAAACAGAGAGACAGAGAGAGAATGGCCTCCAGCCACTGCAAACGAACTCCAAATGCACGCGCCACCTTGTCTCGGCTTACATGGGTCCTGGGAATCAAGCTTTGAACCTGGGTCCTTAGGCTTCACAGGCAAGCGCTTATCTGCTAAGCCATCTCTCCAACCCTACTTTTTTTTTTTTTTTTTACTTTTAAGCTTTCTTTGATCTTCAGAGCAGTGTTTCTGATATTGTCCCATGACAGACTCACAGCCCCCCCCCCCCAGCAGGATGCTAAAATAATCCAGTGCCCTGCAAACCCACATCAGCTGGTCTAGGCCACAGGAATGTAAATATATGGCATAAATTATGACAAAAGGGCTGGAGAGATGGCTTAGCGGTTAAGCACTTGCCTGTGAAGCCTAAGGACCCCAGTTCGAGGCTCGATTCCCCAGGACTCACGTTAGCCAGATGCACAAGGGGGCACATGCGTCTGGAATTCGTTTGCAGTGGCTGGAGGTCCTGGCGCGCCCATTCTCTCTCTCTCTCTCTGCCTCTTTCTCTCTGTCTGTCACTCTCAAATAAATAAATAAAAATAAATTTTAAAAAATTTTTAAAAATTATGACAAAAAATAACTACTGACACATAAGTACAGGTGAATTCATTGTCACATCTTTTTGTTATAATTAAATGTGCTGTCATTATTTCATACAATGTGTCATATTTTAATGGTGTGAGATAATTTAGGTGAAAAGAGTATTTATTTTTCTTTTTTCAAGAGACCTATTTTGACTGATAAATAAGATTTTACTTTTCTCCTTTGTTAATGCTAGGGATTCAAGATCTACGTAATGAATTTAGCAAAACTTTAAGTTACTTAATGCCTAGTGATATGTAAGGGGTAATGGATGAAAAAAGATCATCTTTCTTCATGCACACCTTTAGTCCAATGCATAAAAAACAATCAGTTACAGAAAATAATAACAAAGGCTTAATTTTAAACACGGATTAGGAGCTGGGTGTGGTGGTGCATGTCTTCAATCTTGGCACTTGGGAGGCTCAGGTAGGAGGATCGCCGTGAGTTCCAGGCCAGCCTGAGACTACAGAGTGAATTCAGGTCAGCCTGGGCGAGAGCGATACCCTACCTCGAAAAACCAAACAATGACAAAACATGGATTAGAGACGGAGATGTAGTTCAGTGGTAAAATCCTTGCCGTGCATACATATAGTCCTGGGTTCAAATCTCAGCAAAACACACACATACACACAGTCTCTGGATTTCCATATGAGAGAACAATACACAAAAATCAGAGGAAAAGGGCTAGAGACATGGCATAGTGGTTAAGGCATTTGCCTGCAAAGCCTAAGGACCCAGGGTTGATTTTCCGGGACCACATAAGCCAGATATGCACAAAGTGGTGCGTGTGTCTGGAGCTTGTTTGTAGAGACTGGAGGCCCTGACACACCCATTCTCTCTCCATCTGCCTCTTTCTCTTTTTATCTCTCTTAAATAAATAAATACATACATAAGAGAAAAAAAAAGTTCACTTTTGTCCACAGGGGTTTATATGAATTTGCTTAGTGTGTAAGAAGGGTACTTTTGGGGCTGGAGAGATGGCTTGGTGGTTAAGGCACTTGCCTGCAAAGCCAATGGACCCAGGTTCAACTCCCCTGGACCCATGTAAGCCAGATGCACAAGGTGGTGCATGTATCTGGAGCTTGTTTGCAGTGGCTGGAGGCCCTAGCACACCCATTCTCTCTCTCTCTGCCTCTTTCTCTCTCTCCCTCGCTCGTTCTCCCTCTCAAATAAAATAAATAATAAAATATTTTTTTTAAAAAGAGGGAATTTTTGTGAATAAGTCCCAAGAGCAAGTAGACAGAACTGAGTAATACCACGTGCTTCAGTCATTCTCTCACCGTTGGCACAAAACATCCCGCCAAAAGCAGCTCGTGGGAGGAAAGGATTTATTTTGGCTTACCGTCCTGAGAGAAAGCTCTGTCATGGCAGAAGGCCTGGCATGAGAGCGGCTGGATGGCACTTCTGCCATGGCAGGTGGACAACAGCCGCTGGTGCAGCTTCGCTCCCCCCATGCCCTGGGAGACGATGACGTAAGGGTCCTTTGTAACCCTCCGCACATTGTGCCCCTCCCCATGGCTGTGCCCGAGGCCTTTCTCAGAAACTCGCTACAGATGTGACGATTACGGCTGTCAGGGAGTCGTGTGAGTCCTCCCAGTGAAATATCCGACCTGAGGTGGCTCAGAGAACTCCTGAACCTGCAAGTGCTGTCAGAAGTGAGGAACGCATCGCATGTGGGCAGTGCCCTTAACCGTGTCACTGGTAACTGGCCTTTCCATTTACCCAAACACCACCATGTGTGTGTGTGTGTGTTTAATATCAGTTTAGGACAAATAATCTGATCAATAAGCTATATATAAAAGAAAATTTTGATATTGGTTTGACACATTGTCTTCATGGAATTCATTTTAATATCTAGCTATGAATATGTTATGGACTGCCAGACAAGTCTGTCTTTAGAGCTGTGGTCAAGCAAGCTGCTCTTAGTTTAAGTAGCATGCGTGTGTATGACCGTGAGATGGAATGGGGAAGGGCGTGTGTGAGGAAAGAAGATACAGTGGCTTTGTGTCACTAGGCCTGTGACTGCAGGCTACTCAAGAGTCACTAAAACACTTGACAGGTACTAACTGATCATCAAACTCTTGGTATGTGCAAAAGGCTATTAAAATTGTATATTGTAGACATGTGTTCTCCTCTACAATAACAAATAACCATGTACAAAGGGAGTAAGATATGTGCAAAATACCTAGCACAAGATGTACCACTCAGGGATTCTCAATATTTCACTCTTAAATATACTAAGTACACTGAAATAAATAGACGCAATGCCTAAGCGAGGCCATCCCACTTAAATTCCCTTAACTGCCTTCCTGTATCTCTCTCTGTGGTTCTCTGTCCTTCTATGTACCACATAGAAATTGATTGAAAGTCCAGAATTCTGGACTGGAGAGATGGCTTAGCAGTTAAGGCACATGCCTGTGACGCCTAAGGACCCTGGGTCGATTCTCCAGGTCCCATGTAAGTCGGCTGCACATGGTGGCACATGCATCTGGAGTTCTTTTGCAATGGCTACATGCCCTGATGCGCCCATTCTCACTCACTCTCTCTGTCTGTCTCTAATAAATAAATAAAAAGAAAAATAAAAAAAATTTAAAAAAGAGAAAGTACAGAATTCAGGGCCAGACCTCTGAGTTTGAATCTGGTTCTGAAATTACCTAGGTGGCTCTAGGCAAAAACTTACATTTTTCTATGTTTTAGTTTCTTCATATATAAAACAAGATAACTAGTGTATGTACATTATAGAATTGTGGTGAGATTTCTGCTTTAATGCTACATTAACCTGGGGAAAAAGAAATCTTTTCAACCTCTCAATGTCATCCATTCCTTCTGTCCCCATCAACAGAGGGCAATGGATATTCCCTACAGCACAAAAGGATTAGGTTCTAGGAAAACAAACAAACAAACAAAACCCTCCTGACGTTTATTTTCTCTGCCAGTGCATACATGCTACCCTTGGCATAAAACCTAGGCTGCTATGCACGTTGCACTTGGTTCTGCATTAAACTTCAGAGTTCATGAGGACCCTACCCTACTGAAAACGCACATCATCCAAACACCGGAGGACTTGGGCATTTCCTGCCGTGATGCACACTCAAAGACATTCCACTCCTTCAGGGTCTTCTCGTCCGTCAGCTTCTCACATGCCTGTGTTACTATTACACACCTGTGTTGCAACATCTCCCTCAAACCCACTTGTCTCTACTACCATGCTTAGATCCCTATTTAGAAGAGGCTGGAATTTAAAAAGATGCAAATGTGATTATTAAAGAGTTCATGAATATATCACTATTAACATATAATGATATAATATAAAGCTATGCCGATTATATACTATACATATATTGCCAAAGTAAGGTTTGTTTTTATTTTCATTCATATCAAACATGTCCTAAAGCAATATACTTAATTAATCCTGTTAATTTTTTTATTAAATTATTTTTATTTATTTGAGAGTGACAGACAGAGAGAGAAAGAGGCTGATAGAGAGAGAGAGAAAATGGGTGCATCAGGGCCTCCAGTCACTGCAAACGAGCTCCAGACGTGTGCGCCCCCTTGTGCATCTGGCTAACGTGTGTCCTGGGGAATTGAACCTGGGTCCTTTGGCTTTACAGGCAAGCACTTTAGCCGTTAAGCCATCCCTCCAGCCCAATCCTGTTAATTTTTATCCTGTGATCCTTTCTCTGTTTACTTTTTCCCCTTAGCTGTTATTTGCATTTTTGTTATGCAAACTTACCCTGTGGCCACTGGTACTTTTAACTCAGATTCTCTGTGTTTTAAAATCCTATCTTGTGCCTTTTTGCATCAGTTTTCCACTTAAAGTCAACTAGCAGACTTATGGGTTATAAAATGTCTTACTTTAAACTTTAAAAGACACATTCATGGTGAAGGTATGATATCATTAAAATATTAAAGTAATTCATTTAAAATGTTCTCTGTGGGGCTGGAGGGATGACTTAGTGGTTAAGGCATTTGCCTTCAAAGTCAAAGGACCCAGGTTCAATTCCCCAGGACCCACGTTAGCCAGATGCACAAGTGGGGGAGGGGCGCATGCATCTGTTTGGAGTTCGTTTGCAGTGGCTGTAGGCCCTGGCACACCCATTCTCTCTCTTTCCTCCTCCCTCTGTCTCTGTCAAATAAATTAATTAATTAAAATAAAATATTTTAAAATGTTCTCTGTGCGTGACTCTATAACATATAAATGCACAACTCCCTATTGAAGTACTGGTTCTAAATATAGGAAATTCATGACAAAACCATCATTTCCATGCAGCATCTTGGAAAATATGTCACGTGGTTTTACTCTCATGTGTACAGTACCTCAGAGAAAAACGTACAAGAATCCTGAGCCCCCTCTGTTAAATAAATTATGCAACTGCACTAAACCACCAAAGAAAACACAATGGAAGTCCAACCGGATGTCTGGTTATGTCTTCACTTTGGTTTGTCCAGGCTCCAGGAGCACAGGTTAAGACACTTTTAAGAATTATACCTATATTTGGGCTGGAGGGATGGCTTAGCGGTTAACGCGTTTGCCTGCAAAGCCAAAGACCCAGGTTCAATTCCCCAGGACCCGCATTGGCCAGATGCACAAGGGGGCACACGCGTCTGGAGTTTGTTTGCAGCATCTGGAGGCCCTGGCGTGCCCATTCTCTCTCTGTACCTCTCTCTCTCTCCTTCTTTCTCTGTCAAATAAATAATAAAATATTTTTAAAAGTTTATTTAAAAAAGAATTACACTTATTTTATTTTGTTTGATCAGAATGAGTGCATAAGAGGCATGAGAGCATGTAAGCCTTCACACTTTAACATCTATCTTCTAAAACTAGATTTCTTCATGCATGAAAATGTAGGACAGCTGTATCTATCACAGGAGGGTGGGCCATCATCAGTAACAGTATGGTAATGTGCTTGTTTATGAGCGCCCTAAGACATGTAAACTGCCATGTGTTAAACCCGAAAAATGTGCTACAAAGTTTCATGTCTAAGAAATGCAAGATAAACATGTCTTCTGTGCAAACTCAGGAATTATATTAGAAAAGTAATGACATTTCCTCTCTCCCAGAATGACTTGTAAATCTGCAGTTTCTGATTAGCATTATTTAAGTCTGGTCATGGTGACGTGATGGAAAAAAATGACCTTTCTAAGTTCTAGCTCTGCTATTAGAAAGAGTAATAAATACATAAGAAACCTGCTGCTTTTAACTCTGTTAAGCATTTTTTTTTTTGCATTCTTTTTCCCTCAAATCCTAAATATAATCCAGAGCTGAGATATGGTTTTAGGAGTTTTGGATGAGAAACATCAACATATCCAAAACAAGTTAGTTCAGCAGAACATGCCCAACATAAAGAGTCTTCTCTAAAGGCAATTAGGCATCACCAAAGCAGGTCTGGTCTCAGCTTCCTAAAACTAATGTCACTGACTTCAGCCACTGGGGAGACGAGACGGAGTAGACATACTTTTTCCTATTCTTTTTGACGTCTGTGTATTACATATAAGGCAGAAGCCTCCTAATTGGGAACGGAAACAGGCAGGTTAGCTAGGGATGCGGAGGACTAAGAAGAAGACCAAGACCTGACTCGGGAATTCCCTTTGCCTTATATAATGTCTAAGAGCTGAAGTAAGGAAAATAATATAACTCAGTCTCCAGGGAGTAGGCAGAGGAAAGAAAGCCAAGCCTGGAGATGACAGGCTACATGCTTATTATCTGCGTAACATTTTGAAATGACAAAATTATACAAATAGAGATCATATTACTGATGACTAGAGGTTAAGGGAATGGAATTGGGCATGACTATAAAAGGCCCACATGGCAAACACTGCTTGTGTATCTTTTGTTTTTTTTTTTAAGAGAGAGAGAGAGAGAGAATGGGTGCACCAGGGCCACTGCAAGCGAACTCCAGACGCATGCGCCCCCTTGTGCATCTGGCTTATGTGGGTCCTGGGGAATGGAACCAGGGTCCTTACTTAGGCCTCACAGGCAAACACCTTAACCACTAAGCCATTTCACCAGCCCTGTCTGTGCATCTTGACTGTATGAATGTCATAGCCTGTCTATAATTTTGCACTCTCTCCTGCGAGATGTCACCTAGAAGGAAAAATGGGTAAAAGCTACACAGGATCTCTGTTTTGTATCAGTATCTGCACGTGCATTTACAATTATCTCAAAGGGTTTCATGTTTTAAGCACAGTCCCTTCTCCTGGGTCTGAACTGGCACACTGAGGTGGCTGGAACAAAAGAATTTCACTGGCAAATAAATGAATTGTGTTTCTGCTGTAAATCTTCTGGATTTCTTTTCTTCTTGAAAAAGTAATCTCAATTTTAAAAAAATATTTTGTTTTTATTTATTTATTTGGAAGAGAGAGGGAGAGAGAGAGACAGAGAATGGGCACACTAGGGCCTCCAGCCACTGCAAACAAACTCCAGACATATGCACCACCTTGTGCATCTGGCTTAGGTGGGTCCTGGGGAATTGAACCTGGGTCCTTTGGCTTTGCAGGCAAACACCTTAACCGCTAATCCATCTCTCCAGCTCAAAAATAATCTCAAATTTTAAAAACACTGTGCATCCAAAATATTCCCAGAAGCTTTTGGGGCATAACTGAAGGAAAAGAAATGCTATCAAATGAACCAAAGGTATCACTGAGACTATCACCTGGTGATAATTTTTTTTTTTTTTGAGGTGTGGTCTTTCTCTAGCCCAGGTTGACTTGGGATTCACTAAGTAGTCTCAGAGTAGCCTTAAACTCATGGCAACCCTCCTACCTTACACTTACATTTTTTTTCCTCAAGGGTAGGGTCTCGTTCTAGCCCAGACTGACCTGGAACTCACTCTGCAATTCCAGGTTGGTCTTGAACTCACAGGGATCCATCTATCTGAGTGCTGGGATCAAAGGTGTTTTACCAGGAAACTCCACAAATGTCTTCTAATATAGTTATACTAAATAATTTGGCAATAAATATAGGGACCAAGTTTATGATGAAAACTCAGCAGGAGCCTCAGGAAGTTGCACTCCCATTTACTACTGCTATCAGTATACTCTATCTCCGATTTTTATCTAGCTTGTGAACCTTTTTTCCAGGAGCTGTATTCATGAGCTGTGTTTCTTATTTAAAAACAATCAGGAGTGGTGGCGCATGCCTTTAATCCCAGCGGGAGGCGAGTAGGATCGCTGTGAGGTTCTGGCAACCCTGAGACTGCATAATGAATTCCAGGTCAGCCTGGGCTAGAGGGAGACCCTACCTCCAAAAAACAAAACCAAAAAATATAAAAAAATGAAAAACCAACCAACCAAACAAACAAACAAAAAACCCACAATACAAATGTTCACATATTGATTTATCATTTGGAAAAAAAAAAAAAAAGATGAGGTGAGGGCTGGAGGGATGGCTTAGCAGTTAAGGCGCTTGTCTGCAAAGCCAAGGAACCCAGGTTCGGTTCCCCAGGACCCATGTAAGCCAAATGCACAAGGTGGCACATGCATCTGGAGTTTGTTTGCAAAGGCTGGAGGCCATGGAGTGCCCATTCTCTTCCTCTTTCTCTCCTTCAAAAAATAAAAACTATTTTATTTTATTTTATTTTATTTTATTTATTTATTTTTGTTTTTGTTTTTGTTTTTTCGAGGTAGGGTCTTGTTCTAGCCCAGGCTGACCTGGAATTCACTATGGAGTCTCAGGGTGGCCTCGAACTCACAGTGATCCTCCTACCTCTGCCTCCTGAGCGCTGGGATTAAAGGCGTGCGCCACCACGCCCGGCTTAACTATTTTATTTTTATTAAAAAATAAGAGTTCTGCTGGGCGTGGTGGTGCACATCTTTAATCCCAGCACTTGGGAGGCAGAGGTAGGAGGATTGCCATGAGTTCGAGGCTACCCTGAGACTCCATAGTGAATTCCAGGTCAGCCTGAGCTAGAGTGAGACCCTACCTCGAAAACCAAAAAAATAAAATAAAATAAAATAAAAAGAGTATCTCAATAACTATCATAACAGTCCCCAGGGACTTCTCTTAGACCAAGTTGCCTTCTATATAATCCAGCACTTAGCCCGAGAATTAAAACCTATGCTGAGTGAGAGCACACATCTCTCCAATTCTGGGTAGAGATTTTTAATTGCCTGGCACCATCAAGAGGCAAGAGCTTGTACTGCCACTGGAAAGTCCACCTAGGCTTGCTCTCGAGCAGAGGAGGCTGCTTTTACTAGTCACTGCCATGCTCCGATGCAGCTTAGAACTGCACTGGGTCTTTAGCTCTGCACCTGCCCATGCGACGTCCTCCCATTACTGATAAACGCTAAACTCCCAGCCTCATCTGTCTCTCAAGGGGAAGAAGAGAGGGAACGAGATGTGACAACTGTTTTTCCCATCAGTTATCTGAGGACAACTGGAAGTCCTAACTTGCTAATAATGGATTTGCTTAATATTTAATGAAAACTACATATATGCCATCAATTTTCATTTGAAAAGATGCCTTTACTTGATTCTCCCATAATCCAAGGTGATTTGATGGCAGACACTTCTTTTCTGTTCTTCCCCTGCTGGAAAGGTCAGTCTTGCTGGCCTGTGAATTTCAGGATTCTCCTGGCTCCACCTGCCATCGCCATAGGTGCATTGGCATTACAGACTAGCATGCCACTCTGCCTCTGGCTTTACAGGGATGCTGGGTATTTGAATTCTGGTCAGCAGGCATGCAGAGCAAGCACCCTTAACAATTTAGCC
Organism: Dipus sagitta; assembly: GCA_036346955.1. NCBI lineage: Eukaryota > Metazoa > Chordata > Mammalia > Rodentia > Dipodidae > Dipus > Dipus sagitta. The sequence continues at coordinate 177,966,427 of CM070774.1, read as the reverse complement.
ACCTCCTCAGCCCCTAAAGATGCTTCAGTTGCTATGGATGTACTCTGATTTGATTTGGAAACAGAAGAGAGCCTTAGACTTAGAGAAGGATCATTTATTTAGGTGTAGACAGCACTATCAACCTAAGCCTGTGCTGTCTAATATGTTAGGCTTAATTTCATTGGTTTCTCAAAAAGGCTTTTTTCCTTTTGTGTATGAGCATGCAGTGTGTGTGTACGCATGTCTGAATATGTACATGTGTGTGTATGCATGTTCGAAGGTATGTGGGCACAGGTGCACATGGGGACATGCATACATGTGAAGGCATGTGCATATGGAGACCAGAGGCCAATCTAAGTGCCTTTCTCAGTTGCTCTCACCTTGTTTTTTGAGACTAGGTCTCACACTGACCTGGAGCTCACCAATTTGGCTAGACTAGCTAGCAATACCTAGGTACCCTCTCCCCCAGCACTGGGATTACAGGTGTGCAGCACCACATCTGGTTTTTACACAGATTCTGGGGTTTTGAACTCAGGTATCCATGCTCGAATAGTAAACCACCAACTGAACCATTCCCCCGCCCCCTAAGGAGCTCTTCTTAATGTAAGAAAATTTAGAATCACACAACTGTCTCATATTTATGGCTTCTATTATATTTCTGAGCTAGGTCCTACAAAACACTCCTGAAGCACAGGGAAGTGAAAGAGGGCATGGAGCTGTGAAGAATTAACTGGCTATTTTAAAGATGAAAGCTAAGAAAATGTTCCCCCCAAAACAAGTCAGTTCAACACACAGTCTAATCTGGAGAGTAAATCATTTAATATTACAATGGCTATTCTAGCTGGGAATTTAAAAGGAGACTCATCCTTTCTAAATGCTGCTTTAACAAATCTGGGACAGGGCTGGAGAGATGGCTTAGCGGTTAAGGCACTTGCTTGCGAAGCCTGAGGATCCATGTTTGACTCTCCAGATCCCATGTAAGCCAGGTGCACAAAGGTGAGGCAAGAGCAAGGTTGCTCATGCCCACTAGGTGGCGCAAGCATCTGGAGTTCAATTGTAGTGGTAGAGGTCCTGGCGAGTCAATTCTCTCTCTCTCTGTTTCTGTCTCTCTCATGCATGCTCTCTCTAAAATAAAATAAAATAAATAAATTAAAAAGTCTGGGCCAGGGGCTGGTGAGATGGTTTAGTGGTTAAGGGTCTGTTCTGCAAAGCCTGACAACCTGGGTTAGCGTCCCTAGTTCCCATGTAAAAGCCAGATGCAGAAAGCGGCACATGCAGCTAAAGTCTCCTGGCAGCAGCTGGAAGCCCTGGCTTGTCCATTCTCTCTGTCTGTCTTCTCTCTCTCTCTCTCTCTCTGCTTGCAAATAAAAATAAATAAATTAAAATGTTTTTTAAAAGTCTGGGCCACTGAACTTCCCTGGTTCAAAAACTAACCCCTCATACAGCTTGCAGTTTAGCTGGTTCACTTCCCAGTAATGTAAACTTTTTTTTCTTTAGTTAAAACTATAGTCAGGCCAGGTGTTGTGGCACATGCCTTGAATCCCAACACTAAGGAGGCAGAGGTAGGAGGATTACTGTGAGTTCAAGACTAACCTGAGACTATATAGTGAATTCCAGGTCAACCTGGGCTAGAGCAAGACCCTATCTTGAAAAACCAAAAACCAAAAACAAAGAAACAAACAAAAACCCCCAAAACCACCACCACCAACAACAAAAACAAAAACACTACAGTCAGGATGCAGCAAGCCCCCAAAGGCCACAACAGGAAGGAAGTCCTTTTAAGTCACAAAATAGGAAATCGTTTTCCATACTTAAGCTTGCCTTCATATTTCGAACACTCTCTTCTTACATTTTAGAAAGATTACTACTAGGGCTAAGTAAGAATAAGCATTCTCTTACATTGAATGCTACTCAGCCAGGAAATGCTGGCAAACTTTACAACTAGCCTAGCTGTGGCAAAAAGACAGGAGTGTGGGTCTAAAGTCACAGGGAAGTGGGGACGGCAAGAAGTACGGACGAAAAGCCCAGCAGTACTAGGACTAGCTTTGAGCTACCCGAGCTCACTGGCTTTGGGATCCTACGCCTTTTCCCTATATTTGCTCTCTGGTCTTTAATAATTGCTCTCTGGTCTTTAAAACAGTACCTGCTTTTGCATTAGGAGACTGGAAAACTGATAAATTAATGCCATGAAATATCAAGATTGTTTTTTTTTTTTTTTTTCAGGTAGGGTCTTGCTGTAGCCCAAGCTGACCTAGAATTCACTATGTAGTCTCAGGGTGGCCTCGAACTCACTGGCAGATCCTCCTATATCTGCCTCCCGAGTGCTGGGATTAAAGGCGTGCGTCACCAGGCCTGGCAAGGTTTCTTAATTAAACATGCTCCATTGTACTTTCACTTCATTTCAGAAACATTAGATCTTGGGTCTGGTCAACAGTACACAAGCAAGATTCTGTGACCTGTAGCCTTGGTTTCCATAACCCTGGAGAGCACCATTTCTTATGCAGAATATGTGAGGATGGTTAATCCCGATTTCCAACTTGATCGGACCGAGAGACACCTAAGAGATTAGTCAGTCATACTCCTTTCTGTGTCAGTGTGGACATTTCCAGAGGTGGATGGCATGTGGGGCAGCAACCAAGGGATAAATGCCTACTCTGCATTGTAGATGGAACCATCCAGTAGATTTGGGGACCAGGTAGGAGGGCTGTGGGAGAAGGAGGAAGCCAGCCAGCCAGCCAAGCTCCAAGCTTTGCGTGCGTCTGTCGCTGTGGCCCACTGACCCCAGATTTCAGAGTCTGCGAATTCTCTACATGTCACTCACAAGTCGCCGCACTCTGTAAGGAGCTGCAGCATTGCTTCCCGTCCTTCTCAGACTTCTAGCTCCTTGGGTGGAGAAGCTATCAGATTCTCCGACTCTCCCACGTACAGAGGGCCATTACGGTACCAGCCAGCTTCCAACCACAAGCCAATCTAACACATACCCTTTTGTAATTATAAATACACGTGTCTATGTCTGGAAAGAAGGGCGCTGGAGAGGATGGGGTGAATCTAAAACAGTTGGCTCTGCCTTGTAACTCCCAGTACCAGAAATCAGTTCAACCCACTTTAGCTGTTTGTTGGTCACAGAGACTTATGAGGACCCCAAACCAAGACAGGCTTCTGTCAAAGCACTTGTTCTATTCTATTGGTTCTGTTCCTCTAAAGAACTCTGCTACCAAATTTCCAAAGTAAGGAAAAACAACCATGTCGATTTTTTAAAAAATTTTTTTAAGTTTATTTTTTATTTATTAGAGACAGAAAGGAGGAGGGAGGGAGAGAGATTGAGAGAGAGAGAGAGAGAGAGAGAGAGAGAGAGAATGGGCATGCCAGGAACTGTAGCCACTGCAAACCAAATCCAGATGCCTGTGCCACCTTGTACATCTGGTTTACATGGGTACTGGGGAATCAAACCTGGGTCCTTAGGCTTTGCTGGCAAGAGCCTTAACTGCTAAGGTATCTCCCCAGCTCATCTTCTTTTTTAATTTTTAATTGAAAGGGAGCAGAAATAATTTTGTCTAGGAGCCAAGGATGCAGCCTACAGCCACAGAATGAAGACAGCAGCAAGGAATGTCATGACTAGACACAGAAAAAAACAAAGGCTACTCTTTTCAAAAATAGGTGAGGTGGACTTTCAGTACTCAAGTCATCATCTGTCTGTGAGGAAAGTCTATAACATGAACAAGACAAGAGTGGCCCCAGGCACTTGCAAATTAAAATTCTTTACGTGTAAAGTACTTTTGGAGGCATTGTATTAACAAAATGCCTTCCGAACAGCAAGGAATGGCTGACCCAGACATTTTACCTATTCCTGTAATGACTACAGAAGTAGTAATATGTGCTTTGAAACAAAGCCAACTTTATTTTCTGAGAATGCATAGTCATAGAGAATATAAAAAACCAGAAAATCTCATTCCTGGGCTGGAAAGATGGCTTAGTGGTTAAGACACTTGCCTACGAAGCCTAAGGACCCAAGTTTGATTCCCCCGTACCCACGTAAGCCAGATGCACAAAATGACACATGCATCTAGAGTTTGTTTACAGTGGCTGGAGATCCTGGAATGTCATTTCTCTCTCTCCCTCTCTAATAATAAATAAAAATAAATAAATAAGGTTTTTAAACTATTCCTATAATGACTACAGAAATAGTAATATGTGCTTTGAAACAAAGCCAACTTTATTTTCTGAGAATGAGTAGTCATAGAGAATATAAAAAACCAGAAAATCTCATTCCTGGGCTGGAGAGATGGCTTAGCGGTTAAGCGCTTGCCTGTGAAGCCTAAGGACCCCAGTTCAAGGCTCGATTCCCCAGGACGCACGTTAGCCAGATGCACAAGGGGGTGCACGCGTCTGGAGTTCATTTACAGTGGCTGGAGGCCCTGGTGCACCCATTCTCTCTCTCTCTTTCTCTTTCTCTCTCTCTGTCGCTCTTAAATAAATAAAAATAAAAAAGTTAAAAAAAAATGTTAAGAAAAAGAAACTCTAGTTCCATGGTGTGCCTCATGGGAACTGTTACAACATGTTTCAGAAGTGTGAAGTATGGTCCTACATAATTCTAAATGGCGACACTGATGTTGACCAAGGCCCCGCAGATAACTATCATCAGCTCGAAGGAAAATATTGGATCACCACAGTGCAATTTGTGGGAATCCATTGGTTCTCCACAATAGAATACAGATGCTTTGGGCAACGTGGCCAAATGATACGCCAAACAGTCGGGAGGGTCGGGAGGGTTTCTGTTTTTAAATTTCTCCCATATAAAATGCCCGGAGTAAAAGGGACACCAAGCGACCATCACAGCATCTGCATTGCTGGGAAATATCCAGACACTGAGTGAGATGAATAAAGTTCTATCTTTCCAGTGACTTCTCTAGCCTCTGTCGGCCGGGATCCCAGCCCTACTTGGACTACAGCTCCGAAGGAGACAATTAAAATGTCCCTGGCTGTCCTAAGTGGATATTACAATTAAATTGACTACTGGGGGCTGGAGGGATGGCTTAGCGGTTAAGATGTTTGCCTGCAAAGCCAAAGGACCCTGGTTCAGTTCCCCAGGACCCATGTAAGCCAGATGCACAAGGGGGCGCATGCGTCTAGAGTTTGTTTGCAGTGGCTGGGGGCCCTGGCACACCTATTCTCTCTTTCTCTCTTCTCTCTCTCACTCTCTCTCCCTCTTTTTCTGTCAAATAAATAAATTAAAAAAATTTTTTTTGAGTGACTACTGGGCTGGAGAGGGGGTTAAGGCATTAAAACCAAAGGATCCCAGTTTGACTCTCCAGTACCCACGTAAGCCAGATGCACAAGGTAGCGCATGTATCTGAAGTTTGTCTGCAGTGACTGGAGGCCCATGTGGGCCCATTCTCTCCCTCCCTCTCTCTCTCTGCATCTTTCTCTTTTTTAAATAAACAAATAAAATATATTTAAATTGACCACTGGCTGGCCTAAGTGGATATCGCAAGGACGACTGATTCACACGCACACACTTCATGTGCAGTGGTCTCCCAAGACCTCACTTGCACTTAATAACGCTTAGGTCAGAACAGTTTTAATTAATGCCTGATAGCTTGTTTATAAAATCACACACACACACACGCACACCAAGAATAAAAGGCTGGCATGACAACAGAAACACGAACTGGCAGCTAAAAGCAAGAAGGAAGGAAGAAAATTAACAAGTATTTCAATAAATCTAACATTTGCAAAATCCCAAGAAAATATAGCATAATTCTAATACTTCTCCCCTCTTAAGGAGGGACCCCCCCAAAAAAGCTGACTCATCAGTATATTTCTTTTTCCCATTAGAAAATAGGCTGTACACAATTGAGCCCAGGCCTGGTGGCACATGCCTATAAGAACAGCACTTGGAAGGTCTGGAAGCAAGAGGATCAGGAGTTGAAGCCAGTTTTTGGCTACATGAGGCACTTTCTAAAAAAAAATAAAAATAAAAAGGAAAAGGAAAAGAAAGAAAGAAAACACAAACTGAAACCTAACGCACAGAAGCCTGGTTTGATAATTGAATTCAAGTATGGACTAGATAACCTTTCCCGGTTTTATCTGTGGGCAGTTAATACAAAACCAATTTCATTTTAAAACAGGATTAGGGTTTGTCTTATCTTGAAGAGGCTTGTTTATCAGAACTTTAAATATCTTATCTCTCTTCACTGAAAATACAAGGTAAACATTATATGTTACTTGTCTGCATTTAAGGTGTCCTAGCAAAATGTTGCATTATGTTGATTAATCTTTAAAAACATAAATGTTGGGCTTAATTAACTACACTGAATTTTAATTATGAGAAATCTTTTTTCATTCAGTCAACTAATAAAAGGCATACATGTTTATGATATATAACATGATATTTTAAAAGACATATCTATTGTCAAATGGCAATTAAAGGAGGCATTTCCTCATATATTTAGTCTTTGTGTGACAAACCCTTTTATATGTTCTGTGATGTGTCAGTTTAAACACCATGTCCAGAATTATTAGATTAAATATTTTTGTCCTTGAGTGTCTGGCTGTTCCAAGATGTGGAAGAGGGCATGAAGGGTAGAAGTTAGTAGAAATAAAAACTTTAAGCCTACAAGGAAAGATCTTGGTTTATAATGCATGAAAACATTATCTATGAAAAAATTTAAAATGCTAAAATTTTGTAGAAATATACTTTTGAATCCTTTGTTCATAATGGATTTTTTTGTTAATTTTTATTTATTTATTTGAGAATGACAGACAGAAGAAGAGGGAGAGAGAGAGAGAGAGAATGGGCACATTAGGGCCTCCAGCCACTGCAAACAAACTCCAGATGCATGTGCCACCTTGTGCATCTGGCTTACGTGGGTATTGGGGAATCCAGCCTCAAATGGGGGTCCTTAGGCCTCACAAGCAAGTGCTTAACCGCTATACCATCCCTCCAGCCCCCCCTTTTTTGTTTATTTCATAAAGGATAATTTTAGTATTAAGGATGACAAGTGTGCTATTAATATAAAACTAGCATGTAGTTATTTCAACTGGAATGAGACAGATCTTGGAGAATTCAACTTATGCTTACCAAGGGCAGTGAACGTTGTTGCATATAATATGTCCTAAGAGCAGACTTGCTATCTCACAGAAGTAATTTTTAAGGCTCAGTGCTAAGTGGGATATATCTTTGTATACTCAAAAATGACAAAAAAATTGGTTATTTCCAAATGAAGATTCCTTCTTTATTATAAAATAATCTATAGTCACTTTGATTGTTAAATAGCAAAAACAACTGCAAGCACTCATTGCTCTCGGGCATCTGTTACACTGTATTGGCACAGTGACGAGATCTGCTGATTAATGTTTTACTCTGTTTTTTCCAGGATCAAAAAGACCCTACATTTAGAAAAATAATCACTCCCAAATATTTTATACCTAAACTCCCTTTAAGCTTTACTAAAGGAATTCTGGGTTATCATAAGAATTTTTCTTTCACCTTAAAAAAAATAAGGTGCCAGACATAATTAGGTTGGTTTATCACCCCATTTTATGTTAAATAACCCAGTGTTATTATCAAGAATTTGCATAGGGCGCTGGGCGTGGTGGCGCATGCCTTTAATCCCAGCACTGAGGGGGGAAGGGGAGGCAGAGGTAGGAGGATCACTGTGAGTTCAAGGCCACCCTGAGACTACACAGTGAATTCCGGGTCAGCCTGAGCTAGAGTGAGACCCTAATTCAGAAAATAAAATATATATATATACATATATATATATATATATATATGTATTTATATATATATATTACTTTGAGTGATGCAAATGCCTCTTGTAAAATGCCAAATTTTATTCAGCAATGCAAATGTTTTCTATTATAACCCAAGATTATAATTTTAGCTATTCATTTTATTGATTTGAGAGAGAGAGAGAGAGAGAGAGAGAGGCAGACAGAGATACAGGGAAAGAATGGGCATGTTGGGGGTCTTCAGCAACTGCAAATGAACTCCAGATGCATGTGCGTTCTTGTGCATCTGGCTTCCATGGTTCCTGGGGAATTGAACGTGGGTCCTGTGGCTTTGCAGGCAAGTGCCCTAACCACTAAGCCATTTCTCCAGCACAAGATTACAATTTTATTAGACATTAACCAGTTTTGGGTGATGAGTGAAAAACATACTCCAACATCCAACATACTTTCTTTTAATAACTAAAATACTTTTAATAATTCTATATTTTTATAACCCAGCTTTACCACCTCATAGCTTCTCTCTCTCTCTTTTTGAGGTAGGATCTCACTCTGTAGTCCCAGTCCCAGGTTGGCCTCGAACTCATGGTGATCCTCCTACTTCTGCCTCCCAAGTGCTGGGATTAAAGGCTTGTGTTACCACTCCCAGCAGCATATCTCTTTGAGGAAATCATTAATCACTATTGAAGCAAAATAGTCTCTGTTATGTACTGATTCTAAAATAAAAGCCAACTAAAAAGAAAATGGAAGAGTACTATTAATGGTTCCCTTTCATTGGTGGGACTGTTTAGCGATGTTTTCTCCTACTTTCAACATTTTTCACTTTAAGCAAAGCTCATTTTAAATGAAGAAAAGAGAACTCAAAAACTATTGACAGCGCACGTGGTTTGGAGTCACTATGTGCTAAGAGACAGCTGAGAAGTCTGAATGTTATCTGAACAGTTCAAAAAAGTTAAGCACCTTCAACTTTCCAGACAATCGCATGTACAAATTCTGCCTAATTCTTGAGCCATTTATCTCACCGACTACTTGTGTCATAACTACACACTAGCAAATTTAATGATGTATGTATTACAGATAATTTTCTCATAGTCCGACGGCCAAAATAAACTCAGTGAGATTCACAGCTACTTCCTGAGCTCTTTCAAGAATTTCTAGTGCTGGAGAGATGGCTTAGCAGTTAAGCCTAAGGACCCCAGTTCAAGGCTCGGTTCCCCAGGACCCACGTAAGCCAGATGCACAAGGGGGCGCATGCATCTGGAGTTCATTTGCAGTGGCTGGAGGCCCTGGAGCGCTCTCTCTCTCTCTCTCTCTCTCTCTCTCTCTCTCCCTCTTTCTCTATCTGTTGCTCTCAAATAAATAAATAAATATAAACAAACAAACAAACAACAAGAAAAGAATTTCTAGTTGTGAAAATCCTTGCGTTCAGTCCCCAGCACCGCCCTGCAACTCACAAATTCTAGACCTCTGCAGAATCACTGGATGAGCTGGGGGCTCTGGTGACCTTTCAAAATCGCTGCCCGCACGCGTCTGCCAGTGACCTGGAAAGAGGTGAGCTTGGACCGAGAGTGAGAGTGAAAGGGACAAGAGTGGCTGGCACCTGTGGGAATCCCACACCCCACCAGCGTGTGCTCCTGGAGTCTGTCTCCAAGGCTGCCCTCAGCAAGGTGCCCGTGAGAGAAACCAGAGGGGCAGACAGACAGAAAGATTACCAGTCGCTCCATCTCCTGCTCCCTGAGTCTCTCCTCCCTCTGCCGCCGGTGATAATCCATCAGGTCGTCGTGTCCTGAGATGGAGCTGATGCTGCTTCTCCGTTCTCGAAGGCCAGGCTGGGGAGTCCCCGCGGCCTGCCGGAGGCTGTCTAAGTCCAGGTCATCGGACTCCACGGATGCGCAGGAGAAGTTCCTCCGGGCCCCCGCCGCCCTGTCGGCTTCTGCAGCGCTGCACGAGTGACCGGGGCCGGGGCCCGAGTACGAGGCCCTGTCAAAGTCATCCGACGAGGTGGAGGCCAGCAGCATCTTCCGAGCCACTCGGGGACTTGCGGGGACGCTGAGCGTCGAACTCACGTACGGGCTGCCCTCCGCCGGGCACGCTCTGCAGCACGGCGCTCCCGAGCTGAGCGCCGAGAAGCTCAGGTAGCTGTCATGGTCCACTGTGCCCAGAGGTAGGTACTTCTCCCCGGGGCGGCCCCGCTTGCAATTGCCCAGGGAGTTTCTGGGTGGCAAACTCAGAGGTGGCATCTGGCTGTCGGTGGCTTTGTGCAACCTGGGAAGCGACCTGCTGTAGGCCCCCATGTGGCTCAGGCTGCTCCCCGAGTACTTCCTCGTTCTCGCGTTCACGCCTTCCGACGCTTCCCTGGGCCTGGGGGACTTGGACTGCAGCGGCAGGTGATCCGGAGTGCTCATCTTCCGGGCCTGCTTGGGGCTCGAAGGCATGCTCGCCGCTCCTGATCTGCTGATGGGAGAGGAGCCGGTGTCGCTCAGGGGACCCCCATTCCACATGGTCAGGAGAGAGCCAGATGTCTTCCGTCCTTCCAGTCCTCCGAGAAAGTAGACATTGTCATGGGATTTATTCCTCAAGCTGTACTTGGAATAGGGAGGTTTCTCCGAGAGCCTCAAGGTCCTTTCGCTGTCCCGGCTTGTATAATGGTCAAAATCTGTTCTCCCAAGTGGACATCCTCCCAGGGAGGCTGCTGTGTTAAGGAAAGGAGTGGGAGGTTTCATGGAAATATTTTTCTCAGCTCCATCACAGGACAACTGTTTGCTTCCTTGGATTTTGGCCAACGAGGGGCTGCTTCGGACGCTGGTGCCCAAAGGAGAAGGGCTTCTCTTGGTAGACACAGGTTGGGAGAGGGTTAAATAGGAGCCTGAATAGTCTCCGTTGGCTTTAAATTTCAGACTGGAGGAGTATTTCCTGGGGCTTGGGCTCTCCATCATGCGCTGGGACTCTGTGCCCAGGGAACGCACAACTCCTTCCTCTAAGCTACCATTTTGTAATTCCAGCTGCTTCTGAATGTGGCTATACTCTGCCATAATCTTGCTGGATTCTGGAAAGGGGGGGAAGGAGACAAAGTTTTAGTTAAAAAAAAAAAAGATTTTAAAGGAATATTAGTCTACATCTGACTAATGGAATTAACAAACACTAACTTTGCCTTTCCGATACCGAAACTACACTGGAAGCTAGAGAATAAGTGATTTTTTTTTCTTCTGTACAAAAGGAAAATAACCCAAGACAACAACACTAATATTTGGGGAAAACAAATCCCTAATTTAGCAGTGGCACAGGATTAGGCTGGTGCAGCAGAAAGACAATTTCCCTCCAGCGCTCCAGTCCTCAGAGAACCTCCTACTCCCTGGGCCTCCACGTGAGCCCAAAGGCTCATCCAGGAGTGACCTTTCTTCAACTGTCTGCTAGAATCATTGCCAGTTCAGAAATGGCCCCTGCCCAAACGATTCCCATCTTGGCAGAGAAAGACGACATTGTTAGACACTGATGAAGAAAGACTATGAGGACTAGAGGGTGGCTTTACTGAGGGGGGGGGGGGGATAAAGATCCTGGACTCAACAGGCAGAAAGATGAGGAAAGGGACAAACGGTATTCCCAAGATTGTCGACTGCATGGTCAAGGTGGTATATTTAAAAACCCGAAACTGGGACTGGAGAGACGGCTTTAGCAGTTAAGGCACTTGCCTGTGAAGCCTAAGAACTCATGTTCAGATCTCCAGGTCCCATGTGAGCCAGATCACAGTGATGCAAGTGCGCAAGGTCACACATGCTCACAAGGGGGCACATGTGTCTGGAGTATGTTCACAGTGGCTAAAGGTCCTGGCATGCCCATTTCGCTCTCAAAAAAAAAAATTTTTTTTTAATTGAAAAAACACCCAAAATTGTATTCTTCAAATGCCCTGGCACTGGAATGTACCACGTTCATGCCTGGTACAGAGCCCTCTCATGTAGCAGGAACACCTTACTTCTTCTGCTCCCTCCTAGCCATCCTCAAGGGATAATTCGGGATTCTATTCTGTCTTCCATGATTACTTTGGCTTTCAAAAATGTAATGTAGCCCTAAGCATATGTTTTGGATCCTGGTTTCAAACATCAACTTAAAGTTTGGGTCCATGAAAATGTCTTTCACTGCAAATGAAAAAGGCTTATAATTCTCACTGATAAAAGATATTCCTAGCCGGGCGTGGTGGCACCCGCCTTTAATCCCAGCACTCAGGAGGCAGAGGTAAGAGGATCACTGTGAGTTCGAGGCCACCCTGAGACTACATAGTGAATTCAGGTCAGCCTGAGCTAGTGAGAGCCTACCTCAAAAAACAAAAAACAAACAAAAAAAAGATATTCCTTAGATTATAAGTGAAGGAAAAATAATTTTCTTGGTGGACACATGCAGGTCTGAGACCGACTTCCAGCTCTCACGTCCTCACGCACTGGTTACTACGTCTCCACTCCGCACATAAACAGAATTTCATCAGTTTTCTAAGACGGTTATCCCCACAACATGTTTAAGGAAGAGGGTTACGTCTAGAACTTTTATCTTCTATGTACTGACTGCCCCACATTGTTCTACAGGTGAAAAATTCAATGGATGCAAGTTTTCTGTTTTAGTCCCTCCCTTCTTCACTCCTCAGATGGAAGATGTCACACGGTTGGCTCAGCCTCAGGTTTCTGGGCAAACTCAGGCAGCTCAGGACGGCCCAGCTTCTCCTTCACAGGCCGGAGACAGCAGTGTCCGGCTGCTTAATTCCCGGTGATGGGCCGAGCACCCAACAGCCCACAGAGTTGCAGACCTTCTCCAACCAATTTAGCCTTGGGTTTCTCACTCTCCAACCCAAAGCTTCGCTTAGCTGTGTATCTTAAAAGTGTGTTTTAAGGTGTATCTGAGGTTCTGCACTAGGTTTGGTCCCCTGTTTGACTCTTTCCAAGTCTTTCATTCCTCAAGTTCAGTGCCCTCTTTCCCCCAAGAGAACATCCCCGAGATTTGTCTGTTTCTGCCCATCCTGACCTTGAAAGCAACATCCACCTGGCGCGAGACATTTGTCACCATGTTCTTAGTAGACTGAAGCTAAGGCAGCTCTTTCACTTGGTCCTGTTCTGAACTCATTTCACCTCTGGGTGGTTTGCCATATTAGAATTCCTGTAATCAGCCAGGTGTAATGGCGCACGCCTTTAATCCCAGCACTCAGGAGGCAGAGGTAGGAGGATTGCTGGGAGTTTGAGGCCAGCCTGAGACTGCATAGTGAATTCCAGGTCAGCCTGGGTTGAGTGAGACCCTACCTCAAAAACAAAGCAAACAAAAATTCCAGTAAGCCTTGGTCAACTGACCATTTCAGGATTGAAATAAATAAATAAGAAATAAAGGTGTAGATAGATCCTGGGGACACTGCAGTGTTACTTAAATGGCCAGCAAAATGGGGGAAAGTTGAATAGCGATCAGTTTTCTAATATGGTTATTTCTATAACACGCTTAAGGAAGCAGGTTAGGTCTAGAACTTTTATCTTGTATGCACCAGCTGCTGCTCTTCCTTGTCTGGAGTGGTGGCATTAGTAAAGATTTTAATTTATCTCACTCATAAGAATTATATTTCATATATTCTTAGTATCCTAAAAATCAGAAGAAAAAAAACACCACTTGGCATGAAATGTCACAGTCTAATCTGTAGTAATGCCTTGTTTTAAACTGGATTGGATGCGCACTTTTTTCTTAGCTCTTACCCAATTTTTCAACCAGACATAGCTACTCCAGAAAATGTTACTTGAAGAACTTCTTGTGCATAATAACTTAACATACAAGTATTTGAAGACTGCAACAGTTTTTCTAACTTGGCTAAATGGCTTTAACAAAAATGTTAATTATTTCACCAATTTAACCATCCCATATTTATGCATCTGAAAAATCAAAAAACTCAAATATACTTTCTCTAACATTAAGTAAAGCTAATAGACTAATGGTGAAAAAGTCTCTAACTATTTGCTGATTGTATCTTAACCAACAGTAATAGCAATCTTCATTTTTTAAAAAATGTATGCCGGGTGTGGTGGCACATGCCTTTAATCCCAGCACTCAGGAGGCAGAGGTAGGAGGATCGCCGTGAGTTCCAGGCCACCCTGAGACTACATAGTGAATTCCAGGTCAGTCTGGGCTAGAGTGAGACCCTACCTTGAAAAATCAAAAAACAAACAAACAAAAAAAAATGTAATTACTAAAATATTTTCTTATTTGAAGTGGTTTTGCTTATTGTATATAAAAAAGCAGAAACTCTGAAGAGACAGTTTTAGATTACTTAACATTGTGTCAGACATTTATTTAGCACAGTCTAGTGTTGGTCACTAATACGCTAGTTTTCCTTCTTCAACAACAAAGCGAGGTGACTCTTTCTCACCTCCATGGTGTTATACGTGGCTATGTCCCTTGTTTTGGTTGATGAAATATGAAAGTGAGCTGTCTGTTCCAAGGTCAAGCGTCAAGGGCCAGAATATGATCCGCCAGCTTATCCCTCAAAAAGATAACTAGCCTGCATCCAAGTTCACGAAGGCTTTGTGAGCGCACACTCCTCAGCAAGGACAGCGAGGGCCCTGCCAACCTGACTACTGTCAGCCACTGGGCTGTGAGTATGCAGCAGCAGCGGCAGCGGTCATCCTCGTAATGGTTACTATGAAGATACCAATCCTCTGTATAGGTTACCAGGCTGTGAGTTAGGTCTTGAGAAATAGATGGTACAAGATGCCATTTTTTGGCCTTTCCAAAGACAACAGTTAAAAGAGAATGATGGGCTGGAAAAATGGCTTAGCAGTTAAGCGCTTGCCTGTGAAACCTAAGGAACCTGGTTCGAGGCTCGATTCCCCAGGACCCACGTTAGCTAGATGCACAAGGGGGTGCATGCGTCTGGAGTTCGTTTGCAGTGGCTGGAGGCCCTGGTGCGCCCATTCTCTCTCTCTCTCTCTGCCTCTTTCTCTCTCTGTCTGTCGCTCTCAAATAAATAAATAAAACTAAACAAAAAAATAAAAAAAAGAGAATGATGGGCTGGAGAGATGGCTTAGCAGTTAAGCGCTTGCCTGTGAAGCCTAAGGGCCCCGGTTCGAGGCCCAATTCCCCAGGACCCACGTAAGCCAGATGCACAAGGGGGTGCATGCATCTGGAGTTCGTGTGCAGTGGCTGGAGGCCTTGGCGTGCCCATTCTCTCTCTCTCTCCCTCTCTCTGCCTCTTTCTCTCTCTGTCTGTCGCTCTCAAATAAATAAGTAAAACATAAAAATATTTAAAAGAGAATGCCACACATGCGAGTAGATCACCGCCATGCATACCTTCAGAAGACTGACAGATTAGGGACATGGACTGGGGCTGATGCAGGGAGAATGGAAGTCACAGTAGAAAGTTAGGACAATGAAGCTAAGTCCACTGAAGAGAAGAGAACCCGAGGCATTATTTAATGGTAGCACGGAGGCCCCTCCCCATCTAAACTTTTATGAATATAAGAATGTAATCAGGAGCCAGGTATGGTGGTGCACGCCTTTCATCCCAGCACTTGGGAGGCAGAGGTAGGAGCATCACCATAAGTTCAAGGCCACCCTGAGACTATGTAGTGAATTCCAGGTCAGCCTGGGATAGTGTGAGACCCTACCTCAAAAAAAAAAAAAAAAAAAGAAGAATATAATCGGGCTGGAGATGGAGGAGTGACTTAGTGGTTCAGGCACTTGCCTGTGAAGCCTAAGGACCCATGTTCAACTCTCCAGATCCGATGTAAGCCAGCGCACAAAAGTGAGGCAAGCACAAGGTTTCCCATGCCTGCTAGGTGGCACAAGCATCTGGAGTTCAATTTCAGTGGCCGAGGCCCTGGTGCGCCAATTTTCTCTGTTTCTCTCTCTCTGTGTCTCTCTTAATTTTTTTTTAATTTAAAAAGAGAATATAATCAATATTCTACTTGTGCATGATGGCTCATGCCTTTAATCCCAGCACTCGGGAGGTAGAGGTAGGAGGATAGCCGTGAGTTCAAGGCCAGCCTGAGACTACACAGTGAATTCCAGGTCAGCTTGGGCCAGAGTGGGACAAAAAAAAAAAAAAAAAAAAAAAGATTGCAGTTTAGGGAAAGAAAAGGAAGAGTAGTGGTGGAATGTTAAGAGAAAGACTGCAGAGTTGGAGCGATGGCTTAGTGGTTAAGGCACTTGCCTGCAAATCCAGGTTCACTTCCCCAGGACCCACATAAGCCACATGCACAAGGTGGTGCATGCAGCTGGAGTTCATTTGCAGTTACTAGAGCCCCTGCTGCACCCATTCTCTCCCTCTAATAAAATAAATAATACATACATATAATTTTTATTTATTTATTTATTAGAGACAGAGAGAGAGAGGGAGAATGGGTACACCAGGGCCTCTAGCCACTGCAAACAAACTCCAGATGCATGTGCCACCATGTGCATCTGGCTTATGTGGGACCTGGAGAATCGAACCAGGGTCCTTAGGCTTCGCAGGCATGCACCTTAACCTCTAAGCCATCTCTCCAGCCCAGATACATTTTTTAAAATATTTTATTTTAATTAATTAATTTATTTGACAGAGAAAGAGGGAGGGGGAGAGAGCGAATAGGCATGCCAGGGCCTCCAGCCACTGCAAACGAACTCCAGATGCATGCGCCCCCTTGTGCATCTGGCTAACGTGGTTCCTGGGGAATCAAACCTGGGTCGTTTAGCTTTGCAGGCAAACACCTTAACCGCTCAGCCACCCCTCCAGCCCCCTGAAAACATATTTTTTAATAAAAGAGACAGAAAGACTGCAAAGAAGCCTAGCCCAGGAGGCACGTGGAGAAAGGAGAGGGGGAAGTGAGGAGAGCCTGTGCTAATGTGGGTAAGGGAGGAGCTGGGGAAGACTCCTGGGTTTACAGCCTGTCTTTGTGTTCCACACCGCTGTGTTTATTTTGGGTGTCCTGTATATTTTATGTGAACAATGAAGAGGTCTCAGTGAAGATATAACATCCCTGAACTAGTTTCTGGGAAAGCAAAACAGTCCCAAGAAATGTAATGGCTACAAGCATTATTCTCTACGCACCCACAGGAGGGCCAGGGAGCAGGAGAAGGCATGTGGTGCCCATCTGAGGGATAGGACAACTCCCGAAGTCTAAACAGGAAATAGGTCAATGCGTGTGGCAATCTTTGCATTGACCTTCCAATCCATAAATTTAGTCCTTGGAGCACTCGTGTTATTTTACCATCTAAAACATCCATCCATCTCACTGTCAGTCAGAAAAAAACAAAGCAAATTCTTTCTTTTTTTTCCTTTTGGTCTTTTGAGGTAGGGTCTCTTTCTAGTCTAGGCTGACCTGGAATTCACTATGTAGTCTCAGGATGGCCTTGAACTCGGCAATCCTCCAACCTCTGCCTCCCAAGTAAGTGCTGGGATTAAAGGCGTGCACCACCACACCCAGCCAAAGCAAATTCTTGAATGATACTAATATATATATATATATATATATATATATATATATATATATATATATATATGTATATATATATATGCACATTTTTTCCCTTGGAGAAGAAAATTATTTCAAAACCCTATCTGAGGGATCATTGTCCAATGTTTCTTCTGAGATTCTATTCTCCTTGGAATAGTACTGGCATTACTTTTTTATTTTTTTTCCTATTTTTATTATTTATTGTGTGTGCGCACACGTGCACGCGTAATGTATGGGTGCCCACATGCCACAGGCGCATGTGTTGGTCAGAGGACAACCCCGATTCCTTCCTCTCCTTCCACCTTCCCCTGAGGCAGGATGTCTCTTGCCACATCTTCATGCTGGCTTCTGAATTTTTCTGGGCTTGCCTCCCCTTGCCCTAGTGCCTTGGGATTACAGACACATGTACCACTACTTTGCATGCAGCTGTAAGTGGGCACTGAGGTGGCTGGAACTTGGGTCGGTATGTTTGCATGGAAGTGCCTTTAGCCACTGAGCCATCTCCCCAGCCCCAATTCCGCCATTAGTGTCAAAGCACAATTCTCCATTTAAACTTTGAATCTCGTGCCCTTTATGCTGCAAATGCCCAGCATATGAAATCACAGCATATCCAATACCAGAGCTATGTGGATCTAACACTCAAATAGAAACGCTCTGAAAAGCAAAGCACTTGTGTTAGAGAAGAGGACGTCAGGAGCTGGGCATGCAGCTCAGTTTATAGAGCGCCAAGCATGCATCAAGCTGGGCGATGGGGTGGGAGTTGGAGGGAAAGAGTAGGATCACCCAAAATGGCAGGAATTAGTCACAGGGACACTGCAGTGACAACCAGTGGAAAAGTGAAAACCACTGCACGCTGTTGGTGAGAAGAAGACACTTTGGGAAAAACAATTTAAAAAAAAAAACACGTGAAGGGTGTAATTCAACATGTACAAGTTATAATAAAGTTTGAATCCTATGCATATCCATAGAGAGGACCCTCCTCGGGAGTATTTTGTGACAGGCTGCGGCTGGGGTCTGGCACTTAGAGCTCTCTCCAGCGCGCCGGTGGTCCACAAGGCCCATCTCCTTCAGCATGCTGTTTACGATATGTCACTGTTGGGAATAAAGTGTGCCCTGAAGATATGTAATTGAATTCAGACATAGCTTCGAAGTCCTTCAAGCAGCGCCACTCCTCACAGGAGGTCCGTGGGGTCACTTCTGTGGTGACCCAAGGCTGGAGAGGGAGTCACGGGGAAAGGTTTTAGAGAACTGGAAGGGAAAAACCAAGAAATGCATTGCGACCCTGGCGTCGGAGCTTTACAGAGGAGGACAGTGCATTGAGAGTCCTCCCTCTGTCTGCACTAGTCACACCACTGGGCCAATTAGAAGCTTCAGGAAGGACTACTTCCCTGTCTCCCATACTCCCCTTTCAGACTTCCAAGGGCAGCCTTGTAGCCCTTATTCTCTAAACTCTGCTCTCTGTTCAACTCTTTGGCCCCTCAGAGCCCCTCTACAAACAAGCTCTCCTACTTTACAAATATTTACTCGTATCCCCAAGCCTCCTTAGCCTCCTCCATCTCTGCAAACAAGGCTCGCCTCTCCACATGTCCCCACATCCACCGCAAACACCCCTCCTGGCACGTGCTCCCAGACCCTCCTTTCCTTCCAGTGCCACCTGCAGCCTCCAGCCACGGCCCGCAAACCTCGCCTACCGAGGCTCTTCCCACCGCCCCCGGTCTCCACCCGCACAGGCCTTGGTTCTTCTGATCCCCAGCCTGGCTTGTGAACCTCTGTTCCCTTAAACTCTTCCTCCACACTTAAGATCTTATATCCCAGGTCAGAGGAGGGCAAGAAAAAAACCAAACTTTGCTTCTTACATGTTCTTACTTGTTCTTGTTTTGCAAATAAACATAGCAACAACTGGATTCCAGCTTCTCTTCCTTCATATCCTGCTCTTTGTTTGCCCAGAGATCTGTCAGTTGGGACAAAATCATTCCTCACCACTAGATCCATGTAAGTAGGTTAATAATCTCCAGGGAGGGTTCTTTTTTTTTTTTTTTAATCTTTCTAAAGGATCCAAGAAAGGCAGCTCCATGAGAGGAGATGAATTTTAATGGCAAAACAAGTGCCTGTCTTATTCTTGAAGATTGTTCCTGTCTCAGAATCATGTACACACACACACACACACACACACACACACACTTTCACATGACCACAGCAGCCTAAAATGCACGTTTTCTGTGTGAATGCAGAGGTAGCTTTTCAGATACCAGACAGGAAGATGCACCCTCAGACTTAGTCCAGGGCCGGACAGAAGATGAGGGCCACTAGAGATGAGAATGAATGCCTGGGCTGGAGAGATGGCTTAGTGCTTGGGGCGCTTGCCTGCAAAGCTGAAGGACCCCGGTTTGATTCCCCAGTACCTACGTAGGCACAAAATGGCGAATGTATCTGGAGTTTGTTTGCAGTGGCTGGATGTCCTGGTATGCCCATTCCCTTCTGTGAGTCCTAGGTATACTGAAGTCTAAGCTTTGCCAACAAAACAACTCCAGACGGGACTAAAGAAACAGGGAAAGTCACTGGGTGTGGTGGTGCACGCCATTAATCCCAGCACTCAGATTGCTGTAAATTCGAGGCCACCCTGAGACTAGAGTGGATTCCAGGTCAGCCTGGGCTAGAGCAACACCCTACCTCAAAAAACCAAAAAGAAAAAAAAAAAAAGAAAAGAAAAGAAAGAAAAAAGAAACAGGGGAAGTAATCAAACACCGCAGTGACCATGCATCTGGGGGGGGGGATCTTGATCTCCTGGCATCAGCAGCTACTTTGAAATAAATCTAGATTGTTTGAAATGAGGAACTCTTAACAATCTTAGAGGACTCTGTGAAAATGCGAAGGCGTCAAGGAGAGGAATGTCTAAGGAAGTTTTTGTGCTGGTTCCTTCAAGAATACTTGTCTGCAGGGACTTCACGGCATTCTTTAGACTATCCAAGGAATGCAAGGGCTGCTTCCCGGAGCTAACGCCTGGCAGTCTGAGGGAGGGCAGGGGACAGAGAGCAGACATCGCCTTGGGAAGCCAGGGTCATTAAAGACGCCTGCATTGGCAGAATTCCTGACTTCTACCTAAATAATCGAGTAGTGACCTTTACCATGTAGACTCACATGCGTACTTGTCACATTGCTAAGCAGCTTTAATATTTAAAGAAGAGATATCACTCAATGTGTGCGTGCGTGCATGTGCATGTATGTGTGTATATGTGTGCCTGCGTGTGTGTGCGCGTGCGTGCATGCGTGTGCATGTACACATGTGTGTGCGCGTGTGTGAGTGTATGTAATATATTAGGCTCAAGACACTTCTAACTAAAAGTATGTTGGCTTTTTATTATCGAAAACACAAGGGATGAAAGAATGTTCTTTTAAAAGCACCATGTACTGGGTGTGGTGACACACTCTTGTAGTCCCAGCACAACAAGAGTTCAAGGGCTGCCTAGGCTGCCAAGTGAGATGCTTGCTGTCTCAGGAAAAAAAGAAATAAATAAGGTAAAGCCACCAAAGAGATGTGCTCATCTAATTCTAAGATATGGGAAACCATAGGAAAAAAAAAAAAAAACCCAAAGAGCAGCATCTTCACTGAGAAAATGGCAACAGGAAAGAAAATAAAGACAGGAAGGAGAGGGAACCATTTTAGGTGAAAAAGACTCGGGAGACATACCAAGGAGACGCCTGGTATCACACGGTTCTTCATGCTGTTTTCAGTAATCTAGCGACTTAAAAATGTATGAGAAAATTTGAACACTGACTGACAAATAGATAATACAATACAATTACAGTCATTTTTAAAGGAATGATGAGTTTTTTTAATCACTTAAGAGTCACATTACAAATTATTTATGGATAAAATACTCAGGTGCTTGAAACAAGTTTAATCCATATATTGAGAGAAATTGAGATCTCCAGATGAAACTGGATTAATAGATATAAACAATATTGAATGTAGTCCATGTGTATATGGGATTATCTTGTTCTTTTAGTGTATGTTTTAAAATTTTGTATATGCTTAAATTTCCTACATTAACTTTTTCAAAAAGATAAATGCATTT
This sequence comes from Dipus sagitta, assembly GCA_036346955.1. Lineage (NCBI taxonomy): Eukaryota > Metazoa > Chordata > Mammalia > Rodentia > Dipodidae > Dipus > Dipus sagitta. Next base: position 177,945,192 of record CM070774.1, on the reverse strand, counting down.
TGTGAACTAATATGAATAAAAATAAAATCTACATGCCAAGTTAAAAGGGATAGTACTCACTTTACAGCTCCTAGATCATATTTTTAAGTGTGAATATTTTTTATCATACTAAATTAGATTCTTAAAAGGTGATTCTTTTTAAGTACCTGTGGTGGTTTGATTCAGGTGTTCCCCATAAACTCAGGTGTTCTGAATGCTAGGTCCCCAGCTGATGGAGATTTGGGAATTAGCGCCTCCTGGAGGTTAGGTTCCCCAGCGGATGGCAACTGGAAATTAAAGCCTCCTGGAGGTGGTGTATTGTTGGGGGCGGGCTTATGGGTGTTACAGCCAGTTTCCTCTTGCCAGTGTTTGGCACACTCTCCTGTTCCTGTTGTCCACCTGATGTTGGCTACGAGGTGATGTCCACCCTCTGCTCATGCCATTGTTTCCCCCTACCATCGTGGAGCTTCCCCTCAAGTCTGTAAGCCAAAATAAACCTTTTTCCCACAAACTGCTCTTGGTCATGTGATTTCTGCCAGAAATGTGAACCTGACTGCAGCAGTACCTCAGAGAAAAAAAAAAAAAAATGAAAGAAAATGCATTGTCAGAATTACTAGAAAATATGTCCGGCGAGGTGGTGCACACCTTTAATCCCAGCACTCGGGAGGCAGAGGTAGGAGGGTCGCCATGAGTTCAAGGCTACCCTGAAACTACATAGTGAGTTCCAGGTCAGCCTGAGCTACAGTGAAACACTACCTCGAAAAACAAAAACAAAAACAAAACAACAACAACAAAAGGTTACTAGAAAATAAACCATTCTACTTAGGACACTTGCAAGATGCTAGGTGGTGTACCTAAATTTAACCACCATCTATATCCAAATAAAACCACCTCAAACAGGGTGTGCTGGCTCATTTCTGAAATCCTCTACTCCTTTCTCCTCCTTGTAGTATCATCCAAATCTTTTCTTTCCTCAATGGTCTTCTCAATGGTATCAAATATCTTTTAGGTATCTTCAGAAAATGCTGTAAAATTTTCAAAACAAAAGGCAAAAGAAAACCAAGAAAAGAGTCATATATTCAGTGTCCTGAGTCACCCATCACCTAAGCATTCATTCTTTTTTTTTTTTTTAAGTATTTGTTAAAATGTATTTATTGGAGAGAAAGAGAGAGAATGGGTGTACCAGGACCTCTAGCCACTGCAAATGAACTCTAGGTGCATGTACCACCATGTGCATCTGGCTTACATGGGTCCTGGGGAATCAAACCTGAGTCCTTTGGCTTTGCAGGCAAGCACCTTAACTGCAAAGCCATCTTTCCAGCCCTGGATCTGAAATTCTATCTGCCCACCCCCCTCTCTCTCTCTTTCTCAAATAGATTAAAATAAAAAAAGAATTTCTGATGCAAAAACTGTTAAGATATTTATGCTAAAAAGGGGTTGATATGCTGCGTAGAGTTCTTTGTCCTGTTCTCTGAAAATGGAACAAATGTTTAGGGAAGAAGTCACAGGCTCAAGTTTTCATTAAAATCTAAAACAGTTTCAGCTCAAGATACAGATTTCTAAGAATTTCCAAATGAAATCGAACATCTCCAGATATTTCTTGTTCCTGATCATAAGTACAACTCTTCCTTGATTTTAGGTGATTCTGACCAAGTCCCTCAAGAACCCAGAAGAATCTCCCTCCACTAAGTGATCAGCTTGGCGGAGGAAAGCCAGGGAGGTGGGAAACCACGGAACACTAGCTTGACCTACGGGACTTAAACATCCGTGTGCATCATGTCAACGCCCTTCTGGAATCAGAGGAAATGCCATCCACCTAATCCTGGGAACTCAAAGTGAATTACAAGCAAGAAAAACATGGAAGCTGGGACCACATGGAGATAACGCTGCTGTACCTCGACCCTGACACCATCACTACAGACTTGAACTGGAAGCTTTGCTCATGAGTGAACTCTCTGAAGGTTCCACATCCTTCCCATTGAAGCATGCCCCTCAGCCTGCGGCCGTCCCACACCGAACGGGTTCTATCTCATTTGAAATATGGCCCCTTAAGAGTTGTGGTTGATTTTTCCAAACTAATAGTCCCCAAATCCAATACTTGCTATGATTTCTGATCCCTTATTCAGTATCAATGGACTGGGGATGTTGGAGCCCAAGTACACTCAGGAGAGACGCAACAAACAGAAGTTAACCATGTCTCCCACAGACGTAGTGTTTGTCCCTTTCCTTTCCTTTTCTTTTAAATATTTTGTTTTTATTTATTTGACAGAGAGATACAGAAATAGGCAGAGAGAGAGAGAGAATGGGTGTGCCAGGACCTCTAACCACTGCAAACCAACTCCAGATGAGTGCGCCCCCTTATGCATCTGGCTTACGTGGGTCTTGGGGAATAGAACCTGGGTCCTTTGGCTTTGCAGACAAGCACCTTACACACTAAGCCTCTCCAGCCCTCCTTTTCTTTTCTTTTTGGCAATAATAGAGGTCGAATCCAGGACCTCATGTGAGCTAGGAGCTCTATCACTGAGTATGATACCCTCAGCACATTTTCCCCTTTAATTCAAAAATTGGGTGAATAGTCTCTAAAAACAAAGTTGTATTTTGCTTAACTATGGTGATGCATTCTGAGAAATGTATGGTTCATTGATTTCATCGCTGACTGGGCATCATACAGCATGACTATGAGTCCCAAGATTCTGAAGTACTAAGGGCTAAAAAAAATCTTTTTCTTGTTTTCTTTTCTTAATATTTTATTTTTATTTATTTCTTTGAGAGCGAGAGCGACAGAAAGAGAAAGAGGCAGATAGAGAAAGAGAGAGAATGGGCGCGCCAGGGCCTCCAGCCACCGCAAATGAACTCCAGACGTGTGCGCCCCCTTGTGCATCTGGCTAACGTGAGTCCTGGGGAATCGAGCTTTGAGCCAGGGTCCTTAGGCTTCACAGGCAAGCGCTTAACCACTAAGCCATCTCTCCAGCCCCCTAGGGATAAAAAAATCTTATGGGACATCATTATGCCAGTGGCCAACTGTCCACTAAAATGGTACTATGTGGCCCATAACTACATTATAAGGTAAAATGTAATGATAATGACACTATTTCCTCATTGCTTGAACAGCAATTTTGCAGAGTGTGTGCTAAACTTTTCTCCTTTCTTGCAACCTACCTTTGGACCACTTACAGCTTAGAAGCAGAAGGGGTCAAATTTTAACCAGTAGAAATCAATGAATAATTGACTTGGTTTCATAAATCGTGGTTTTAATAACGATAGCCAAAAGATCTAATAAAGGAAATGATTACATTCAGATGTTAATTTTGCTGTTGTTGTTTATTTGTATTTATTTATTTGGCAGCAACAGATAGAGAAAGAAAGAGGCAGAGAGAGAGAGAGACAGAATGGGGCCGCCAGGGCCTCCAGCCACTGCAAACGAACTCCAGATGCATGCACCCCCTTATGCATCTGGCTAACGTGGGTCCTGGGGAATTGAACCTGGAACTGGGGTCCTTAGGCTTCACAGGCAAGTGCCTAATGGCTCAGCCATCTCTCCAGCCCCCAGATGTTAATTTTAATGTAATGGTTAGTTAACTCAGTCCAAAGACCACTGGACTGTCTGCCAAGGACATGAGTCAGGAGACCTGTTGTTTCCCTGGGTCGGCCAACTAAGTCATAGGAGGAGGACGATCTGAAGCAAGGCTGCCTCATCTCCCTTCACTTTGCTTAAGCAGAGGTTGCCCCATATTTAAAATGATGAGCTGCTCTAGACGTTCTTTCCGCTCCAACTTTCCAGACTCCTTTACGTACCAGTTAAATAACAGGAGTGCCTACTACATGCTGCAGGAAATGGAAATGACCACAGAACACAAGCATGCTTGATAAGGTGGCAGCTACCTAATTGGGAAAAGATTTCCCCAGCACTGTTCACCACGACATTCCAAGGGCATGGTAAATTGTTTGGGCGTAACCCGGCGAGAACAAAGCCTGGTCAAAATTATGTTAATGCAATATAGTACGGGTACTTGATTTAGCATGGTGTCCAAGAAGTATTTTGTGTGCATTCCTATGGCTTGAAATTTCCTTAATAAATCTTGGGCTGTTTTTGAAAAGCAGCCACTTCGGCAATGATGCAAGTGGGGTGGTGGCCAGACTTCTCTCTCCTGTCCCCCATCCTGGCTAAGAAGCAACCTTCAGAAGTGAAACCGAATTGGTCAGAAGAATGCAGGAGTTGGCTTGGCTTTGCTTTCACCTACTCCGATTTTGGTAGTGCAATGGTCAGAGAATGAATCTTGGAGAACTTTTGTAGCTCTTGTCCCTTTCTGCTATTTGACAGGCTAATTCCAGCATCTTGCTATGTATGATCTGCAAGAGTCCCTCGCAATGTGCAAACAAGCACTCTATGGTGATCAACACCCACTTCCACTGAATTCTAAATTTAGTTGCCGGTCTTTTATGGAAGACTGACTCTGTGTGGGGTAACAATAATAAATACTGGCTCATGCAAACTCCTTCCTCTTCATTTGCAAAGCAAGGAAATACATGGCTGTTAGGTCATCAGATTGAGTGGCAGAAAGCATGAGGCATTAAGCGAAGGTGTCAATGAACAAGAGTTAGGAGATTTGACTTGTTTAGTCCTTTTAAAACCAAGCCTACGGGTCAGTGGCAAAGGTTTCAGTTAAGAGGATCTCTTTTCTCCTTTTTTGAGCTTTTTGAGATGGGATGTTGCCTCACTATACAGAACAGGCTGGCCTTGCACTCACAGCAATCCTCCTGCGTGAGCCTCCTAAGTGCTAGGATTAAAGGGGAGTACCGCACTTAGCTGGTAAGTGTATTTCTAAGGTTCTGTTCGCCCCCAGCATTATGTTGCCCTCTCTGCCCCAGAGAGTAAACCTTGAGTCATCTTCAGTTTCTAATCTGAGTTCTATGCAATTGAGTTTATCAGATTCCCCTCACCAATATATGGCCCTCCTCCACAATCTCCCTGAAGTACAACTGAGTCTTTTGTTCCTCCATACTGAGGAGGCTTCCCTCTTTCCCTTCTGTGCGAGACAACCCTGTCTATTCATGTGCTCTGCTCTTAAAGGATAAGGCAGAGAGGAAACCCTGATGTTCTGTTTTGTACCTATATTCAAAAGCAGCATCTGCTAGGTCTGAGGGACCATCTGCTGCCCACTTTGATATGGAAAGGATGGTGCAGGCTTCAGAAGCGGTGTCCCAGGTCACACAATAGATTTGTCCCCTTCTTGGGGTCCCAGACACACCCAGACATATGCTCCACAGTCGCTGTGGCTTACACCACTGTCCCTCATCAAAGAATTTATTTTCTCACAGGGAATGGTATTGCTAAATTCTCACAAAGGGTCAAATTGTTTGAAAATCCCACTTGCCTGTATATAATTTTTGTTTTTTTTACATTCTCTAATCCTGGGTTACATAGAGAGCTGTGTTTGCCCCTAACTCACTCAACACATCATATATAAGATGAGAGTGGAAATGTGTGATCTCTGAGGCTCCCTTGTGGCCCACATTCCAAACTCCTATGATTTTTAAGCCAATTCAAAGGCATCAAAGAATACAATTTCCTTCATCTCTACGGTCTATTTAGACTCTCAATCCCAAGGACAAAAGAATATGCTGCAGACAAAAAGGCTTCTGTGACATGCTCCCTTCGTGCTGCGCAAGAACCACTAAAAGAGTTTCACGAGGGTCTAAATAAAATTAAGATCCGTAATCTTGTTAACATCGGCCCTGGGGTCATAGTCTGGTGCCCGGTCTGTGCCGGATCACTGGTGGGCCCTGTGCATTGCAGGATGCTTTCCAGCATTGTGGGTCTCTGTTCACTAGATGCCAGCACTCTCCTGTCCTTGGCCATGACAGCCAACATGCGCTGTGCCAGTCAACCTCTCGGGACACCATCCTTCCTCACTGAGAATCATTGCTGTGCTACTCGACTGGGCTTTAAGATAAAGCTCCTGGCTGAGAGAGTTTTTTGCTTCATGTTTATATGTTCAACAATGAGAGCACACACTTAGCAGACAGACTAAAAAGCACCCAAAGGGTTCCCTAGAGCGCGTCCAAAGCCAATGACTGTCCCAGTCACCCAGTGCGCCACCTCTCTGTTAAATGTTGAAAACTAGCACACTTTAACTTCAATGACCCCAACCATGATCTCAGCTACTATATATATATATATACATATATATATATATATATATTACAAATACCTATATATATACACATACATACACACACACACACACACACACAAACATATATATATTCAGAAGCAACCCCATCTTCCACAGTAACTTCTCCAGGGCACCCACAATGACCCTAACCGAGAGGCTTCACAATAGTTGTAAGAAAGTAGTGAAAAGCAGCGTTTTATTAAATCAGCTTTATGTTTTTCTTCCCGCTCCTGAAAAAGCAGCTAAAGTGGTCAGCTTCGGCCAGAGCTCTGGAAGAGACATATTAACAAGGTCTTGGCCCAATTCCCTAAGTAACTTTTCTTCCTTGTTCCAAACCAGGATTCCCGCAGACATCCCCTGCAGTAGATCCAGATCCAGCCTCAAAAGACCAGCAGCTGCCAGCCGAGGGACCAGATTGAAGCCGGCAAGCGTACAGAGGCGACGCCTGCCCTTAACCAAACATCTCATTTTACCATTTGTGAGAGAGGCTGGGATTTGCAAACCTCCCAGCCTCAGAAGGTGAATGCTGAATTAGATAAGAGAAAACTCAACTCTCCATGCTATTAAGAAAACACCCCCTTATCTATGCTTGAGACTTTGCAGTTTCTTTCTTTGTGTTTCTTTTTGCAATCAGAGACAGAGAGACGGAGCGAGAGAAAGAGAATGGGCATGGAACTCCAGATGCGTGCGCCCCCTTGTGCATCTGGCTTACGTGGGTCCTGGGGAATCCAACCTGGGTCCTTTGGCTTCACAGGCAGATGCCTTAACCGCTAAGCCATTTCTCCAGCCCACTTTGCAGTTTCTTAAGAATATATAACGTTCAAGTTCCACAATAAGTGTATCAGGCCGAAATAAAAATCATTTTAAGCCAAGTTGAGGATATGAAAAGAAGGAAGCCATGAACGATACAACTGTTACTTTTCAAAGAACTTGAGTTCTTTATTCAAACAAATATTTACACAACCGAGTCCAACAGCAGCAGACATATAGCTATTCTGTGAAAATACTGGGCAACCCTAAGAGGTTTATGTATTCCAAATCGGACTACTCTGTTGCTGTCCTACCAGGAACAAAGAATTCAAGCGCTCCAAGGGCAAAAGTCTCACCCTCTGACAGTGAAGCTCACTTGGAAGTCTTCCAGCTGAATCCAGCCATGAGGAGTCCTGGGGACAGATCTGAAACCTCGCAAGTTTTAAGCCCAAAGCAGAAAGCTTAAAGAGAGGAGAGAGCCCTTGCCTGTACTTGAAAATGCACGTCTGAAAAGTTACACACTCATCGAACGAAGGGAAACGTGGTTGACAAATATTTACACTAACGGATTCCACACTTGCGCCTGGCTGCGACTAGCCCTGCATCCTAGAACTCTTCAGAACTTTCTTCCGAGCCAAGGAAGGAAGGAAGACTTGCCGGGAGGGCGGTGCGGGGCTGGGCCAGGCCAGCGATTTCCAGCCCAGGGCAAGACGCATTCAAAAAAAAAAAAAAAAGGCTGTGGGAATCTGCCGTCCTTTTAAGCAAAAGAAACGTACCGGAGGAGCCGCTGGAAGTAGGCTGGACTTGCAAAAGTTCTTTCAAACAGGAAACCCCAGCCCGGGAAGGGACAGCCTGTCAGCCTTTTAATTTCCTGGCGGTGGCGGGAGTTAGCCAGGTCCCAGGCGAGTTCCTAAACGCATCAACAAGCGAGCAGTTCCGCGCCCCCCGCTCCGTCGTGTGGGGCGCTGGTGGCTCGCAGGGCGCCCCCGAGCCTTGCACTCGCGGTCCCCAAGGACGCAGAGACCACCACCCCATACACGTTTAAGGACGCCCCCCCCCCCCCATCAGATCAGGCGAGAACCGGGGTGCCCGAGGCTCACTCCCGAGCTCACTGTCCAAACAAAGTACAACTAGCCTAGCGAGCTGACATTGGTGGGGAGCTTGGGGGGAGAGGGGGGTCTTCTCCGGGTCCCGTGCCCTAGGCCACCCAGCTGCCCACTTTCTTTCCTTCGAACAATTCCCGGGTCTCTATCTTCTGCAGCATGCTACAGCTGTCTCAGAAGTTATCCCCGGGACCCCTAAATCCCTGCCTGTTCCCCCACAATCACGCTGGAAAGCATCTCCTTTACACAGACACCCCGTCTCCGGCGATCCCCTCCACCCGAAGTACAGCCAATGGCCCCTCAGAGTCATGCACGATGGTGGGGAGGGGGAGGGCTCCCCTAAGCTGCCTCGCAGGGATTCTGCAGACCCCAGCCTGCACGGGCTTTTGTCCCCCGCAGCCTGCACGGGAAGCAAAAGGAAGTCCGGGTCCGGGACGCGCACTCACCATCTCATCTTTCTTCCGAGCAGCGGTCCCCGGGGCGTTGGGGGTGGGGGTGGGGGTCGTGGCCCTGGTTTACAACCACCCGCCCTTCCCTTCCCTTCCTCGTCCTGCCCTCGGACCCCTGCGCAGCTCCAGCCGCCGCCGAGCCCCGGGCAGCCAGTGCTGCCCCGCGCTGCGCGCTCTCTCCTGCGCGCCGGCGGCCGCCGCCTCCTCTCCGCCCCGAGCCTGCGCCGCCTCCAACCCGCGGGCGCGCTCGGGGATGGGTGCAGTGTCCGCGCGAGCCGCCAGGGCGCGCCGAGCCCGCGTCCGGATCCACCCCCCCCCCTCCACCCCCAAATCCAAGGCCCGCGGTCGCCCCTCCTCACCTCTCCACCCGGAGACCCAGGGCGGGCGCGCCACCCGGGGCTGGGACGCAGGCTAGGAGGAGCCCGGACGCTCGCCCATCACCCAGAGCCACTTTCGCGAAGCTGCGCTCGCAGCAACGTGCTGAAGACTTTTGTGGCTTTTTTTTTAATAAGTTGGAAGAAGGGCGGGAGAGGACAAGTCCTGGGGTGGTGCTTTCCTCACCCGATGATGAGGATGATGAACTCTCTGTGCGGAAACTCCAGGTGACCTCACCTCCTCCAGGCACTTCTCCGCCCAGGCAGTCAGGACAAGGCCCCCGGGCCTTTCAAACTCGTCTATTCTGACTGCCTGGCGCTCGTTTCTCACTGACACTCTCCGTAACAACAGATACCACCACCAGTGAAAACAGTGCCAAGGCGGATGCCTTCCGCCAGCGAGCGCACCCTCATCCTGGGGAGGCGACGGCGTGCACCAAGGAGACCCACCCCGGAGATGGTAAATCAGAGCTCACAGACAGCTTGTGGGGGACTCACGGGGATAAAGAACAACCCTGGAGGAACTCACAGCTGGAAGAGAGCAGCGGTTAAAGGCGCTGGCTTGCAAAGACAGCCTGGTGGTACCCACTCAGAGCCGGGTGCACAAGTGGCCCGTGCTCTGCAGTTCTGCGGCTGCAAGAGAGGCCCTGCCATACCCATTCTTTCTCTCTTCTCTCTCTCTCTCTCTCTCTCTCTCTCTCTCTCTCTCTCTCTCTCTCTCGTACAGACAGACAGACAATGCACAAGGAAAGGTAAACACTTTAAGTGAAATAATGTGGCCCAGTGGCCTAGGCAAGTGGTTTTGCCTCTGTGGCAGTGGTACAGGCGCTGCGAGGCAGTCAGTAAGCTGCTTAACGTACTAATGAGTGCCTGCTACCGAGGAGTTACTTACCAGCTTAGTTAACCAACGTTAAAGTAAAAGTCAGCCTTCTCATTTCAAGGAGGATCTCGCCTACAAGAATGCTTAAAGTTTCATAGGATTCCTGGCTCAGTCCTTGGTTTTCGCCCTGCAGAAATACACACACATGAATTACCCCAACACTTAAGTGCACCAGTAAATCTTCTGTCATATACCCGTCATTTCCCCACCTTGCTGAGTCATCCACATCGACTTAAACTCCTATTTCTCCAGTGTCAAAGGAAACAAAATAACAGCAGACCGGCCAACTTCACTGACTACCGGCTACCGGCCCCCTTCCCTGCTGGACTTTAGTAAAATTCCTCCTTTCCCATCTACTCCCTTCCGGGGCTGCCTCTACTGTGTGCCTACATTTTTCTTGTTAAGCCCAAACTATGCAATTAAAACATTGCTTCTTGGGCTGGAGAGATAGGTGAGCGGTTAAGGCGCTCAGTTGGGAAGCCTAAGGACCCAGGTTTGATTCCCCAGGACCCACATAAGCCTGATGCACAAGGTGGTGCGTGTTGTCTAGAGTTCATCTGCAGTGGCTGGAGGTCCTGGTCCACCCATTCTCTCTCTCTCTCTCTCTCTCTCTCTCTCTCTCTCTCTCTCTCTCCCTGCTTCTCAAATAAATAAAAATAAATTAAAGGACTGCTTCTTGCCAGGCACAAGGGTGCATGACTGTAATCTCAGCACTTCGGAGGCTGAGATAGGAGAACCGAGAGTTTAAGACAAGGCTGGGCTACACAGTGAGTTCAAAGCAAGCCTGTGCTGTGTGACAAACCCTGGCTCAGAAACCCAAGGGCTGCACAGAGTGCTGCTCTCAGCCGTGCTTCTTTGTACACTCGGCAGTGACTCCTGCGCAGACTCAAAACCCATCAAAGTGCTCAGAGTAAGTGACTGTAGAGCGCTCAGTGTTCAATGATGCATGTGTCTCGCCCGCTCCAAGGTCAGGGAACACTGGGGCAGAGGCAGCAGAAAGAACTAAGAGTCAGAGGAGGAGAAGAGCTGTGGGATGCTGACTTGCGGACATGTTGGTGCTGCTTTCACGCATGCGCAGTGACTGTCATTGCCTACACAAAGCCTGCAAGATATTGGGTCCGTCAACATTCCACAGTGCGTTCTGGAGTAAGTCATGAGGCCTTCATCCCTCCTGGAGGAGTTGCTGCCAGCTAATGGTTGTTGGGGTAGGGGGAGACATTTCCTTCAGTGACGTAGCCACAAGTAAGTTGCACTTGCTCTGGTAAATAACCGCCCCACCCCCATGCTTGTGGAAGTAACCTCAGTTTACCTCAGTGGGACACACACACACATCCTACATCAAAGTACAAGACGGGTGCTGGAGAGATGGTTTAGTGGTTAAGGAACTTGCCTGCAAAGACTAAGGACCCAGGTTCGATTCTCCAGGACCCACGTGAGCCAGATGCACAAGGTGGTACATGCGTCTGGAGTTCCTTTGCAGTGACTGGAGGTCCGGACATGCCCATTTTCTGTCTCTCTCTCATTCTCTCTCTCTCTGCACCTTTCTCTGTCTCTCTCTCTCAAATAAAAATAAAATATTTGGAGGGAAAGAGAAGGTAATGGAAGAATTATGATCAAAATACCATATATATACATATATATATGTATATATAAATTGTCAATATGCCGGGCTTGGTGGCGCATGCCTTTAATCCTAGCACTCGGGAGGCAGAGGTAGGAGGATCACATGAGTTCAAGGCCACCCTGAGACTACATAGTGAATTCCAGGTCAGCCTGGGCTAGAGACCCTACCTTGGAAAAAAAAAATTGTCCATAAGTAAAATAGATTCTAAACATAAAAAAGGGCTGAGCAGGGAGCTTAGTGGTAGAGCTTGTCTAGGAAGCAAGTGTAAGGCCCTAAATTGCTCAGCACTGAAGAAAAGCATTTTTTAAAGTCCTTTCTGGGCCGGAGAGATGGCTTAGCAGTTAAGGCGCTTGCCTGCAAAGCCTAAAGACCCAGGTTCGATTCTCCAGGTCCCACATAAACCAGATGCACATAGTGGTGCACGCATCTGGAGTTTGTTTGCTGGAGGCCCTGGTGTGCCTATTCTCACTCACTCTCTCTCTCTTTCTCTCTCTCTCGCCCTCTGACTGTAATAGATAAATAAAAAATCTTTTTAAAAGTCACTTCTTATATTGAATTGCACTTACAACTGTCAAGCTATGAGTCACAACTAACAGGTGATCACTTTCTCCTTCTGGAAACATTTTACTTGACTTCCATGCGCGTTTTCATGGTTTTCTTCCTAGCTCCTCCTTGTTTCCTGTGTTGGCACCTTCTGTCGTTCCAGCTTCTGAGCTCAGAATATGTCCTCACATGTCAGTCTGCTGCCTCCCTTAGAGCTCTCTTCCTGTCTCTTAGCATAAGTCCTGTCTTGTGTTGGTTAATCACACATTTTGCCTTCCGGAGTGGCCCTCCATTGAACCGCAGGCTGCCGGGAGCTGCCCACACGGGTACCCACTGGTTTCTCACACTTAAAGACACTGAATCCCCGACATTTCTCCCTCTGTCCCCTTAGGCTTCCCCCTATCAGGTCTAATACCTTGGTGTCATCCTTGAAGTTTATTTCTCTCCAATCCATCAGGAAATACTTGCTTTATTTCTCAAATAAGTGCAGAATTTGACTACTTACCTCTCTAATCTTACTGCTACCCAGGGCTCGTCTGCCATATTGTCTCCACTTAGCCCTTGCCCTGTTTCTACGTGTTTTCACTTGCAGGCTATTGTCAATCCGGAAACCAGAGTGATCCTTGGGGGACATTAGGCAGCACAAATCACTCCTGTGCTTGCAAACCTGCCCTGGCCCTAGCTCAACCCGACCAAAAGCCAAAGTTCATGTGCTGGCCCAGAAGGACACCGTTGGCCAGGCATTCTCTGACCTCTCGCCTCTTGCTTCTCTCACTCAGCTCCTGTCTTCATTCTCGTGCACTGGATTCCTGGAGAGATACGCATCTGTCTCAGGACCTTTGTGCTAACTGTGTCTCTGTTTAGAGCTCTCTGGCCCCTTCCACCTCTTGTGTCTGATGACAAGGCCACTCATTTCCTTTGAGATACTGCTCACGTTTCACCGTAGTGCTCGGGCCTTCTCTGATCATTCTGTTTAAAGTTTAAAATGCGCTTTTCCATGCTAATAAGCTTTCTTTAGTTTGTACTGACAGAATTACCACCTTCTATCATACGAACGTGTTAGGTTCCTGTTACTGCAGCAAACACTTGAGATAACAAGTTTACAGAGAAGAAAGGAGTACTTGGCTCACAGTTTAGAAGGCTTCGGTCCATAATCAACTGGCTCTGTTTTCTTTAGTCTGTGGCCAGGCAGCATATCATGATAGGAACACGTGAGAATCCAAAACTGCTCACCAGACAATGAAGGATGGGGGATGGGCTCCCACTGTCTCCTTCAAGGAAAGACCCTCAGTGGCTTGGTCACCTCTTAAGGTTTCAGCCTCTCCCAAGAATGCCATAAGCCTCTAACACCTGGGCTTTGGGGGTACATGCTAGATCATCAGATCCAAACTATAATAACTACAAAATATGCTTGTAAAGTTATTTCAGTATCTGTATCTCCTTCCTAGAATGTAAGTTGTACGCAGAACCTAAAACTTCCTCCCAGCGCTGTCACCCTAATGTGTCCAGAATGTTGCGGGCATATGGCTGAAATGCAAGAATGGAAGATGGCTTTGACCCCAAATTGCACTTAATAGACATTTTCTTGCCTGGACTATGGTGACCGATATACTTGACCTAGACATTTTAGGAATAATCTTTATTTTTTTATTTTTTTTATTTTTTTGGTTTTTCAAGGTAGGGTCTCACTCTGGTCCAGGCTGACCTGGAATTAACTCTGTAGTCTCAGGATGGCCTTGAACTGATGGCAATCCTCCTACCTCTGCCTCCTGAGTACTGGGATTAAAGGTGTGCGCCACCACGCCCGGCTTAGGAATAATATTTCTTAAGGAACGTGCATATATAACACGCCTAGACTGGCCAAAACCAAGTTGATAATACACATGTTTGAGAAAAATATCACTGATGCTTATTCGGAACAACAATAATGTATATATTGAAATACATTCACTTTAGTTATTTACTTACTTGACAGAGAGAAAGAGGGAGAGAGAGAGAGAGAGAGAGAGAGAGAGAGAGAGAATGAGAATGGACGCACCAGGGCCTCCAGCCACTGCAAACGAACTCCAGACGCGTGCGCCCCCTTGTGCATCTGGCGAACGTGGGTCCTGGCGAATCAAACCTGGGACCTTTGGCTTTGCAGGCAAATATCTTGACCGCTAAGCCATCCCTCCAGCCTTCATTCACTTTCTATATGAGTAAATGAAGCACAGAGACGTGGAGCTCACCTAAGCTAGAAGTTGGTAGAGCTAGAATCTGAGTGCAGGCAGCAGGCTTCTAGAGGCCACACCCGCCCTGCCAGTGCGCACCTCCCCCTTTCCCAACATGAGTGCTGTCAGAGGAATGTCTTCATGCTCACTTGCCACTGTCTTGCATGTCTGTTGATGTCTCTGATGATAGTCACATTCTTTGAAGGCGTAGGGGTCATTTTATTCATACCTGCATGAATCATACCCTATGACTTGATACGCAGAAGGAGCCATCAAAAAATACTGATTTTGCCGGGTGTGGTGGCGCATGCCTTTAGCCCCAGCACTCACTCGGGAGGCAGAGGTAAGAGGATCTGCAGTGATCCTAGAACTTCATCTTATTTTGCTGTGTTCTTTAGCTTCCTAGGTGGGGAAAGGTAAAGTGTTGTACATAGAAAGAGATACTAAAAAACTATTTATGAGTTATTCCATGTGTAAATACTATTATTATTTTTTTAATGATTTGAGACAAGCTTTCATTATGTAACCCACACTAGCCTCAACATTGTGATTCTCCTACCTAAGTCTCCCCAGTACTGATGTGATAGGCATGAAGCACCCTGAGAGGTTTGGAATTATTTTAATTATCGCTCTCTTCATTTGCAAAGATTATTTGGACCTGATTAAAGTTTTACATCCTGAATTGCTATTTCCCTTCCTTTCTCTGCAATGACAACTAACAAATCATTGTAGCATTTAATTCAGTCTTGTGTCCCATTCCTGGGACAATTGCTTGTACTTCATTCCCTCAGGAGTAGAAAACTTCAGTGCTGGGTGTGGTGGCGCACGCTTTTAATCCCAGCACTCAGGAGGCAGAGGTAGGAGGATCGCCATGAGTTCGAGGCCACCCTGAAACTACACAGTGAATTCCAGGTCAGCCTGAGATAGAGTGAGACCCTACCTCAAAAAAAAAAAAGTGAAAAAAAAAAGTAGAAAACTTCAGTTTCTTTAATATTGTGGCAATTTAAAAAATGCAGAGTATAATAGCAAGATGGTTGATTTTTGGAGTCAGGCAGACATATTTAACCCATGACTTAGCCCATTTTTGAGCCATGTAATTTGAATGCATCATTTACAGTTTACTGGCATTGAGAAATAGATTCTTATTCTGAAAAATTTGTGAATTAATGTGATAATATAAATACCATTCTTAGCCCAGAAATAGATAGCAGTAAGAGAAGTCAGCAGAATAGTTTTCTTAGCTGGGCATGATGGTACATGCTTTGGGGAAGCAGAGGTAGGAGGATCACTGTGAGCTCGAGGCAAGCATGAGACTACCCTAGTGAATTACAGGGCAAGTGAGACCCTACCCTGCAAAACCAAAAACAGGGCTGGAGATATGGCTTGGTGGTTAAAGTGCTTGCCAGCAAAGCAAAAGGATCTAGGCTCGATTCCCCAGGACCCATATAAGCCAGATCTACAAAGTGGCATATGTGTCTGGAGTTCGTTTGCAGTGCCTGAAGGCCCTGGTGTGCCCATTCTCTCTCTCTCTCTCTTTCTCTCTCTCCCTCCCTCCCTCCCTCCTTTCCTCCCTCCTTGCAAATAAATGAATAAAAATATTTTATTTCTTTTATTATTATTAATTTTGGGGGGGATTCGAGGTAGGATGTCGATCTGGCCGAAGCTGACCTGGAATTTACTACATAGCCTCAAACTCACTGTGATCCTCCTACTTCTCCCTCCCGAGTGCTGGGATTAAAGGCGTGCACCACCATGCCCAGCCAAAGAAATATATTTTAAAAAACAAAAACAAACAAACAAACAAATAAAAATCCAGAATAGTTTTCTTAAATTTTGGACAATTAAAAAAGTTATTTATTTGTGTGTGCATGCGTGTGTGTGCGTGCGTGTGCACGTGCAAGCGCACAAGTGCACAGTTGTGAAGGCAGCACCAGGCACTGTCAGCAGAACCTCAAGCACTCACGCTGCTTCCTGTGTGCAGCTTTACATGAGGGGGTGAGAACTGGACCTGAGTCTTCCTCCTTTGTGTGTTTTGATATATTTCTATTCCAATAACTTTCCTGGGTATTTAGGTTTTATTCTGTGTTTTCAAATATATTTAACTAAATGCAGTATAAATAACACATTAGCAATTTCTAAAAAACATTTTATTTTTATTCATTTATTTGAGAGAGGGAAAGAGGCAGAATGAGAGAGAGAGAGAAAAAGGGAGAGAGAGAGAGAATGGGCTCACCAGGGTCCCCAGCCACTGCAAACAAACTCCAGACACATGCGCCCCCTTGTGCACCTGGTTTACGTGGGTCCTGGGGAATCGAACTGAGGTCCTTTGGCTTTGCAGGCAAACACCTTAACTGCTAAGCCATCTCTCTAGCCCCACATTTGCAATTTTGGCTAACACCAGATGATTAACCAAAATTCAAGACAAAATCCCTTTAACCAACCTCCCATGGCTACCAAAAAGCAAGCAACTCAATTTTGTCTCATTGGTATATTTGATGATTTTCCCCAGGCGATGCTTTAGGGTTAAGCTAATACCAGATTGGTTTCTCCCAAAACTCTAAAACCATGTGGACCATCAAATTTGTTTCTGCAATGCAGTGTTTTCGGTGTCCTGCTCTCAATCTCTTCTGTGAGTTTATCTCGTAGTCAGACAGGAATAGGATGTCGTGTGCGTGTGAATGTGAGTGTGTGCGTGTGTGTGTGCACACACGTGTGTGTCCTGCAGACCAACCTATCCCAGCTGTGGTTCATCTGGTTCACTTTTCGAACCACTTGAGGATTATGAATTGGTCTACTTTTTGTGTTTGGTAAATTTAAAATAAGAAAGTGTTTTGCTTTCCTTTTGTTTTGTTTTTTCTTTTTGGTATGTTATCTGCTTATTATTAAAAAAAAAAAACAATAGCATTCCATTCTCAGTGCTCCTTAATATTTCAGGGAACTCCAGTTCTCTTCTCTCTATTTGTCTTTTTTCTTTCCCTTTCTTTTGACTTCCACTATGCCTCCAGTTATCTCATACCTTCCTTAAAAGATCTTAAGCTCAATAGCACGTGTGTGTGCACATTCCTGTTTGTTTGACTACCTGTGGCAGGAAGAGATGTTCAAACTGATGTGAGCATTATCTATTCATTCTCGGCACACAGGGGCCTCTGACAACACAGTGAAGAGACCAGGACTGAGAACGCAGTGAACATGGAAACAATGGCAGCTTTGCTAACTATCTCTCTGTTCCTACCATATGCTTATATTTATGAAAGTTGGAGATAAAACATTTCTTGATGTGTCTGCCTATGGGGAATTTATTACCTAGCATGTAACTGTAATGTGATAAACACCATAAAATGTATTGTGCTAAAAAAAATGACACAAAATTCTGTAGCTAAAAGGACATCTGAGGCCAATAAATTTTCCAGAGAAGACAGCACCTGACACTCATTGAAGGGAAAGGGCTTCGCAGGCAGAGGACATGGCATGAACAATGGAAGAAGACACGAATCCTAGGAAGTTTTTGGAAGGAAGAAACAGTGGCTACGTAGGAAGTACAACCTGATTATATATGCTGAGGCTGCTAGAGAAAGCTGAGCTGCAGGCTCAGAATTAGATTCCAGTAAAGACCAATGTTTCCTGTATCAAACAAGGAGCTCCAAAAATTTAATACAGTTATATGGACAAACTACACCTTTAATTTTTTTTCATCTTAAAGTAATTGTATTATTATTAATAATAATAATCTTAAAACTTAACAGCTAGGTTGGAGAGATGGCTTAGTGATTAAGGCGTTTGCCTGTGAAGGCAAAGGACCCAGGTTCGATTCTGCAGGACCCATGTAAGCCAGATGCACCAGGTGGCTCATGCGTCTGGAGTTCATTTACAGTAGTGAATGCCCTGGCATGCCCATTCTCCCTCTCTCTCTCTCTCTCTCCCTCTCCCTCTCTCTCTCTCTTTCTCTCTCTGCCTCTTTCTCTCTCTCTCAAATGGATAAAATAAAATTAAAATAAAAAACTTAACAACTTAATAATATACAAAAGGGAAGTTATAAATATTTAAATTAATTTGCTAGTCAAGAAGCAAATATTAATATGACTAAAGGGTGTGTTTCTTTTTTCCTACATTAGGTATATGGCCAGAACTTTCTAGGGCTCTCTTTCTGTTTCCCCTTTAGGAAACATCCCAGATAAGGTTTGAGGCCCTCTTCACAACTGGAGTGTGGCAGAGGGAATTCACCCCAGAGCTTCTCGCTCTCTGAGCACTAATAAGCAATGTAATTGATGCAGCCCTGATGGAGTTTGCTTTGCTGCTGCAAAAAGGTAGTCTTTTCCACACGCACAAGTTCTCAAAGTGATGATCTGCGTGGAAAATTCATTGCACAGGGAATTTTAAAGGATCCAAACCAGTGGACTGCAATATTACTCTTCAATAATTCACTGATAATTAATTCTCAAAAGTTTTAGCTTTCTAGGCTGGGTGTGGTGGTGCACGCCTTTAATCCCAGCACTCGGGAGGCAGAGGTAGGAGGATTGCCATGAGTTCAAGGCCAGCCTGAGACTAGAGAGTGAATTCCAGGTCAGCCTGGGCCAGAGTGAGACCCTACCTCAAAAAACAAAACAAACAAACAAAAAAGTTTTAGCTTAGCGGAGAGTGGTGGTGCACACCTTTAATCCTAGCACTTGGGAGGCAGAGATAAGAGGATCGCCATGAGTTCGAGGCCACCCTGAGGCTACATAGTGAATTGCAGGTCATCTTGAGCTAGAATGAGACCCTACCTAGAAATCCCCCCCCTCAAAAAAAGGTTTCATGGGTCATTAGCATTTTATATTAAATGTTCAGTGATTCTGTAAATTTTTAAATGTTTTGTTCTCCTGTAAATATCAATCCCTTCTTTAATATTCAGATTCCATGGTCCTCAGTACAAGAAAGAAGGAGAGTGTGCTGGACAGATGGCTTAGTGGTTAAGGAACTTGCCTGCAAAGCCAAAGGACCCAGGTTTGACTCCCCATGACCCATGTAAGCCAGATGCACAAGGGGGCACATGCATCTGGAGTTCATTTGCAGTGGCTGGATGCCCTAGCGCACCCATTCTCTCTCTCTCTGCCTCTTTCTCTCAAATAAATAAATAAAATAATTTTTTAAAAAAAGAAAGAAAGAAGGAGAGCAGGGGAGCACATGCAGGGATCTGGGGTCATGCGCCACGTTCGGGTACAAGGGTATCCACTGGAAATAGTGGGTGGCATGTGCCCAAATCATTATTGCCTTCCCCACCCCAATACCAGCCCTTCTTTCTTACATTCTGTAATTAAGGGAAGATTATCCAGCTTCCCAATCAGAAAATTTTGTTTAATCTCTCCTTCTTCCTCAACCTCACTTAATAATCCATTGACAAATCACCTCATTTATTGGTCTATCTATCTATCTATCTATCTATCTATCTATCTATCTGCCAAGTACTTTGGGGGATTATTGATCCCATGGCCTCACATATGCAAGGCAAGCACTCTACCACTGAGCCTCTTACTTTTTCCATCTTGAGTATCTGTCAGTAGTGTTCTTCTCTCCATCTCCTTTTCCTTTCATTCATCATCCTATACTTTCAACTCATGCTCCCAGAAATGTCAAGGAATAATTCAAAGAGTGACAGGGGTAAAGAGGAGAAATGGAGTCTCATCAGGCCTGGAACTAAAGGGATACTAAGTAAATAGTAAGCAGGACTCACCCAAGGCAGAGGAAATGGAAGAGTCTAAAGGAGAAGACAAGAATGCATGTTGGGAAAATATGTTGGGATAATCTAGACTCTTAGCATTTGGTATTGAGAAGGGAGGGTATGTAGTATAGCTCCTTAAGTAGGTACTGTATTTATTTATTCATTTATATTTGAAGAGAGAGAGAGAGAGAGAGAGAGAGGCAGATAGAAAGAATAAGCACACCAGGACCTTTAGCCATTGCAAACGAACTCCAGATGCATGCACCACGATGTGCATCTGGTTTGCATGGGTTCTGGGGAATTGAACCTGGATCCTTAGATTTTGCAGGCAAATGCCTTAACCACTAACCCATTTCTCCAGCCCAATATGTACTGTTTTTGAAGCCTATGTGTATGGCTGGAAATGGTGGGTGATGGGGCAGAGGGAGCCACATATCAGAAGGAGGATTCCCTAAATGAAATTTCTGGTCTATTGCTGAAGACTCCATCTGTTTGTGCTGCAGGTGACTGAGAAATCAAGCTGGTGCTGAGCTGGAAGCCTCCTCCCTGTTAACTAGCTGTCAGGGTGCTAGAAGAGCTATGCAGATTTGAATTAGGTGTTCCCCATAAACTCCTGCCTTTTGGGGGAGAGAAGTTATCAATGGTCTTAACCAGTGGTAGACCCTGCAATCCTTATAGCTGTCCAGAGAGGCCAAATGTGCCAACTGGTGCAATGGTGGATCTTCTGTCTTGAGGGAAGCCAATGGTTCTCTGATTGGACTTGAAGTCCTCTTCACAGGTTGGAATTAATTCCTTGTACTAAAATCTAATCAAAAGTCTATGGCTGGGGAGATCATAATCCCTCAGGGGGAAACTACTACTGTTGTTTGCCTAACTGCTCAACTTCCCTGTAAATATTTATGTTAGTGTCCACAATATTAATGCTACTCTCACATTTGGTTAAAGAAACTTCTCTTTTCAGGTGGCAGTGACCACAAGGGTGACTCAAAAATCGCCATTGTGCTGAGAAGAAGTGACAGTGGAGTGCTCAGCACTAAGCCAGACACACACCCTCCAAGGCTTAGGAACCACTGTGGCAGAGGTGACAGAAAGAATGTAAGAGTGTTTATAATACTGTCATCCAGACACAAAGTGGCCTTGATATTCATGACCTCACAGTGATGACACTATTAAGATCTGTGTGATGGTTTGAATTAGGTGTTCCCCATAAATTTGTGTGTTCTTAATGCTAGGTCCTTAGCTGGTGGCAATTTGTGACTTGGATTCTTAATGGAGGTACATTGTTAGGGCCAGCTCATGGGTGTTATAGCCAGCTCCCCATTGCCAGTGTTTAGCACACTCTCCTGCTGAAGTTGTTCATCTGATGCTGGTCAGAAGGTGATGTCCAGCCTCTGTTCATGTCACATTTTCCCTTGCCATCATTGAGCTTCCTCTCAAGTTTGTAAATAAAGAAAAAAGAAAGAAAGAAAGAAAAACAACAACATTTCCTCCCACAAGCTACTTTTGGTCAGATGTTTTGTGCCAGCAACACAAAAGTAACTGCAACAGCAAAATTGGTACCAGAAGTGGGGTCACTGCGCTTGAAACCTGACTGTGTGGCTTTTGGCCTTTTAGAACTGATTTGTGGGAGGAATGTATAAGGATTTTAAACCTTGTTGTAACAGATGCCTTGTAGTGCTGAAGGCAGGGTTTCATGAACCATTCTAGTCATAGCTGAAAGACCTGAATTTAGTAAGAATGATGGACTGTGAGATTTGGCTTATCAGGGGAAGAAAGAAATTCGTAGGAACTGGACTAGAAGCAGTTTATATGAAAGGCTTGCTGCACTATTCTGCCTGTGTCCTGATAACTTGTGCAGGGTAGGATTGTGTAGAGGTGGACCAGTATGGGTAGATAGATATGGCACAGAAGGAAATGAGAACTTTTGGCTAGAGATTGCAGCCCATTCAGCTGCAATTGTTGGAGAGATTACAACTATTGAGATTGGGTCAGCTGTTCTGCATTGGGTCAGCAGAAAAAATGCAAACCTTTTTGAAAGTTAAAGGGCCTAAATGTTGAAGGTGTCCTGGTCTTCAAAGTTGGCTTTATTCCTATCTGGATCAACAAATTCGATAGCTCATCTGGTACTATGGGAGTGTAATAAATGTAGTAAGGAGAGGGTCACTGGATTTGCAATGTGGTTTTGTTGTTTGTAAATGGCCATGGACAATGTGAGACAGGGCTGTTGTAAGTCCCTGAGTGAAGGCCCAAGTAAGCAATGAGAACTAACTGTGGGTTGGACACCGAGTGGAGATGCCAGGATTGTGGGATGACTGCCAAGGAGAGCTGCTAGCATGGGATGGAGTTTTGCTCAGGCTATGAGAAGCCCAGCTGAAATAGAAAAGTGTGTAATTTGGAAGAAGAAGGGGCTCAGTGGAGGGGTATTTAGGAGGGGGAAATGGTGGTCATTGGAGGGGATTATTATCACAGTATATTGTCTATATAGTTATGGAAGTTTTCAATTACAAAATTTTTTAAAGGAATTTCTGGTCTCAATATCAGTTATTTTATTATTTTGTTCCCCCTTACTTCCCCACCAAATTCTTGCTTTGTGAGGGCAGAGGTCCGATTCAGTCCTACATTCCTAGTGTCATGAGTCAGACATGACAAAATTGCCATATACGTGTTGAATAATTATATATATATATAGGTTGTGAATATTTAAAACTTAACCTTATCTCTTCAATGCTAGAATTCTTCAGTGACTCCCCAAAGCCTTTAATAATGAAATAAACCAGGAATTTTCAATTGAGCATGAAAATAAGCACATAAAATGTATGCTATGTGGGTACCCCAGGCTATTGACCCCTTGAGCAGATTTTCTTTTTTTAATTTTTTTAAAATACTTTTATATTTATTTATTTGACAGAGAAAGAGGGAGACACACACACACACACACACAGAGAGAGAGAGAGAGAGAGAGAGAGAGAGGGAGAGAGAGAAAGAGAGAGAGAGAGAGAGAGGGAGAAAGAGAAAGAGAGAGAGAGAGAGAGAGAATGGGCTTGCCAGGGCCTCCTGCCACTGCAAACAAGCTCCAGATGCATGTGCCACCTTGTGTGTCTGGCTTATGTGGGTCCTGGGGAGTCAAACCGGGATCCTTTGGATTTGCAGGCAAGTGCCATAATGCCTTCTCTGTATTGTATCTAAATTGCCAGCATCCCTGTATTAGGCAATGTTCCCACTGTTGTGGCACAATGCCTGACAAAACTCCTTAAGGGAGAAAGATTTTTTTTTTTTTTTTCTGGTTCATGGTTCAGAAAATACAGTTCATCATGACAGGACAGGAATCATGACGGAGCAGCTCCTGCCTGTGGCAACAAGGGCCTGAGATGGCTGGTTACATAACCTCCCCGGCAGTCAGGAAGAAGCTTGTTAGGAACTGAGCTGAGCTATAACGTTCAAGCACCAGTCTGTTTCTGCCAGCCAGGCCTCACATCCAAGAGGTTCCACAGCCTCGCAAAACAGCAACACCAGCCGAAGACCAAATACTGAAACTCACGGACCCATGGAAGACACTTAAATCATGGCAATCACTAACCTTGCTTTCTGGGGACCATTGCTAAGGAAAATGAGGATTACTTGCATATGAGCGCTGTAATGTAACAGCCATCCGTCTGATAATCTGAGCTAGTCACTGAGTGATTAGTGGAGGGTACCATGTACAGTGTGGGTACTCTGTACAAAGAGAAGACTCCTGTTCTGGCAAGATGGAGCAGGGTGGCACGTGATTTCAACATGTTAGTCAGAAGGTAGTGAAATTTAAGTTATTAACATAACTTTTATAGTAATATTTTGTTGTGATTATCCTTTTATTATTAGTCATTATCTCTTAATGTCGTTAATTTATAAAATAAACTTTGGGCTGGAGAGATGGCTTAGTGGTTAAGGCACTTGCCTGTGAAGGGCCTTAGATAGTAAAATGTAAAATGAATTGTGTATTTTTAGAATTTTCTTTTTTTTAATTAATTAATTTATTTATTTGAGAGCGACAGAGTGAGAAAGAGGCAGAGAGAGAGACACAGAGAGAATGGGCACGCCAGGGCCTCCAGCCACTGCAAACGAACTCCAGACGTGTGCGCCCCCTTGTGCATCTGGCTAACGTGGGTCCTGGGGAGTTGAGCCTTGAACCGGGGTTCTTAGGCTTCACAGGCAAGCGCTTAACTGCTAAGCCCTCTCCCCAGCCCTAGTTTTAGAATTTTCTATATAATATTTTCAGACCATGAATGATTATGGAACACCAAAACTATGGAGATCAAAAACTTGAATAAAGGAGGACTACTATAATGGGTACTACTTAGACTGAAAGAAAGTCCAGTTGTGTTTTCTTGGATTTATTGTAGCATGTTTTCATTCTTTGCTTGTTATTTACGAGATATCCTCTCAGGAATTTTGTTGTTATCATTTCCCCCAACTTTTTACAATTCTATAGAGAAGGAAACCAGCGTTTCTGATCTAAAGGGCTCCCCAATAAGTCCCTGAATTTCAGTTAGCAACCCATAGCTTTCATGTGTCCAATAGTCTCTTCAGACTCAGGAAGATGACACAGTTTTATTGTCCAAAGGGCTATTCGTTGTGCATATACTATGCATAATGTCGTCTGATTCCATTTTCACATCAACTCTAAGTATTACAGCTTATATTTACATTTGAAGAGCTGGACCCTAAGGAAGACTAGTAAAGTTGTCAAAAGTCATATAACACAATGTAAATTACCTCATGAAGCAAGGTCCTCATCTTTTAGTCAAATGCTGAAAAAGTAGCAAGGTTTGTTTAAGTTGCTCTTGCTGTCTTGAGGATTGATTTTCATTGTGGCAGAAATGAATGCAGAAAGACAAACTACAGAATAAGCACTAAAACATTAAACCTGAGCACTTAAGAAAGCAAGACTGATCACACACACACACACACACACACACACACACACACTTTATATATTACATCTCAGTAGGGCAGTATGATTTGTTAGTGCCGGCAGGTGGACACCGAGGAAAGTGGCACAATTTGGCTAAGTGATGGATGATGGGGCCATTAGCTGAGAATAGAAATACAGAAAATGGAGCAGATGTGGCATGAGAAGGGGAAGTCAACTGAGGACCTCTTGAGTTATAATGTATCTATGCAGTGTACACGAGACCATGACTGGGGGTGGATGTGTGAAGCACAAAGGTGATCAGAAGTTTGTTTTTTTCTCAAAATGAGATAGAGGAAGCCAAGCAACTATAGAGACTGAGGGAAAAGAAAAAGAGAAGAGAAATATTGAAGAGCAATGTGAGGAGATTGAATGATGAAGCAAGATTATAGGAAAAGAGAGAATTATATATATGACCTGCCTATGCCTAAGTATGTATGTGTGTGTGTGTATATAATTATATATATTATATATATATAATATAATTATACATATAATTATTATATTATATATAATATATATTAGTATATTATATATATAATATAATTATATATAATATATATATAATTCCATATATATATATATGGAATTCTCTCTCTCTGTCTCTCTCTCTATATATATATAGAGAGAGAGACAGACAGAGAGAAGCACTCAGGAACTGAGTTGAAATCTTGTCCTTGACTAATACTGTTCCTCATTTAAAAGAATAGAAAGAGAAGATATATGTGAGGTAGATCAACGGGCACGTGTCAGGAAGAGCTGGCCGTAGAATATTTTCCACAGTAATCACCTCTCTTTTCTCAGTGGACCTACAAGGCCAAGCCTTATACTCTACTGGAAGTCTACCAGAATAAAAACTATTATGGGAGATAAACGCTGAGGTATGAACTCCCCTAAATTATATTAGAAAAAAGCTTGAAAAACTTTCCTCCTGCAGCAGCGACATCCAGAAAGCGGAAAGATGGTCCAAAGACCTCACGTCCACCACGTATCCAATAGATGACATCCTAACACAATTGTCAAATGACCTGAATAAATATATTTCTAAATAAAGTGTATGAGCAGCAAAGAAGCACACAAAGAAATACTGAACATCACTGCCCATTAGGGAAATATATATATTAATACCACAATACCATACCGCTTTATACCCATTGTGACAGCTTTATTGAAAAAGGCACAATTTCAGGTGCTGGTAAGGATAGGGATAATTACAACAGTCACACAGTTTTGTGTGAAACTAAAATATGGATATTTACAATGATGATTAGCTCCTTAAAAAGTTAAACACAGAACTGCCATAAGATCTTCTGCATGTGTGTCTAAGTATGTATACATATATATATATACATATATATGTATATATACATACATGAATATATATATATGTACATATATCCCAATGTGTGCCTTTGAGTCACACATACTCCTGTAAGCAACCCCTCACCCTGCTCTGTGAGAACCCCCCAATACTCACTGGTTCACCAAAACTGCTTTGTGCGATCATGCTTTGGCCTCTCGTCTGTCCCTTGGGTGAACAGATGTGTGTTCATGTCTCTCCAGGGAAAATTGTTTCGTGAGACATTCGGCACAGGAACAGGGACATGGCACTTGGTGCCCAACATGGGGCACAACAGGACCCGAGATGTTTGGAAGGAACACTTGCACGATCCTGCCTATGGGTAGCAAGGCATGCAATTGAGGCTGAGGATAGAGCATATGCAGAGGAGACCCCAGCATGGCTGTCCTTCCCCATTTGGTGTGTGGTGACGTGCCTTCTCTGGTGACAGTGGCTGCATGGACCATGTAGCATGTGGTAAGTCATACAGTGAGGGCCGAGCCATCAGTAGGTAGAATTCTGTGGAACTCCTAATAAGATGTGCGTCTGACGCTGAGATGACGGCGCAGACCGAACTTGTTCATGTCGAAGGGGAGCTGCAGTGAGAAAGGGCAGGCGGCTAGCATGCTCTGCATCAGCTTCTGATGTGGCAGGTAAATTGGATGAAAGGGAAGAGGAGAGAGAGGTGCCGGCTTACTGTCACTAATGGCTCGCAGGTCCAAAGGGAAGCACATATTAGATTGGAGTTGAAGAGCCCTTCACGGGATCCAACAACTTGGAACCCATGGGAGGAGTCAGATAGTAAGGAATGAGATAAAGGTGCCAGAAGATTCTCCCCAGATCCAATCTTTAATAGAGAGAAAAGAAAATTACACGATTCTGATTATAAACGGAGTCCGTAAAATGGGAAGCAACCTAGGAGGTGACGCAAGAAGGACCAAGGGCTCCGCATGGCTCACTCGAAGGCAAATGTGACAAGGTTTGTGTGAAGCTAATAAATAAATTAATAAATAAATAAATTATTTATTTATGTATTTGAGTGAATGAGAAAAAGGCAGAGAGAGTGAAAAAGAGAGAGAATGAGAACAGGCACGCCAGGTCCTCCAGCTGTTGCCAACGAACTCCAGATGCGTGCGCCACTTTGCACATCTGGCTTAGACACGTGCTGGGGAGTGAAGCCTAGGTCCTTCAGCTTTGCAGACAAGTGCCTTAACCTCTCTCTACCTATCTGCTTCTTTCTCTCAAATAAATCAATAACATGATTATAAAAGATAAACACCATATTAGTAAACAAAAGAATAACCATAGGGTTATCTCCAGATGTAAACAAAACAAAACTTTGACAAAACTCCATGCTTGCTCCTGACAAAAATACTCCCGGACATAGGAACTGAGGCTATTTCCTAAACACAACACCTTGGTCTGAAAGCCATCCTTGTGGGTGAATACTAGAAGTATTTCCAATAAAACTAGGACAAAGACCCAGGTAAAGTCAGATGCACAAGGTGGCACATGCATCTGGAGTTCCTTTGCAGAATGCCCATTCTCTCTCTCTCTCTCTCCTTCAAATAAATAAATAAAAATATTTCTTTTTATAAATGCCAAAAGCAGGCTAGAGGGATTGCTCAGCAGTTAAGGTGCTTGACTGCAAAGCCTAAGAACTCAGGTTCGATTCCCCAGGACCCGCTTAAGCCATAGGTGCAAGGCGGCGCATGCTTCTGGAGTTCATTTGTGGTGGCTGGAGGCCCTAGTACTCCCATTCTCTCCCTCCCTCTCTCTCTCTCTCTCTCTCTCTCTCTCTCTTTCTCTCTCTCTCACTCTCTCTCTGCCAAATAAATAAATAAAAACATTTTAAAAATGCCCAAAGCCTCTGGCAATGAGTTGGGCCCAGAGTGCCCCCTGCCATTGAAGACTTGACCGCACAACTCTTCAAACAGAGATTCTCAAGATCAGGTGCACTTCAAGGATCAACGTCAGGAAATTATCATTGCTATAAGCGCTGTAAATTTAATCCCATCTAGAAACATGCGCTTCATTTGGAAGCCATGCCTCCCCAGTGCCTTTTCAGCATGGGTGGCCGTCCTCCCACAGACCGAATTGTGCTCCTCCCCTCTCTCTGAACAAATGGAAAATGCAAACACAGAGAGACCACAAACAAAATCCATCCCACCAGACGCATGAAACAACTAATTACTTGAGTGTGTTGAGAAACCTGGAAGTGATAGCGTGCTTTTATCTTATATGTACTGTGAAAGCTTTGAAGCCGACTGTAAGGATAGGAATATCTCATACTACGCACTCCCTGGGTGAATTCTTTGTAGATAAAATGTGCAGAAACAAAAGCGTCTCATTTCAAGAATGGATTTCAGTCTAACTGGTTTCCAGTAAATCTCAAGGAGCCTGCCCTTCAAGCAATGTTGAGCAGGCTCACAGAACCCAACTGTCCCCATGTGTCAGCGTAAGCACTGTGTGACTTAGAACTCTGACTTGACTCCATCCCAAGTTCTGTTGGGAATTCTTAGAAACCTGTCAGATTATGACATGGAGAAGTTGTTCAAATTTCTTCAAAGGCAAAGTCTTTGATTAGTTTTCCTAGTTACATTTTTATTGTACTAAAATCATTGGTTTTCATCCATATTCATTCTAAATGTTGTTAAAGTGTAATTGTCACATAGATAATTGTCATGCTGCGTTGGTGAATCCTTTCCTTGTTAAATTTATACATAATTGGGTATTTCTTTTTTTCCCCATATGGACAGATTCTGGATCCTGTATAAATTTATCACATCTAGAATTCCCATTTCATTTTTATGAAAAATTCTAGATTTATTTCAAAACATGGTCCATGATATTTTGGGGGGGGGCACATATTTGGTGGCAGAACATCCCTATCTTCTTTGTGCTATGGTTATTTTTTTAAAAAATTAAAATTTATATCTATTATTTATTGTTATATTGAGCATAGTGATAGTTTTCATAAGCACAATCTCATGGGACTGGAGAGATGGCTCAGTGCTTGTCCATGCAAGTGTGAGGACCTGAATTTGGATCGAACATACACACATACACACCCACATCACAAACATGTGCGTGTGCAAAAAAGATATGTCCATGCAAGTGTATCATGTAATTTGACCATATTCACCCCCTTAACTGTCACTTTTCTCTCTTTTCATTTACATTAGTCCCTTTCTTCCCCTAGGCAATTTGTTTCTACTTTTATTACATATGCACATAAATTTTTATGTGTTTATATATAATCTGGGCACCACAATTGAGAGGAAACATATAATAGTCATCTTTCTGAATCGAACCTAGTTTAATATGATCGTATCTAGTTACACCCAGTTTTGTTTTGTTTTGTTTTGTTTTGTTTTGTGGTAGTGTCTCACTCTAGCCCAGGCTGACCTGGAATTCACTATGCAGTCTCAGAGTGGCCTCGAACCCATGGCAATCCTCCTACCTCTGCCTCCTGAGTGCTGGGATTAAAGACATGTGTCACCACACCCGGCCACTTTGTTTTTAATGTAAGTCTTATTACCACAGCGTATTGAAGAACACAGACTTTGTAAATGAGGTAAAGAAAATCTCACTGTCCATGCCACCCTCTTTATGAACAGTCAGCAACTATTTGGTACTGGGAAATTTCCTAATGAACATAACCACTGTCATGCATGGTAACTTCTTAAGGCCTTTATGCCCAGTAGTCATCTGTGGCTTTTCCTCTGTTCATTAACAAAACAGATAAGGGGCTGGGGCCATGGGGTAGTAGTACTTACGGCATGAGCACAAGGACCCGAGTTCTATCCCCTGCACCGACATGAAAAGCCAGGCATGGCCATGCACACTTGTAACCCCTAAGCTGAGAGGGTCAATGGCAGGTGGTTCGCTGGAGCTGCCTGGTCAGCCAGTCTAAACCGAGAAAATGGGGAGCTCCAGGTTCAGTGAGAGACCCTGTCTAAATGAAATAAGGTAGGAGAGGGATGAACGAGAATGCCAGACTTTGTCCTTCATATGCACGTGCACGGATTGCAAGCAGCCACACACACACATGCATAGACCATGCACACACATCAAAAACTCTGGTAATAAGCAGGCATGGTGGTGCACGTCTTTAATCCCAGCACTCGGGAGGCAAAGGTAGGAGGATCACTGTGAGTTTGAGGCCAGCCTGAGAATACATAGTGAATTCCAGAACAGCCTGGACTAGACTGAGACCCTACCTTGAAAAAACAAAAACAAAACAACAACAACAACAACGAAACAACTCTGAAAACAGCCAGGCCCTTTAATCCCAGTACTCAGGAGGCTGAGGTAGGAGGATCACTGTGAGTTCAAGGCCAGCCTTGGACTACACAGTGAATTCCAGGTCAGCCTGGGCTAGAGCGAGACCCCCATACCTCAAAAACATTCTGATAGTAGCTATGATAATTAACATGTATTGATTGCTTGCTGTCTGCAGGATCTTATTTATTTAGCACTATGCCATATATCAGACAGCCATATGAGGCAGGTATTATTATTATAACATTGTTAAATCAGGTATTGAGGTACAGAGAGATGAAGTAACTGACTGTAAGAAAATACCCAGTAGGTGATGAAGCAGGTATCAGGCCATAACAAGTCACTGTTTCTCACAGGTAACGCGAAATCCAAGGAAGCCCCATTCACTGGCCTGCTTTCCTAGTCTGTGGCCTCCTAAGTCCTGTGTTTAACTCTTCTCTCTTTTAAATAAAATTTCTAATTTTTTTTTTATTTGAGAGAGAGTGAGAGGCAGAGAGAGAGAGAGAGAGAGAAAATTGGCATGCCAGGGCCTCAGCCACTGCAATCTAACTCCAGATGCTTTCGCCCCCTAGTGGACATGTGCAACCTTGCGCCACATTCAGCTTTGTGCATCTGGCTTACGTGGGATCTGGAGAATCGAACATGGATCCTTAGGCTTCGCAGGCAAGTGTCTTAAGTGCTAAGCCATCTCTCCAGCCCTTCTTCTCTCTTTTGAACTACAGGTTCATACTACTACCTACCAATGAGAAATTATATCAAAAACCTTAAACATAACGACTACAGGTCCAGCAGACTCGTGTCCTTCACACTTACTCCTTGCCTTGATCTTCTCTCCAGTTGTTTGTATTCATAAAACAGATATGAGCACCTACTGTGTGCTTGGTACTCTACTCTCCTGGGGATAGAACAGGTGAGTAGAACTTCCACTCTACTAAAGTCTGCAAACACAGACTTCACCATGACCTCTTTCTCCTTTCTTTATAGTGTCTTTGGAGGTCATCAACTCCCACATTCACTTGGAACTGGAATGGGGCATGCTATCTTTCCATGACCGGTCTCTGGCATGTGTATCGCTGCAGATTATATGTTTAAAATGACCCAGCTTCTGACATGCTATTCTTGCCATGTGAGATTGCCTGTTCTCCATCATGACATGGAGATCACATTTCTCTCCTTGGCTCCAGACAGGTCTGGAAATACAGCAAGAGTGATGCTATGGGGTTTTCAAGGCAAAGATCGGTGACGGGTTAAATTTTAATCCTCCACAGTACTTAGTAATGTGGTTTTCATGTGGTGTGTGTTGAATAAACAATTCTTGGACTGATCTGAAATATAGTGAAAACATGCACATTGTGCTCAGATATTCTGTACTTCATGGCTATAAGATGTCAGGGCTATGCAGTAGAGAGTACATTGCTTACACAGTCCCTCAGTTTCCCTTTTTCTGAAATCAATGTGAAGATTAAGATATTTAAGGCATATGGTTGTGTGGTTCATGGTAGAGTTTCTCTATCTCTTTCTCAAATTTTTTAAATAAGAGAAATGAGGAGAAAAGCAGTAGTATTGAAGGTACTTGCAAAGATTTTTAAATACATAGTTAAGGTTCATTTTTTTTCCAGGCATTGAGGACTCACATAAGATAAGTTTTGAGAGCATTAACATGGTGATAATGGGTACAATGAGAGACATGATATATGAAAACCAATTAGAGGGCTGGGGCAGTAGTTGAAGGTGCTTGCTTGCAAGTTCTGTTCCCCAGTACCCATTTAGAGCTAGACACACAAAAACCAGTTATAAACCTAGACTCAACATGTTATATATCAAATAGTACCAAAAGATGTAGTCAAAGGAAATTTAAAGTCAGAAATAAATGGCATGATGATACTCTGCAGGTCAAGAAAGTGGTGGTAGGCCTTGATAGACTGGGTTGGAATATATACAGGAGGAAGTTAGAAAAAGGAAAAGAAAAGCCTAAAACTCATCCTATTAATTTAACAGCATTTATTAAAAATTGCTTCTGCAGGATATCTTCAGATGCAGCCGTCTGAGCTGTACAATGCTGTTTAATAAAAATGACAAAGTAATGCCGGGCGTGGTGGTGCACGCCTTTAATCCCAGCACTCAGGAGGCAGAGGTAGGAGGATCGCCGTGAGTTCGAGGCCACCCCAAGACTACATAGTGAATTCCAGGTCAGCCTGGGCTAGAGTGAAATCCTCGAATGACAGGATTTAAATGAAAAGAGGCAAATTGTAGATCAATACATGTAATGCTATGCAACTGTTTCCTTTTATTAATTAAAATTTTCAGTTACTATGCAAAGTAATGGGTTTCACAGTGACACCACCACCCCCCTCTGTGTGTGAGTGTGTGTGTGCATGTGTGTGTGTGTTTATACTTTATTCTCATTTATTCCCCCGCCCCACTGTCCTCTCTTGTGTCTCCTTTCTCCTCCAGCTTGGGTCATTCTTTTCACCCATTTAGTCCCCACTACTGCTTTCCTATTATATGACATTTGAGTTTTGGTAGGAATAGGAAAATAGGATGAAGTGTCATAAACGAATGACTCTAAATAAATGCCATTTTCCTCTGGAGACTAAGAATAAAAGGGAATGGGGGTAGATTGGCCTCAACCTATCTACCTCAATTGATTTGTGTGATATTACATTTTGCTGGTTTCTAAATATATATTAAGTTTACAAATTTCAAACCATTGTAAGCAAAACCATCAACAGAAACAATAAAAGATTGTTGGATTCTGGATAAGGGTAATGATTAGGTTAGTAGATTAATGCATACTTGCTATATAATGGGGCTGAACCAAGGCTTTGGATGGTGAGTAGAACTCTAGTATTTTCTGGCAGCAACCCAGCTTGTGCACGGCCAGGCTTTCCTGTTTATGGTTCTTGAAGGACTCAGACCAGAGATAGAGTTGATGTGGGATGGAGCCAGGACTGTAGGGTCAGGTCAAGACTCCTGAGTCAGCCTTGTGGAAACAGAACCACAGTTTTTTTGTTTTGTTTTGTTTTCCTACTGCTGCCTGGTCCCAGGATTAAAGGGAATGTCTCTCCGAAGGGCAGCATATAGCATCTATCTGTCCTACCAAAGTCCTCTCCACATTTACACCTTAATATGAGACTTGGTAGGTAGTGTATCACCTCACTGTCACGAACTCATCTCTCCCCAGCTTGAACTTGCTTATGCCTTTAACTTACAGTATATCTATGCCTAGCTTAGATCTATATTCATGTCATCTGTGTATCTGTCTAGATAGACGGATACATATATATAGGACCTCAGCTTGCCGAGTCTTATATGGGACTGTTCATGCTTATTCATGTGTGCCTTTGAACAATACTGTGTCCTGGAACGTATTAAGAGTTGTGGAAGCATATTAAAAAAAATTGATCCCACATGGAGTATTACAGTGGTATGTTACACAGCCAGTGTTTTATTGCAGGATTAGTGATTGCTTCTCCAGATGGATTTAAATTGATGCTTATAAGAAAATGCTGGCAAGAGAAACCCCACTAGCTCACTGACCCTAGAAATGTGCTCCCGAGAAGAATTCCTTTAACCTCATAGCTCCAAAATATTTGGGGAAAATAAACAACTTAATGTTTCATTAAATGAATATTATCTTCAAAGCCCAATTATGACTTTTTAAGATGTGAAAACCTCTTTTGAATCCTGTTCAGTATCTACTACACATTGTTTTAGATAAGTAGAAATAATTCCTTTGAACTGGTAAAATGCATATGTAAAGTGTTTGCAGAAGCTTATAATATTTATGATTCTACTATCTACAATTTCCTCTTATTTATCCTGTGTCTCATGTGGATTTGTAGGAACTATAGGGCTTTTATTTTTTTTTAAGTTCTTGCTCTTCTTCCCTCTTCCCCTGTCTCTTTCACAAAACAAGGCCTGGAAGGGTAATATAATTGCCTAAGGCCCCCACAATCCTCTGTGACATTTAGAAACAAAGGATTTATACAAACCCTTGAAGCCACATGCATTTGTTTTGAAAATCACTGCTCCCAAGCCACAGGATATCTCATAATTTAATAGAAAAATGTCATGTATTAGACAAATTTTGTAACCAGCCTGTTTTCCTATTTATCATGCAGTATAGTGTGCCAGGAAATTGCAAAGTGAAAATGAAACATTTCTTTAGAACTTGCTTCACGCGTCTGTCATTAATCTAACAGAGACCCGGAAGAGACAGGATAAAGAGAAAGGGGTATGTTTCTGTCAGTGAGGCGTGAAGTAAAGAATGTGGCGGTGCGCCCCATATTTTATGCGTTTTGTATGTATCTTTTAGTGTAGCTGAGGGAGCAGAGGATAAAATTAAATAGCTCTTCATAATAGTTTAGCTAAAAAGCTGAAGTTGAGAGTCAAATCTGACCCCGAATCTTTTAGTAATTAGATTCATATGCAATCCCTGTTTCTCTTGAATGGTTCTGTCAGTCTGGTGATAAAAATAGGTAAGATTATATGCAATAAAAAATATGACAAATTTAGGATTAATAATGTGGCTATTCTTCCAGAATCTAGTCAAATAAGAATCAAACAGAATTATGAGAAATTCAGTATTTCTTTTCCTTTCTTTCTAAAAAACAAAGCTTAAAGGAAAACTGGGAACCAGGCAATCCAGAACAGGAGTGGAATAGTTGGAGTGCCCTCAGATGTGAGACAATCCATCTGTGGCCTGGGCTGTTTTCAAGGGCTCATAGATTCAAACTATAATATATATATATATATATATATGTATATATATATATATATATGTGTGTGTGTGTGTGTGTGTGTGTGTGTGTGTGTGTGTGTGTGTGTGATCTCTTCCTTTGATCTCACAGGCGATGGCTTTTCCCTTTCTCTGCCTGAGAGAAAAGGGATGCTGCTTGCATCAGAAACGAGAGAAGCTCCCTGAAGTTATCTTACTTTTCCGCAGGGGCCTAGGTTTAACTGTATGAACTAAAAGGGGAAAGACCTAGAGCCACGGAGAACTTAAAGCAATTTAAACGTCTTTGTAAGAAGTTTATTTCTTGTCTATTGCCTCCCACAAGGGGGAGGGGGAGGAAGTTGACCTGTGTGGAGCACTGAGAGTCGAGAAGGGACAGCAGAAGATGGGTGATTCCTTGGCAGATACAGGATATAATGGGGGCGGGAGGTACGTTGTGACCCAGTTTTGCTGTTACTTGTGGGAAATATTATAGCCTGGCTGAAGTACATTTAAATCTATCTGAGCATGCGAGGATGTTGGATCAGGGGCCAGGGCAACTTCTTGGCTCCGTGTTGACAAAGTCTGTGGAAATCAGCTGTTGAAACCATGTTGGCCTCTTTCCCCAACTTGACTCACACTATCCCCTGAGGAGAAGGGTCATTGTCTCATTATTGTGTTGGAAAATAAACTAGTTCTTCATTGCTGGTGGACCGCTTACCTTAGAAGCTGCAATTCTGGCTCCTTTGACTGTTTTGACGTCCTGGGGAGCTATGGTTAAGTGCACCACACGCTGGAGCGCACCTTTAAGAGGCCTCCACTGCCACGCACCCAAACCATGCCTCCCTTATCACCTTTGCACTAACGGAGATGACATGTTTTATCTCCTTTGCCAGACTTCCCTATCTTCTCATTGTATCCAAGTATGTTTTACAGAAAGAACCTTTTTTTTTCTTGTTTGTTGTTGTTGCCTTGACACCTCAAGCACTGTGAAGGGTGAGAAGCCAAGCTGTATGTGTCCCGTCAATGTATCTGGGGCTTCCCAGGAGGAAGTGGATGGGGACAAGCCGCCCCCTCCCCCACTACACCTTTAAGCAAGTATGGTGGTTGGTGTGCTGTAGATAGCTTCATGTTGCTGTGATAAACATCCAAACCAGGCACAGTCCTGGGGAGAAAGGGATTTATTTCAAGCTTGCAGATCCAGGGTAAAGTTTCATCCGTGGCAGAAGAAACTGCTTCTGTGCCTCCAAGCAGAGAGAGAGAGAGAAAAAAATGCAGCAAGCAAAACACTAGCACGCAACAAACCTGCCAGAGCTCAGACTCTGCATACCTTTGGGCTGGAAATTTGATCCCTTCCAGCCCCAAACACACCTTAGGGCTAGACCCCAGGATCCTTCCTCAGTAACACTTCCTTCAGCCTGGCAGCTGGAGACCCAACTGACAAGCTTTAATAAAATACCTGAGTCTACGGGGTACATGCATTCAAACTACCACATCAGGTGTAATATGAGCTGAGACTGTAAAAGGCAGGAAGAGGCTGATGCTGCCAGGTCCCCTGAGAGCCACACTAATGGCCCTGACGCTTCCCTCACAGGTAACAGGTAACTGCTAAAAGGATTGGACAAGTAATATAGTCAGGCTTACGTCTTAAATAAATCACTTAGATGGGTTGGAGGATATGTTTAAAGAGGGCAAACCTGAACTGACTCATTTGAAGATCTCTCTAGATGAGGGCACATGCATCTGAAATTTGTTTGCAGTGGCAGGGGGTTTTGACACACCCATACTTTCTTTCTATCTCGGAAATACATAAATAAAAATATTTTTAGGGATAGAGAGATGGCTTAGTGGTTAAGATGCTTGCTTGCGAAGTCTAAGGACCTGTGTTTGATTCTCCAGGTCCCACGTAAGCCTGATGTACAAGGTGGCACATGTGTCTGGAGTTCATTTGCAGTGGCTGGAGGCCCTCGTATACCCATTCTCCCTCTCTCCCTCTCTCTCTGTCTCTTCCTCTCTGTGTCAAATAAATAAATAAAATTTAAAAAAAATTAAAAAGTCAATCCCAGTTAAGTTGGTGCAATAGGCGCCTTGCCAATTGCCAAAGAAGCCTAGCCAAGAAGAGACCCAATGCACTCTTCTACGAAAAAGTTAAGGACTATAAGGGAATTATTAACCCAAGTGAGAGTTCTGTAGAGAAGCATGAAAGAGGAAGGAGCTTCCAGCAATTGTACAATCAGGGAGGATCTGGCTCCAGCCAAGGGCCCCAGGAAAGTGCTTCTATGCACTAGGCCCTGACTGAACCAACAAAAGCAGAACTACCTACTAGAAAGGGTTTTCCCCACTCACATTGGCCTTGTAAAACCAAAAGACCTGAAGAAGAAGACAGCAGTGCCTGCTGAGCAGCTCTAGAATAACCTCAGACAGTTTTCCATAACCTCCCCTTCCTCATATGCCAGAATCAGGAACACCAGTAGAGACCTCAGGAAGCCAAGGGATTGGAGCCATTCCCCCATCCCACAGGATCCAGCACAGCTGATCTGAAGAACAGACTGTCCTACCCAGCTGAGCCAAGCCCATGGTTCACCAAAGAGGGGACCAGCTTCCCACTTAATGGAAATCTGCATAGCAGGCATATCCAACAGCTTGGGTTACTCCTGCCATTACTCTGGGAGAAAGAAAGAGGCCACATCTGGCACCATGATCTCCTACTCTGAAGATATAACTTCTGATTTACACCTCTAATAATATAGCAGGTAATTAAAAATTAACTCAAAGTGCCAAAATCTTTATGCAAGAATATAAGAAATACACACATAACTCAAGACAACATAACTTCACCAAAAATTATAAATCCAACACTGACAGTGAGATTGAATTAGATGAAATGTCAGAAAATTCAAAGGAATGATTTTAAGTATGTTCAAAAAAAATCAAAAGAATCAAAGAAGAAAACAAACTCCTAAAGGAGATCTATAAAGAAGTCTATACAAGATATGAGTAAGGAAATAAAGATACTGAAGAAATACCAATCTGAAATACTAAAACTGAAAAACACAGTCAAGTTGAAAAAAAAAAAAAAACTCTGTAGAAAATCTCACCAATAGAATTGAACAAGGAGAGGACCGAATATCTGAGCTTGAAGATAAAGGGGAAGATCTGGAACATTGCAACAAAAAGAAAGATTAACAAGAAGGTATACATGGGAATTTCCAGACATTCAGAACACTACAAAGAGACCAAACTTGAAAATCCAGGGTGTAGAAGAAGGAAAAGAATTTCAATCTAAAGGTTTAGCATTTTCAACAAAAACAAAGAAGAAAATGTCCTTCAAATAGGAAGAGATTCCAACAGAGATACAGGAGGCATTTAGAACATAAAACAGATAAGACCAGAAAGAACCTCACTTTGCCACATAATTAAAATACTAAACACACAGACCAAAGAAAATATATTGAAAGCAGTAAGAGAAGTACCTAGTCACCTATAAAGGCAAGTTCATCCAGATAACAACATAGTCAACACAGACTTTAAAAGCCAGAAGGGCTTAGAATGACGCATTCCAAATTCTGAAAGACAACAACTGCCAACCTAGATGACTATATTCAGCAAATTTATATCTTGTAATTGAAGGAGAAATAAGAACTTTGCCTGATAAAAAACAGGCTAAAGGAACACATAACCATTAAGTTAGCTCTACATAAAATCCTTGAAGGGATCCTTCAGTCTGAAGAGGAGGAAAGTCACATAAATGAGACCATAGGGAAAAAAACAAACAAACCATACTTGGGTAATAGTTAATATAAGAGAGTAACAGAAAAACAGTGAGTGCTACAAAATCAGGAAGAATGAAAGGAATGAAGACATACCTTTTAATAATAACTTTTAACATCAGCGGTCTCAATGCCCCAACCAAAGGACATAGATTTACAGACCAGGCTAAAAGGCAGGATCCTTCCGACTGTTGCCTTCAAGAAACTCACCTGTCCATAAAAGATAGACAGCACCGTAGGGTGAAAGGATGGGAAATGGCATTTCTAGCAAATGGGCTTAGGAAACAAGTGAGTATTACTGTTCTAATATCTGACAGTGTAGACTTCAAACCAATGTTAATTGGAGGAAATAAAGAAGGTCATTTTATGCTTGTTAAGGGAGCAATCTAACAAGAGGGCATTATGATTCTAAAGATATATACACCAAACATGGATGCATATAATTTCACTAAATAAATACTACTAGATACAAAATCACAGATAGCCCTAACCAAGTACAATAGTAGTGGGTGACTTCAGTACCCTATTGTAACCAGTTGACAGGTAATCCAGGAAAAATTAAACTGGAACGCATCTGGATTAAATGACATCACAGAACAAATGGACCTAAAAGACATTTACAGAACATTCCATCCAATTGCTATAGAATACGTATTCTTCCTAGCAGCACATGGAATTTTCTCTAAAACATATCCTATATTAGGACACAAAGCAAATCTTAACAAATATAGGAAAACAATTCCTTGTACTCCAACCACAATGGGTATAAACTAGACATCAGTAGATTAAAAAAAATACTATAGAACATATATAGAAACTCATGGAAATTAAATACACGGAAGAAATCAAGAAAGAAATTTTTAAAAAATCCTAGAATCTAATAATAATGAAAGCACAACATTCCAAAACCTATGAGATACAATGAAGTCAGTCCTAAGAGAGAAGTTCCTATATTAAGAAATTAGAGGGCTTATGGTTAAGGTGCTTGCCTGCAAAGTCAAAGGATCCAGGTTTGATTCGCCAGGACCCACATAAGCCAGATTCACAAAATGGCACATGCATCTGGAGTTTGTTTGCAGCAGCTGGAGGCCTGGCACACCCATTCTCTCTCTCTCTCAAAAATAAATAAATAAATAAAAATATTTTAAAAAAAGAAATTAGAGAGGTAACAAATAACTTAATGTTGTACCCTAAGTTTCTTGGGCAAAGAAGAACAGCAAAAGATAAAAGATTTATCTAGGTGAGAGATTGTAAATGTGATTAGCAGCATGACTGCCCGTTTGAGTCTTCCTTTCCCTTCTGCTCTCGACAGCCTGGCTGTTATTTAGGATAAACAGTAAGAGAACAAGGACCATCTTTGGAGGTGATGATGATGGTAATGCTGATGAGAAAGATGTTGATGGTTAACAGAGATTGAGGTCTTGCTATGAACTGCCATTAGGCTATTTTTAAAAAATATATTTATTTTTATTTATTTATTTGAGAGAGAGAACGACACAGGTAGAGAGAGAGAGAGACAGAGAGAGAGAGAGAGATGGTGCACCAGGGCCTCCAGCCATTGCAAATGAACTCCAGATGTGTGTGCCCTCTTGTGCATCTGGCTTACGTGGGTCCTGGGGAATCAAACCAAGGTCCTTTGGCTTTGCAGGCAAAAGCCTTAACCACTAAACTATCTCTCCAGCCCTTCTTTTTTTTTTTTTTTTTTTGGTTTTTGGAGGTAGGGTTTCACTCTAGTCCAGGCTGACTTGGAATTCACTATGTAGTCTCAGGGTGGCCTCAACCTCATGTTACGGTGATCCTCCTACTTCTGCCTCCCAGGTGCTGGGATTAAAGGCCACATGCACCACCACACCAGGCGCTAAAATGTTTTTGTGAGTCAGCTCATTTTATGCTCACTAAAAACCCATGTGGCAGATGGCACTATCCTATCCCAGCTTATGTGCAAGTGTGCAAGGAACTCAAGCTTACATGGTTGAAAGATTGAAATAAATCACCCAGTGGTATACATTCAGCAAACAGCAAACCTGGGACCTGAACTCAAGCCTGTTGGACTTCAGCTCCTTTTCAGATAACTTTATATTTTATATAAACAAACAAACAAATAAACAAAACCCTTCATATCACTTTACAAAGCTCTTTCTAGAACAATGTCAACAGGATTCTTATGTTAATTTTTTCACTCCACAGAGTTGCTTATTCTCATTAAAAAATAATAATAAGATTCTAGCCAGGTGTGGTGGTACAAGCCTTTTATCCCAGCACTAGGGAGGCAGAGGTAGGAGGACTGCTATGAGTTCGGGACCATCCTGAGACTACAGAGTAAGCACAGGGTCAACCTAAGCTACAAGTGAGACCCTGCATTAAAAAAAAAAAAATTCAATAGCAACAACAAAAAGCATTCTCATAAAAATAGTTTGTGATACACTTTTAAATCACAAAATATATAGGTTGTACATAAATAATTGATTTAGTATCTCCCTGCTCAAATTTTAAGAGTTAAATATCCTCAGATGACCACTAAACAGGAAATCATAGTGAATTTCAATTTTAACTTTAAATATCCTACAAAATATATTTAAGATATCCCAGAAGTTATTTCTGTTATATAGTTTGCTTTGAATTATTTATATAACATTAAACAAATACCAACTAAGCATCCACCCTTTGTTCACTTTTCCTTTAAAAGCCTAGATGAGGGCTGGAGAGATGGCTTAGTGGTTAAGGTGCTTGTCTGCGAAGTCCTTGGACCCAGGTTCGATTCCCCAGAACCCACGTAAGCCAGATGCACAAGGTGGTGCATGCGTCTGGAGTTTGTTTGAAAATTAAGTAAATAAATAAATAATAAAAAATAAAAGCCTTGGGCTGGAGAGATGGCTTAGCAGTTGAGTGCTTGCCTGCGAAGCCTAAGGACCCTGGTTCAAGGCTCAATTCCCCAGTATCCATGTAAGCCAGTTGCACAAGATGGTACATGCACCTGGAGTTCGTTTTCAGTGGCTGGGGGCCCTGGTGCACCCATTCTCCTTCTCCCTCTCTCTCTCTCTTTCTCTCTGCCTCTTTGTCTCTCTCAAATAAATAAAGAAGCTGGGCATGGTGGCGCACGCCTTTAATCCCAGCACTCGGGAGGCAGTGGTAAGGGGATAGCCATGAGTTCGAGGCCACCCTGAGACTCCATAGTGTATTCCAGGTCAGCCTGGTCTAGAGTGAGGCCCTACCTCAAAAAAAAAAAGAACAAATAAATAAATAAAAATTTAAAAATAAATAAAAAATAAAAGCCTGGATGATCATAAGCAGGGGCACGTTTCAGTTTGCTGAACAGCGCCGCACCTACACCAACACTGTCATACTCAGGGTCCTGGGCACACGCCTTTGAATAGCCCTAGTGAAGAGATATTGTCTAGGCCCAAGCATCATATTTGAAATATTTTAAGTCCCTTATATCCATGATTTTTTTTAATTCTCTGGCAATGTTCAGATTAGATATTTTTTTCCATCCATGTTAATAAAATAAAGGTGACCATGTTTTACATTGTTGATATTCATTTAGAACAAATACGACAGGTATCTATTTACCTAGAATTATGTTACTGTTGTTCTTTTCAAACCTCCCAGTTTTGAATAGAAACCCCAAAATGGCATAATCATATGTTGTTGA
Source organism: Dipus sagitta (assembly GCA_036346955.1). NCBI lineage: Eukaryota > Metazoa > Chordata > Mammalia > Rodentia > Dipodidae > Dipus > Dipus sagitta. Next base: position 177,902,699 of record CM070774.1, on the reverse strand, counting down.
CTTTACCAGTGAATGGATTGTGCTTGTAACAGGTAAAGGAATTAATGAAGAAGGGGGAGTCCAAACCACCCGCCAAGCCCTGTCTGAACTCCATCCTATAATTAGAAATTACAGACATGCCACTTGCTTTGCTTCCAGAGGTAGGCCACTCCCTAGGTTGGAGAGCAGTAGAACCTTCTGCCAGAGGGCTCTGATTCAGCTGATTAATCACACCCACCACGTGGCCACACCTCTCTGGGCAAAGCTGCTAAAGGAATGTGGAATGGCAAACTTCTTGCATTCCTACCCTGGCATTGAGCAAACTTATGACATTAAGGATTTCCCCTTTGTTCTACTAACAAGCATTTTTTTTTTTCTATGCAGAACGCTCGGTGTTTGAGGGAAATGTTGGATTCAATTTTTGATTCAGTTGCCAGTTTCCTCAGCGCTGACCAAAGGAAGGCAAAGATAGCACAAGTGTTTAGATTACCCCAAATGTCCCAGAAAACTATGTATTTTGCAAACACAAATGAGTGAGTGGACTTAGTCCGAGGTCTCAGGCTTAGCTCTTTGAATAACTGCATGATTTAAGCAGTGATATACTGAAGGAGTTTTGCCTGGCTAATATCTTTTGGAGCTTTATTTAGGAGGCTATTTGACAAGACCATCAACTACTTAGTTTTATGGTGTATTTATATGAATAGTAGCAAACATGCTAAGAAGTGACAAAGATGAGTGAAATTAAAGATAGCCCAAATTTTATTCCAAACAATTCTTTCTTAAATTGACTCACAGAGCAGCTGGTTGAATTTCTCCTTCTTTTCCTTTTCTAGCTCTCTAGAAGGCAAACGCTTTAAGTGAGTGCAAACGTAGAACATAACGCATAAAAAGATTGTAGCACTTGCAAGATTACACAGAGAAGAAGTATGAAGGCAAGCATGGGAGAGTTCCAAGACAGCCTGGGCCCCAGGGAAACCCTCACTCAGGAAAAATTTCAAAACACGAGGAGGAGAAGAACGGACTGCATATGACCATTTTTCATTATTCTGTGATCAATATACTCTTCTGTCATAAGCACTTATATGAAGAGTTAAAAAGGCTAAAGCCGGGCTGGAGAGATGGCTTAGAGGTTAAGACACTTGTTTGTGAAGCCTAAGGACCCAGGTTCGATTCTCCAGGTCCCACGTAAGCCAGATGGACATGGTGGTATATGTGTCTGCAGTTTGTTTGCAGTGGCCAGAGGTCCTGGTGTGCCCATTCTCACTAGGTCTCTCTCATTCTCTCTCTCTCTCCTTCTCCCTCTCTGTCTCTAATAAATAAATAAATAAATAAAAATAAATCACAAAAAGAATTTTAAAAGAGGCTAAAGCCTTCTGAAGCAATTCAAGTCTCCCGCCAGCTCTATCCTTTTCATAGTATAAGGCTCTCCATATATTAGCAGAAGATAAATGTACTGACAAAAATTGTAGATCTAGTCTACGAGAGAGAGAAAACTCATGGCCTTTTGTGTTTGGTTGTTCTGAAATTTGTGTTTATGGGGATCACCTGAACAATGGAAACTTGTGGGCTTGTGCAGATCTTCAGTTTCTTAGCAGCTCTGATGTTTTTTCTATACAATATTGGTGTTCAAAGCAAAAAAAACCCAAACTTTTTCTGGAATGTACCATGCATTGAACTTAGAGGTTAGAGGTGAGGTTCTCAGCGAGCAGATAAGGTCATCAAGAGCTGGGACGGAAAGGTAGAGGGAAAGTAGGAAAATAAGGAGCAGTTGTTTTATGGCTTCAAAAACAAACTCAGAGGTGATGAATTACTGACATCTCTGTAAGTAAAAAACAATATTACCACATAGGGCATACATGTGTTTAAACATCTAGATACACTTTATATCTGTTAGGAAACTTTCAGTCACAAGTCAATTAGTTTAAACCACATGGGGAGTCACCGGCTTATGGGACATCATGGGATTCCCTGGGATTTAGGTTCACTCGCCAGCATATCTTCTATCTTTGCTCTTGAGAACTCTGACTTCATCCTCAGGCCAGTTGTCATGGTTACACAACTGTCAGCTGTAAACACAGCCCCACACCTCTCCTCCCCAAGGACAGGAAGCTTTTGACCTAGAAACTGTACTTGACTTGGGGTCATGTGCCCAAATTTCGTGCTAAAATCATAGTTCTGTTGAGAGACAATGCAAGAAAAGGCGATGGGTGGTGAACCCCCAGAAACGTCAACTCCAGAGTTCCAAAGTGGAATTCAACTTGATACAAAGTCCACGATTCACGGTGATCATTAACACGCTCCAAGCTGAAGTCCTCACCTGAGTAAGATAAGCATCTATTTGGAAGGAGACACGGATGCTGGCTCTCTGGTACTGGCATAGCTTTATAATGAGTGTGTCAGGTGGTTTCTGGTGCAGACCTGCAGAGGGCAGTGGGAGGGTAGGAACCTGGAGAAGACTAGAGGACAATGGGAAGACAGGTAGTGGGGGAGGTCTAGAGGACATGGAAAGTATGCCTTTGCTTCTCAAGAGGAAAGGCGTATAGAACTAGACACCCCATAGAGCACTGATCCTTGACCAGCTCCCCTATTCTGAAGAACTCTGGGTGTCAGAAACTGTCACTCCCCTGGGCGAGTTATGTATGATCATCCTGTAATGTGTACACGACCTGGAATTGTAATACCAAATAACTCGGTTTCTGTCACCCGAAACAGAATGTTTAAATTTGCAGAAAAGCATGAGTCTCGAAGCCCACAGGGTTTGTTTTTCCTTTGAGTTTTTGACAATAAAGCACTTTCTAAATTTCTTGTCTTTTTTCCTCTAACTTATCCACCGGGAGGTTTACTGGTTTGTATCACAACATTTTACAAAAAAAAAAAAAAAAAAAAAAAAGAGAGAGAGAGAGAGAGAGAGAGAGAGAGAGATCTGAGTCAGATGTGAATGGGAAGAAGATAGGCAGACCTGGCTTTTTGCTTCCAGCTGATTGTCAGAGGAAGAGGGAGACAAATGCCCAGTAAGCACGTGGGCTCAGCCCCCTGACGCCACAGGGTGGTGGAGGCAACACTGGTACAGGGGACCCTTGAGGGGGTGTCTGCCCTGCTTCCTGCCTGTGGGGCTGGACACATGAAAGTTCCTTCTCAGGACTCAGGAGGTCTCAGCTCTGTCCGGACATGGCACGTTAGTTTCCCAGGGTTACAGTAAGTAAAGGCACACAGAGTGCCTTGAAGTCACCGCTATGCGTAGTCTCACAGTTCTGAGTTAGTTCCTCTTAGCCGTCAATCCCTGGAGCTCCCGCACTAGTAGCCACAGACCTTTAGTCTCTGCCATCATCACATGATGTCACTTTAGTATCTGTATCCTCATTTTTGTTTATATATATATATATATATATATATATATATATATATATATATATATTTGAGAGAGAGAATAGGCATTCCAGGGCCTCCAGCCACTGCAAACGAACTCCAGACGCATGTGCCTCCTTGTGCCTCTGGCTTGTGTGGTGGGTCCTGGAGAGTCGAGCCGGGATCCTTTGGCTTTGCAGGCAAACTCCCTAACCACTAAGCCATCTCTCCAGCCCCTGTCTCCTCATTTTTAATTATTATTGTTGTGGTTATTATAAGTGTCATTTTTAAAAAATATATAGAGAGAGTCTCATGTAGCCCAGGCTGTCCTCAAATTGACTAGGTGGCTGAGGATGATCTTGAGCCCTTAATCTTCCTACCTCCACCTTCCAAGTGCTGGGACACTGGGATGTGCCACCATGGCTAGCTTTGTCCTCACCAGCTATATTGGAATAGCACTTTAGTCTTTCATGACTTCTCCTTAGTTATTCCTATCCGCGATAACCCTATTTCCAAATAAGGCCATACTCCAAAGTGACAGGGTTTAGGACTCCAACATCTCTTTTTTTGGGAGGGAGGGGTGATTAAAATAAATCCATAATATGTAGTTACCTGAAAACAAAAGCCAAGGGGAGTAGATAGAGACAGCATGGGATTTGCCATTGTCCCAAGAGGCACTGACAGGTTCAGAAACGCCTTCCTACCCCAGCAGGAGTGGGAATGTTGGCTGAAACTCAAGTTAGGACAAAGTGGCTCAGGAGCTGGGAATTCCCAAGCCAAACACCTGGCCTGGAAACCAGGTGGGAGGGAGAGGGGGGACATTAGGCCCCAGGTGGGCTCTGCAGCTCCATGGAGACAGGAGAAAGGACTGAGTCACCAGGGGAAGTCCCTGGGTCCAAAGGAGCTGGGAAGCACACTATTAATCATGAACCCCACCAGCTGCAGCCTTCCTGCAGCAGAATAGTCGTGGGTCCAGCGAGCAAATCCAGACCAGCCTCGGCACCAGAGACAACAGCAAAGACTGGGACAGCACAACACAGACCTGGAAACAGGCGCTCCCTCAGGGCACGCTGCCCGTACAGTCAGAAGCCATCTCCTCCCCACTTCCGCCCCACAGCACCGCCACCTTGAGACTAGGGGGCTGTGAGGGACATCAGGCCAGTCTCAGAAATGTCAAGAAGATACAATTCTTACTTATTTATTTACTTATTATTTATTTATTTGAGAAAGTGAGAGAGAGAGAGGATGGGTGCGTCAGGGCCTCCAGACACTGCAAAGGAACTCCAGACACATGCACCACCTTGTGCATCTGGCTAACGTGGGTCCAGGGGAATCGAACCAAGGTCTTTTGGCTTTGCAGGCAAACGCCTTAACCACTAAGCCATCTCTTCAGCTCAAGAAAATTCATTTCTTTACAGCTCACAGTGGCTTATGAACCCAGCATGCAATTGCATATTATGCATGACCAGGCCACTCTCAGGAGACAAACAATAATAATGGACGCATTCCGATCATGATTTTCATATTTATCTTCATTTTATGTGCGCTGGAAATTTACCTGTCTGTGTGCAGGTGTAAACTGATGCTCTGTTTGCTAAGTTTCTGTAAGCCTGTCAGAGCATTTAGTCAGTATGGAAACCTCACCGGGCTAAGGAGAGGAACTTCCTGTAGACTCTCCTCCCTGGGGTGATCCGCTGCAGCTCTAAGAGGGCTCTTGAGAGAGATCAGTGATTAGAGGTGTTATTTGACTTAAATGCCTACCGTCCACAGACAAGTGATTCTATGCTCAGTGGTGGACACCGTTACCTTTCCTGCAAATTGTGGGGAGTGGTGTAGCTTCATTTAAAACGTTTTTTTTTTTTTTAGCTGTTAACTGAAATGCAATATTATCTGTAATGTACCTGTGTAAGTTCAGGGTACAAAATGGTGTGTACACGTGCCGCCTTCCAGCTGGGGTCAGTGGGAAATGCTGGAACTTCAGTTCCTTTAAATGAACTCTGGTCCCAGATGGAAGGGGACCTGGTGGTTCCCCCTCCCAGACCCTGAGTCTCCAGGCTCACCCCTGCTCCTAGTTGAGCATGACAATGACCCCTCATGCCACTAACACCAACATGAAAACCAATTGCTCAGTGCCCCAGAGGCCCTTTCTCTGCCCCCATGCTATCGTTTCAGTAGGCTATACTTGACTTAACCAGATATATTCTAATTGTGAGTACAGTTGTACCTTTGTATCTGTGGGCTCTGTAATTATGGATTGAAAATATATGGAAAAAAATTGCATCTGTACTGAACTTGTGAAGAGACTTTTTTTTTTCTTATCATTCCCTAAATGACATACTATAACAACCACTTAGAGTGTTTTAGATATTCTAAATAATCTAAAGAAGACTTGAAATACATAGAAAATATCTAAGTTACATAGAATGTCATTTTATAAAAGGGACTTGAATAAGGTCATCTTGGTAGTATTTTCCTCTTTTAGGGCCATTACTTATTATATGATCCAAGAACAGATTAGCTGTTATAGCCTATGATGATTAATTTTATTTTATCACCTAGTGAGTCCATTGTGCCTATGTAAATACATAGTCAACTTGCTATTTACAAAGAAGTCCTGGCATCAACCTCCTAGACATACCTAGGAATAATTATTTAAATTTGCTTTTATACAAGACTAAACATATTTCTTCAAAGGTGAAGATCATGTCTTTCATGTACTTATTTGTAGTACTGCATCTGGGATGCACCATTGGTCAGTCAATGAAGAAACAGCCAGGCGTGGCGGCACACACTTTTAATCCCAGCCCTCGGGAGTCAGAGGCAAGAGGATTGCCATGAGTTTGAGGCCACCCTGAGACTCCTTAGTGAATTCCAGGTCAGCCTGGGCTAGAGTGAGACCTTACCTTGAAAAAACCAAAAAGAAAAAAAAAACAAAAAGAAAAGAAAAGAAAGTTTCTGGCGACCTTGATGTTGCAATTACCTTCTCAGTGCCGGGATACACACCTGGCGAGAGACAGTTTACAGGAGGAAAGGGTTATTTTCAGGTCATAGGTTTCAGGGGACGTTTCGTCATGGCAGCGGAAGAGGAAGCTGGCTCACTTCCATACATCCACAGCACAGACAGCGCTGGCAGCAGCCACAAGGACAGGCAGCTGGAGCTCGCACTGGCTCCTAACCCACTCAATAGGGCTGGGCAGAAGATCTAACTCCAGTGACATGCCTCCGCTAGCAGGGCTCTGCCTGCTGAAGTCGAAGTAGGAAACTCAATCAAAAATACCTGAGTAGGGCTAGAGAGATGGCTTAGTAGTTAAGGCCTAAGGACCCAGGTTCAATTCCCCAGGACCCATGTAAGCCAGATGCACCAAGTGATGCATGCATCTGGAGTTCATTTGCAGTGGCTAGAGGTCGTGGTGTGCCCATTCTCTCTCTCAAACAAATAACTATTTATTTTATTTTATTTATTTGAGAATGACAGACAGAGAGAGAAAGAGGCAGATAGATAGATAGAGAGAGAGAGAGAGAGAGAAAGAGAGAGAGAGAATGGGTGCACCAGGGCCTCCAGCCACTGTAAATGAACTCTAGACGCTTGCGCCCCCTTGTGCATCTGGCTTATGTGGGTCCTGGGGAATCAAGCCTCAAACCGGGGTCCTTAGGCTTCACAGGCAAGCGCTTAACCTCTAAGCCATTTCTCCAGCCCAAATAACTATTTTTTTTAAATGCTCGAGTCTATGGGGGACATACATTTGCATTTAAACCACCATACTTGGCATTGGTCACAAGGAGGGAATTTCAGCCAAAGACAGAAAAGCCCAAACCATGAGTAGGAGTCAGTTTTCTCCTGCACATTTCCAGTGTTTATAGAGCTCACAGGAAAGGTCGTATGCTGGCTTTGGTCATTTGCATTGGCCTTTTGCAGCAATGGGATAAATTTCCATCCTTTGACACCAAGTAAGCAAATTCTAGAAAATTGAAACGTTCTGTAAACTGTAAAAGGAGTTTCAGTTCTAGGAACTGAGTTTACACTGCGTCCACTGAAACTTGGCATCCTTGGGCAGAGAGCACGCTGAGAGGTACCTTTTCTATGCCTACCTTTACGGTTTTACAAGGAGTCTTGGCATGTCAGGTAGTTTTTCAGTGTTTATTAGTAGGTAATTCAAACTATTTTAATATCATATCTCTCTTCAAATAGGAATAAATGGCACTTGCTGTCTTACATTTAGAAATGGGAGTAATGCATTTACAATGAGCCTGTGAGTGTTTAATATGTTCTATTACCGTTATATTTAATATTACTACTTCACATCCTAGAAATGACTTTATTTTCTTCTTTGTCATGATTTTTGTGAGTTCTAACTTGAATGTCTATAAAGTACGGGAAAGTTTTATTTGTATTCTTAGAATCCTTAGTAAACCCATAGTAAATTTAGATTATATATTCATTTTAAACATTATTTAGTTTAAGATATATATATATATATATACACATATATATAATTTGTGTGTATGTGTATGTGTGTGCGTGTGTGCATGTGTGTAAGCATACCAGGACATCTTACTACTGCAAACAAACACCAGATGTTTATACCACTTTTTATATTCAGCTGACATGGGTGGGCTGGGAATTGAACATGGGCTGGCAGGCTTTACAAGTAACTGTCTTTAACCACTGAGCAATTTTTCCAGCACTCAGATATACTTTTATATATGCATAAAGTATCACATACATATGGGAGATGCCTTATAAATACATATGGACATCAGATAGCTATGTATGTTCTGATGCAAAGTACAAAAGGAGTAGCAAAGTGCATCATATGAGAATTCCTAACTTTACCCCAAGTTGCTGGTCTCAGAAAGTGGACAGGAGAAATGATCAGTATAATTGAGTAGAATGATTGTAAGTAACCTTGCTTGCTTTTATTTATAGGGCTTGTTATACCACCCCAAGTTGCAAAATAGTGGATTTCCTGACCCCTGAAAGTAAAATCCTTCCTGTGGAAATGTAGTCATGCCTAGTAAAGCTGCTACCCCACGGAGGTTGTAGAACTTTCCAGTACAGAACCTGTTTGCCTGCCAGCAGCCTGGAGTGTCACTATTAAACAACCTGCCAGGCCACTGTGAGGGAACTGATACTTTCCGAGGTAAAGTGTAAGATGAAATACGCAAGTACAAGTGAAAAAAAAAAATATATATATATATACATACACATAAATATATAAATTAGAACTTGGCAAACACAGTCTAACTTTTAGTAGCATTACCTGATGTTATCCCCAAGAGCAGCCTGGCTGTCATGGTGACGGTGGTAGTTAGCTTCCTGGGTCAACTTGGCAAGGCCACTACACCCATAAACTATTTGGTCAAACCCCGGTTTGGATGTTGTTGTAAAGGTACCTATTAGATGAAATTAACATTTAAACAGGAATATAGTAGATTCCTTCACAATGTGCGTGGTTCTTATCCAATCTGTTGGAGGTCTTGAGAGAAAAACAGACTAGACTCCCTGGCAGCCTTTGGGTTCAACCTGCGAGAGGAATTTTTCCTTGGGTTTCTAGCCTGCTATAACCTTGTAGGCCGTGAATTTGTTTCTTTTCATTATGGGAGTTGATTTATTAAGGTAAATCTTTCTCTCTTTCCCTTTCTCCCTCCTTTCTTCCTTCTCCCCTCATTGCCTCTTTCTCTCTCACTTCTGTCTCATCTTGTTTTCTTTTTTCTTTTTCTGGGGAATCGTGAGTTATACAGAACCACTACACATATTCTACACTGTGGACTTGGAGCCATGAAAGACCCCATCTCTTGGGCTTTCTGCCCTGCTTGGTTGGGTCTTAGAAGATCAGCGAGTATGGGGTTGTCACAAAAGGCATTTCATGTGTTTCTTTGGATCCTGTCCTCAGGGAATAGCTGAAAGCTGACATAATCAAGCTCAAACTCACACTGGCAGCTCGGAATAATTCCCATGTAAGACCTAAAAGCAGATTTTCCCTGAAGTCTCCGGGGAAGAGAATTTTAAAGCTCTTGGAACAAAATCGGTTTGGAATTATGCTCTCCCTACTCACACACATTTTGGCTGTTGAGGTCTAGAGGCAGAATCTTGCCTGACACTGGAATTTCTTCTAGTGATAGGCTTCTATTTTAATTACAAAGTGTGTTAGTACCCTGCCAACTCTTGGTGTTGATAAGGTAAAGTACCACCCTTGTACAGTCGTCCCCTGTTATCTGTGAGGGATTGGTTCCAGACTCCCCGTGATCTGGTCAAAAAAGAAAAAAAAAAAAACTCCAGGAAAGGGATCTGTGACTCAAATGAATGCTTAACTTAGCGGGCCCCTGTGTCTCTGCCAATTCTGGGACTGCTGTGATTGCTAGAGAAGGAAGAATGTAGTTAGCATCTAAAACTCTGTGAACCAAGTCCCTTACACAAAGCAGAATAATCTTAGGTTATAACCCATGTAACTAAAAACATTTCTAGATTATGTATCAAACATAATACAACATATACCACATACATAGTTCTTAAATTGCATTGTTTGAGAAACATAAAAAAAGAAAAAAATATCTGTATGTGTTCCAGGCAGATGTAAGTTTTCTTCCAATATTTTGATGCTTGATGAATGAATGTATGGATATGTGTTGCAAATAATTTCTCGTTGCTGAAGCAAACACCTGACCAGAAGCAGCTTACGGGAGGAAAGGGTTTATTCCAGGCTGATGGAACCCAGAGAAAACATCGTCCGTGGTGGGAGAAGCTGGGTGGCTTCCATATAGACCCATAGCCAGCAAACAGGAAGAGCAGAGCTCCACACTGACTCTGAACACACCTTAGGGCTGGACTACAAGACCAGCCCCCTCCCCCGGGACACCTCCTCCAGCACGCTGCTGGAGACTTAAGTAAGAAGCTTAACCTTAATCAAAAATCCCTGAGGCTATGGTGGGGGCCATACATTCACATTCAGACCACCACAACATGCAACCCAAAGATACAAATGGACAGTATTGCTTGACCACAATGACCTCTGCCTCTGGTGTCCCTTTTGAGAGCCTCATGCTTAGCATGCTCCTTGGGACCTGCTTTTCTGGATTTATGTGGATTTATCGCTCTCCATATTTGCTTCAAACTTAAGACTGTAAATGTGAAAATTCTCAGGGCCTGTGACAACATATTTTCTCAAAGGGTGTGTCCGTGTGAGAGGTAGCCATGGGGCCATTACCTGCAGTCATTGTGGATAAAACTTAGAGATGTGAACAGTAGTGAGGTACACACGCATGACATTTCAGACTATCCTGCATCACTATGTCCCATATAATTCTGAAGGGCCTGAACATTCCAAGGAGCTTGAAAATTTGAAAGTTGAACCTTATTTTCCAGGTTTTTTTTTTTTTTATCAAAGTCAGAAGATAGCATATGTTCCCTTAAATATCTTTAAACTTTATTGTTGACTTTTAAATATTTAGACATAGCATGTGGGTGTCCATTTGTTCACCCTCTACATCAATCATCACAATAGCGAAGGAATGTGGGACTTGAATAAAAGTTTAGACCAGCTGACCACTAAGTCCCCTGCCAACTCTGGGATTCCACATGTGGTGGACAGAGGCAGAAGAATCTAGCCAGACCCTCTCCAGAGAGCTTAAGAAAACAAAACTGAAAAACTTCAAGCCACTATGGCCAGGATGGCTTGACTTTAGCCCAAGTTTCACTTTGGCTGGACTTCCGACTTGAGCTCTTCTTTTCTTCAAAGCTTCATGACCACTAATAAAGCCTGGGAGATATTTTATGCCATGCCAAGTTATGCTTGCTAAATAAGATCCTGCCAGCCTTGCTTGGTTCCCAACTTAATAATTTATTTGACAAACACAAACGCATCTTGAAAATCAAAATGTCAGTCTTGTTGACATTTGCTTTTGTCTCTGCGATAAGCAGATAAAAGAATCTGAATGAGACACGGTATGAGATTTGAGTATCTTCTGAAGGATAAACAATATTGAGGTTGGGAAAAAATAGTAGGTTTCTTTCCTGAGAGGAAATCTAGTGTATCCATAGAAAATGTATTCATGATATTTCTAGGATACCAACTTTGGTATATGTGGTGTTTTAACCAGCTCCCTCAAATTCTTTGTTACATAACAAAAAGGAAAAAACAAAGTCTAGAAGTTGAAAGGAAGCTCTCCTACTCTGTGTCCCATAGGTAGGACATTCAGTGTAATAGAACGTCTCCGGTTCTGTTGTTCATTTAAGTTGTAGACTTGTATCCATAGAGAAAGTGAAGTGAGATTGGATTCAGATGATATATATACCCTGGCTTTTATGCATTCAGTAAGACAACTAGCTGGTTAGAGGTCCTCATCTTTCAAGTTAATGGGATGCATCACAGTAAACTAAAATGGTGCTGTTGTCTAAATTTTATTCTTCACACCAAGTTGTATGTTGAAGCCCTAACCTCCGATGAAATGTGGGGTCTTAGGAAGGTGAGATCTCAAGTGTGAGACCTTCATGGTGGGGTTAGGGCTTCCACAAGGAGAAGTAGGAGAGGTCCTACCCTCCGCATGCCACACACTTTTTCTTGTCATACTCTCCATTGGAGAACACCATGAACAGAAGAGATCCCATGCCACATGCTGACCAGGCTGGCACTGAGAGCTCAGGGTTAGATCCTCCAAACTGTGACATTGGAGAAGTGTCATGGTGATATACTGGACAACATCTTGCTGGACTATGCCTTCTCAACACTTGCTAACAGTGGCTACACTATGGAAGAGGATCTCAAGCGATCTCTCTCTCTCTCTCTCTCTCTCTCTCTCTCTCTCTCTCTCTCTCTCTCAGCAACTATTAACTGTCATTAGCCCATTAGGGAGGGGAGTGCCTCCCAAACCCTTGACAGAATGACTGTCTTCATCATGTGCAGGTGGCCTTGTCATGTCTGAAAGACAGCGTGCCAGTATGCTTCTCCCCAGCCTCTTACATTTTTCCTGTCCCACCTTCTGCAATGCTCCCTGAGCCCAGGAGGGAATGATATACGTCCCACGAGGGCCAGTGCAGTCATAAGTAACTGCCTCCCATTACCAAAAATTATAAAATAAAATAAAATAAAATGAAAGCTCTTCTGATTGGTGCCCAGAAAAGAAGTGATATTCTGATTCAGGTGCCCCCCATAAACCTAGGTGTTCTGGAGGTTAGGTTCCCCAGCTGATAGCAATTGGAAATTAAAGCCTCCTGGTGGTGGTGTATTCTTGGGGGTGGGCTTATGGGTATTATAGCCAGTTTCCCAATGCCAGTGTTTGGCACACTCTCCACCTTATGTTGGCCAGGGGGTGATGTCCACCCTCTGCCCATGTCATTGTTTTCCCCTGCCATCGTGGAGCTTCCTCTTGAGCCTGAATAAGCCAAAATAAACCTCTTTTTCCCACAAGCTGCTCATGGTTGGGTGATTTCTACCAGCAATGTGGACCGAACTGCAACAACAGGACTGCAGATAAATGTTTAAGAGGCAGTTTGACAACACACCTATCTAGCTATACAAAGATAGATTCTCCCCTGCCATGGGATTTTGACCTGGTTTTCAGTACCAGGCATGAATTCCCTGCTGTGGGGTGGTTCTCAAACCCTATCATAGAGTGGGTGGTTACCCCTGTAACAGTTGTGTCATTCCTCCAGAAGGTAGAACATGATTTGTTAGTTATTTGTTTGTATTTAAGTTGCTTAACATTTTTTAAAGGGTCTCACACTATCCCAGGCTGACCTAGAACTCACTCTGAAGCCCAGGTTTGCCTTGAACTCATGGAGACGGTCCTACCTCAGCCTCCTGGATGCTGAGGTTAAAGGCATGAACTACCAATCCTACTTTAATACTTACATTTTAATAGAAGCATAATTGGGAGTAGAAATAGGCTAAACTTCCTCTCATTAAAAAGAAAAAAAAAAGATGTTGCTCAACAATTCCATGGATGGTATAGAAGCTTATTCAAACAAGAGACTTTTAAAAGCATATATGTTGATAAGATAACTCTTAAAAATAACAGGAGCAGGGCTAGAGAGATGGCTTAGTGGTTAAAGCGCTTGCCTGCAAAGTCAAAGAACCCAGGTTGATTCTCCAGGACCCATGTAAGCCAGATGCACAAGGTGGTTCATGCATCTGGAGTTCGTTTGCAGAGCTAGAGGCCCTGGTGTGTCCATTCTCTCTCTGTCTCCCTCTCTCTCTTTCTTTCTCAAATAAATAAAGAAAATAAAATATTTTAAAAAATAAATAAAAAATAAGAGCAAGCATCCAAGTGCTGTAATAAGTTGTTGAACACTAGCGTCTCTAACATTCTAGTCTCCCCTAAGCCAATTCTAAACATCTCACTAGGGGCTCCCTTGGCCTTATCCACTTGCCTTCACCTCTGTCTTTCACAGTTTCCTGTATTGCTTCTCACAGCCTCCATCCAGAAAGGCCAGGTCAGTTTGCCTCTTAGATGATCAAGCATTCACGAAATGGATGGAAATGTACTGGTAGTCAGTCATTCACTTGCTCATTTGTTATTGTTAATGGACCAAACTAGATCATATGTGATGGGGTAGTCATCATGCTGAATCCCATTAGTGACATTAGAATTTTGGAGTCTAATAGGGACTATTAAGTAATAGAAAATGATGTTATGGGGGTACAAAAAGATAATGTTAAGCTGTGGACTGCATGTATCATAGGCACAGGAAGAAAATGGTGGTTGTGGGGGGGGGGTTAAAACCTGAACAATGAATAGTAAAAGCAAGGTCTATCTCTGACTATCCAAGAATTCTGGACTCTGCTGGGCGTGGTGGCACACGCCTTTAATCCCAGCACCTGGGAGGCAGAAGTAGGAAAATTGCCGTGAGTTCGAGGCCACCCTGAGACTACATAGTGAATTCCAGGTCAGCCTGGACTAGAGTGAAACCCTACCTCGACAAAAAAAAAAAAAAAAGAATTCTTGACTCCAATTTGCCTCAGATTCTCTCTTCTTTTCCAATATATTAGTGATGACTAAATTTATAACAGTGGGAGGACCTGGTCAATATTTTCAGGAGAAATGTTAATTGCACAGACCATAATGTACTTAAAGTGTCCACAATGTGTGCACGAAGTGCAAGTCCAGCCACTTATAATTATAATTTCAATCACCACCCATATATTGATAGCCTATAACACTCAATTATCATTCATGTTTCTCTTCACATTTATTTTATTTTATTTTTTTAAATGAAAAGCATTAAAAGATTTTTTTTATCGTGTGTATGTGAGTGCGGGCACGTTCATGCCATGGCACACGTGTCTGAAATCAGAGGACAGCTATCAGGTCAGTGCTCACTGCCCACCTTGTCTTGAGGCAGAGTCTCTCCTTGTTCACACTGGGGTTACCGAGGCCACCACAGCTTCTAGCTTTTATGTGGCTCAGTTACTCAGAGTTGAGCAGTGAGCGCCTCATCCTCTGAGTCATCTCCCAGCCCTTGATTTTATTTTTAGAAATTTTTTTTATTTATTTGAGAGAGAAAGAGGCAGAGAGAGAGAGAGAATGGGCATGCCAGGGCCTTCAGCCACCACAAATTCCAGATGCCTATGCCCCCTTGTGCGCGTGTGCAACATTGAACGCTTGCGTCCCTGTGCGTCTGGCTACGTGGGACCCGGAGATTTGCACATGAGTTCTTAGACTTCGCAGGCAAGTGCCTTAACCACTAAGCAATCTCTCCAGCCCTAGATTTTATTTTTAGCTTAACTTAATTTTGAGCTAAAGTCTTAGATGTAGCCCAGAGTCATCTCACACTCGTGATCTTCCAGCCTTAACCTCCTGAGTACCCGGGATGAGCCCCTCTACCCATCTTTTCGCTGCATTTAAATCTGCAAGATTCCACAGGAAGCTTTGTTGGTCCGCCAATCTTTCTATGAAATTGGAGTAGGAAGAACATAGTAGGTGTCTGGGAGCTGGGAGCTGGGTGGGGCATCTGTGTGGACAGGTTGATCTCATTGCGCTCCAGTCATCCTTGCTAAATGGAATTTCATAGTAGGAGGACCAGGACAAATTTCACGTCCTGAGCTATCCAGTCTTGACCCCTAAGCATCTCTTTCTGTCATGTTACTCAACTCAGTCATAAATGTCATAGACTTTGGTAGGTGTGTACTTCTGTGCACGCGTTCCCTTCCCCTCTGTTTCTGTATAAGTGATTTACTCACATAAGGCTCATCCAAGGGGGCTTAGCCTTTGCTTCTCAGTACCCTGCTTCCTCTTGGCTCAACTTTCATTTTCTCTTCTTTTGGGGAATACTCAGTGAACCCTGTCTTTTAGAAAGCATTCTCCTCTTTCTATGTGAACCGTATGCACTTCTCTCCCTAAGTGAAGGTATTCACTTTCAGAGATAGACATACATGTGGTGGAGACTTGTAGCAGCTTTGCCATCCACGAGTCCTGGGATCATGAATGAATATATGTTTGGTCGAGGTTTTTATTTCTGGGCTGGAGGGATGGCTTAGTGGTTAAGGCACTTGGCTGCAAAACCAAAGGACCCTGGTTTGATTCCCCAGGACCCACATAAGCCAGATGCACAAGGTGGCACATGCATCTGGAGTTCGTTTGCAGTGGCTGAAGCCCTGGTGCATCCATTCTCTCTTTCTCTCTCTATCTGCCTCTCTCTCTAATAAATAAAATATTTTTTAAAATCTTATTATGTGTGTATATATATATATATATATATATATTTTTTTTTTTTTGAGGTAAGGTCTCACTCTAGCCCAGGCTAACTTGGAATTCACTATGTAGTCTCAGGGTAGCCTTGAGCTCACAGTGATCCTCCTACCTCTTCCTCCCAAGTGCTGGGATTAAAGGCGTGTGCCACCACACCCAGTTTATTTTATAATTTTGACTAGTGCTAATTTCTTGAAATTTTTTTAAAGATAGTTTTTTTGTTGTAACCATGTATCACATATTTAATTGGTTCTCTGTGATGCTTAAATGTTTTTTTTTAAGGAAAATAACATGACCATAAATGAAAAACTAATATCACTTGCCATAAATTCATCATGTAAAAATAAATAAAATGAAAACAAGCAATGATATTGATACTAGCTGTGGTAATAAAAATAAAATATTGTTTACAAAAAAAGGAATGATTATGACCTAAGAGATTTGTTTTCTGCTACTGACGGGGAAACTAATTCATTTTATAGAGGCAATAAAGGTAATTAACATCCCCTTGTGGTAATCTGAATCCCTGTGTTCTCCTCCTGAACACTATGATTGAGTGTTGTTTTGTGCAGTGTCCTTTGTCCTTTGAGAGCTCAAGTCACATTCTGACTTGGTGGTGTACCCTCTATTGTAAAACACTGGTTTGGGATATCCTTTCAACTGGGTGCAACTGGGTATATTGGAATTAGATTTGTGTTCACTTTAGACTGACTGTGGGAGTCTAACTTAAATTTCCCTTTGAGCAACTATGGAACAGTTTCAACAACAACAACAACAAAAATCGAGCAAAATGAAGTTCCTTAAGTCGGTGAATATATCCTATTTCTTGAATTGCCAGAAATTGTCCTTCCTGCTCCTAAGACTGTCCCGGTCTTGAAGATAAAAGTATACGACCATGGTAATCAAGTTAACTAAGTAGCATAAATATCACACACCAAATCATAGATATCAAAATATAGTTTTTCTTTATCTCAAGAGCTGATGGCAGAGGAGATGAGATCTGGGCCAGATTGCAGCCTTTAAAAATGCTGTATAGGGCCGGGCATGGTGGTGCACGCCTTTAATCTCAGCACTGGGGAGGCAGAGGTAGGAGGATCGCCATGAGTTTGAAGCTACCCTGAGACTACAGAGTGAATTCCAGGTCAGCATGAGCTAGAGTGAGACCCTACCTCGGAAAACCAAAAAAAAAAAAAAAAAAAAAAAAAAAAAGCTGTATAGGGGCAGAAAAGATGGCCCAGTGGTTTAAAGCACTAACAGCCCCAACAGTGATGTAAAAAGATGGGTGTGACTATGTATGCCTGTGACCCACAATACTGAACGGTGTGGAGACAGGAGGATCACTGGGGCTCCCTGGGAAGCAGGTCTAACTGAAAAGTAAGTAGTTCGAGGCTGAGTGAGAGACTCTGTCTTGGGGAAATAAGGTAAAAGAGCAATAGAGGAGAATGCCCCACAGTTTCCTGTATTCTTACTCTAGCTTCACACGCGGGCACACGGGGTGCACACATCTGCACACACAGGTACATGCACCCCCCCACCCACCCACTCCCATAACACCTCCCTGCCCACACAGATTCGTTCAACTGAGTGACCAAAAAAAAAAAAAAAAAAGAAAAATAAAAAAACAGATGCCAATAGGTTTTCCAGTTGGTTTATAGTAATTAGCAGTTTTTAATCACTACCGCCTTCTTCTTCCAGCTGCTCTTTCTTCTTGTACAATTCTCAGTTTTGTGTGCCATGCTACGTTTTGGACTTTCAATCATAACATTTACATTTTCCTTCTGAAAGAAGGACATATTTGTTATAAAACACATGCCTAATGGGTTTGCTTGAGTGTAAGCTATTGACGTTCCCTTTTGACTTTTTTATAATTTGTCAAAGTTTACCTAAAGAACAAAATTATAGGAAGCACAAACACACCAAAGAGTTCCCATTTCCTCCTTTCAAAAATTTCTAAGCCTCCAAAATATTAAATTAAATAGTATATATTTTAGTTAATTAATTTGTAATTGACAAATTAAAAACCTGCATTATCAATATGATGTACAATATGATGCTTTGAAATACCTACACTTTGTGACATGGCTAGCCCAAGCTAGTTAACATACACATTGCCTCACATGTTTATCATTTTTTATAGTGAAACCAGTTAAAATCCAGTCTCTCGATTACTTTTTAAGAATAAAATGTTATTAACTACAATAACCATATTGTATAATAGATCTCTTAAACTGTTCCTCCTAGCTTAAATTTTTGTTTTTTGAGGTAGGGTCTCACTCTGGCCCAGGCTGACCTGGAACTCACTATGTAGTCTCAGGGTGGCCTCAAATTCATGGTGGTCCCCCTACCTCTGCCTCCTGAGTGCTGGGATTAAAGGCATGAGCCACCACGCCCGGCTTAAATTTTGTGACTAGTAGCTACCTAACTTCTATGCACTTTGTAAAAAGTCCTTGAATAGGAATTTTTCATCCACCACTTAAACATATCAGGAATAACCATGAGATGCTAAAGCATTCTTCTAGATTTAGAAAATAATGCAAGGCATAGTGGTCTCCTCTTTACGGCCTCTTCTAGTCTAAGGAGGGGTAGATATGTGCATAAGAGTCACAAAGCAATGTGATAGGGTGAAGCCTCCCATAGGCTTTTATCCCCGTCCCTCCTCCATAGAGCCATTCACTTTCCCCTGGTTTATGACAGAGAAGGCTGCCTGGCTGTTCTCTGTCTAGTCAGCTATTGGTGCAAGAGTTAAAAAGAGAGGAATGTGAAAAGGATTAATTCGTCTGACCGACTCCAAGCCATATTCATGCACTTTCTTGGTAGCTGGTGGTAACCCACCTGTGTCCTTCTCTCAAGCACAAGTCTACACTGCTGTTGCCTTAACAGAAGGGACAAAAGCAGCAAGTGACGATGGTAGGGTGACCCATAGGAAGTGGACACCCTAAGCCTGGAACAGGCCTTCCAGAGCAGGGGCCGGCGGAGAGTACGCTCAAGTGGCCACTGTTTCGCCTCTCTTCATTGATTCCTTCCGAAATTGAGCAGCTCTATCATGAAACCTCCTATTATGAAGAGAAAGACAGAAATCATTTCATTGATCCTCCCACTGGACCGTAAGATAAACTCGGGCTCCACGGATCGCTCCGCATGGTTCTGCTCGCCTCCCCCACTTCCCTTTCAAAGCCCTGGGCTCATAAAGTACTAAGTTTTGCTTCCTGAAAGTTTCCTCACGGTCCACTCACAGTCCGGGTACAGCATTCCTGCCCGGGAGGAGATATCTCAAGTTCCACTCATAACGAGTGCAAACAAACAGTGGTCACAGAAAGATGTTTTGATAGGAACAAGGTGACCTTCCTTTGCAGACGTGGCCCCCAAAGACTCAAGATGGTGGTCATCCCTTGGCCGCAGAGGCCGGCGGGACGTGAACACTCCGGCCTATAGGAGGCAGGGCAGAATTTGGTATTGGAAGAAATGCTGTTTTTTTAGCCAACAACATCACCTGTCATATTAAGTTAGCTCAGTATATTTGGATTTTAATTAGAAAAATAAAAAAAATTTTAAAATGGTGATCAGAGATCACCTCCTGGCTCTTCCTTCCTTAACATTTGTGGACCCCCTTCCCCCTCTATTCCCTAATCCCCCCCTCCCCAAGTTGGCAGACTCTTTCTGAGTCTGGACTCTAATCCTGGACCATCAGCCAATCAAGGTCCACCATATGCACTTGAACTTGGCAATGAGGCTTATCCCACCTGGATGCCTAATCTGCATCTCTGACGTCATGAGAAGACCTGGTCTGGATCACCACGTGACCTTTCCCACTAAGGACCTCTCCCAGCTCGCTGGGGTTGAATGGAGCCTCCTCTCTGCTGGGGGCTTTCCTGCGTTACTTCTACTCTCTCTTCCTGCTGCTCTCTTTGAAAATAATTCCTTCACAGCCAACCCTTCTTTGTGTCTCTATCAATTCTTTGCTAACCTTAAGCCTAAGGCCATCCAGGGCCCAGAGGGACTTCATTACTCTCAACTTCCTTAACACTTTGACATACAAAAGATTTACCAAACAACTTACAACACTCTCAGAGGATATAATGCTTTGTAAAAAAAAAAAAACAAAACAAAACAGTTTTTTCTTGCCTGAAAGACATTCATGACCATGAAAATGGAACTGGAGATTAAGAAATAACAGGAAAGATTTAGGGTTTTTCCTCTCTGTCTCTCTCTCTCTCTCCATCTCTCTTGCTTTCACATCACTGTTGGAATTCAGATTCTGAGACAAGTTACATGAAAAGAAAGAGAGCAGAGGTTTCTGATAGAACATTCTAAACAGCTTTCCTTCACCTTGGGCTTGTTTTCAACATACACATTGGTTGAAAATTACTGACCAATGCAAGATGAAGGCTGCAGAAATGAATACCACCTGGGTATCATTATTTCCTTTTTCTTCCAGATTTTTATCATGTTGGCATGGTCCAAAGCAAAGGATACTTGGTTTGGAAAAATGTGCCTGCAGAAACATGAGGAATGTAGTGTAATATCATGTTTTGCTTGGATCGACCTTACAAACATACAATTATAGTGTAACCTTCACTCCTGGCGCGAGTGAGGATATTCTCAAGAGAGACAGGCATGCTCCTTCCTTTGGCAATCACACTGTTGAAACAGTGAACTCCAAGGAACTAAAATATCTCCAGGAATCTCATGCTGGAGGGGGGAAAAGGATGAAGCTCTGGGATGAGCCAGAAGAGAAACCTGACTCTCAAAAAAAAAAAAAAAAGAAAGAAAGAAAGAAAGAAAGAAAGAAAGAAAGAAAAAAGGATTACACACAGTTTTGACAGCTTATTGGATCACCTTGCAGGAGAGACCAAAGTCAAGACAATGATGGGTGCGGCCACATCCTGCCTGGACCGTTTCATTACTCATACCTCTTGCCCTCTATTTAAACCTAAACTTCAACACTGGCCATCACTGGACCTCTTTGTTTCTCTACTGTGGCCACATTGGACAAATCTCCTAGAATTTTCACTGCTATTTGTCTCTTTAATTGACATATTTTGGATTGGTAGCTGAGCCTAGCTTATCAGGGCTGCCAGATCTCAGGATCTGACCCTAAACACTCCAGTGACAACAGAATCCGAAATGTATACTGTAGAGATCATCTTTGCTTCTCAAAGTGTGTGTGTGTGTGTGTGTGTGTGTGAGAGAGAGAGAGAGAGAGAGAGAGAGAGAGAGGGAGAGAACGTATGTCCACATATATCACACTAGCATGAAATCAATTCCTGGATCTTGCTAGGAAGAGAGCTGGGACTTTTCAGTTGCTCAAGCCGTAACAGAATACATATATATATATATGTATATATATATGTATATATATATGTATATATATATATGTATATATACGTTGTTGTTGTTTTTGAGGGAGAAAGAGCTTACATGTTTTAAACCTACATATTTAAAAGGAACTGCACAGCTAATTCTTTTTTTAATATTTAATTTTCATTTATTTATTTATTTGACAGAGAAAGAGGGGGAGAGAGAAAGGCAGAGAGAGAGAGAGAATGGGCGTGCCAGGGCTTCCAGCCTCTGCAAATGAACTCCAGACGCGTGCACCCCCTTGTGCATCTGGCTAGGGTCGCTTTGGCTTTGCAGGCAAACGCCTTAACCCCTAAGCCATCCCTCCAGCCCCACAGCTAATTCTTATGTATACTAAAGTGTGAGACTCACTGCCTTAATTCATCCTCCAGCATGGCGAGTTAGTGGCCACACATGGCAGAGACCAGAATTCTCCTCACTTCAATCCAATGCGTTCTTGGTATCATGTGATGAAGGGTCTTTTGTTTTCCTAAGTGACTACATTCTGTTCCATGCAAACACCAGAGCTTGGAAAACTCCTTCCTGAGGTGACGTTTCCGGTTTTGCAGGTATTTCGATTTTATCAGTGAATACCAAAGGGAGCACATTCTCAAGGAAGCGAGGCTTGAACCGACACAACCAGTTGCTTACGTCCCGCCTGAGAAAGAACCTGATGACTCAAGATGAGACGCCCTTTGGTTGAGTCTCCTCTTGCATCCGGAGTCATGTTTGGATCTGCTCATGGTAACCAGGAGGCACCGCTGCTCTTGAAGGCTCCCTTGTTTGACAGCCAGAGTGTTTCTGCTGTGGACTTCAGCTGAGCCACTGCCCCGGGGCGGGCAGCTCCTTGAGTCTTTTTATCTCTGTGTCTACCCACCAAGCTGCTTTAGAGCACATTCAAACCATCACCCACCAACGTGGAAACCATTGCCCAACCTCACCTTCTAGCATTTTTTAATTAAAAAAAATTAATTTGGGGGCTGGAGAGATGGCTTAGATGTTAAGCGCTTGCCTGTGAAGCCTAAGGACTCCGGTTCGAGGTTCGATTCCCCAGGACCCTCGTTAGCCAGGTGGACAAGGAGGCACACGCATCTGGAGTTTGTTTGCTGTGGCTGGAGGCCCTGGTGCACCCATTCACTCCCTCTCTTTCTCTCTCTCCCTCTTTCTCTGTCTGTCACTCTCAAATAAATACATAAAAATAAAAATAAATAATTTTGGAGAAAATGGTCTGTTGTCAAAAGGAAAAAAAAAAGCATTTGAACTGAACGTGGACCTAATTCCATCCCTTGAAAGGTAATTGGATTACAAATTCAAGGCCAACCTAGTCTATATAGTGATGCCATCTCAGAACAACAAAATAATAATGCAAAATAAGGCATTTGGGCTGGTGGGATGGCTCAGTGGTTAAAAGCACTTACTTGGGCTGGAGAGATGGCTTAGCAGTTAAGGTGCTTGCCTGCAAAGCCAAAGGACCAAGGTTTGATTCCCCAGGACCCACATAAACCAGATGCGCAAGGTGGTGCATGCATCTGGAGTTTGTTTGCAGTGGCTGGAGGCCCTGGAATGCCCATTCTCTCTCTCTCCCTCTCTCTCCCTGCTTATTTCTGTATCTTTCTCTCAAATAAATAAATAAAATATTAAAAAAAAAAAACACTTGCAAATCCCACAGGCCCAGGTTTGACTTCCCACTGTTAGGTCAGGAGAAAATGGAGTTACAGCAGGAGGGCGAAGTGAATCATCCACATTCCTCAAGAAATTGCCCAGCCATGATCCCTCCCCTGCCTAACAAGGCTCCAGGTCTAGATTTACTGCCCCCTTATCTCTTACCGTATGGCTAATGTAAAGAACAGAGAATTACTGCCCCAACAAAGAAATTCCTTCCCTTCCTCACCTTCCCCTAATTGAAAAGCCTGTAAAGCCCACTATCTATAACCTCAAGCTGACTGCTCTGCTCTTGATAATCAGTCATGACAGCTCATTCCCTGCCCCCCCACCCCAGTAAAGACTTCTGTCTTTGACTCAGAGTGGTCTCCGTGGTCCTTGGTCACTCGTGAACCTTACAGCCACCCTCAGCCTAAAGCCAGGTGCACGAAGTGGAGCATGCACCTCAGTTTGTTTGCAGCAGCCAGAAGCCCTAGCATGCTATTTTATCTCTCTGAAAATAAGTAACTAAAAATATTTTTTAAAAAGAAGGAATTTGTAAAATATGTTTAAAGATGAGCTGTCTTTGAAGAGTCAAACCAACTTCTGCATTTAAGGATATGCTGTGAAGCACCATTGCTATACGAAGATTCCCAAGCTCGATTCCTAACCTCCGATGTGACCGAGTTTTGAGAGAGGATTTCTAGAGAGTAACTTGGGATAAATGGGATCATAAAGGTAGGGTTCTGGTAGTAAAGGATAGCTAGATTTATCCTTCCTTCCTTCCTTCCTTCCTTCCTTCCTTCCTTCCTTTCTTTCTTTCTTTCTTTCTTTCTTTCTTTCTTTCTTTCTTCCTTTCTTTCTTTCTTTTTGAGATAGAGTCTGATGTAGCTCAGGCTAGACTCTAACTTGTCATGTAGCCAATGATGACCTAGAACTCCTCAACCTCCTGCTTCCGCTCCCTGAGTTATTGGGGTTATTTGGTGTATACCATTGTGTCTGACCTAGGGGTGCATAGTCTTAGGAAGAGAGGCTCTCTCTATGTGCATCACCCAAGCAAGGCCTTATGAGCACACAGTGAAATGGTCTTTACCGCAAGAGAGTGTCATCAGGAATCTGTCACACCATAACCCTGACCTTAGATTTTTCTACTTGCCAGAACTCTGAGAAATAAGTCTCTCGGTTGTTCAAGCCACCCAGGGTATAGTTGTTGCAGTCAGGTTCGCATTGCTGGTAGAAGTCACCCAACCAAGAGCAGCTTGTGGGAATAAAGGTTTATTTTGTCTTACAGGCTTGAAGGGAAGCTCCATGATGACAGGGGAAAACGATGGCATGAGCAGAGGGTGGACATCACCCCTTGGCCAACATAAGGTGGACAACAAGAACAGGAGAGTGTGCCAAACACTGGCAAGGGGACACTGTCTATAACACCCAGAAGCCCTGCCCCAACAATACGCTGCCTCCAGGAGGTGTTAATTCCCAAATCTCCATCAGCTGGGAACCTAGCATTCAGAACACCTAAGCTTATGGGGGACAACTGAATTAAACCACCACAATAGTATTTCATTGTGGTAGACTGAGTTGACTGAGAGAACCATTAAGAAGAGATCGGGCTGGGCTGGAGAGATTGCTTAGCCATTAAAGAGCTTGCCTGTGAAGCCTAAGGACCCAGGTTTGATTCCCCAGTACCCACGTAAGCCAGCTGCACAAGGTAGTGCTTGTGTCTGCAATTCATTTGCAGTGGCTGGAGGCCCTGGGGCACTCATTTTCTCTCTGTCTCTATCTCTCTCAAATAACTATATAAAAAGAGCAAATAATAGATTGGGCTTCTGCAGTGCACTTGAAAACCCACAGAGGTATGGCCCCCCAGATGTGCCACCCCACTCCTGGAACAGAAGTGTGAACAGACTTTGAGGCACCTGTCATTTGGTTTTCTAGTCTCTAACTCCTTTCAGCTAGGCCCATACCTGAGTGACAATGGGGCCCCTTGGGTTCCAACAGTAACATGATTCACCAAATCCTACCCTATACTCTTTTCCAATACTCTCTTGATAAATTTTTAAGCAGATAATGCTCTCTTGTCATCTGTCATCGCTGCCAAACCTATCTTGCATAACTTGGGCTTTATGTTACTTTCTTGAGGCAGCACATGACCTCTTGGGTTTGTATGCACTCCTTGATTACATCATGTCTTCAAGCCTCTGAGAGTGAAAAGATCAACAAACTCAACTGAAGGTGATTCTTACCATACAAGGAATTTCACTGACCTACATTTCTTCCAACGTTAGAACCACCAGACGGCACAGCTTCAAAGTAACTGGCAGCTCTGGCCCTGACCTAGAAGTAAGGTAAAAGAACCGTCGTCAATTTATTTCAGGGACAAAACACCTGCCATTATGTTGTAAGTTGGGATGGAAGAAAGAGACTTCATCTCATGACACGAGGAAGCACGTGAGCGAGCGGCTATCTCAGGGGACAGGCAGAGGAAATCACGTCTGTGTGGCAGGGAAGTGGCCCATGGCTAAACTGCAGACACGGTCTCCAGAATTATTGACATACCACAAAACCACAGGCCTGGAGACAGCATTCTCACAGGGAAGGGGTTGAGCACGGGTCACCCCAGGGAAGAGGAAAATATTTATTTTACTATTTAAAAGTTGTTTTTCTTTCTTTAAACAAACTCTCCCTTAATTCCGTAGCAAGAACTTTCTTCCACCACTTCCAGTTTATGTGGATTTATGAGTGACTTTCCCAGGAAACCACAGTCTCACTTGCAGTCTCCTGATCATTCTAGCAGGTGACATCACACTGTAATTCTGTAATACTATAGCTGGTCAATTAATAAATCAACTAACTAGGACTCTGCTGGTACTTAATCTGCACAGAATAATTACTTATTAATGTAATGATTCCTCGATTACAGCTATCAGTTCCTTCTTGAAGGTATAGACTAATTCATTGCATTTCTTGGGAAATGTAGCTTGAAGCTACTGGTCAAAACAAATATATTATATATGTAATGTATCAATGATTTCAACAGAGATCAAAATTCACTTTAGAAATTTTTTTTTGCTAGTTCTAGAGTTGCCCACGGGACCGTAAATAATTTGCTTATTATTTATTATATTTGTCATGAAAATTACACTATAGTAACTTGAAAGTTCACAAAATAAATTCCATTTTGCAAATTGTTGGGAAGCCAAAGAAGCTTATGTAGGCTTCACAGGTCTAGGGGGCTTTTAAGTCAGATCAACAATCTATGTCAATGTTGTCTATGTCCCTTGCAGCTCCTGCTCCTGAGAAGCGCAAGCCTTGTTTAGACTTCCAGCTCTGACTGAGGGCTGCAAAGGGGCGATGTTCTTATGTGAAGGTGGAGGAAAGTCTCTTTTCAGGCAGATACAGTTCCTGTCACTCATAAGGAACTTGCCTGCTTGATTGTACAAGCATCCAACTCTGCTTAAAAAAGAAAGAAAGAAAGAAAGAAAGAAAGAAAGCTTGGTGTAGTGGCGCACGCCTTTAATCCCAGCACTTGGGAGGCAGAGGTAGGAGGATCGCCATGAGTTCAAGGCCGCCCCGAGACTATGTAGTGAATTCCAGGTCAGCCTAGACTAGAGTGAAACCCTCTCTCAAAAAAACAAAATAAATAAAAAAATAAATAAAATAAAATAAATAAAAAATAAAGATTTAAAAAAAAGACCATAGCAGATTCCAGATCTAGGCTCTGTGTTTTGCCTCTTCCGAGGGCGTCCGTGGTGGTGTACTCCAAAGGTAATCCAGTGAGCTCCTGACCTAGAACCCCCGCCCCCAAGACAGCCCACAGCTTACAGTGGTTATATATCAGTATTGCGAAGGGAAGCTCTGAAGTGCCCTTGTCCAGGGACCTTTTCAGAGATGTGAAATCAAAGTTCTGGGCTGGGGCCCAGGCATGGGTAATTTTTAACACCGGCCAGGTGACTTGAATATTCAGCCATGACAGAACTTCTGAGTTAAGCATAAAATTAGACCAAAATGAAAGTGTTCACTCACTCTACCAAAGGAATAGAGCAGAGCTCAGTTAATGACACTTAGCAAATCATTCCCTACATTGCTGTCACTACCTGTGGGGCACATTCTTTTAAAACTGGATTGAGCCGATGTTTAAACTCCAGTCTTCAATTATTAACAAGCACTATGTTCTCCCCTTATGTCCTTACGTCTCGAGGAAGGTGCTTTAAGTGACTTCCACGTATGAATCTTTACAAATTACCACTTTTTAAGTTTGCCTGGGCTGGTGCTAAGCCTTTGTACATTGAACTTACTCCCTATAACAGAGGTCAAACTTGCATCGAACACTATTATCCTTATTCCCTATGTGGGAATTGTGCTACAGACAAGTTGAGTTAGTTGCCTGGACTACATGACTAGAAACAATAGCAGCCTCTGGTGTTCCAGGGTGTTCTTTTCTGCCCTGGCTCTCTGTGTCCTCACAATGGTATGATTTCGTGACAAAGTGTTGGTCTGAGAACCGGCCAGTGCGTGTTCTTTCTTGGACCTGCTACTGACGTGGGAATCTCAGACAAGTCACTCTTATTTCTTTGTTTCTTCATCTGAAGAACTCAAAACGAAGGGAAAACAAGGTGAAAGGTTACAAAGGGAAGATCTGGGGAGATCATGTTTTACATTGTGTGAAATTTCTAGAAAAGGTAAGATCATAGAGTGTGGCTTGTCCCTTACTGAGGGTTGGGAGTGGGTCAGGCATCAGGGGTGACTACCACAGAGGCATGGAGGAATTTTCTAGAGCATTCTGAAATGGATTGTGGTGATAAGTGCATAAGGTTATACATTCAAGCAAAACCACATTTCAATTACTGTGGGAGAATAGTTTGATATACAGACAGCCCCCAGTTTTTTTTTTTTTTTTAATATGGTTCAACTTAACAATTTTTAGGCTGGGCATGGTGGTGCACGCCTTTAATCACAGCACTCGGGAGGCAGAAGTAGGAGGATCGCCTGTGAGTTTGAGGCCACTCTGAGACTAATTCCAGGTCAGCCTGGGCTAGAATGAGACCCTACCTCAAAGAAAAAAAATAATAACTTTACAAGGACATAAAAATGTATTCCTACAACCATTCTGACGTGATTTCAGTACAGGAGTTAATAAATTACATGAGATAGTCACACTTAGCTATGAAATATGTTTTGTTTTAGATGATTCTGTTCAACTCTAGGCTAATTTAAGATCTCTCAGTGTGGTTAAAGTAAGACAGGCTAGGCTATGACTGTGACCAGACTAGGTAAATAAATCAAATGCATTTTTGACATAGTATTTTTAAATTGTAACAAGTCACGAAGCATCTCTGTAAAAGCAGTCTCGATAAAGCTGTTGACAGGGTTACCAAGGTTCAACATAACTTCTATAATGATCATATGAATGCTATCTTCATGAGTTTATAACCAGTCATTGTCATTGTTCCATCTGTAGCAACATTTAAAAAAATCTTTTTTATTATTTTTCTTTGTTAGAAGAAGAAGAAGAGAGAGAGAGAGAGAGAGAGAGAGAGAGAGAGAATTGGCACACCAGGGCTGCCAGCCACAGAACTTGAACTCCAGAGGCATGTGTCATCTTGTGCGCATGTGCGACCCTCCTCCACGCTTGGGTCATCTTGTGCATATGGACCTGGAGAGTCGAACATGAGTCCTTAGGCTTTGCAGGCAAGCCCTTTGACTGCTGAGCCAGCTCTCCCGCCCTTTAGCAACATTTTCTTCTATTTTTTATGCATCCATTTTAACCACACAGCTGATAACTCTTGACATATGTCAAAAATCATTGGTGGGGCAGGAGAGATGGCTCAATGGTTAAGATGCTTGCCGGCAAAGCCTAACGACCCCAGTTCAATTCCCCAGTTCCCATGTAAAGGCATATGCACAAAGGGGTGCATGCATCTGGAGTTCATTTGCAGCAGCTGGAGGCTCTAGCATGCCCATTCTCTCTGTCTCCTATCTCTTTCTGCTTGCAAATAAATAAAAAATTTTTAAAGAAACATTTGTGAAAAAGGTAAGTTATATATATGTATATATATATGTGAAAGATTATTTATATACTAATAAATATTTACATAGTATAAGGAATAGATATGTATAATAAGTAAAGGTAAAATCCTGAGTTTTTGCTTTTAAGGCTCACAGTTTCCTTACTCCCCTCTCCCATACCACAGTCACCGTGCCCTGGCTGGTGAGATGGCATCACGTTCAGTTATCTATCTTCAGCTCATTGAAAATTGACTCAAAAGCCAGTGTCAGGATTTTTTGCGCTCTAGCAGTTCAAATTCCCAGGCTGTCCTGTAGCAGGTGGGCACGAGCCTGTCACAGGAGTTCTACAGGCAAGGGGAGGGGGCAGACAGGAACCACACGGATCAGAACCACCGTCCAAACCGCCGAGGACTCACGGTGGCCGCAGCCTTCCATGCCATCCCAACTTGGTCCGGGAGGGAGGGCCACCGTGACGCAGCCCAGAGCCTGAGCTCCGCAGAACCTGGTGGCCTGGGCAGAAAGGTGCGCTGCCCGTGCTCGGGGCCTCGGTCCTCCTTTCACAATTAGAACACGATCCTACAGAGCCAGCAGAGAGACCACCTTCCGCTGTGCCTGGAGACAGGGTGACATCTCCCCAGCACACGTGGGGCTCCATCCCTGACTTCCTCGGTGCTCCGTGATACTACAGAGCGCCTTCATTTCGTATTTCTCCTCTTTCTGGGTTTTTCTGATACCACGTTGTCGTCACAGGCAAGCACTCATCTCTTAGGTATAAGACCTTCATCACCTGTAACTTTCCCCTGACAGGTGGAAAAGCATGTGATCCCATCACCTAACTTTCTTTTGCTGCACTCTGACCTCTGGGAAAGCGAAGACAGTGCCAGAAGGGAAGAAGAGAGGACACTGCGCTGGAAACTGAACTGCTCTGGCCTTCACTTTTCCTTTTTTTTTTTTTTAAATTATTTATTTATTCGCAAGCAGAGAGAGAGAAGAGAGAAGAGAGAAGAGAGAAGAGAGCATGCCAGGGCCTCTGGCCATGGCAAATGAACTCCAGATTCATACTGGCTTTACGTGGGTCCTGGGGAATTGAACCTAGGTCTTTTGGCTTCGCAGGCAAACGCCTTAACTGCTAAGCCATCTCTCCCGCCCTCACTTTTCCTTTAAAAGAGAATAAAGCTTGTTTGCTTCCCCGAACACACATGAAAAGCCAAAGCAAGCTTTCACATATTGTCCACAAAATAAGGACAAACTGTGATTGTTACTAATTTTCTTAGTCAATTTAATAGGATTAATGGGGGGGGGGGTCTAGGGATGTCACTCGGAAGAGTGCTTGCCTAGTATGTAGAAAGCCCCGGGGGTTTAATTCTCAGCACTGCCTAAAGCCCAGACATGGTGGTACAGGCTTGTAATTACTGCACTTTAGAGATGGAGGCAGGAGGATTGGTTATCTAGCAAGTTTGAGGCCAGTCTGGGATACATGAGACTCTATTTAAACAACAACAATTTTTTTTTTTTTTTTAAGCAGGACTAATGTTTTTCCTGAAGGACAAATGCCAAACATTTCACAAGAGGTCAGAAGTCACCTTGCTCTGTGCTAGTCTGGAAATAAATTAAACATGAGAAAACCGGAAACAAATATTCAAGGTCTCCTGTAGAACTGAAGGCACACTTGGGCTGCTAGTTATTTTTTTTTCTGATTCCCAAGCCAGACCTAAGGTACTTGTGCAGCGTCTAGGATAGTGGAGAAAACGAGGGGCTCTCAGAAGGCTCCTGCCCCGGCTCTTCTCTCTTCTGCCTTACACTACACCCCTGGCACGCCAGAGCTGCGGGAACAGAGCGTAGCTGGTATTCTCGGTTTACGTTTCAAGAGAGCCTTTCGTGATCCATGGAGCCTTTGAGCTGGTGATCCTTGGTAGATACCTGGGTGATAGCTTAAGGGGGGGGCGGGGAGAACCACAGGTAAGAGCCCAGACTCACACTTAATCAGAAATTTGATTTATAGAAAGTTACCTAAGACTCTCAATCTTAAAATTGTTTTATATTTTAAATATTGAGATATGTTTGTTTACTCTAATATCCATATAATTCATATAACCCAATGGCTTTTACTACCTTCAGAAAGTCATGTGACTTCTGTATTCTACCAGAACATCTCATCGCTCTAAAAACACACAAGAATGTTTTAGTCCCAGCACTCAGACAGAGGTAGGAGGATCTCCATGAGTGTGAGGCCAGCCTGGGACTACAGAGTGAGTTCTAGGTGAGCCAGGGCTGGACGGAGACCCTAACTGAAAATAACAAGTAAATAGTAACAGAAACACACAAGAGTCCACATCCACTAGCAGTCAGTCCTCCTTCCGCCTCTGAGGCCCTGACAACCGCTGATGTGCATTTCGTCTCTGTAGACTTGACTACTCTGTGAATGGAACATGCTATGACGTACGTTCTTTTGTGCCTGGCTTCTTTCACTTATCACAGTATTTTCAAGACTCAACCCTGTTGTACCATGTACCAAAATTTAATTCTCCTTTATGATCAAATACTATTCCATTACAATTCACTCATTCAGCCATCTATCATCCAACCGGTATGTTGTTAACTTTTTTTTTTTTTTTTTTTGAGGTAGGGTCTCACTGTAGCTCAGGCTGACCTGGAATTCACTATGTAGTCTTAGGGAGGAATCGAACTCATGGCGATCCTCCTACCTCTGCCTCCTGAGTGCTGGGACTAAAGGTGTGTGCCACCACACCCAGCCTACTTTTTAAAAAAATATTTTATTTATTAATTTGAGATATATATATATCTCAAATTAATAAATAAAAAAAATATATATATAATATACAGATATAGGCATGTAGAGAGAGAGAGAGAAAGAGAGAGAGAGAGAATGGATACACCAGGGTCTCCAGCCACTACAAACGAACTCCAGATGTGTGCACCCCCTTGTGCATCTGGCTTATGTCTGTCCTGGGGAGTCGAACCCAGGTCCTTTGGCTTTAGAGGCAAACACCTTAACTGCTAAGCCATCTCTCCAGTCCCTGGTAACTTTTTATTGACAATTTTCATATGTGTGTGTGTGTTTTGATCATAACCCTTTTCTGTTACCTTCTCTTGTCCCCTTACCTTACTATTCACTAAACACATTGTGAACAGCCTTGTCCTAGGGTTCTTGGGATATACTTTTTAATATTCACTATATGAATATAGGCAAAATTCATTGATACATACGAGACCTTTATACCTGTCAATTTAAAAAAAAGACAAATTGTGGTGAGTGGATTATTTTGTGTTCTTGACTTTTGAAAAGTCTGTGTCCATCTAAGTGAAAGGATGACTGAGCCGGGCGTGGTGGTGCCACCTTTAATCCCAGCACTCCGGAGGCAGAGGTAGGAGGATCGTAAGTTCCAGGCCACCCTGAAACTCCATAGTGAATTTCAGGTCACCCTGCGCTAGAGTGATGACCTACCTCAAAAAAAACCAATATATACATATATGTATATTCCCAGTACTCAGGGAAGCTGAGGTAGGAGGATCTTTGTGAGTTCGAGGCCAGCCTGAGACGAATTCCAGGTCAGCCTATTATATCAGACAGCTTCAGGTTTGCTGAGATGAACTTCCAGGCAAGGTACAGTTAAGGAGGAAGGGATTTATTGAAACTTACAGATCCAGGGGAAGTTCCATAATGGCAGAAGAAGCTGGCCTGCTTTCACAGGATCAAACATACAGAGAAGCACAAGCCAAAAAGCCAAAAGCCACAACGCACAGCACACTTCAGGAATTCCTGCTAGGCACACTTTGCATATCTTTAGATTGAAATCTAAAACCCACCACCACACCTTAAGATCCCTCCAGTGACTCCATCTCCAGCCAGGTGGCCACAGGTGCAAACTACAAACTAATACAAAACACTGGAGCCCGGCGTGGTAGCGCATGCCTTTAATCTCAGCACTGGGGAGGCAGAGGTAGGAGGATCGCCTTGAGTTCGAGGCCAGTCTGAGACTACATAGTGAATTCCCGGTCAGCCTGGGCTAGAGTGAGACCCTACCTCGAGAAAGCAAACAAACAAACAAAACAAAAAAACACTGAATATACTGGGGGCCATCTATTCAAACTGCCACACCTGTGCTAGAGTGAGACCCTACCTCCCCCCCCCAAAAAACAACAAAAGCAGACAGGGAGTGCTAGTGAGGTGGCCAAGAAATACATGGAACAGAATGGCAGGGAGCTGCTGCGAATGGAGACAAGATGGACGTTGGAAGCACTGAGGTGA
Source organism: Dipus sagitta (assembly GCA_036346955.1). Classification (NCBI taxonomy): domain Eukaryota; kingdom Metazoa; phylum Chordata; class Mammalia; order Rodentia; family Dipodidae; genus Dipus; species Dipus sagitta. Next base: position 177,869,434 of record CM070774.1, on the reverse strand, counting down.
AGTTGGAGGAAGAGAACAGAAGCCTGAAGGGTGACCTGAAGAAATTTAAGGACGAGCTGGCTAGCACCAAGGAAAAACAAAACAAACAACAAAAACAAACAGAGAAAGCTGAAAGCGAGGTGCTGGCCATGCAGAAGCCCTCCGAGGGCCTCACCGAGGAGGATGCTGGCCTGCTGGAGACACGCAAAGCTTGGGGCTTCGAAGCGGACAAGAAGGTGGGGGTCTGTCTCTTGGGCCTGTAGCTGCTTCCTCGGGGCTCAGCCTGGGCCTCTGGTGCTCGGTTTCTCTCCCTTCGATTCCCCCATCTCCTTCCACAGTTTATAGCTCATGGTTTGGTTCCTTTCCACACACTGGCTGGTGGTGTATGCGAGGGACCCAACCGTCACTTGTTCAGAGTGATTTTGCTTATTGTCCTGCCTGGTGGGGTCCCTTTCCGCGCCCAGGAGCGGTGAGGGCTCTTGTGACCTGTCCTGAGTTTGAGCTCCTTTTGTTTTACCATGTTCATATGTCCTCCAGTCCTGCCGGAAGCTTGTCAAACAGGCCACCTAGTTTCTCCTGGGGACGATAAAAGTTATCAGTGTAAAAAAAAAAAAAAAAGTTTGGGCTGGAGAGATGGCTTAGTGGTTAAGCGCTTGCCTGTGAAGCCTAAGGACACCAGTTCGAGGCTTGATTCCCCAGGACCCAGGTAAGCCAGATGCACAAGGGGGTGCACGCGTCTGGAGTTCGTTTGCAGTGGCTGGAGGGCCTGGCGCATCCATTCTCTCTCTCTCTCTCTGCCTCATTCTCTCTCTGTCACTCTCAAATAAATAAATAAAAATAAACAAAAAAAAGTTTAGGTTTTATTTCTTTGCTTTCTTTACACTGATGGTAATAATTCACTTAAAAAAAAAAAACACTTTTTTTAAGGCAGGCATGGTGTTGCATGCCATTACTCCCAGCACTCTGGAGGCAGGGGTAGGAAGATCTATGTGAGTTTGAGGCCAGCCTGGGACTAGAGTGAGTTCCAAATCAGCCTGGGCTAGAGTGACACCCTACCTTGAAAAAAATAAGCAAACAAAAATCTTTCAAGAAATTAGAACACTTTCATATTCAGAACGTTTCTGCTTCTTTTTTTTTTTTTTTCAATAGAATATTTGGGGCTGGGGAGATGGTTCCGATATTATAGGTGTTTGCTTGAGGGGCTGGAGAGATGGCTCAGCTGTTAAGGCACTTGTCTGCAAAACCAAGGGACCTAGGTTTGATTCCCCAGTATCCACGTAAGCCAGATGCACAAGATGGCACATGTATCTGGAGTTTGTTTGCAGTGGCTAGAGACCCTGGAACACCCATTCTCTCTCTCTCTCTCTCCCTGCCTCTCTCTCAAATAAATAAATTAATTTAAAAATAGGTGCTTGAAAAGCCTGTCAGCCTAGATTCAAATCTCCAGCACCCACATAGAGCTGGACCCGAAGTGGCGCATCCACCTGGAATTCATTTGCAACATCAGACAACCATGCCGCGTGCACACACGCAAACTCGCAAATAATTTTTTAAATAGAAAATTTTGAGTGATGAATTAGAATCACGCTTTTCCAAGCTCGCCTTGTTTTCTGTTCCTCTACACACAATCATAGCTGAATGCCTTTGGGCAAATCGCTTCATCTTGTGAGCCCTAGTCTGGTCTTGTCACCTGTAAAGTGTCCATGGTCGTGAATGTCCGCTCTAGTTCTGAAATGGTGAGTCCAAGACGGAGCCGACGGTGGAAATGGGTCGTAGAAGCTGCCTCTAAACATTCCTGTCACATCTACAGAAGTAACCCGCCCATCCAAAACTGCCACAAATAGGAAAGACTTTGAAAAGACACGGGTGGGGGGGGGGGAGGCGGCAAACACAGAGGGCAGCAAATATAGAACCAGGCCATTTTTGCTTTTGTCTCACAACAACAGACTGTCTTGTGGAATCCTTACACATGGCTTTAATTGCATTCAAGTGTGGCAGTCGATGATAATATGAAACAGAGATGCTGTGTCAATGACTGGGCTTCTCGTTACCCAGTGTCTGAGATGAGAATTAGGAAAGGGCGGGGCACTCAATAATAATCCACTGACTGTGAGTGTGTGTGTGTGTGTGTGTGTGTGTGTGTGTGTGTGAATACAACTTAAACCATTCCATATCATTCTCCAGTCATTGATATTTTGAGTGTCTACTGTGTGTTAGGCACTGGTGACGTGTGCTCAGAGGAGGAATACATATACGGCATAAATAATCACAGAAGCACATAAATAGAGACAAGTTGCCGTGCTACTGAGAAAGTCAATAAAGATCATGAGGAGATCACTTAGGTTATGGAGTCCATGCAAGCCACCTGAGGAAGCAAGTTCTAGCAAAAACATGGGGTACGAATAGGAGGCAGTTAGGAAAGATTTCAAGCAGAAAGGCAGACTGATTCTCAAGTTGAAAAGCAAAAGAATTAGCCGGGCGTGGTGGCGCACGCCTTTAATCCCAGCACTCGGGAGGCAGAGGTGGCAGGATTGTGGAGAGTTCAAGGCCACCCTGAGATTACATAGTGAATTCCAGGTTAGCCTGGGCTACAGTGAGACCCTACTTTGGGGGGGGGGAGAGTAAAAGAACTAGATGTAGGGTTTTTTTTAAACAAACTCCAGATGTGTGCACCCCCTTGTGCATCTGGCTAACGTGGGTCCTGGGGAATTGAGCCTCGAACCGGGGTCCTTAGTCTTCATAAGCAAGCGCTTAACCACTAGCCATCTCTCCAGCCCCTAGATGTAGTTTTAAAATATATATATATTTTATTTACTTATTTATTTGAGACAGAGAGAGAGAGAGAGAGAGAGAGAGAGAGAGAATGGGCATGCCAGGGCCTCCAGCCACTGCAAATGAACTCCAGACGCATGCGCCCCCCTTGTGCATCTGGCTTATGTGGGTCCTGGAGAGTTGAACCGGGATCCTTTGGTTTTGCAGGCAAACGCCTTAACTGCTAAGCCATCTCTCCAACCCCAGATGTAGTTTTACAACAAACTAGTCAACCAGCATACCCAGGTGTTGGGTCAAGTTAGAAATGAGTAGCAGGGAGTAAGGCTGCCTAGTGAATTTTCAGTTTCATTATTTATTTATTTATTATTATTATTATGATTATTTACTAAATAGGGATGCAACATAATCAGATTTGTGTCTTTAAAAGCTGTGGATGCTCTGTGGAGCAGCGTTAGATGTAAGTGTAGGCACAGGAATATTGGTTGAAGAGGCCATTATAGACCACACAGCTGGCACAGAGCGATGATCTGAAGAGTGAGGAAGTGAATCTCTAGTGACAGTGCGTTCTCTTCTCAGCCTCTTTCACTCTCACGTCTTCTGGAGGAAGAGGGAGCCCTTAAACCTTCCTGGGATATAATTCCCCATGACTGGAGGGTGGAGGCCAAACCAGGCATGTTTAATCTGCTTTTCTTTTCAAAATAAAGAAATGTAACTACGTGAGGACTGGGTGCTGCTCTTAGTTATATACCTGACACAGCACCCTAAACATGGATCAGACATTCTCTGTTACTGTCCTTGGTGATGGAGGGGCGGGGGGAGAACTGGTAGTATTTATAATAGCATTGGAAATGAACTTCAAGAAACTGTTGCTGAAAAGAGGGCTGCGGCTGGCATGCTTATGGGAGCAGCTGGAGACCATGTGGTCCTTTGCCCATCTGGGGGCCCTCAAAGGCAAGGGTGGCAGAAGCCTTCCAGATGGTTCCACCAACCCTGCTTACCAAAGCGGGCAGGCCTTGGGCAAGGATGAGCACGGTAAGGGCCAACCAGATGTTTTGCCACTCACAGACCAGGAGCAGAGGTTCCCTGTATCAGGGCGAGGGGCGGGGGGTGGGTGTCATATCCCGTCACTTCAGATTTACAGAACCATTTAAGACAAGGGCAAAAATGCACTCGCTTAGCTTTCCTTCAAGGTAGATCTAGTGATGTCTATTAATAACCACCAAATACCTCCTAAATGGATTTCTGTGCTGACAAATGACTTAATCATAATCTTGGTTCGTTCCATACACATAGCCTGCGTTCATTTGTTTGTATGTGTATTAGTTTGTGATAAATCTTTAGAATGTTCTATCCCCAAATTGTTCACCTTTTCTTTTTTTTTTTTTTTTTTTGCTTGTTTGGTTTTGGTTTTTTTCCAAGGTAAGGCCTCACTCTAGCCCAGGATGACCTGGAATTCTCTATGTAGTCTCAAGGTGGCCTTGAACTCTCAGCGATCCTCCTACCTCTGCCTCCTGAGTGCTGAGATTAAAGGTGTGCACCACCACTCCCGGCTCACTTTTTTTTTTTTTAGGTATGGTCTGACTCTACCCCACACTGACCTGAAACTCATTCTGCAGTCAGAATCAAGTCAGGTTGGCCTTGAACTCACAACTATTGTCCTACCTCTACCTTCCTAGTGCTGGGATTAAAGGTGTGTGTCACCATGCTTGACGCTCAGATTTTGGGGAGCACTACTATCTGACGGTAAGTTTTCTGTAATTTATCCCTCTGCCTCTTTCCTATCTGAGGTTACCTGATCTCATATTCCTCACTCCATGCTTTCCCTTTTATATGAGAAGAAATATATGCTTAACAAAAATGTAAAATGGGCGGGGGGAGATGATTCAACAGTTAAAGGTGCTTGCTTGCATACCTATGGGCCTGAATTCAATTCCCCAAAACACTGGTAAAACTGGACACAGAGTGGCACATGCGTCTGTGATCCTAATGCACTTACAGTCAAGGAAGGCAGAGTCAAGATGAAGCAGGAAGCCTGTAGGCCAGCTATACCAGTACTCACCAAGTGGCAGAAACAAAACTGTAATAAAGAGACCCTGGTTCTTGCCGGGGTGGTGGCATACTCCTTTAATCCCAGCACTCGGGAGGCAGAGGCAGGAGGATCACCGTGAGTTCAAGATCACTGGTGGCACACACCTTTAATCTCAGCACTGGGGAGGCAGAGGTAGGAGGATCACCGTGAGTTCAAGGCCACCCTGAGACTATAGCGTGAATTCCAGGTCAGCGTGGGCTAGAGTGAGACCCTACCTCAGAAAAAAAAAAAAAAAAAAAAAAAGACCCTGTTCCCAGCAAAGTAGGAAAAAAGCAAACATTCCAAAGATGTCCTCAGGCCTCCATATATGTGCTGTGGTATGTGTGTGCCCATGCACACACACACACACACACACACACATTCTATACTTACATGAAACATATGCACAATACAAGTATGAAATGATATCCAGCATGCCCAGAGATCACTAAGTATAACCCGCAATTATAACAAAATAAAGCCATTTCACTGAGCAACAAGGAGAAAGCTTGATGAAGCCAGTTGGCATCTCCTCTACATCACTGGGAGAATGTGAGTCGGGGTAACAACTCTGAGAATGTGGTTTTTTTTCATGTCATTATTTATGTGAGAGACAAAGAGGCAGAGGCGGAGAGGTGGATAATAGAGAGAATGTGCAAGCTAGGGCCTCCTAGCCACTGTGAATGAACTCTAGAGGCATGCACCACCTTGTGCACCTGGGTTAATGTGGGTACTGGGGAATCTAACCTGGGTCCTTTGGCTTTGCTGGCAAGTGCCTTAACCACTAGGCAATCTCCCCAGCCTGAGAGGTGGTTTTGTACCATCTCCGCATTTCCATGACCAGGACGAGCATAATCACACAGACCCAGAGGCTTTTGAGATTAAAGGGGAGACCAGTAGGGTGACTGCCCAGACCAGCAACTGCATGGGAAAAACTGAGCCATACTGCCACTTACTGAAGACCCAGAAAGTCCAACCCGAGAAAACAAACTATTGCATCTGCTCAGAGGGTGTCTGGTATGGAATGTTCACTGACGCCCCGATTCACGTGAACAAAGTCTTGTGTTTAATAAGCCTTTCATCCAGAAGATGCAGTATTTAGGAAATTATGGTAAGGGAAATGTGGATTAAGAAGAAACATTTGCCTACCATGTTATCCATTAAATTTTTGTGTAATACTGAAAAAAGCTTAAAACTACATAAATATTGATGTTGCAGGTTTGGATGGATGCATATGTCTCACTCACTACATGGACTATTAGTTAACATATTACAGAGACTGGGGGGATGGCTCGGCAGTTAAAGGCACTTGCTTGCAAAGCCTGCTCTCCTGGGGTCAGTTCAACCCCCAGCGTCCACGTACAGCCAAGCACAAAATGTGGCTGGCATTTGTTTGCAGGGGCTAGAGAGCCTGGAGCATGCGTGCACGTGCGTTCATGCACACACACACACACTCACCCAAATAAATAGATATTCTAAGAGATCATATTACAAAGAAATATCTATGGGAAATGTTTATAGTATGTTAGAGAAAAGCAGATTACAAATCACTATACTCACCACGACGTCATTATTATTAAATTAAAATACATGCAGAGGATATATATGTAGGGTTTTTGTTTTTGTTTTTGTTGTTTTGTTTCTCAAGGTAGAGTCTCACTCCAGCCCAGGCTGGAATTCACTCTGTAGTCTCAGGCTGGCCTTGAATTCACCAGTAATCCTCCTACCTTGACCTCCCGAGTGCTGGAATTAAAGGCATGCACCACCATGCCCAGGCAATGGAAGTTATATTTTATAGTATTTTATAGAGAGGTGGTTTAGGAGTTAGGGAGCTTGCCTGCAAAGCGAAGGGACCCAAGTTCGATTCTCCAGTATCCATGTAAAGCCAGATGCACAAAGTGATGCATGCGTCTGGAGTTGGTTTGCAGTGGCTAGAGGCCTTGGCATGCCCATTCTCTCATAAATAAATAAATAAATAAATAAAATATTTTAATAATAATAAATGCTAATTAGATTCCTGGGAAATGTTTACTTTTTAATTTGCTTCTCCAAATTATAGTACTTTCCCATAATGTCCATATATATTTGTTAAAGCAAAAAGAAGCAAATCAAATGAGAAGTGAATTCCTTTATGCCAGAATGCTGATTGGACCAGCGGCTGCTGTTGCAGGTCTCTTGTCCTCACTGTCTGCTGCTTTGTGTCCAGGGATCTGGAACAGGCGGCTTCTTACCGCATGTTCACCTGACCAAACTACAGTTCCCACTGTATGTGTGAACACTTAGCAAGCCAGGGTTTGGGTGGCTGTAGGCATGGTAGTTCATGGTCACAGGTGGACTCCTGAGCTGAGATCACTCAGCAGCCTGCAAAACACTCTCATGCCTCAAGTACTGTGAAGAGAGTGTGGAGAGACTACTAGTCACGTGCATGGAAACTGCTGGAAGGTTAGCCACTAGCTCCTTATCAGAAGAGAAATATTCCCTGAGAAGTTCTAGGAGATCTGTTTAAGTGGTTGGAAAGGTGGGGTCAAAGGGCAACAGATACCCTCCATAATGCAACAGTCGAAGGAGGGTCTTGGAGTTATTCAGCAAATGCATGGCAGAGCCTTTCTGTCTGGGAAGCTTCAAAAGCGCTCAGTGAGGTCTCAGAGTGTGAAACTCCAGGCTGTGGTCTATTTCTGAGCAAGAACAAACATCAGAAGGTCAGACGTCCTTGTCCTTGGTGCTCTGAGGTGAGGAGAAGATGGAAAGGCCGTTGACAGCTCTGCACCCAGACGGGCTCTGAAGTCCACGAGACGTGGCAGCACCTTCTGTAGTGACAACAGTGTCGCCAAGCTCTCAGGGGCTTTGGACTCTAACTTGTGAACACTGTGGGATTCGCAAGATGATGGTGGAGAGAATCAAAGAAGTCATACTTCCCAAGATTTTTCAGACCCAGATTTACGAGATGCAGTTCACTGGAAGTCAGAGTAAACCAAAAATGCCCAGGTCTAAGGATGGGAGCATGCCTCCTATGCAATAGCCACTACTCTATTAATTACTCTTTTAAAAAATATTTCATATATTTATTTATTTATTTATTGGTTTTTCGAGGAAGGGTTTCACTCTAGGCCAGGCTGACCTGGAATTCACTCTATATTCTCAGGATGGCCTTGAACTCACGGTGATCTCCTACCTTTGCCTCCCAAGTCATTTATTTAAATGAGAGATAGAAAGGCAGATGGGGGAGGGAGAGAGAGAATGGGCATGCCAGGGCCTCAAGCCACTGCAAACCAACTCCAGATATATGCACCATCTTGTGCGTCTGGCTTTATATGCATTGTGGGACTTGAACTCTGGTCCTTAGGTTTTTCAGGCAAGCACCTTAACCACTAAGCCATCTCTCCAGCCCTCTATTCATTACTCTTTATAGGAGGAGACACTGTAAGGGCTAAGCACATAATATATAATCTCACAAGGTAACTTGTTACCATTACCATTTTGTAGATGAGAAAAGTGCAACTCAGAAATGACTTTCCTGTGGACAAAATTAATGAAGAAATCTGGATGATCTGCATTCACAGCCTGCATTTTAATCATGGATATGTAGCAGATCATTCAACCGCTTCTCCCCTCTTCCTCCTCCTCATCTTCCTCCTCTTCTTCCCTCCCTTTCTATGGACAAAGTATCATCTATAGCAAAACAATTCGGTTCTTTGTTGACCTCTAAAGCTAGCCATACAGGAAGGCATCAGTCAATAATGTAACTAATTATGAGGGGTGCTACCTTAATTGTTGGTTAAACAAATGACCACCTGGCTCCCAGGGAACATATTATTTTGCCTTCTGAGAGTGTGGGCTAATGAGGAGTTCCATTGAAGTCTAGTATTTTCTTCAAAGAACTTTTAATCTGATGCCATGAATCAGACAGAACCTTGAACCACAGGCATAATTCATCAGAGCCCTCTTCAGCTGAACAGGAGTGAAGAACACTGTTTTGTCTGTTGCTTAGTTCAAAACCCTGTAATGATTATTAGGAGACATAAAATTCAGTCTGGGGCTGGAGAGATAGCTTAGCGGTTAAGGCGCTTGCCTGTGAAGACTAAGTATCCGATATGCGACTCTCCAGATGCCATGTAAGCCAGACGCACAAGGTGATGCGTGTGCAAGATCGCACATGTGCACAAGCTAGCACACACATCTGGAGTTTGATTGCCATGGCTGGAGGCCCTGGCACACCAATTCTGTCTCTCTCTCTCATTAAAAAAAAATTTAATCTGTAAAAGTTACCAAAGATTTGATGTGTGAACTTTGCGTTTCTTTCTCATCCATTTCACTCCAGCAAGGGAAGCAACCCCTTCCTGGCTCATAATGCCACATCTTGGTCCACTGTCCTGTGATGTTGTGTCTCTCCTGACAGGTAAGAAGTCTTTACTGAGCACCTGCTGTCCCCCACCCCCACAGTCCTTTCTCCTACATTGTCCTCTTAACATATGTGGCCATTGCAAAGTTACTGCCTCACGTCAGCATCTTCAGAGAGAAGAAATGGGAAGTAAACAGACAAGAGAAGTAAATGTGGAAGAATCAGTCATTAGAATTGCCTTCTTTCATTCAGAGACGTCAGTCAGTGCTACTTAAATTGATAGTGACACACATTTTCTCTTCCCAGACTCTTAAACATTGGAGGATGAAGACTTTGACATGAAATAGGACTGACATTCAAAAGTTCCAGACTACTTCTGACAGTCCATCGTTGTGATGATCCCAGATCTCTGTCACAGGAGGAAAGCCAGGCAGATCTACAATGGTGACATTCATCAGAAACTGAAAAGCATCTATCCAGACTACCACACTGAAATCATTTTAGTAGCATGTTTCTCCAGGTTCACTACTTTCTGTGCCTAAATTTCTTTCTCTTGTTCATTAAGAACAATTAGGGCTGAAAAGTTCTACTAGTTCTCTTTCTGGAAACTTCTGACCCTCCTGATCAGAAAATCAGGAAAGGATCATTTTGGTCAAAGTGAGGAGCCCGTTTGTGACAAGGAGTCTCGATGCATTTCTCATTCTTTTTGGTTTGTCGAGGCAGGGTCTCACTCTAGTCCAGGCTGACCTAGAACTTACTGTGTAGTCTCAGGGTGGCCTCGAACTCACAGCAATCCACCTACCTCTGCCTCCCAACTGCTGGGATTAAAGGCGTGCACCACCACGCCCAGCACATTTCTCATTCTTATTTCCAATCAAGTATTTGTCAGATTGAAAGATTTCTAGCTTATTCCTACTATATTTACTGGACACATACTAATTTATTTTCAAAGGTTTATTTTGGGGACTTACAAAATCTATATTTGTTTGAAAACTGCAAAGAAAAAAAACAGTTTGGCATATCTTCAACTTAGTGTTCTATTTTGGGGAAGTATCTAATTGGGTTGGATCTACCCCAGGATAGTCTGGGTGGGCTGCCAGTGACTCAACCCTGGAGCAGTCCTTTGTCTAATCTGTGGCTATGGAATGCACCCCCCTCCTTCCTCTTTCTTCTCTGGAGGCCCGAGTCTTCCCTGAAAAAAAAAAAAAAAAAAAAAAAGGAACAGAGGGAGATAGTCAGAGCCCAGGGAGCAATAGAGAGAAAAGCTGAAGCCAGCCCAGGCTACCAGTGACGGCCTTCAAAAATCAGTAGAAGCACGAGCCAGCTGTGGTGGTGCACACCTTTAATCCCAGCACTCGAAGAGGTTGAGGTAGGAGGATCGCCATGAATTCGAGAATACCCAGAGAAGACATAGTAAAGTCCAGGTCGGCCAGGACTAGTAGTAGTCATTGAAGCAAATAGAACATTCCAGTTCTTACATCACGAAAAGTCCTAAGAGCCTGTGAGTGACAGAGGGAAGGGAGCCCTCATGTCTAGCATTTGAAAACCAAGTGCAGAAAAGCATCCAGAATGAGACATCTCTTTTCTGTTGTTGTTGTTTTTCTGAGGTAGAATCTCGAGGCATGTGCCCAGCTCAGCTTTCTCTTTTTATTTTTACTTATTTATTTACTTTACAGAGAAAGAGGGAGAGAGGGAGAGAAAAAGAGAGAGAGAGGGAGAGAGAGAGAGAATGGGTGCTCCAGGGCCTCCAGCCACTGCAAACAAACTCCAGATGTGTGCACGCTCTTGTGCATCTGGCTAACGTGAGTCCCAGGGAATCGAACCTGGGTCCTTTGGCTTTGCCGGCAAATGCCTTAACTGCTAAGCCATCCCTCCAGCCCTGGAAAGAGACAACTCTTATAAGGACCACAGGGAAAGATAAAGAAATAGCACTTACAAAGACCATGTGTTTTAGAATTATCTGCTTTGTAAGGAAAATGTGGTAAGATAGTATGCTTTAGAAAAGCACACAATAACTTTGCCCAAATAATGAATTATTAAGCCTTTTGACCAGGAAACACATTCATCGTCAGTAATTTGATGTTTTGAGGATAGGAGCTCTAAACTGGAGTTGCTTAGGTTAAGTATGGAGTACTCAAAGGCCAAGCAGGCTATGGATACTAAACTCTAACAGCCATTATGTAAGCCAAAAGCAACACAAAATAAAAAGAACAACAGAGAAAGGATATATCTGTGGGTTTTTTTTTTAATTTATTTTTATTGGAACATAGAGAGAAAAAGAGAAAGAGAGAGAGAGAAAAAGTGGGCATCCTAGGGCCTCCAGCCCCTGAAAACAAACTCCAGATGCATGCACCATTTTGTGCATCTGGATTTATATGAATACTGGGAAACTGAACCCAGGCTGTTAAGCTTTGCAGGCAAGTGCCTTAACCTGATGTCTGTGATTTAAAAAAAAATTTTTGTTGTTTATTTTTATTTATTTATTTGAGAGTGATAGACAGAGAAAGAGGGAGAGAGAGAGAGAGAGAGAGAGAGGGAGGGAGAGGGAGAGAATGGGCACGTCAGGGCCTCCAGCCACTGCAAACCAACTCCGGACGCATATGCCCCCTTGTGCATCTGGCTTACGTGGGTCCTGGGGAATTGAGCCTTGAATGGGGGTACTTAGGCTTCACAGGCAAGTACTTAACCACTAAGTCATCTCTCTAGCCCTGATGTCTGTGATTTTAAGGAGAGAAATTCCCTGGAGCCCAAGGCATGATATGTGAATGGACCTTGTCCTAGTTTTACCCATGCTGATTCATACAAGGCCATTTGTTCCTTAGATACACCATTCCAAAAGAATATTCCCAAGTTGTGACAAGTTGCTATGGCTCTAGAAGACGCTTACTCATCTTTGAATGAATCTGTGTGCAGTGAGGTCAAGCATTCTTTTAAAAAAATTTTTTTTTGTTTATTTTTTATTTATTTGAGAGTGACAGACATAGGGAGAAAGAGGCAGATAGAGAGAGAGAGAATAGGCATGCCAGGGCCTCCAGCCACTGCAAATGAACTCCAGACGCATGCGCCCTCTTGTGCATCTGGCTAACGTGGGTCCTGGGGAATCGAGCCTTGAACTGGGGTCCTTAGGCTTCACAGGCAAGAGCTTAACCGCTAAGCCATCTCTCCAGCCCAAAAAATTAGCTTACTTTTTGTTCTTTTTGAGGTAGGGTCTTGCTCTAGCCCAGGCTGAACCTGGAATTCGCTATGTATTCTCATGGTGGCCTCGAACTCACGGCGATCCTCTTACCTCTACCTCAAGAGTGCTGGGTTTTTTGTGTGCGCCACCATGCTCAGCTTCAAGCGTTCTTAACCAAAACAAGCTTTTAAAAGATTCACTATTTTTTGCTTTCGGGTCATGTCTATGTCCTTTAACTGGAGATAGGTGGGATTAGTGTTAAATAAAATCATAGTCAATGGATAAGTAAGTCCAGGGATCTAAGGTCTAATATAAGAACAATAACTAGCATGTTGTATTGCATGTAGGAAACTGGTTAGGAAAATCAAGTTTAAGTTCTTCTGCCATGTATATAAAAACATGAAATGGTAGGGATGTGAGTTAATTTGACTGTAGTAATCATTTAGTTATATGTACATATACTAAAAAAAAACTTGTATACTTTCCATGAAAAATTTTTATTTCATTTTATTCATTCATTTATTTTGTTTTTTTGAGACAAGGCTTTGCTGTACATATGCCCAGGCTGGCCTCAAACCCATGATCCTCTTACCTCGGATTCTCAAGCGTTAGGATTACAGGCGTTTACCACCTCACCCAATCCTGTCATCATCTATTGTGAATGCTAGCCACTCATATCCTAAGTCTATTCATATCATGTCTCTCTGTCTGGCCCTGGAGGACTCTTATCTATCTCTCCTTCCCTTCGTTTCTGAAAGAACTCACCAGGGAGACTGTGAAGCCTGGCTGAGCCTAAGCAGGGGTTTGATATGGGGGATGAGCTGAAACCACCAGTTGTGGTGGGGTACGCCTTTAATCCCAGCACTCGGGAGGCAGAGGGATTGCTGTGAGTTCGAGGCCATCCTGAGACTACATAGTGAATTCCAGGTCAACCTGAAAAAAAGACAAAAAGGAAAAGAAAAAGAAATGGCTGAAGCCTTGTAGGATAGCTGTTCTCAGAGCATGGTCCCTAGACAGCAGCCTTAGGGTCACCTGGAAACTTGTTAAAAATGCAAATTTTTAGTCCTCTTCTCAAAACTGCATGAATTAGAGACTGGTGTATGGGCTCTGAGCTCTGCTTTAAGAAGGCTTCAGTAACTTGAAGACCGTTGTTTTAGGAATGCTTTTCTCTCTTTAACTGAAGCAAACACAGGGATGTGATTTACTTTTTATTTTTATTTTTATTTATTTATTAGAGGAAGAGAGAGGGAGAGATTGAGAGAGAGAGAATGGGCACACCAGGGCCTTCAGCTGCTGCTATTTGGAACCTGATCATGCAGTTTATCTCACCTGTTTATTAAGCGCAATTATAGTCTTGGGCTTTGATGGAACCCTTGAATCATTTAGTAATGTTTAGGTCAACTCTAATTTTCGAATGACAGACTAGACTAGGCAAGATAAATGAATTTTGCCCTAGGTTCTCTGCTCCTTGCTGTGAGATGATAGGGTCTGGGCTGTATACTGATCCCCTAAGCTGGAGTTACTTCTCCTGTGCTGGGGCTCCCCATTTTTAAGCCATTCTTAGAATTCAGATCCACAAGAATTACTCATTAGGTAATTTTTTTTTTTTTCCTGCAGTCAAACAGTCCAGGGTGATACAATAATAGATTTTGGAAAGGCCCTTAGATAACATCTGCCCAACATCCCAGCTCAAGTGGCCATCCCCTTTATAAACTTCCTAGTAGAAGAGCATTTCATTTTTGTTTAAATACCTCCAATAGTGGAAAATTAATATTTATTTATTTATTTTGGTTTTTCGAGGTAGGGTCTCACTCTAGCCCAGGCTGACCTGGAATTCACTATGTAGTCTCAGGGTGGCCTCGAACTCACAGCCATCCTCCTACCTCTGCCTCCTGAGTGCTGGAATTAAAGGCGTGCTCCACCACGCCTGGCTAATATTTATTTTTAATTGATCCAATTGATATAAAATTCTTCCTTTTTGGTATGAAATAACACTGATGTACATGTATACATATGCATCTTTTTCAATATGAAATAATATTAATGTATATTTAATACTGATATATAGATAGATAGATATAAACCCTGATATATATATATATATATATATATATATATATATATATGTCTTTTTATTTTTATTTATTTATTTGAGAGAGAGAGAGAGAGAGAGAGCCAGAGAAAGGGTGAGGGAGGGACAGAGAGAGATAGAATGGGCACGCCAGGGCAACCAGCCACAGCAAACGAATTACAGATGCATGCGCCACCTTATGCATCTGGCTTCCATGGGTCCTGGGGAATGGAACCTGAGTCCTTTGGCATTGCAAGCAAATGCCTTAACTGCTAAGCCATCTCTCCCAGCCCTATATGTTTTTTTCAATATGAAATAACACTTATATATAATAATAGTAATTTAAATATTAATTTAATAATATAACATATAATAATACTGATACATCTAACACTGATGTGTATATATGTTATATGTTATATACATGAAATATATGTTAACAAACTTTTTTTTTTTTTTTTCGAGGTAGGGTCTCACTCTGGCCCAGGCTGACCTGGAATTCACTATGTAGTTTCAGGGTGGCCTCGAACTCACAGCGATCCTCCTACTTCTGCCTCCCGAGTGCTGGGATTAAAGGCATATGCCATCATGCCTGGCTTATGTTAACAAATTTATATCTTAAAAGCTCTTTCAAATTAACCAAAATAGATTACTGTTAGTGGAAAAATGGATAAAGAACATCAGCAAATGAGTTACAAATAAAGAAATAAAATGTGGGCTGGAGAGATGGCTTGGTAGTTACAGAGCTTGCCTGCAAAGCCAAAGGACCCAGGTTCAATTCCCCAGTACCTACATGAAGCCTGGTGCACAATGTAGCTCATGTGTCTAGAGTTTATTTGCAGTGGCTGGAGGCCCTAGCATGGCTATTCTCTCTCTCTCTCTCTCTTTCTATCTCCCTCAAATAAATTAATAAATAAAATATTAAACAAAAAAAGAAAGAAAATGCACCAGGTGTGGTGGCTCACACCTTTAATCTCAGCACTCGGGAGGCAGAGCTAGGAGGACCACTGTGAGTTCGAGGCTAGCCAGAGACTACATAGTGAATTCCAGGTCAGCCTGGACTAGAGCAAGACCCTACTTCAAAAAAAGAAAGATAGAAAGAACGAAAATGCAAATATCCAATGAAATAGTCAAATAAACTATCTTCCCATCATGCCTCCAAAAATTAGACTGTAATGGGGCTGGAGAGATGGCTTAGTGGTTAAGTTCTTGCCTGTGAAGCCTAAGGACCCTGGTTCGAGGCTCAATTCCCCAGAACCCACGTTAGCCAGATGCACAAGGGGGTGCATGTGTCTGGAGTTCATTTGTAGTGGCTGGAGGCCCTGGCATGCCCATTCTCTCTCTCTCTCTCTTTCTGCCTCTTTCTCTCTCTGGTACTGTCAAATAAATAAATAAAAATAAACAAAACAAGTTAAAAAAATTAGACTGTTAAAATGAAAATCTTAGCCAATATCATGTTGTATCAGGAAAAGGCTGAGGAGACGTCTCTGTGTGTAAAGTGCTGGCTACACAAGTGTGAGACCTGCGTTCTGGAGCCCCAGAGCCCACATAAATGTGGACATGGTGCATGTGCTTGGAATCCCAGTGCCGGGGAGGCAGAGACAGGAGCATTACAGGGCTTACTGACTAAGGGGTTCATCTAAACCAGTGAGCTGCAGGTTCAATGAAAGACACTGTATTACAAAATACAACGGGGCTGGAGAGATGGCTTAGTGGTTAAGCGCTTGCCTGTGAAGCCTAAGGACCCTGGTTTGAGGCTCAGTTCCCTAGGACCCATGTAAGCCAGATGCACAAGGTGGCACATGCATCTAGAGCTCATTTGCAGTGGCTGGAGGACCTGGCATGCCCTTTCTCTATCTGTCTATCTATCTACCTCTTTTTCTGTCTGTCTGTATGTTTGTCTGTCACTGTCAAATAAATAAATAAATAAATAAATAAAATACAGTGGAAGGGACTGAGGAGGATACTGGACATCAACCTGACCTTTAATTCACAGGCACATATGTATCATATGCATATATACACACACATGCACCCACATGCATACCAATACACACACACACACGAGGTATTTGGAAATACTGACTTTCTCACACATGATTTATAAGAGCAGACATTTGCTTTGCTTATTTACATTAGTTTTGATATATACTATGAAATCAATAAGCTAAGATCTCCAAATATCAGTCTGTCTAATTTATCCTCAGGGGACTATTACAGATCTGCACAGAGGATTGTCAGCACTAGCTGTAATATAAATCACAAAATACTGAATTTCTAACAACAGGGGGTTGTATGGGCGATGTACAATGTGCCCGAATGATGGACAACTACTACTGATTGAAAAAAGATGCTGTAGAAATACGATTTACTTCACAAAATTGAACCAATATGCTGCATGAAAGTATTTTTTAATTTTTAAATATTTATTTATTTGCAGAGAGATTATGGCCTCCTGCCATGCCAGGGCCTCCTGCCACTGCATACGAACTCCAGATGCATGCGCCACTTGGTGCATCTGGTGTTACGTGGATAGTGGGGAATCGAATTCAGACTGTTAGGCATTGCAAGCAAGCTCTTTAACCACTGAGCCATCTCTTCAGCCCCCCGCCCATGAAAACATTTTTTGTAATAGGTTTGTAATGTATATGTACTAAAAACCTAGAAAATGCTTGTTTTGTCACTTAAAATAGGTCAGATTTTGTGACAGTGACAAATAATTGTCAAATTTTACAAATGCAACAAAAAATAGTTCCTTTCATGGAACTTACAATACAGTTTATGAGAGGAACCCTGTTTATCAGAGACACAGAGAAATGGAGGCTCCAGAAATTTCTATTGCCACTGAGATAGAAAAAAAGTAGGTCAGCTTTCACATAGCACCCAATGCTTCTGGTATTTTGTTGCTCAAAGAAAATTACAAGATCATGCCTCACTTCAAAAGAAGTGAGAAAGTAGGATTTTCAGTGAGCTCAGCTAAATTACAATTTCTGCAGACCATCCTAACTACAACCACATGGAGATTTTCTTCTATTTGCTTGTTATATTTTCTTACTTTTCTAAATCAACATGTGTAATACTTGATTAATAAAAATGACTGTGCAGACATATCGTGAATTTGTGGAATGTTGGCTAGTATATTTTTATTGCTTGTTAAGCTATTTCTCAATCCTGGCCTTGGTTCTATTAACCAACATATTTTCCTTCCCAGCTTGATGGCTTAGGCCATGTTGAAAGACGTCCTCTGAAGTATGAACACGACACCAGTCAAGGTGAGCGTTCCAACGTGCTGGGGAGACTTCGCGCAAGGAACGCGGGTCTACTGAGCAGCCACCTTCAGCGAGGCTCGCCTACCTCCCAGTCACGTTTTCACATAGTCTGCAGCATGTCATCCGGAGCTTAGCGACTACAAACTTCACCACGATCCCCACTGACATTGAATGTCTCCTCGACGCTCATCTGAGCTGGCATTTAAGAGATTCGCTTGGGATCATTGGGGTTTTCATACTCATTTCTACAATCTTGCGGATGATCAGCAGCAAGCTACCAATTTCGAAGTGAGCAGATTGTGTTGGCTCTGGAATATGTGTCTCTTTACCCATTTCTCTCTCAAACATAGTTCCCCTTGGGTGTTCTTGATCCACCCACAACTTTCCGCCAAATAATCTGTACCTAGAGACTTGAACATAATTACAGGACACATTGGTGTTTTTTTTTTTTTTAATCTCCTTACTTTTCTGGTTCTTCTTAGCAATGATGTTCAGGTTTTACATTAAAAATAAACAACAACAGGCCGGACGTGGTGGCACACGCCTTTAATCTCAGCACTCGGGAGGCAGAGGTAGGAGGATCACTGAGAGTTCAAGGCCACCCTAAGACTACATAGTGAATTCCAGGTCAGCCTGGGCTAGAGTGAGACCCTACCTCGAAAAACCAAAAATAAAATAAAATAAAAATAAACAACAACAGGGCTGGAGAAATGGCTCAGCAGTTAAGGTGCTTGCCTGCAAAGCCTAAGGACCCAGGTTCAAGCACCCAAGTTTGATTCCCCAGTACCCACGTAAGCCAGATGGTTCATGCATCTGGAGTTTGTTTGCAGTCCCTGGCATGCCTATTTTCTGTCTGTGCTGCTCTCTTTCCTTTCGAATAAGTAAATAAAAATACAAATAAACAAACAACAACAACAACAAAACCCGTTGAGGCTGGAAAGATGGTTCAATGATTAAGGCACTTGCCTGAAAAGCCTAAAACCTGGTTCAATTCCCCAGTACCCATGTAAAGCCAGATGCATAAAGTGGCACATGCACCTGGAGTTTACTTGTAGTGGTGGGAAGACCTGGCATGCCAATTCTCTCAGTATCTCTCTTCTCTCTGTCTCTCTTGGCTTGCAAATAAATAAATAAAATATTTTTAAAAGCCTTTATTGAGCTATAATTTACATATATTTACCCATTTTGTGTATGTGTATATTTATTTTTATTTATTTATTTGCCAACAGAAAGAAAGAGAAGAGAGACAGAGAGAATGGGCATGCCATGCCTCCAGCCACAGCAAACAAACTCCAGATGCATGTGCCACTTTGTGCATCTGGCTTTATGTGAGCACTGTAGGATTGAACCCATAGGCTTTACAGGTAAGCACTTTAACTGCTGAACTATCTCTCCAGCTCCCGGTTCTTAAATTTTTTTTTCTTTTCTTTTTTTTTTTTTTTTTGTTGGTTTTTCGAGATAGGGTCTCACTGTAGCTCAGGCTGACCTGGGATTCACTATGGAGTCTCAGGGTGGCCTCGAACTTACAGCGATCCTCCTACCTCTGCCTCCCAAATGCTGGGATTAAAGGCGTGTGCCACCACACCTGGCTGGTTCTTAAATTTTGAAAGGGCTTATCTCTGCTATGGAAAATAGAAATAAATTCCAAAGCAAAGTGCATACTTAAGATGTAAGCTGTCAGTTGAGACCATGCTTTGAGATAGACTCATGATAAGCAAAGGTGATCAATCACACATTGGCTCTCCTGCATCGAGGGTACAGGGTAGGCACATAGCCCCTGTTGGTGTTTAAGAAATCTTCCTTAGGGCTAGAGAGATGCTTACTGGTTAAGATGCGTGCCTGCGAAGACAAAGTACCCAGGTTTGATTCTTCAGGTACCAAGTAAGCCAGATGCACATGGTGACACATGCGTCTGGAGTTTGTTTGCAGTGGCTAGAGACCCTGGCATGCCCATTCTCACTCTCTCTCTCTCTCTCTCATCCCCTCTCTCTGCCTCTAATAAAGAAAAAATAAAATCTTAAAAAAAAATTTCCTTTAAAGCAGCTTGGATTTTCCCATGACCCTCATGATGAAGCCACTGGTTTTAGAACTTCCCCAAGCACAGTTTCTAGAGATGAACATGGAAAAAAAGAAAGAAAAGAAAGAAAGAAAAATGATCCTCTTTTTTTTTGAAGCCTTGCTCCAGGCATTGTGGCACACGCCTTTAATCTCAGCACTGGGGAAGCAGAGGTAGGAGGATGGTTGTGAGTTCGAGGCCACCCTGAGATTATATAGTGAATTCAAGGTCAGCCTGAGCTAGAGTGTGACCCTACCTGGCAAAAAAAAAAAAAAAAAAAAAAAGAATTGAAGCCTTGGGCCAAAGATATGGCTGAGTGGTTAAGAGACTTGCCTGCAAAGCATAATGACCCGTGTTCGATTCCCCAGGACCCATATAAAGCCAGATGCACAAGGTGGCGCATGCACCCGTGGTTCGTTTGCAGCAGCTAGAGGCTCTTTTGCACCCACTCTCACTCTCTTTGAAGCCTTGGAATTTGATGAACTGTTGTTCTAGAATAGTAACTAGCAGGAGAGGAAAACAGATGGGAACTAAGAAGAAAAACAAAATCAAACAAAAAACACTTGTAGATAAAATGTTAGGTGGTATAAGGTCAGTGTGCAAAAATGGTTCAAACTATGTCAGACCCCACAAGCACATAGATGATCCTAGAAAGGAAGGCGCTATGTATATTCCATCACCACCCCTCCGCCGTGGAACTGGGGGTGGAATGCAGGGCCTTAAGCAAGCTAGACAAGGGCTCCACCACGGAGCTCTGGGCTCAGCCACACCACGGATAGAAATAGTTCAAACATCCCCCCCCCCCCCGAAGAGCCTCAGAATAAAATCAAAACTCAATTTATCACCGCATATGTGCGAAGCCCTTGTTCCACTGGGGAGGAATGTGAAGAGAGTCGCTGCCTGGTGGAATGCATCAAAGTAGAAAGCGGATTTCTAAGCAGAAACAGAAATGTGCTAAGTGCCCTGCTGCGGGAATAAACTTCAGCAAGTCTCCTCTGATTTAAAGCAGAGTAAAGAGGGGCCGGGAAGACTCGCTGACAGAAATCAGGGTGGAACCGAAGCAGGAAAGAGAAATAAGAACTGGCCAGGCTGAAGAGGAGGGCAGGAAGCACGGGGTACTGAGAACAAAAACTCAGCAAGTTAGGTAGCGGCAAATTTTCTCAAGTTTGAACTTTCTGCAAATCGTTTATGTTGCAGGTGGGGGTGGGGGTGAGGTTAATGGCAGGCACAGGCCATGGGTGGTCTCCTTTTGGTTACCCCCTCTTTCCGTTTTGCGACAGAGGAAACCGAGCCACGAAGGAAGGCTCCCAGCGCTGCGTAGCTGCCAGGAATCTAATGTCCTTCCCAAGTGTGGCCATGAAGCTCAGAGTACGAGGCACCACGCACAACTAATGTCCCTTCAGTAGACTGTAAGGATCATTTCTGCCTTTTAATATGTTTGTCATATGGATGCAAATAATCAGGCGTCACTTGCAGATTAATCTTTCTCTCACATCCTGCCTCTGTATCTTGACCCTGGCCTTGGATCCTGTCCTATTGCTCACACACTACATGACTAAACAGGATTTTGTTCCAAGGCAGATAAAACTAAATCTTTCTCTCCCTGCCCCCCCCCCTTTTTGTTTTGTTTTGTTTGATAAAATTTGAAATAGTAGGTTGTGCCCTGGCCCTTTGACTGAGGCATTTTGAAAGTAGAACTGTCCAGCCTGTGTAGCAGCCGTCACTATTTCAAAGGGGACTGTGTTTTATCTCCTCTAAGGGGGCGCTGCACCGTCTGAGAGAAAGTTTGCAGTTCCCTGGATTCTTTTCCAGATTAAAAGACACTCCTTAACCAAGCTATACTTACTGTGCTTAAGAATTTGAGAGTTGAATGTGTGGGGGAGAGAGGAATGCATCTGCATAGCAGATGGCCTGGATAAAATTCTTGCGCTTAAATTGAATTATATTTGGAAAACTAATGGCCATTTGTAATGTGCATATAAGCCTGGACTTTTTGTGCATGGCCATAAAAAAAAAAAAAGAGAGACTCCACTGTGATCTGATAGAAAGCTTTAGAAAGCAGAAGCGAAGACTCTTAGAGGAAAGGGGCTGTGGGGATGACATCTGTTATTAGGAAAATCCCAGTAAGACTGTCCAAATTGAGATCAGTATTGGGGCAAAATGCAAGTATTCAAACGTCCTGACAGTCCTTTCTCAGGGAGGCTCTCAGTGCAGAAGGAGGGCGGGGAGAAGATGGAGAAGAATGAGTGACGTGGTGGTTCGAGCGGGGCAAAGAATGTCCTTGAGGAAGAAAACGTAGGTTTGAACAGCTCTGGGTTTCTCCACGGAGATTTCAAAGAGGGAGGATCATGATTGGTAGATGCCCTTTACAGACAGTTCTTTAAAATAAGCAAAGAAGCTATAGTATTTTATTATTATGTTTTAAAGAGTTCTTATTTATTTATTTGAGAGACAAAAAGGCAAATAGAGAGAATGGGCGCGCCAGGGCCTCCAGCCACTGCAAACAGAACTCCAGATGCATGCACCTCCGTGAGCATCTGGCTTACATGGGTTCTGGGGAATCAAACTTGGGTCCTTTAGCTTTGCAGGCAAGTGCCTTAACCGCTAAGCCATCCCTCCTGCCTATATTTTACTTTTATTATTATTATTTATTTATTTTATTTATTTATATATTTTTGGTTTTTTGAGGTAGGATTTCACTCTAACTCAGGCTGACCTGGAATTCACTATGTAGTCTCAGGGTGCCCTCAGATTCACAGAGATCCTCCTACCTCTGCCTGGGATTAAAGGCTTAATTATTTTTATCAGTTAACTTGGCTGCTGGGGGCACAGTTTGCATCAGAAAGGCTGAAAATTAACTTCTAGAGTGAATTCCACACATTCTGATGCTGAGGCAGATAATACCTGGGAAAACATTCATTCTAAATGCTTCTCAGGTGTTAAGGACACGATGATCCCTTTGCACATTGATAAAATATGCCAATAGTCCCAGCACTCAGGAGGCAGAGGTAAGTGGATCGCCGTGAGTTCGAGGCCATCCTGAGACTACATAGTGAGTTCCAGGTCAGCCTGGACTAGAGTGAGACCCTACTTCAAATAACCAAACCAAAACAAACAAACAAAAAAAGAACTCATTAAGCATTGCTTGTATGTGCCTATATGCTTACTGGACCCAGGAGAAACCCCAGATTGTGCTCTTAGAGGAACAGACAACTTGCTTATGAAGTCACACAGAAAGGCTTAACATCTAATCAATACACTCACATATAAAAAGCACCTTCGGGCTGGAGAGATGGCTTAGTGGTTAAGCACTTGCCTGTGAAGCCTAAGGACCCTGGTTCGAGGCTCCATTCCCCAGGACCCACGTTAGCCAGATGCACAAGGGGGCGCACGCAGCTGGAGTTCGTTTGCAGTGGCTGGAGGCCCTGGCGCGCCCATTCTCTCTCTGTCTATGTCTTTGCCTTTTTCTCTCTCTGTTGCTCTCAAATAAATAAATAAATAAACAAAACTTAAAAAAAAAAAAAAAAAAAAAGCACCTTCCAAGGTCTAAGACGCTGTCTCAGCCCAGTGTGACGACGAACACGTGAGGAGCGGAAGTGAAGGCCTGCGGGGGCCACATAGTGATTCCAGGCTCTGGGTTGCGCAGTGATGCTCTCCTAAGAACAACTCAAACCCGTGTGCTGTGACTCTGATGCTACTGAGGTGTGTACGTTTTGGCTCCACCTGCTTGGCCTTCAGATCTGCCGGTATGCCCTCATCCATCAAGCTTTCAGGAAGAATCGATCGCAGTTCGGAGCAAATGTGAGTCGCACTAGGAACATTTTTACTGCCCCTGTGACCCTCTTCAACGCAAAGCCAAGACCAGAGAACTCAACAAGCCCTTGGTTTACTTTTTGTGAACAACACTGATGTCAGAGTCCAGGACCAGTCCACCAGGAAAACCTGTGGAAGGGCAAGGGTGATAAGTCACCCAGTGCTGGGCTGCATGACTCAGCAATTTGTTGGCCGCAGCTGAATGGCCAACAGTATTCCAACATGTGGGATAGCCAGAGACTTGATAGAGTTAAGCCTAAAGGAGGATTTGGGTTAGAGTCCATCTAAGAATATAGAGTCTTAGAAACCTAAAAGGTGGTAGAAACAGTCAGTGTAAAGTGAAGCCTATGTGGCGTATTGGAGAATAGTAGTTCTCAGGGTCGTCTAAAGACCAGTAACAGCAACGTCACCTGGACACCAGATGTTGCTCCCCCTGAGCTACTGAACAGGAGCTCTGAAAGCTGGGCCCTGCAAGCCACGCTGCCCGCACCACCGGCTGATTCGAATACTGTGAAATTTTGAGACCCACTCTTAAGAGAGGCTTCCGGAATGGCCTAACGCAGAGCTTCTTAAACTTTTTCTATACATTTTCACCCATGAAATTTTCATATAATCCCAGGTTCTTAGATACATAATGTAGCTATGTAAATTGAACATTCATGGATAATGAAGTACATTTATTTTAAAACAATTCTTTGGTACAATTATTGGTAAATAATTTTACCTTTTACTAAAAATGGAAGCAAATTTTCACACATCCATACTAATGAGTTAGATATGCTTGCTTATTTTTGCATAAAGAATGAAATCTTGGCTACATATTTGATACTGCAGAATATGGAATATCTTTAAATTTTTCTCAGAGTTGGTTGGCATTTTTGGCATATTGGTTTCGTAATCAATAGTGAGGATGTTGCCTTGCATAAATACATTGTAAAAATGGTAATATGTTATGGTCAGAAATTGTTGGAAATTCTCTCCCAATTCTAAGCTAAAATTCTTTTAATGATTTTTTTTTCATGAAACTCAAGTCAGTGACTCAAAACTAGTTTCCAAAATTAAACATTCAAAGTTGGGCATGGTGGCACATGCCTGTAATCCCAGTACTTGGGAGGCAGAGGTAGGAGGATCGCCATGAGTTCCAGGCAACCTTGAGACTACATAGTGAATTCCAGGTCAGCCTGGACTAGAGTGAGACCCTACCTTGAAAAAACAAAAAACAAAAATAAGTAAATAAATAAAGCATTCAAATATAATATAATCCAATGACACTAATTTGATACATGCTAAGGAGTCATTGTAGGAAACTATTAAAGACTGTTTTCTGTAACTAAACCATCATGTTTCTCTGAGACCAGAAAACTTTGTATGCACCGTAAGGGCACTGCTTCATGACATACTATCGTCACACACGTGAGCCCAGGTGTCTCAGGCAGCGTTCCTTGGTGCTGTGTGGCACCCCCACATTCAGTTATATAATTCCATACTGCGTTGTGACCCACCGTTTAAGAAGCTGGGCCATGTGAAAGTTAAAGCAGGTCATTGAAATTGTAGGTTGAGTAGAATGGATCAGAGTGCAGAAAAGAAAACATAATCGTCATAGATTCCCCAGTTGCTGCTGATGTATATCTGTAGAGCCGTTGGCCACGTGTACTTTACGGACTAGCCTTAGCCTTGGTTTCCTGAGACCAAATTGGTGTAGCTTGAGTCCCAGTAGTAAGAAGAGATGCTTTGTATGAGGTGCTCTAAGGACGTGTTCAGCATAAGGGGACTGAAACACATTTCAGCTGAGGGCAGGAGGTGCCCAACAAGTTCACAGAAATCAGTGTCAAGGGCAGCATTCCAGGAAGGGCACTTACAACTCTGAGGATGGATTGGATACTTTACCTATTGTCTATAATCCTCAGCCTTGCCAGATGAGGTAGAACTGCCATCATATCTATATTAGGTTCCTCTGGCTTCTGTAATGAAGTATCAACAACTGGCTGGATTAAAGAACAGAAATATGTTGTCCCACAGTTGAGGAGGTTGGAAGTCTGAAGTTAGGTATTGGCAAAATTGATTTCTTTTAGCTGAGCGTGGTGGCGCATGCCTTTAATCCCAGCACTTGGGAGGCAGAGGTAGGAGGATTGCCATGCGTTCAAGGCCACCCTGAGACTATATAGTGAATTCCAGGTCAGCCTGAATTGGAGCGAGACCTTACCTCAAAAAAACAAACCAACAAAAAATTGATTTTTTTTTTAAGGTTTTGAGGCAAATATCTGGTTCATACTCCTCTTTGGTTCACAAATGGCCACCTTTGTGTTCATCCAATTCATGTGTGTCCAAATTTGCCCATTTTATTTTATTTTTTTATTTTTTATTGTTTTGGTTTTTCGAGGTAGGGTCTCACTCTAGCCCAGGCTGACCTGGAATTCACTATGGAGTCTCAGGGTGGCCTTGAACTCACGGCAATCCTCCTACCTCTGCCTCCCGAGTGCTGGAATTAAAGGCGTGCGCCACCACGCCTGGCACAAATTTGCCCATTTTATAAGAATATCTGTCATAGAGGATTGGACACCCAAATGACCTCATTTTCACTTCACAAATAAGGTTAGGACTTCAAGTATAAAGTTTGGAGGACACATTTCAACACATAATAACATCTCTGTTTTCAAATGAAAATCTGAATTTAAAGAGATTATATGGCTGCCTTAAGACATGAAGTTGATTCAGTGGTGGGACAAAACTCCAGAGCTCTCCACAAGACTCTCCTAATCCCATGCTTATACAGATATATTACCAGGAGTCTCTTCGATTGTCTGGACTAGCTAGAAGCCAGTCTAAATTGAGCAGGAAGAAGCAAGGGCAATTAGTAGAAGAACATGTGACACAATGCATGAAAATGGTCAATAAAAACAGCTAAATAAAAATATGTAACAGGAGCTGGGCATGGTGGCGCGCGCCTTTAGTCCCAGCACTTGGGAGGTAGAGGTCAGAGGATTGTTGTGAGTTTGAGGCAAATCTGAGATTATAGAGTAAATTCCAGGTCAGCCTCGGCTAGAGCCAAACCCTATATCAACAAAAAACAAACAAACAACAACAACAAAAAGAGTAGGGCATGGTGCCACACGCCTTTAATCCCAGGAGACAGAGGTCGGAGGATTTCTGCGAGTTCCCCCGAGATACATAGTGAATTCCAGGTCAGCCTGAGCTAGAGCAAGAATCTATCTGGAAAAAAACCAAAGGGGTGGGGGGGGGGAGTAACATCTATAAGGGGTGATAACACTTGTTCAGTATCTAAGAGTAGTTGAAAGATTTAGTACCCACAAGTTTTGCCCAGTGAAAGGGTGCCACGTATTTCTTTGAAGTGGGGTCAGATGAAGTTCAGCTCACAAGACAGGGGTGCTAATTCTTTCCCATTGCGTTAAGCAGATGGCATCAAACAGGTTGAGAATACGATGCATATGGGGCTAACACAAGTTTTTCTTTTAGAAGAAACAAAAAATGTGGCACACACACAAAAAAAGAAGAAAATCACACAAAGATGGACAGAGACAGAGCTGTTTCTAGCAATCTGGAACCAAAGTGCCTTCAGCCTCTTTGTTGCTGTGAATTCACATTTCAGAGAGGACTGGTCCTGTTTAGAAAACTGCACTAAATGGTCCTTTGTTACCACAAAAGGGGAGAGAAATGCCATAAATTCTGAGCCCAAATTTTAGGTCTGTATATTAACTTCAAATTAGATTCTGCATATTTCGGATGTCCCAGAAGAAAAAAAGAAAAAATAATCTTTTAAAAAAATATTTATTTATTTATTTATTTGCAAGCAGAGAGGGAGAGAGGCAGAGAGAGAGAGATATTGACAGGGAATGGGCACACTAGGGCCTCTAACCACTGCAAACAAACTCCAGGCACAGACAACCCCTTGTGCATCTGGCTTTACATGAGCACCGGGACATTGAAGCCTGGTTGTTAGTACCTTAACTACTGAGCCATCTCTCCGGCCCAGAAAACAATAATCTTTATTTAGTGAATGACAATGGTTCCATTTTAATAATTAGCTCCTAGTATAATTTATTAGGTAATATAGACACCCATCCCATTTACAAAGAAACTAGTGACACTGTTTGGCATGAGAGAAGAGAATAACGTCTTTCTGCCCTGGAGCAGATGCTGTGGTCCCCCTGTTATCTAAGGATTGAGAAGCACTTTACAACTTTCCCTACAGAAAGTTCAGGATCTTAGAACTTCTTTCTGTAAATGGGGGTGCTGTCTGCTCACCAAAGCCACTGGACGTCAGTGACACGGCATATGACTGGCCCTCAGCTCAACTTTCTGGCTACTCTTTTGTTTTTTTCAGGTTTTTCTCTTTTGAGGTAGGGTCTCGCTCTAGCCCAGGCTGACCTGGAATTCACTATGTAGTCTCAGGGTGGCCTCGAACTCATGGCGATCCTCCTACCTCTGCCTCCCGAAGGCTGGGATTAAAGGCATGTGCCATCACGCCTGGCTTCAGCAATTTTTTTAATTGAGAATTTTAATACATAAACAGATTTGATCATAATCCCTTCCCATTACCCTCACTCACTTCCCATTCCCCCACCAAGCCTGTTAAGGTGACGAGAAGTGATGGTTAAATGCTCAGCATTGGAGGAGACCTCTCTTCTACACCTGCCGGGGCTTCAGGGACTATTGCAGGCATGGCAGAAAGAATATGGTTACTTCTTTTTTTTTTAATCTTAGAGAGAAGCACACACAGAGAGAATTGGCGCACCAGGGCTTCAGCCACTGCAATCGAACTCCAGATGCTTGCCCCACCTAGTGGGCATCTGCAACCTTGCACGTGCATCACCTTTGTGTGTCTGGCTTATGTTGGATCTGGAGAGTTGAACATGGGTCCTTAGGCTTTGCAGGCAAGCGCCTTAACTGCTAAGCTATCTCTCCAGCCCTTTTTAAACTTTTTATTGACAGCTTCCATGATTATGGACAATAAACCATGATAATTCTCACCCCCATTGTTCCCCTCTCAAATCCAACCCTCCATCAAATCCCCTTTCTGTTAGTCTCCCTTTTATTTTGAGGTCATCGTCTTTTCCTCCTATTATGAAGGTCTCGTGTAGGTAGTACCAGGCACTGCGAGGTCATGGATATCCAGGCCCTTTTGTGTCTGGAAGATTCTTCCTGGCTTCTTTACCACATTCACTTCCCAAACTTTTCTTAGCTTGACCATAATCCCTTCAGAGATAAGAATCTATCTCCCATTTCCTTATCAATGTACTTAAGTGTCTTCCAGCTAAGCATATTTGGGCAGAATGCATTTCCATTTTCTCTGCCTTCTAAATTAGAAAGGAGCCAGCGACATAGTTAGTCATCACTGGCTTGGGATCAACGGTGAAACCTAAAGGAAGACTTGCCTTCCAAGACAAAGGTAATGTATCAGGAAGAGTGACTGTAACTTTCTGCTGCTTGGTGTTCTCTGACTTCTACCTCTTGCTGTATGGAACATGACTCAACCTTTTCTTCACCCTTTCCAGATTCCTCAGACAGGGGTGCAATTGGTTGAGTACTTTAACAGGAGAAGATTTTGTTGTTGTTGTTGTTATTTTTCAGGGTTAAGTCTTGCTCTAGCCTTGGCTGACCTGGTATTCGTTATGTAGTCTCAGGGTGGCCTTGAACTCATGGCAATCTTCCTACCTCTGCCTGCCTAGTGCTGGGATTAAAGGCGTGCGCCAGTATGCCCCGGCAACAGGAAAAGATTTACCTGCAGTGAGCTTGACTTTTTGAATTGCTGAAGGGAGATTCTAATTGAATCAACTTTGAGTGTGAGGCATAATTGTAGAAGTGTGCACTCAGGTGGTAAATTAATATTTGATTTATGAAATAGTTAGAGCCCGTAGGTCAAAATGTTTTGGAAATAAGTTGCTAGAATAGAAAGAAAATATATTTTAGGAAGGCTAGAGAGATGGCTTAGTGGTTAAGGCGTTTGCCTGCAAAGCCAAAGGACTTCAGTATGATTCCCCAGGACCCACGTAAGTCAAATGCACAAGGTGGCGCATGCATCTGGAGTTTGTTTGCAGTGGTTGGAGGCCCTGGTGCACCCATTCTCTCTCTCCCTCTCTCTGCCTCTTTCTCTCTCTCTCAAATAAATAAACAAAAGTAAAGCAAATATATTCTATTGAAATGCTGCTTTATACACAATCCTAGAGAGATTTGCTTATCCATCTTTTCTCTTTTCCTGCCTCTTTTCTTCCCCTCTGGTATCCCTTCATTGACAAGGAGAGACTTAGAAGCAACTTAAGGAGAATTTATATATTAAAGACTCTTCCTCAGATCCATTAATACTTCAACCATCTCAGAAATTCCCCTAGAAGGTCCACGCGGTGAGTCAGTTAGCAGAGCACCTCAGCATAGCTAATCATGGGCTCAGCTCAGGAGGAAGCTGTGTTGTCGCTGTCGCACTGCGCTTAAGAACCTCTTGCCTTTGGCATTGCTGCAAGAAGCACAAGGTCTCTGAACGAAGAGCTGAACATGCCGGCCGCTCGGAGAATACTCCAGGGCTAATTTTACAGCAAGGTAATGGGGCCTATTTACAATTTATTTGAGAGCTGAGCACTCATGTCCATAAATTCCCTGAACATTCTGCGTCCTTACCAATTCAGCAATAAGATAGAAATGGGTTTCCAAGTGTGAAGTTGGAGGAAGGTCTTTCAAAATATGCTAACTTATTTATGAGGGAAATAATTACTCTCCAGGTCAAATTTCAGGCCAAAATTTCGTTATCTCCATTTTCATGATTACATTTCTTGATTGTTTTCTTTTCTTATGAAGTAACCTCCAACTTAACCAGATTTCATGCACAAAAATTGTGTGGCATTGGGCTGAAGAGCTGGCTTAGCAATTGAAGTGCTTGCCTGCAAAGCCTAAGGACCCAGATTCAATTCCCCAGTACCCATGTAAGTCAGATGCACAAGTGGCACATGCATCTGAAGTTTGTTTCAGTGGCTGGAGGTCCTGGTGTGCCTAATCTCTTTATCTACCTCTTTCTCTCTCTCTTAAAAACATAAATAAATAAATAAATAGGATATTTTAAAAACTTGTATGGTGTTATAAAAATGTTCAGTTCAGGAAGAACTGAATAGTTTCTCATTCATTTATTTCCAAGCCCCTTCCTAAACACCCTTTGTCTCAGAGAGCTTTAGGCTATGTTAGACTCAGTGCTCTACCTGTAGCATTCACACTCTATGTCCTCTTACCCTTGGCTCTTGACTCCTTAGACTCATCAAACGATATGATTTTCATCCATTGTTGCAATCAGTGGAGGAAATCATCTCAACTGACTAGGCTGGACTTGGATTCTTAAAGTTTGTTTGTAAGGCTGTGGGCAACCAATGCTTCAAGCCGAACGATAGGCCACGTCACTTCCCTTTGATCTTTCTGCTCCTTGGTTTCACCTCTAGACAATGATGCTCGTGAGGAGGAGGAGAAGGAGGGAGACAATGATCGTATCTACACCAAAGGCTGTTGTGGGGATGAAATGAGATATCCGTGAAGTCTCCAGGGCAGGACTCGGCCTTAGTCAGTGCTCAATAATTGATAGGTATGACTTTTGTCATGGTGACTGGGAATTATTATGATTAAGTCTTCATTTTCATATTACACATCACATTGTGTTATATGAGTTGCAATTTGGTGCCTCGGTTTCTCCAACTCGTCCCCCGTGGTGCATCCCTGACATGAGATGCAGGCAGGATCTTCTCCACTGAGAATATCGGCATGGTCGCAGAGCTGGCGTCGCTTTCTCAGCAGCTCGGAGGGACGCTGCGACAGGGAATGAAACCCCACCCGAGCTGCGCGTTGATAAAAGCACTGGATCATGAAAATCTTTCTTTTAGGGCTAGGACTGCCAAGCCCTCTGCTTAAATTAAAAACACCATGAATTTGGGGCCGAGTAAATTGACAGTGTTCTTTGAATTCAAAGGAAGTTAATATGACAAAGAATGTGCAGAGTTGGGATACACACATGAAATTATTTCAAGTCAGCTTTATTTGAGTATTTTTTTTTGAAAGATGAAAACAGAAAAAAAAAAAAGCCATGAAAATCAACCAGGCAGCAGTAGGGTTGCCCTTTCCCAGGACCCTGAATTTCTTCTCACATTTCTCGTACTGGCATCGCTTCAAACAGTGCACCAAGGGCCAGATGTGACAACGCCACTTGGTTTGTGGAGTCCCCCTGCGTCTTGTCATTTCATTTCCCATCAATGTCCAGGGGATAGAGTGTTCATTAGCATCAGTAGCATCAGGGCCTATAATCAACTTTTTTCCTATTTTATTAATTTCCTAATCTACTAAATCCTCCCTGAAGGGTGAGAACTGGGAGGATAACTACAGCCCAACTGGGGTTTAGAACAATATTTGCTATGAAATGTGTTTACGCGGCACTTCCATCACCCACGTGCCTCTTACAGCCGTCACCCAGATAGCTCCTAACTGGAGAGGATCCAGAGAACTCAGCAGGGAGAGAGGCAAGACGGGGGGTCCCCACATAATGAATTCTCTTCCCCGGAGTCTCTGCACACATGGGACAGCATTAGGTGAAGGGCTGAAGAGCTATGCGTCACAATCCTCCACCTTGGCTGAATGGTACTGAACATGTTCACATAAATGCATACATATATGCTGTGGGGGTTTGAGTCAGGTGTCCCCATAAGCTTATGTGTTCTGAATGCTAGTCTCCCCAGCTGATGGCAATTGGAATTTAAAGCCTCCTGTATTGTTGGGGGTGGGCTTATGGGTGTTATAGCCAGTTTCCTCATGCCAGTGTGTGGCACACTCTCCTGTTGCTATGGTCCACCTTATGTTGGGCAGGGGGTGATGTCCACCCTCTGCTCATGCCATCATTTTCCCCTGCCATCGTGGAGCTTCCCCTCGAGCCTGTAAGCCAAAATTGACCCTTTATTTTCCACAAGCTGCTCTTGGTTGGGTGATTTCTACCAGCAATGCGAACCTGACTGCAATAGGTGTTATAGCCACTGTCCCCATGCCAGTGTTTGGCACACTCTCCTGTTGCTATTGTCGACCTTATGTTGGCCAGGGGGTAATATCCACCCTCTGCTCATGTTACCATTTCCCCCTGCCATCAGGAAGCTTTCCCTCGAGTCTGTAAGCCAAAATAAACCCCCTTTTTTTTTCCCCAAAAGCTGCTCTTGGTCAGGTGATTTCTGCCAGCAATGTGAACCTGACTGCAACACATACATACATACATACATACATACATACATACATACATACATCGATTTCTATATAATCCAGCCAGTTAGGATCCTACCTAGCACTCTCTGTCAGAGTGGCTTTTCCAATGAGTGGGAAGAGAATGCCTGACTACGTGTCACTGAAGAAGGAACTGATGCTTGGTGATATCAGGGATGAACCTATAGACCCAACCAAGGTGGCCTCACATTAAACCTGTGTGACAATCAAGTTTAATAGTTAACTAAGACATAGCATAAATTCTTTGCTTGCTAAATTCCTGCTGGGTAAGATGGCTATGTTTGTTTACTTAACAAGGAGATTTTATTTGTTTGTCATTTATCTTTTGTGGTAAGGCCTCACATAACCGAGGCTGGCCTCAAACTCACTGTGTAGCTGGGGATGGCCTTGAACTTGTGATTCTTTAGCCTCCGCTTTCCAATGGGAATGACAGGAATGTGCCACCATGCCCAGTGGCTGCGGTGCTAGGGTCCAAACCCAGGGTGCGATGCCATCTAGGTGAGCGATCCACCAACTGAGCTACCTCTCCAAGCCTCCTCTCCCTCCTGAAAGAGTTCATCACACACCTATTCAGTACATATGCTCTTCCAAGACAAGGGACAGGGATTATAAAGACATAAATACACCAAGCCATTGTCTACCCAAAAGAGCAATTCGTGTCAGTCAGTCTCAGTAATTCAATGGCTTGGTGACATAAGAAGTGTTGGAGAAGGTTATAGAAACACACTTCGCCGAAGATTCTCAGGAGTTACCAAAGAGTCTCTCAAATACCTGTTGTGTAGACTTAGGGAGCCTTGTTATAGCAGCTGTTGGAAGCTCCCCCCGTTTACCCAGCCACGACATCCTCTTCCTCAAAGCCACAATTGCTAAGGGGCTGATGACTTTGTCTGAGCAACTCACCGCAGTGGCCATCAGCAAAAGGACCAGTGAACGTTAGTGGGTGAAGAGTTCTGACCTCAAAGTGCTGGGTGCCAGAAGACTGTCAGGCTCCAAGATTTTGCCTTACCCAGCTTTACTTACTGTGAACGTGTAAGTCCTCAGAGGACCCTGAAACCTATGCTGGGATCCGTGTTCATGCTACCATCGCATGTTCTCACACACACACCTGGGTCATGCAGTAGCTCTCATACGATTATACGCATTGGAGGCACCTAAGAAACTGGTTAATGTGGAACTCACATACCTCTCTACAAGGATCTGTGAGCATGCTGATTTGGAACACATTATGAAGGCGAGCGACTCTACTATGTCCTTTCCAGATTGAGCTTGAAACAACTCTGGCAGAGCTCTGACATTCCTGCTTGTTTCTTTCACTAGGGACTGCTCTCAGTTCTATCCAAGGTCAGTCCTTCCGGCAAAAATAAGTAGTTACCTGGCCCGGAGAGATTGCTCAGTGGTTAAGGCACTTGCTTGCAAAGCTGAAGGACCCAGGTTCGATTCCTCAGTACTCATGTAAAGCCAAGTGCACAAGGTGGCGTGTGTATCTGGAGTTCTTTCGCAGTGGCTAGAGGCCCTGGTATGGCACATTCTCTCTCTCTATTTGCCTCTTTCTCTCACTGTCTCTCAAATAAATAAATAAAATATTGAAAAAAATAGCTACCTCCATGTTTACTCAGGTTGTTTATTTCTGTGCTTAAAACAAGGAACGATATCCCAGGGCACAGAAGTATCTGATTTGCACGTGGAGGGAGTGGACCGGGGTGAGCTCTTGGCCTTAGCTATGGCGGACACGCTGGGGTAAGGGTCAGCCCTTTGGGGAAGCAAACAGTGCTGCTGGTTCTCTGGGAGAACATTACCTGTAGATGTGAAGTGAGAAAAATGATAATGCAAATACAGTTCAGACTTGACTGAGTCCTTGCACAAACGGCTGTCAAAGAAGCATGCCATTACCAATGTCCAGCCACGCACGAGGGGACAGAACTTTAGAGAGCATTCTGGACTCAAGGTTAACTCACATAGAAACCTGAAGGCTTGGTCCTGTTTGTGGCTACTTCTCATGGGCATATTCTGCTTTTTTTCTTCCTTCTTCTTATCCCTGTCCCCCCCCTTTTTTTTGGTTTTTCAAGGTAGGGTCTCACTCTAGCCCAGGCTGACCTGGAATTCACTATGTAGTCTCAGAGTGGCCTTGAACTCACAGCGATCCTCCTACCTCTGCCTTCCTATTGCTGGGATTAAAGGCGTGCGCCACCATGCCCGGCTCCCTCTCCCATTATTGTTTTATTATAGAAAGCATAAAATGCTTGATTGTTGGGCTTAGTGGTTAAGGCGCTTGCCTGCAAAACCAAAGGACCTGGGTTCAATTCCCCAGGACCCACGTAAGCCAGATTCACAATGGGGCGCATGCATCTGGAGTTCATTTGCAGTGGCTAGAGGCTCTGGTGCACCCATTTCCTCCCTCTCTCTGTTTATTTCTCTCTCTCTTTCTCTGTCTTAAATAAATAAATACAATATTAAAATGCTTAATTGTTTAGGGACAGGGTCTTGCTACATAGTTCAGGCTGGTCTCAAACTGGATATCATCCTGTCTTTTCCACATGAAAAT
Source organism: Dipus sagitta (assembly GCA_036346955.1). Taxonomy (NCBI): domain Eukaryota; kingdom Metazoa; phylum Chordata; class Mammalia; order Rodentia; family Dipodidae; genus Dipus; species Dipus sagitta. The sequence continues at coordinate 177,834,104 of CM070774.1, read as the reverse complement.
AATTTAATTAACTTTAAAATAAAGCAGATATGTAAATTAAATCCTTTTAAAATGTGAATATATAGAACTTTCCCAATATTAAATTGGAAAAGCCTCCCTAGAAAAAGTTCTCCTTTAGAAATTATTATTCAACAATAATAAATCATCATAATAAGGGATCATAAATTTTGAGCTATATCAAGAGGTAGGAGGATCACCATGAGTTTGAGGCCACCCTGAGACTATATATGTAAATAGAAGAACAGATTAATGGGGGTGAACAGACCTAAATGAGGTCAGGGGAAGAGATTGAGTATAGGAAAGGTGGAGGGACAGCTAATCAAAATCTAAGAGGATATAAATAAGTCATATGGAAACCTACTTTTATGGACAATGGAACACACAGGAGCCATAGATTGTTACTAGAAAATTTTCAATGCCAGGGATGGGATACTTTCCAGTGAATTGCTAGCTAGGGAGGTCACTGATGCCCCCAAAACATTGCAGGCCATTGCCGAGGCCCTTGATTTCCCACCAGGAATAGACAGCAAGACCCTATTGCTGAAGACTCCACATACTTGGGCTGCAAGGTCATTGAGAAACCCTGCTGGAGTTGAGCTGAAAACCTCCTCCATGTAGACCAGCTGACAGAAAGCTGGAAAAAGCCATGCTGTATGCAGTTCAATGGAAGAGAGAGAAATCACCAGTGAAGATACCCAACAGTGGACATTGCAAGCCTTATATTTGGCCAGCCAGGCCAAATGAGCCAACAGGTGCAATAGTGCCACATCTGTCATGGTGAAAACCAACCACCCTCTAATTTGACTGGAGGCCTGCTCCATGGGAGAGAATACATCCCTGACATTGAAAACCTACAATAGGGGTAGTCATGAGTCCTAGGGGGTGTAATGTCTGCTGCTGTCTGGCTAAATGCATATACTATGCTCACCAAACTGCCCAGTAAGCACTTCTCTTAACGTTCATACCCATATATTAATGTTACTCTCACTTTTGGCTAGAGAACCTTCTCTTTTCAGATGGCAGTGACCTTAGGATGACTCAGAAGGCACCATGGTACTGAGAAGTGACAGAGGAGTGCTCAGCACTGAAATACCTCAATCACACCTTCCATGGCTCAGGGTCCATTGCGGAAGAGGTGGCAGAAAGAATGTAAGAGCCAAAGGAAGGGTAGGAATCCTTACAATGGGCTCCTCCAGACACAAAATGGCCTGAATATCCATGACCTCACAGTGCCTAACACTACCTATGTAAGATCATCATAATAGTAAGAAAAGATGATGACATCAAAATAAAAGAGAGATTGATTGAGAGGGGGGGATATGATGGAGAGTGGAGTTTCAAAGGGGAAAAGTGTGTGTGGGGGGAATTACCATGGGATATTGTTTACAATTATGGAAGTTGTCAATAAAAAATGAAATAAATAAACAAATATATAGATATAAAAGCAAAAAAATTGTGAGATATATTAGGCAAAATCTTAAAATTACTCATGAATAATGTACGTGAATGGGTGGGAGTGTAAAAAACAAGTAATAAGTTTTCGTGATGAAAACAGTCATCCATTTCATACATATAGCACTTAGGATTTCTTTTAGGGGTATGGAATATTCTATACCAAATGCAAAGAAGCAACATTTGCCAAAATACAAAGAAGCCAGGCGTGGTGGCGCACACCTTTAATCCCAGCACTCAGGAGGCAGAGGTAGGAGGATCACTGTGAGTTCGAGGCCACCCTGAGACTACATAGCGAATTCCAGGTCAGCCTGGGCTAGAGTGAAACCCTACTTCGAAAAAACAAAACAAAACAAAAACAGCAAAGAGAAAAAAACTAACAAAAATAATCTTTACTTTTAAAAATATTTTTATTTACTTATTTGCAAGCAGAGATAGAGAAAAGAGGGACAGACAGAGAGAATGGGCACACCAGGGCCTCCAGCCGCTGCAGAGGAACTCCAGATGTATGTGCCACTGTGCATCTGGCTTTACATGGGTACTGGGGAATCAAACCAGGGTTGTTAGGCTTTGCAAGTAGGTGCGTTGACTGCTGAGCCACCTCTCCAGCCCACTTTTTTTAAATTTTATCTTATTTTTTCTTTTTAGAGTTAGGGTCTCACTCTACCTCAGGCTGACGTGGAAATCACTCTGTAGTCTCAGGGTGGCGTGGAATTCATGGCAGTCTTCCTACCTCTGCCTCCTGAGTGGTGGGATTAAAGGCGTGTGCCACCATGCCCGGCCACTACATATATATATATATATATATATATATATATATATACATATATATACATACATATATATACATACATATATATATATTAATTTTTTCGTTCATTTTTATTTATTTATTTGAGAGTGACAGAGAGAGAGAGAGAGAGAGAGAGAGAGAGAGAGAGAGAGAGAGAGAATGGGCATGCCAATGCTTCCAGCCACTGCAAATGAACTCCAGACGTGTGCGCCCCCTTGTGCATCTGGCTAAAGTGGGTCCTGAGGAACTGAGCCCTGAACCGGGGTCCTTAGGCTTCACAGGCAAGCGCTTAACCGCTAAGCCATCTCTCCAGCCCCACTTTATATTTTTTTAAAGGGCAGTGAATCATCATTGATTCAAGCTAAAACCACGCCATGAGGGTGGTTTTAATCCAATGTAACTAGTGTCCTTACAAGAAGGAGGAGTTTGGACTCAAGATAAATGTAGACGAATGGCTGTGGGAGGGTTACATCTACGAGCAAGGGAAGCCAGCATTCCCTAGCAAGCCGGGAGCTAAAGAGAACAGATTCTCTCTCACAGTCCTCAGTGGAACCCTCCACCTGACACTTTGATCTTGAGATTCTAGCCTCCAGAAGCACGAGACCCAGTTTGTGGAACCCTGTCACAGCTTCCCTGGGAAATGACTGTATTGACCGAGGCAGGGCAGTTTCTTTCTCAAAACCCACGATTGCTGAGAAGTCTGTGGTGTTGTCTGTAGTGGATACATTTCACCGTAATTGCCACTAACAGAAGGCGCCTCTCGACACTGGTGACTGAAGTGTCGTGGGGACAAAGCGCATGGATGCTACAGGCTGCCAGGCTCCGCGTCTTCCCTTGCCCCCGCTCCAGCTGCCTCACTACCCCTGCTGCCCTGCTGTGGCTTGACCAGCTGTGGACCGGTCACCATGCTGTTTGAGGGCCACTCTGCTCTGCAGATGGGCCGAATCCTTGACCAGTCCTCTGGGGTGAAGATTGCTGCCCTGGCCTCTCTGCCAAGAGGAGTCTTAACAACAAATTCTGGCAATGGACTGGAATGAGAAGTGAGATTTCTCTTTAGGGTTTCTGGCTCGATTTCTGATGTAATATTGAAGCCATTGTCTCTGAACACATTTTTCCGTTGGTTAAATGGGTGCAGGGATACACAGCATTCCTACAATAATGTCCGTTAAAGAACTCTGTGCATGCGACAGCATTTTCCCAGATTTGTTTCTGGAAGTAATACAGCCCAGTAGATTGTACGTCCGTCCGTATGCACTAACTTAGACAAGAGAATAGCTTCTAGTGGGGGAAGAAAACATCATGAAACCCACAGCTTCCCAGAAGTCGGCTACTTGCTCTTTGCATTGAAATAGTGACAAATTAAATGTCAGTTTAGGGCTGGAGGGATGGCTTAGTGGTTAAGGCGTTTGCCTACAAAGCCAAAGGATCCTGGTTCGATTCTCCAGGACCCATGTAAGTCAGATGCACAAACGGCGCATGCGTCTGGAGTTCGTTTGCAGTGGCTGGAGGCCCTGGTGCACCCAATCTCTCCCCCCCTCTTTCTCTCTCTCAAATAAATAAATAAATAAAATATATTTTTTAAATGTCAACTTAATTTTTCAATGCTTTAGTAATGGGCAATGTCTATGGAAAAGGACAAGTTTGCATGCACGCACACACACTCCAAGAAAATACAATTTTTTAAAAAAAATTTTATATCTTTTTTTTTTTTTTTTTCGGTTTTTTGAGGTAGGTTCTCATTCTGGCTCAGGCTGACCTGGAATTCACTATGTAGTCTCAGGGTGGCCTCGAACTCTCAGCGATCCTCCTACCTCTGCCACCCGAGTGCTGGGATTAAAGGGGTGCGCCACCACGCCCGGCTCAAGAAAATACAATTTTAAAAGTATATATATATATATATTTTTTTTTTTCTTTTACAAAGACCTAACTGCTTCCTTAGGGGTGATAAATATTTCCCCAGTCAGGTTTCTTGCCCAAGGGAGCCTCATATTTGGGAAAACACATTAATGATGTAATGAGAACTCTTCCCAGAGGAAGTACCTTCTGGAGAGGGAAATGGGCCTTGGGACATGGCCAAAGATTGTCAGCTGTGTGGCTCGGGCCTGTCTTTCTCATTACCTAAGTTTTCCACAAGCGAATTGAAGATCTTGCTCTTTCTCTAAAATATTTTGTAAGAATACTGGAAAGTGAAATTAATTTTGTAAAATGATACGAGAGTTTAAAAAGTAAAATAACTAAAAGTCAACAGTAGATTCTATGGGTTCATTTGTCTGTATTGTCTGAATAGCTAAAGTACTTTTGGCTATCACCACATGCATATATCCAATGCAGAAGGGTTATTAATCAATCTCTGTCACAGTATATGCGTTGCATGGACTTGCAGCCATCTGTTTAAGTACTTACTGAACACTATGGCTAAAGATCATGCATACAGTTTGGAGGTGGATCCAAACTCAGCAAGTCCACTTTCTAAGGACAACTTTCCTCTTCTTCTTTGTTTTATTTTATTTATTTGCAAGCAGAGAGAGAGAGAGATAGAGAGGAGATAGAGAGAGAGATAGAGAGGAGATAGACAGAGAGACAGAATGGGTGTGCCAGGGCCTCCAGCCACTGCAAAGGGACTCCAGACACATGCACCCCCTTGTGCATCTGGCTTACGTGGGTACTGATGAATTGAACCTGGGTCCTTTGGCTTCACGTGCAAATGCCTGAACCACTAAGCCATCTCTCCAGTCCCTAAGGACGACTTTCTAATGCTGTTGGCTGCAGCCAATATTTGCACATCCAGACAGCAAAGGCTTTCTATAAAGTCCACTTTTTTTTTTCCCCTAGGAGCGTACTTTCCATCCTTGGGCCTTTCGAGATTAGGAATTTTAACTTTCCAACATACTCTTTCCTGGAAACTGAGCGTGTTTTAGCACGCTGTCATCACTTCCGTCCTGTGGTCTGTTGCCCGGGAGAGGACTGGTGAGCCTCCGACACACGCCTGATGCGGAGTTCCCAGTGTTCACACGGGGGAAGGACGCAGCGGATGGATGCTGTCGGCAGAGGCTTTTGAGATGAAAGCATTTATCATCTCCGGGATGGTGAAAACGGGGAAGAGGATGTGGTGCCTGACAGATCTGCAAAGCGAGTGTCCATTAGGGCTTTGGGCTCCCTTGCACACCATTCGGACCTAATAATCTGGACTGGGTCACCATCCTCCTCACAGTCCTCGTGCTTGGGAAGGGAACCTAAGTGGGACAAATCCTTCTCTCCTTCATGGTTGTAGCCTCCACCAAAACCAAAGGGTTTGTCACACACTATGCTGAAGTGACAGGTACTCCGTACAACCAGGCCACAGGCCAGCGGCCGGCGCTGCTCTTTCTTGGGTCATAACGCCGTGTTACACGTGCATCTCCAGGGGCAGTTTCCATCTGGACACACTCCCTGCCGCGTGTCTGGGCGTGGGTCAGGGGCCAAAGGGGGGGCAGCAGTTCACTCAAAGCATTGTTTGCATTGGCTCACAGTTAATTGCTCAGTGATGGCCGGGGGCTCCGCGAGCCCTTGCCAGCCTTGCCCAGGCAGAGGGGAGAGGGGGAGTGGGCTGGCCGGTATGTGCAAGCATTCCAGGCGTGAATCCCAGCATTGTCCCCGAGGACTTCGCTCGTGGGCCCAGCCAGGCCATCACAGCGCTGGCAAGGCCCAACAAACGCCCGCAGCGGGGGTGGGTTTGGGTGAGGAGACTCCACAGGAACCCACTGAAATCCGTGGCTCATGTGGACCTTCATTCAGCACGGGCACACTGGCACTGCCAGGGCAGTGACTCTAGTATGTGTGGCAGCGTGAGAGGGTGTGGGCCGAGGGGTTGACTGGCCGACTGATGAGTGGACCTCCAGCTCTACAGAGCTTCCCTAAAACCCCGAATTCCTGTATCTGATCATATCTGCTATCATTCAGAGAGTGGGGCTTGGTCTGCAGAGCAAAAAGGGGGGATCCTCTGTAGTGTAATTTTTATTTTTGTTTATTTTTTGGTCGGGGTGGGGGGAGTGGTTTTTTGAGACGTAAGGTCTCTCTCTAGCCCAGACTGACCTGGAATTCACTCACAGTGAATAGTCTCAGGGTGGCCTCGAACTCACAGCATATACTCCTATCTCTGCCTCCAGAGTGCTGGGATTAAAGGCATGCGCCACCACACCCGGCTTGTAGTATAATTTTAATATGACAGTTCTAACCAGTTGTGTGATTTTTGTTTCAGATTTCTCCTCTACACATCTGCCATCTCATTAGTTGCACTTGCAAATCTCAATATTTGGCATAAATTACAATCAGGTAACCAAGCCACTGCATCCAGGTTGACCTGATGACATTTTATGTTCAAATCCCTTATCTCTATTCCAGGTTTACCACCACTTCCTAATTTGGGTTCACACAGAAATTCTCTTTTCTTCCTGGATCCAGTTTAGATAGTAAACCTGGATATTACTTGAGCTAGTGACAGTGATAGCTTCCTGAGGCTCTTTCTCAGTGGGAAAAGTGTTCGCCATTCACTGCTATTTTACAACTTTTGCCTTTTCATAATTTTCTTGTGGAATATTCCAGTCAGGAGCAATCATTTACCCATCTAGTTTCCTATTCAAATTTAGCTTGCCAGGCAAGCAGTCTACCATGGAGTTAAAACCCAAGCCCCAAAATTCAGTCCCTACATCTTAATCTTTTATCTTTTCCTACCAGCTCTAATCATTTCCTGTCTACTCCTCCTATGCAGTTATTCCTATTCATCTGTAATCCAACCAAAAAAATAAAAATAATTAAACCTTACTGCTAGCCAGAGAACTGTCTCTCCAGAAATGGTGGTTGACACTAAGATGACTCAAAACTCATCAACGTAGAAAATAAGAGGTTGTTGAAGGCTCAGCACTAAAGGAGATTTATATCATTCCCTCCAAAACTAGAATATTCTGGAAGAAGGTGTGGAAAGAATATAAAAGCCACTGGATATAGAGTCATAATTTGGGGCAGTCTTCTGACATGGGCATTCATGACCACACTGTGATTACTGGAGCCCTACCAGAGCAGCACAGTTCTAAGCCCATGAACATTTGACAGAGAGCACAGAGGAGAAGAAAAGGAACTGGATAAAAAACAAATAAACAAACAAACAGAGAAAGGACTACTTTGAAAGAGAAGGGTTCAAAAAAAATGAAAGAAGAGGGTTCTAAGGAGAATGGGACAGGGCAGAAGGGAGAAGAGAGGATAATGGGATAGTAACATGATCAAATTACTGCATGCTCATATATTAAAATCCTCACTTGAAAAATCATCATCAGGCCTGGAGAGATGGCTTACTGGTTAAAGCACTTGCCTGTGAAGCCTAAGGACCCAGGTTCAACTCCTCAGTACCCACATAAAGGCAGATGCACAAGGTGGCACATGCATCTGGAGTTTGCTTGCTGCAGTGGCTAGAGGCCCTGGTATGTCCATTCTCCCTCTCTCTTTCTCTGTGTGGGCCCCCCTCAAGTGACTAAACAAAATATTTTTAAAAATCATCAGTCTTCACAAAAAGCAATATCTCTGTAGAAATATATGTAGCCACTCAAAAAATTCAATGATTTAGGGAATAGTAGCTACAAAGCATTGTGAGTAAAATCAGAATGCTTCAAAGGGCAATGACAAGGGCTGTCACTTTGGGAATGGGAGAAGTAACACTTATAGTTAACATTTGTTGAGATTTTTCCATGAAATTGTCACCACCTTACATGAAGTATTTCACTTACTTTCACAACAATTAAATATAGAAGTAATGAGTATCATCATTTTTAGATAACAAAGACTTTTTTTTCTTTTTTCTTTTTTCTTTTTTTTGCTTCTCCAAGCTAGAAAGTGGTGGGCTTGTTTGAAGCCTGAATTTCTGGAAAGTTTTAAAAATCTTCTGCTTAGAGTGAAAATGCCTTCTTAAATTTCTGTATTATGTCATCAGATATTTGATTCGCTACTTCGGTGGCAAGAGTCTACAAGAGACATACTTGGTGGAATGTGGAAGAGTAACAGATGTTTCCAGATGTCTTTTCATTAAGGGCTTCGGGCTGGGAGACTTTGAGGACTGAATGCTGAACACTGTTTCTTCCTTTGCTTGGTGTACCCGAGCCCTTGTGTGTATCAAGTCCTGGAGAAAAGAAGTCTTTCACAGACCTGGGTAAATCCCTTGACTTTTCTGTACATAGATTCTGTCCCAAGTCATAACCAGCCACACTGCCTTCTATCTGAGCAGAACAAGCACGGGCAAAGCCTGCAGGCCAGATGCCACAGCAAGGTGACCTTGTTAGGTGATGGAGGGCATAAGAAGAGACTCCGTCTGGATAGTTAACTTGTAAAAGACAAGCCTATTTGTTCCTCTGCAACACGCAGCCCTGGCAAAAGTGAAGTTTTATCAGATAAATGAATACCTTATTCTGATATATCCCACGTTAGGGTGGGATATTCTGCGGTGGGTAAGCACTTTCAGGACAAGTGTTAAATTGGCAGTTTTATAGCACCTGAAAATCTTTTTGAATTACATGCAAAACATTTGAATGGAGCTGGAGAGATGGCTTAGTAACCGCTCTCTTAGCCCGGCTCTCTCTTGCTCTCTTTAAAATTAAAAAAAAAGGGCCAGGCATGGTGGCACATGCCTTTAATCCCAGCACTTGGAAGGCAGAGGTAGGAGGATCGCTGTGAGTTTGAGGCCACCCTGAGACTCCAGAGTGCATTCTAGGTCAGCCTGGGCTAGAGTGAGACCCTACCTCGAAAAACAAACAAACAAAAAAAAAATTGTATACACATGTCAGAATTTTGGTGAAGGTCCTTAGCTTTTATCAGAGTTTCAACAAGGTTCTTGGACCACGTTATTTAAGCACGACTGTGATTTACAAAAAATAAATAAATAGATAATGATGCTATGAGAAAACATGTTAGTAAGTCTTGTTTTACAGAAGATGACAGTAGAAGAAAGATGGCATAGGTAGTAAATAAAGATCCCTCTGCCTGGAAGACAGTCTCGTAAGCACTGCCAGTAGTTGGAAAGAAGAGATGCGGTGGAGGGACGCTTGGGGGAGGGGAAAGAGAGGGGATTACGATCATAGGATATTGTTCCTATTTATGAAAGTTGTCAATAAGACGTTAAAAAAATCCTTGTGTCCTGACTCTACACTTCTATTCTTCCCATCTGTCATGTGTAACATGTATACCTTTGTATCTGCGTGAGTGTCTCTGTGAGTGTGTCACTGAGCGTGCGTGGCAGGTGAGTGACAATGAAATGTTACAGTGGATTTGGCATTCCTGATTGCGAGTCCCACATCTCCAGGTTCAGAGGATGCCACCATTTTTTTTTTTTTTTTTTGAAGCTTGAAGTGCTGGCTCCCTCGTTCCTGTAAGTCTGATGCGATCCATTGATGTCTTACTCAGTAGAGTGGTTTAGGAACGAGGAGAAACATATCTCTTGACTTTTTTTTTTCTCTTAATTTGATACACAAACACACACAGATAGAGATAGAGATAGATAGATAGATAGATAGATAGATAGATAGATAGATAGATAGAAAAACAGGGCCTCTAGCCACTGCAAACGAACTCCAGACGCATGTGTCACCTTGTGCATCTGGCTTACGTGGGATGTGGAGAATCGAACCTGGGTTCTTAGGCTTTGCAGGCAAGCGCCTTCACCACTAAGCCATCTCTCCGCCCCTCCCTTAGCTTTACAAGCCTTAGTTTCTATATCTAAGGAATGGAGTTAAAAATATCACTTATTATGTCCCAAATTCATTTCTCTCCCTTTAAGACAAGTGAAACCTGAAGTGATTTCTGGATGTTTTCTTCTGCCGGACATCTGAGACTCATTTTCTCACGTGGAAACTGAGCACGTTAAGGTCAAAGTGATTTTGTAGATGGCTTTTAGCTGTAAGGCATGACAGTATCATGACATGTGACAGGGTAGGTAAAGGGCCCATATGGAAGCCAGAAGGGCAGCCGGCTGGTTATGAGTCTTCAGAGAACCACCCTGAGGCTGGTTCCTGGCCCTTTCTCCTGCTCGGCAAGGCCTCCAGTGCCAAGCAGCCTCTCTCCTTTCTCTCCCTCTTCGGCAAGTGTATTCGATAGAATTAAAGAGTTCCAAACCCAGGAGTGGTGGGGTGAGCCCAGGACTGAGGCTGCTTCCTGTCTGGCTGTTGAGAAACTGTTGAATTCTATCTGCTCTGAAGCCAAGCCTCAGACTTTCTTTTATCCCTAGTGACTGAAGGCCAGCTGAAGTTCCCCTGGGATTTGGGGGACGGTGGGCCTGGAGCCCCCGCAGAGGTCTTTCAACTCTCAGTGTCTGCTCTTTTTGCAACTTCCCGCAAATGACATCACTGGAGGATTAGCAAATCAAGGCTGGAAAGAGGGAGTCTGAGTAATCAAAGGAAGGGGGTGGTCAGGTTCCAAGTCTGAGTAATTTGCGTGGACCTTGTTTGCCTGTGCCTGGAGGTCAGAGTTGTTCATTGCACAAGAGCCCACTGCGTTCCTTACTGGAAGCGCCAGGAGCGCCGTGTTCAGACCATCCGAAGGAAGCGGTGCTGCGTGGGATTGACCACACTGCCGCCTGTCTCGGCATCCCATTCATCACGCAGCGTTTCTAGTCTGGAAATGGGAAGGTCAGGGGGTTCACTTTTATCCTGTTACCTAATACGATCTGGCAAAACTCCCTCACTGTGTCTATCTTGGGTGGAACAAAAATGTGGTTGATAAAGAAGGTTAGGTTCAGGATATCCCTATCCCAAGAGATAACTGAAAAAATCACACAATGAACCAAGAGACAAAAATGTACAAGGGGCCGGGGCGTGGTGGCGCACGCCTTTAATCCCAGCGCTCTGGAGGCACAGGTAGGAGGATCGCTGTTCTGAGTTCGAAGCCACCCTGAGACTATATACTGAACTCCAGGTCAGCCTGAGCTAGAGTGAGAGCCTACCTCGGAAAATCAAAATAAAGTGAACATACAATGGGTTGTTATTTCACTCTTATCTTTGAAAAAGTATTTGTGATAAGAATCCCAGATATTTGTATATTCTAGTGAGTTGTATTAAGTCGGATGGTTGCCAGTGTTTTCAGGGGTTAGTGGGTCTTTTTGTTCATGTGACCAGTCCGCCATATAAGAGCTACCTATCAGGGGCCACAGACCAAGAGTCAAATTCTCCCCAAACACTACTTTTCTAGACCCTTCCCATAGCCCTAGGAGGTAGATGCTATTATCTTCACTGTATAAACAGAAAGTTGGATTTCAAAGACATTCAAAAAGTTGCTCAAGTTGTAAGAAGTAGCATTGGGCGGCGGGGGCAAAGGAGGGGGGGTGGTGCGTGCGATCAGGCTCAGTACTGTTTGATTCCAAAGTTGTATCATTACCAAAACATCAAACTGCTTCCTATCAACATGGATATTATATCATTCTATTTCCCTGAGCAAATACAGCCACAACTGCTTGTCTTCATTTGTTACAGGTGCTGCTTACAAAATCTCAGAGATCGGTGCTTTAGAAGTCCTGGGAGCTGGAGTCATGTCAAAGCAGTGGCAGATTTTGGTAACCCATTTCCTGGCGCAGAGGGACAGAGCCTTCTCATTGTGTGTGTATTTATTTATTTATTTTTGTGAGGTCGGGTCTCGCTCTAGCCCAGGCTGACCTGGAATTCACTATGTAGTCTCAAGGTGGCCTCGAACTCATGCGGTCCTCCTACCTCTGCCTCCCGAGTGCCGGGATTAAAGGTGCAAGGCTTCATCTGTGTCTTCACACTGGGGGAGGACACAACAGCTCTGGGAGATTCTCTTTTGTGAGTGCACACCTAGTTACCCTACATAGCAGCACATCCGAGGGTTAGGATTTCATTCTGTAAATTTGGGGAGATTTGTAGCACCCTTCCCTTACTAGCAGTGAGGTAGGAGTGGCAGTCCTAATGCTCAACAATGCATGTCGAGCTGGGGGCCCCTGCACTGTTCAGACGGGTGTGGGGCCACGTCAGGCGTCGTGTGTGAGGAGCTGACTCTGTCTTCAAGCAATGAATGCCAGGAGTTAGGGAGTCTAGCCTCAGAATTCCTTGGTTTCCATTGCTCCACGTCTGACTCTCCATTGCAGGTAGGCTCATAAAGCTAAGGGCAGCTGCGGCCTTCCCTGAGCTACCTGTGGGAGGCTTGAGGATTAGGTGTCCCTTCTGGGCTGGGGTGCTAAAGAGAAGCCTCTCAGAGCTGTGGATTCCATACCATTGCACCATTCCCCCCCTCACTCAATGCAGTCCATTTTTTCCCCCTCAGAAAAGTGAAATTAATTCTTCATAATTCTTAGGAACCAGAGGGGGTTTGAATCTGCAGTGTTTACAAACTGCTGAAAGAACTGTGACACGAGCCTTCTTTTCTGTGCATGAAGTCATATTTTAACCCAAACCAAAAAGAAAAAAGAAAAAAAAAACTGATTATTTGAGAGTCTCTGGGGATCAGAGCAGAGTATTGTGTTACAGAAATTTTCCATTTCAGACACAAACTGTATACAGGAGTATGTGGGCCAAAAAAAAAAAAAAAATTTTAAAAAGCTGAGGGAGGCTCCAGGAGGGCCTGAAGAAACAGTCCGTCCTCCTTCAATCTTGTGGGGTTCGGTTCCTGCGAGGGTTGTCCATCCATATCTGGTTCAGATCAGCCATAGATATCTGGGATTTGAATGATGATTACAGATGCCCCTCTGGGCAAGTTTCAGAGTGCTCCCCAGATGCTCTTCATTAAAGTTTGTAATCCCCCAGTGCCTCAGTTTCTGATATCTGAAAACAGTGTAAAACCTCAAAATTTGTTGGATACAAAAAAAAATTGTTGGATACTAAAGACATTATATGCTGGTATCCCAGTTAAATAATTATTATCTAACGCTTACAGCTAGCATGTGTGTGTGCATTAAGCTATTGTGTTGGAGGTTCCTAAACATAATCTGTTTTGATACTCAGGACAACCTGATGAGATTAGATGTATTGTATTTCCAGCAGAGTGACAAAACTGCAGCACAGAGGAATGAGCGGCTGCCTTGAAAAGTTCGTTGTTTCAGATGACAGCCTGGGATCTCAAGTCCGGATCTGCTCTGTCACCGAAGCCCACGCAATAAACTGATTCCCTAAGGTCAGAATCTGATGAGTGAGATAAAGTTCTGTTGGATAAATCTTGTCTCTTTGACATCTCATTCTGTCTTTCAACAGTCCTCCTTACAGGTTAATGTGAAGACACTCATTTTTAAGAAGTGTGCAGGGCTCAGTGGGGAAAGATGCTGTCTTGCAAAGCCTGATAACCCAGGCTCAGTTCTCCAGTGCCCACATACAGCCAGATCTACAAAGCGATTCATGTGTCTGGGACTTCTTTTTAGTGGCAAGAGGCCTTGGTGTACCCATAATCACTCTCTCTGTCTGTCTTTCTCTCTCTTTCTCATAAATAAATATATATTAATATTTTATTTATTTATTTATTTATTTGAGAAAGTGGCAGAGAGAGAGAGACAGAGAGAGGGAGAGGAAGAGAGAATGGGTGCACTAGGGCCTCTAGACACTGCAAACGAACCCCAGATGCATGTACCACCTTGTGCATCTGGCTTTACATGGGTACTGGGGAATCAAACATGAGTCCTTTGGCTTTGCTGGCAAGTGCCTTAACCACTAAGCCATCTCTTCATCCCACGTAAATATATGTTTTTCAAAAGAAATTTGTTCCTGGCTTTCTAGGTAAATTTTGTATTTATTTTATCTTATTTTGTTTATATTTATATTTACTTTTTCTCACTCCAGTTTGAACACAGTATTGCCAAAAGCAGTGGTTCTTACAATATAGTATTCCTGACTGACAATGCTACCTGGGGACTTGTCAGAAATACCTACGTGCTAGCCCCACCCAGGTCTGCTGAGTCAGAAACTCTGGGTGTGGAGGTGCTCAGTGTGTGTTTGACCAAGTCTCTGAAGGAATTGTGATGCAGCGAGAGTCTGACCAGGACTGGCCTTTTGGGGTAGATAAAGGAGAGAGTTAAATGGGGATAGAGGCCTAAGGATGATTCTTCAGTTTTTTTTATTTATTTATTTGAGAGTGACAGAGAGAGGAAGAGGCAGATAGAGAGAAAGAGAGAGAATGGGCGCTTCCAGCCACTGCAAACGAACTCCAGACGCGTGCGCCCCCTTGTGCATCTGGCTAACGTGGGTCCTGGAGAATCAAGCTTCGAACCGGGTCCTTAGGCTTCACAGGCAAGTGCTTAACTGCTAAGCCATCTCTCCAGCCCCTAAGGATGATTCTTAACAGTCCTTCCTTTCTGAGTTCTGTCCTTTGTAGGATGAAGGAGTGGCCCAGATCCCATCCAGTAGCATAAATTCCTCAATGGCTCTGCTCCTTTCCCGATGGACACTGTGCTGGGAGACCACCTTTAACCTTCCCCATGTGCTCTGCTTTTGGTATATGTGGGTTGATGGCTGGCCTCAAGTTGTCCTTCAAGGCAAGGGAAGTGGGGGAAGGTCAAATAATGTAGTTCTAGATCAAATGGGATAACGGCTGAGCTGGGATTACTTATGTCCATATGCTTAGTCCATTTTGTGTTTTTATTTTTATGTAAATTTTTTATTTATTTGCAAGCAGAGAGAAGAGAGACAGAGAGAGAATGGGTGCGCCAGGGCCTCCAGCCACTGCAAACGAACTCCAGACACATGTGCCCCTTGTGCATCTGGCTTACGTGGGTCCTGGGGAATTGAACCTGGGTCCTTTGGCTTTGCAAGCAAACACCTTCACTGTTAAGCCATCTCTCTAGCCCTAAAAAAAATAAATGGGGTGGGTGGTAAGGTCTTGCTGTAGTCCAGGCTGACCAGGCTACCCTCGAACTCCTCCTATCTCTGCCTCCTAGCTGCTGGGATTAAAGGTGAGTGCCACCACATCCTGCCCATATGCTTAGTATTAAAGGTCCCAAACAGTGCTATGACCCTGCTCCAGTTTGCCACCTAGGACTTCTCTTAGAGGCTAATGCGCCTAATACTGGGAAACAGAGAGAGCTGCGGGCACTGTTTTCTCTAGAGCCCTGACTGAAGCTTCCCTGCTTGCTGGCCTCCCTGTTATGTGCGCTTTGGGTGGGAAAACCAAAACTGCATGCATATCACCAAAACGAGGAGGAGAAGAATGTTTCTGCCTTCAAATCCATTCTCCAGAGGTTAGTGGAGGACAGAGGCCTCAATCCAACACAAATCTGCCACTTACTAACCCTGTAAACAGAACTGGCAATAAAAACGGCTTGGCATTGCTAATTTGTTACCTAAGCCTTGCTTGTTACTTTGACACAATGTTTTTCCTAATTGAAAAACAGTGAGAAATTTTATGATGGTTATCGGTGTGACCTGTACTCAGCCTCTTTGGACTAGAAAGCTCTTTTTCTTTAAGTCAACAAAGATTCATGAATATTAAGTTCTGATTCGAAGGGTCCCTGGATTCCATCTCACATCTCTAAATAAGGTAAAATAAGAATGTTTAGCATGCCACCCTGGTTTCCGCAGACAGAAACTATTTTTGGGAATCAAGAGTTTCTCAGCATGTCACATTGCTATCTAGTCTTATTATTTTTATTTTAGTCTTTTTTAAGGGATTTTTTTTTGGTTTATTGTTATTTATTTATTTGAGAGCGACAGAGAGAGAAAGAGGCAGTTAGAGAAAGAGAGAGAATAGGTGTGCCAGGGCCTCCAGCCACTGCAAACGAACTCCAGATGCGTGTGCCCCCTTGTGCATCTGGCTGACGTGGGTCCTGGGGAATTGAGCCTCGAACTGGGGTCCTTAGGCTTCATAGGCAGGAGCTTAACTGCTGAGCCATCTCTCCAGCCCATTATTTTTATTTTAATATATTTGATTTATCTGAGAGAGAGAAAGAGGCAGAGGGGAGAGAGAGAGAGAGAGAGAGATAATGGGCATGCCAGGGCCTGTAGTTGCTGCAAACAAATTCAGGTCCTTGGGCTTTGCAGGCAAGTGCCTTTACCTCTGAGCAATCTCTGCAGCCCATCCTGTGTCATTTTAATTCACTACAGACACACTTTGAGAACATAAGTCGTTAGCTTGAGTTGGTAATGGGCACATGAAGGCAAGATGTCTGACGCGCACTGAACCCTGGCCAGTGCGAGTGGACAGCGCTGCCGTGACTCCTGAGACAGGGCTGCCCAGACTCTCCAAAGAACCCCAGACTTCCCTAACCTTCCTGGTTTGACACACAAGTACTCTGCCTGTAAAGCCCCTTGTCCTTGCCCTACAGATTATAAACCAACAGTATTCCCAGAAAACCTGATGATCATTTAGTTATACTCTTGGTAAAAATAAAACTTTCAAAGCCGAGCGTGGTGGCGCACGCCTTTAATCCCACTACTCGGGAGGCAGAGGAAGGAGGATCACCATGAGTTCAAGGCCACCCTGAGACTACATAGTGAATTCCAGGTCAGCTGGGCTAGAATGAAACCCTACCTTGAAAAAGAAAAACAAAAAACAAAAACAAAAACAAAACAAAACAACTTTTTGGAAGCAACAAACCCAAGTCCAAAATCTGATTTTATTCATTTTTAGTCATGTGCTTTATTTATTTATTTACTTATTTATTTAAGAGCAACAGAGAGAGAAAGAGAGAGAGAATGGGTGCACCAGGGCCTAAAGCCACTGCAAATGAACTCCAGATGCATATGCCCCCTTGTGCATCTGGCTGACGTGGGTCCTGAGGAATTAAGCCCCGAACAGGGGTCCTTAGGCTTCACAGGCAAGCGCTTAGCCTCTAAGCCATCTCTCCAGCCCTACTCACGTGCTTTTGAAAGTGTTATTTAACTTAACTGAGATGCTAGAACAGTTCTTGAGAAATTCACATACACATGTACAGCACATACACATCCATATGAAATACTGTCACTTACGAGATATTAAAACACTTTTGTGGTTTTGTCCTGATTGCTAACTCACCCTTTTTCCTTCCTTCCTCCCTCCCTCCCTCCCTTCCTTCCTTTCTTCCTTCCTTTCTCTTTCTTTCTTTCTTTTGAGAGGCAGAGAAAGAGGCAAAGAGAGAGGCAAAGAGAGAAGGAGAGAATGGGCTTGCCAGGTCCCTGAGCCACTGCAAATGAACTCCAGATGCATGTGCCATCTTGTGCATCTGGCTTATGTGGGTCCTGGGGAATCTAACTTGAGTCCTTAGGCTTCACATTCAAGTGCCTTAACTGCTAAGCCACCTCTCCAGCCCCTCACTCTTCTTATGTGCGCTGGTTTGAACATTAAATGCCCCCCACAGACTCATGTGTTTGAATACTTGATCTCCTCTTGGAGGCACTGTTCAGGAAGGTTGTGGAACTTTTAGGAAGCGGGCCCTTGCTGGAAGAAGTGTGTCCCTGGAGGCAAACCCTCACTCTTACAGCCCAATTGCTCCATGTTCTGTTCTTCCTCTTTGCTCTTTGAGAAGGGATGTAGGCTTCCCACTCAGGCCTTAAACTTGCCCTTGAAACTAGAAGCCTAATTGAACCATTTTTCTTCCCTAAACTGCTTCTGGTCAGGTTCCCCCACACACACACACCTTGGTTTTTTGAGGTAGGGTCTCGCTCTAGCTCAGGCTGACCTGGAATTCACTATGTAGTCTCAGGGTGGCCTTGAACTCATGGTGATCCTCTTACCTCTGCCTCCCAAGTGCAGGAGTTAAAGGCATGTGTCACCATGCCCAACTCTGGTCAGGTATTTTGTCCTGACATTGATAAAATAACTGATACCCTATAGATTTGATCCCATGGGAAATGTCAAGCTACAGACTCTTTTAAGTTATGCCAACAGAAACAATTTTTTTAAAAAAAGCACTTGGAATATTTTATTGAAAACAAATTAATGAAGATTTCATGTTTCTAATAATGTCTGACCCTGGTGTTTAAAATAATATGCACTCAGTAATATGTAATATGATCCAAGAAATAAATTGTTCCTGAAAAAACTAGTATTTCTAGTTAAGATTTCTAAATCAACTTTATGACACTGCTTCACAGTGTTCAATATATTAAAAGTAGAGGATCTGTGAGACTAATGCATGGCAGAATTTCAGAACTTATTAGAATAGGAGTACATTGTCTGGTTAAATGCATATATTATGCTCACCAAACTGCCCAGTAAGCATTACACTTAATGTTCATATTCATATATTAATGCTACTCTCACTTCTGGCTAAAGAAGCTTCTCTTTTCAGATGGAGATGACCACTGGGATGACCCAAAAGGCAACATAGTGCTGAGAAGAAGGGACAGAGGAGTGCCCAGCACTGAGACCTCTCTATGACACCCTCCAAGGCTCAGACTACATTGCGGAAGAGATGGCGTAAAGAATGTCACAGCGAAAGGAAGGACAGGACTCCTTCCAATGTAACGGGTCAGACAGATATTGGCCTCGATATCCATGACCTCACAGTGCCTAGCAATACTTTCACAAGACGCTCATAATAGGAGTAAAGATGATGACATCAAAATAAAAGAGAGACCAATGGAGACAGGGAGGGGATACGATGGAGGGTGCAGTTGTGAAGGGGAAAGTGGGGGAGGAGAGGGAGTTATCATGGTTTATTGTCTGTAAGTATAGAAGCTGTCAATAATAAAATTACACATTAAAGGAAATAAAAAAAGAATAGGAGTACAGACATTCCTTTTTTTTTTTTTCAAGGTAGGGTCTCACTCTAGCTCAGGCTGACCTGGAATTAACTCTGTATTCTCAGGGTGGAAGACAGTTTTTTTAAACACACACACTGAGCAACTCCTGCGGAGCAGGAATGCAGAGGGAGGGGCTTAAGACTGGAGCCTGGGGTGGGGGATGGTGGAAAAGGCATTAGGTCATCTGCTCCGCGCTGGCGCAGTGAGCTTATCCCCCATATGGTCGTTTATGTTTCTGTGGTTAGCTCAGGGCTCCGCTAGTTTTCAGTAATTTTCGTTGAGGTCCTCCAATGGCTTACAGTGATTTTATGAAGTGTGTCTTCTGTCGCATGCTTTAGAGAAATCTACCACACTCTAACAAGCATCTGCTTATGCACTCTGGGATGCAGCTTTGAGTCTCCTTTTCTTGAATTTCAACTTTCCACCTAATTGCAGCAAAATCTCTTTATCTCCTTGGGTTAAGTTTCTCCTAGGCATTGAGTGTTTTGACTCGGTCTTGCTGTCTAAACCCACAGGGGACTCCTTAAGATTTGTGGTGTATGTCTCCAACTAGAGGCCTTACAGAATGAATTGAACACAAGGGGCTGATGTGTAACACACAGGTCATGACATGCTTCCGAGGTATAGCTTCTTTTGTTCTTTAGTTTTTTTTCCCGAGGTAGGGTCTCACTGTAGCCCAGGCTGACCTGGAATTCACTGTGTCGTCTCAGGGTGGCCTTGAACTCACGGCCATCCTCCTACCTCTGCCTCCTGAGTGCTGGGATTAAAGGCGTGCGCCACCACGCCCGGCCTTCCCTTTTAATTCAGTTCATGCAAGGTATTTCCCGAGGGGTGAATGTGTAAAAAACATTGGACCATAGCTCTTTAGCTTTGGGCTCTGCATACTTCCCTCTTTGGTTTGTCCTGTGTTTGTTTACACGGGCACGCACACACATAAACACATAACACCACTGTCACTTTGCATGTTTTCCATTTATTTCCCCCCTCTGAGATCACTGCTTACACATACACACGTACACGAACATATACACACATACACACACATATGCACATATCAACATACACACACATATTAACACACACACACACACACACACACACACATACACCCTTTCAATTGTTCTTTGGAATCTTTATAATGTGCTTCTTTAACCTTGATATATTTTGTTCCCCAAACTTCCCCGGCAGCCATCTGTATTACTCAGCAGTTATTCATGGACTAACATAGTCTTTCTTTTCTCTTGCTTTTTAAGTACTGAAAATTGAGCTGAGGGCCTGGCACATGCCAGGCAAACACTCTATTACTGAGCTGCACACTCAGCCCTCTAACATAGTCTTTCTTCAGTGCTTCACTTTTTTTAAACTTTACAATATTTTATTTATATATTTATTTATTTGAGAGAGAGAGACAAAGAGGGAGAAAGAGAGTGAATGGGCATGCCAGGGCCTCTAGCCACTAGAAATGAACTCCAGATGCATGCACTACCTTGTACATCTGGCTTATGTGGGTCCTGGGGAATTGAACCTGGGTCCTTAGGCCTTGCAGGCAAGCACCTTAAACTCTAAGCCATCTCTACAGCCCCACACTGTTATTTAAATCTTCAATTTTCTTTCATAACTTGAAATTTTCATCATGCCTCCAAGACTCTGGTACATACATGGAGAGAATGGACAATTTTATATTTATTCTTCATTTGTGTTTACACAATGCAGTTACTTTTGTATTTAGTTGAATAATGTTTTGTTCCTGATTTATTTATTTTTTTCCTTCAAATACCAATATCTTGCTATGTGGATAGAGAATATATTGTTTCGTTTCATATTCCAACAGGAATCCAACTTGGAACCCTCGCTTTATGCTAGAGGGTGCAGCTGTTAGGTACTCATATAACCCCTAATCCTTTGTCAAAACTTAATCAGACAGCTGCTGATAATGTGCAGTTTCAATGACGCCTCTGTTGGGAAAATAATATGCTATTGTAGTCAGTCTTGCAGATTCCTGATGCTGCTCTGCAAGGAAGTGGCTAATGGGTTAGAGTTCCCAAACTGGGAATGAAGCTGCATGCTGGGGGGAGTGGGGGGACACTTTTACCTTCCACAAGAGGGGCTCGCACACTTTGAATCTAGAACTGTTGGCATCTTAGCTGTATTAATGGTTTAATTAGGTGGTGGGTCTAGCTGAATTTTTTTGTCTTAGTACTTTAACAAGGATACTATTGTTAAAGTAAAACAGTTCTTTCATTTGAGCCATTAAAATTGCAAGGGAGAAAATGGGCGAAAACCATTCCTGGCAGCCTGTGTTTTAGCTCAGCTGTTACTTCACTAGCCTGATCACCAAGAAGCCCGTGCCAGGCGGTTCTTGCTTATTCAGCAGTTTGGTCTGGATTCCTGTAAAATTAAATGTAGGTTGACAAATTAAATTTAATATCGCCACCCTCCAGGACATTGTAAATGTGAAAGAGACGAAAATAAACATGGGAAATGTTATTATAACACAATAATACAGACTCAATAAAGCATGAAAACCTTATTTATTACTATAATTTAGTATAAAGAACATGAACTCAGAGTTGCTAGTGATTATTTTTAAGAATATACTCATATCCTCTTTCATACACTAATAAAGATACCTTTGTTTCTCCCCAGATTGTTTTTCTTCTGGCGGGTGTGGAAAGGTTAAGAATTTTCCAAAGAGAGCTGGAGAGATGGCTTAGCAGTTAAGGCATTTGCCTGCAAAGCCAAAGGACCCAGGTTCAATTCCCCAGGACCCACATAAGCCAGATGCATAAGGTGGCACATATGTCTGGAGTTTGTTTGCAGCAGCAGAATTCCCTGGAGTGCCCATCCTTCTCTCTCTCTCTCTCTCTGCTTCTTTCTGTCAAATAAATAAAAATAGAGCTGGGCGTGGTGGCGCACGCCTTTAATCCCAGCACTTGGGAGGCAGAGGTAGGAGGATTGCTGTGGGTTCGAGGCCACCCTGAGACTACAAAGTGAATTCCAGGTCAGCCTGGGCCAGAGTGAGACCCTACCTCGAAAAACCAAAATAAATAAATAAATATAAATTTGAAAATTTTAAGAAAAAAAAATACAAAACAAATAAGCAACAACAAAAAGAATTTCCCAGAGACATCTGTTTGGTTCTTGAGTTAAGCAGTTCACTGGCTTGCATTATCATAGTATAAGATCTCTTCTAATAATTCATAAATTGAATATCTTACATTATCAGTGATTATGTTAAAATTTTCAGTCTGAATTATCCTCAAAATGATTTTTAAAAAAAGGGCTTATAGATTTTATAAATTATGTCTCAAGAGAATTCAACTTTTCAACCCTATTCATGTTTATTTTTTAAAAGTAGGAATAAAAAGACTAAGAATGGGCTGGGTAGATAGCTTGGTGAATAAAATACTTGCCACGAAGGCATGAAGACCTGAGTTTCAAACCCAGAATCCATGTTTAAAAAAAAAAAGAAAGTGGAGCTGGAGAGATGGCTTAGCGGTTAAGGCACTTGCCTGCAAAGCTAAAGGACCCAGGTTCGATTCCCCAGGACCCATGTAAGCCACATGCACAAGGTGACGCATGCATCCAGAATTCATTTGCAGTGGCTGGAGGCCCTGGTGTGCCCATTCTCTCTCTCTCTCTAAGTAAATAAAAATAAGGTATTTAAAACTGTAAGTAGGAGGGCACCTACGAGGATGGGAGCAGCAAGGGGGGGCAGGAGAAAGTTATAGGGGTGTGATGAAAATCTGTGTACAAACAGGAAGACGGCTTTGTGCAGGAAGCCTGTTCTTTTTTCTTTTTTTTTTAATATTATTTATTTATTTGACAGAGAAAGAGGCGGGGGGGGGGGGAGAGAATGAGAAAGAATGGGCACACCAGGGCCTCCAGCCACCGCAAAGGAACTCCAGACGCATGTGCCCCCATGTGCATCTGGCTAATGCAGGTCTTGGGGAATCGAACCTGGGTCCTTTGGCTTTGCAGGCAGATGCCTTAACCGCTAAGCCATCCCTCCAGACCTATAGGAAGCCTTTTCAGCAGGGAAAAGAAACTCAGGCCCAGTTGAGCTGAATTGAGCTACTTGCATACGAGTTCCATTTCTCATTACAACTTATTTCACAGTCTAACTTATGTACCTAGAATACTTTTATGGTTACTTTCTTCCCTTTTCCACTTATTTAAACCTACTTTATTTTTAAAGGCTGGGGGCGGTGGCACATGCCTTTAGTCCCAGCACTTGGGAGGCAGAGGTGAGAGGATCTCTGTGAGTTTGAGGTCAGTCTGAGACTACATAGTGAATTCCAGGCCAGGCTGGGCTAAAGCAAGACCCTACCTCAAAAAAACCAATGTATAAATATAAATATAAATATAAATATAAATATAAATATAAATATAAATATATTTTTTAATTACTGGGTGTGTTTCCTGTCTTAGTTGCCTTCTGCTTCTTGGTGAGCCATGCAGTACACAGCTCTCCTCCTCTGCCTTCTCTCACCACTGTGAGGCCCCATAACTTGGGCCCCCAGAAACTGTGAAAGAAAACAAATCCTTTCTTCTTTAAGCTGCCTGTGTTAGGTATTTGGTCACAGTGAGAGATACGTAATCAATGCCAAAGGCATTTCCCTCGTACCTTCCAGTGTGTAACTTCAATGAGAAGCCAGAAGCCAAGTGGTCTGTGTTCCTTTCCTGTCCGTAAGATCTTATTTTCCTTCAACTTTCAACATTACAGGATATGGGGTTGATGCTTTGATTTTTATCTTTATTGTGCTAGGACACTCACACTTGCATTTAAGTTTTGTTTCTTCAAATTTTTTTTAATATTTATTATTTATTTGAGAGGGAGAGAGAGAGAAAATAAATGAATGATATGGGTGTCCCAGGGCCTCCTGCTGCTACAAAGGAACTCCAGACTCCTGACAAACTCCAGACTCATGGACCATTTTTTGCATCTGGCTTTTAAGAAATATTTTATATTTATTGGTTTATTTTTTATTTATTTCACAGAGAAAGAGGGACAGAGAGAGAGAATAGGCACATCAGGCCCTCCAGCCACTGAAAACGAACTCCAGACACGTGCGCCCCCTTGTGCATCTGGCTAACGTGGGTCCTGGGGAATCGAACCTGGGTCCTTTGGCTTTGCAGGCAAATGCTTTAATGGCTAAGCCATCCCTCCAGACCATGCATCTGGCTTTTAGCAGGTACCAGGGGAGTCGAACCTGGGCTGTCAGGCTTTACAAGCAAGTGCTTTTAGCTGCTGAGATTTGGCCTTTTTTTCCCTTCGATTTTGTAGGCTATCCCTGAGACACTTATTAATTAGATGATGTGCGTCCAAGATCAGATCTCAGTGTTTGGAGCCAGGATGAGCCACAGCTGGTCAGGAAAGCAGATCTTCTGTGTGTGTCCCCAGCACGGAAGGACAGTTTCACAGACTATCACTGTCCGGCCGGTCCACACCGCAGTGGGGTGCTTCTCTCAATGCTCAGCTTTAAGCTGCTGTAAACCTTACATCCAGCCCCTGGCAGCCTCTGCCGAGGCAATAACGACTTATCCACATCTTCCTTCCCCATCACTGAGCCCATGTGGAGGGCTGGGCATGCGAGTCCTGCTCCTTGGTGGTACTGAGGACTTACCAGGGCACTGGGCACAGGAGGGAATAGAGACAGCTCAGCACCGAGCCACACAGACCCAGTGCATGCCCCACATCTTTCCTACACTGGCCGTGTGGCCTGGGGTGGTCTTCTCATTTTAATTCTCAATCTCTCCAACTGTGAAGAGCTAAAAGAGTTGCTGGGAAAACTGACTGGAATAATACATATAATAGATATAAATCAGTGTCTGGTCTATAACCAAGTGCTTTTGGTATATGTTAGTTCTTCCAGTTTTATTGCTAATAAATTCTTTTCTTTAAAAAATTTTTATTCTATTTTATTTTTATTTATTGGGGGAAGGGAGAGAATGGGCACACCAGGGCCTTCAGCCACTGCAAAGGAACTCCAGATGCATTGTGCTACCTTGTGTACCTGGCTTACAAGGGTCCTGGGGAACCAAACCTGGGTCCTTTGGCTTTGCAGGCAAACACCTTAGCTACTAAACCATCTCTCCAGCCCTTGTTTTTTTTTTATTGATTTATTTATTTAAAGCTGGGCATGGTGATGCACACCTTTAATCCCAGCTCTCTGGAGGCAGAGGTAAGGATTGCTGAGAGTTTGAGGCCACTCTGAGAATACAGAGTGAATTCCAGGTCAGCCTGGGCTAGAGTGAGACCCTACCTCGAAAAACCTATTATATATTAGAGAAAGAGGCAGATGAGAGAGAGAAAGAGCATGTGGCTAATGTGGGTACTGGGGAATTGAACCTGGGTCTTTAGGCTTCATACGCAAGCACCCTAACCGCTAAGCCATCTCCCTGGCCCATTGTTTTTTCTTATACTTATGTCATTTTGCTCTGAATTTCAAAAAGCTTCTTGAACATTATTTTATAGATTGCCTATTGATTAAAGTACAAGTAATAATTTCAATCACTAAGGTGACTTTAAGATGATGATGACATGTCCCAACCTCACAGCCCAGAGGTCCTTCTGCCTCAGTCCAGAGCACTGGGATCACGGGCATGCCCATCATGCCAGGCAGCTTAAGGCTGCTGTTTAATGGTACCTCCATTATTTTATAAATGCAGTCCTTGCTGCTCTGTGCTGTGTTCCTGTCTTGTTTTCTGTCTCCTAGCAATGTCCTTTTTTTTCTTCTCTGGTATGAGTTTATTCTTAAAAAAAATATTTTTTTAGATTTTATTATTATTTTTTTGACACAGAGAGAGATTGGCAGATAGAGAGAGACAGAGAGGGAGAGAGAGAGAATGGGGGTACTACAAAGGAACTCAAGACACAGGTGCCACCTTGTGTACCCGTCTTATTTGGGTCCTGGGGAATTGGCTTTGCAGGCAAGTGCTTTAACCACTAAGCCATCTCTCAAACCCATGAGTTTATTTTTTTTCTTCAGAAGTTGCTTGTTTCAGGTCTTGGGAGGAGCAAGAGGCATACGATCAGGGCTAGTTTGCTATCTTATAAAGAAGTTAACATTACTGTTTTTCTGCTAATCCTCCTCCCTGGGCATCTCTGAGTTGAAAGGTTCTGCTTCCAGCCGCAGTCCCCAGCGACTCTGCCCTGGGCGCGCTGGCAGCGCTTAGAGGCCTCAGTTCACGCTCCCGTCTGGTCCACCTCGCTCTAAAGACGGGGCACTCGAACTAGTCACATTTCTTCAAAACGGGCTCACTGTGGCCTCCACATCAAAGCTCTCTTGGATGCACTCAGGCTGTTTGCAAAATTTGTTATAAATATCCCTTTTATAAAAATTGTGTACGTTGGGAGAGAGTTGATACACTGCATTCATTATTTTTCTAAAAAGAAATGCTAAAAGAGATTTATTAAGTCAAGTTGACTACATGAAGTCAGTTTTCTAGGTTTTAATAAAGTGCCCTCAATAGCCAAGGTGCAGCAAATGACACTTGCACCTGCGGCTGCGTGTCAGAACACCTGACTGACATAGTCGCCAAAACCCATGAGTCTCCAATTTTTGCTAACTTTATAAAAATTAAAAAAATTTAAAAAAACACTTATTGCTTCAATTTGTCTTTACTTCATTGTTAACATTTCTGAACCTATAATCCTGACTAAAGGTCATATACTTTTCTTCTTTGTGGATTACCAATTTACCCAAATGTCTGACTTCCTTCCAAGAATCTATTGACTTTAGTTGGGATGAATTTGTAAAACCACTCTTTAGGGACAATAAGTTTTTGCTCACTTTTGTTTTGCAAACATATTTTCAATGTTCACTGATTCCATTTCAGGTGTGGTTATATTGTTTGCAAAACACATTTTAAATATTTGTGGACTTAGATCTAGCTAATGCATATGTCTTTTCTTTGGAGTCGATAAAAGAATGAAACAAACATGAAAACTGTACCACTAGGACTTTAGTTAATGACCTATTTCTAACAGGATCAGACCACAGTAATCCGGTGGCTCTACCTTAAGAAACACCAGCATTGTTTGAAATGATGAACTTATGCCTGAAATATTTTTCTATGTCATGTTAAGAAACATTTCAAGGTAGTCTGTGTTGACAGCTACTAAACTTACTCTTTTGATGGGTATTTGGTCTAAGATGTTAAAGTTGGAGTTGGACATTAATATGGACTTTTGGGTATTCTGGGCATATCAGTCCTCTAATTCAAGCCTGGCTTCCTGTGTCCAGATGCTGACAACAGAAGACCTCCCCATCATCTCTCCATCTTTGTTTTTTTATTCATATACCTTTAATTTTTTACTATTTTAATTTTTTATTTTATTTTATTTGTATTATTTTATTTTTGAGAGAGAGAGAGAGAGAGAGAAAATGGGTGCACCAGGGCCTTTTCAGTCACTGTGAGCGAACTCCAGGTGCATGCGCCCCCTTGTGTACATGTGCAACATTGCATGCTGGTGTCACTTCACATCTGTCTATGTGGGACCTGGAGATTCACACATGCATTCTCAGGCTTTTCAGGAAAGCACCTTGACCACTAAGCCATCTCTCCAGCCCTCATGTATCTCTTAAAGGGTGCTCCATGATAAATTAAATTCAAGTTACCACTGAGTACAGATCAGATTTACCAGGACAATATCTCTGTAACCTGGGAGCACATGTGAGCCTCGGGCTGCTGCAGTGTCCAAGGGATGGAGTGTCCCAGGCTGATGCAGAGCAAAGAGCTAACTTCCTTCCCTCCCATCTTTTTTTAACCTGATTTCTCTGGGGTTGAGGAGCATGGGGTAGTGGTTAAAGGCACTTGCTTGTAAAGCCTACCAGCCTGGGTTTGATTTCCCAGTTACCCACATTAAGCCAGATTCACAAAGTGGAGCATACATCTGGAATTTATTTGGAGCAACAAGTGGCCCTGGAGTGCCCTTTCTCTCAAATGACTAAGTAAAAATAGCTAACAAATTGGTCTCTTTGGTTTCTTCTCTTACCTTTCCTCTCCAGGGAGTGAAACTTCTCATGACCACAGCAACTCTTTGCTCTTGTAATTTCTCCTCTTTACAACAGTTAATCAAATTCCCCAAAGTAAGCAGCTTTTTCTTTAAAGTCTGCATTCTTAAAACGGAAGGCTGCAAATCTGAATCTCACTTGTCTTCTTCTTCTTCCAATACTACTTGCAGTGGTTTTATTAACTGTCTCTCCATGGAGAAGTTTTCTGTGTTGCGTTGGTTTGTAGCCCTTACAGCCCACGTGGTGCTGGCTTGGCTCCTACTTTGGTTCATCTGCTGCATGAGACGCTGGTCTTCCTTTGGGAAGAACTGTGAAGACTTATCTCTGAGTCTATTCCGCTTTGCATAGTGTCCAGCGTGCATTAGGTGTTCTGCAGCTGTCTCCGTAGTGGATGTATGCTAGATCAGAGGAAACTATGTGGTTCCAACATGTTATTATAACTTTGGCTTTGGGCACTGGGAGCTAATAGCTTTTTGAAACACATATATATCAATTGGGAGTTCATCAGCTAGTGGTTGGAAGAGGAAGTGTGGTGATCTCAGCAAATCTCTTTAAGGGAAATAGCCAAAAATTAGCAAATCCAGGCATGGCTAGAGTGTGCATCTGCAGAAAAAGGAAAAATATGAGCAGGTTCCTATGTAACCTAACAAACCATGCTCTGGTTGCTGTATTCACTGAATTCAGCTTCCTTGAATTTCATTAGTCTTGCTGATAGCCCCATCGAAAATAAGATGGATGGTGATGGGGTCTTTAATTCAGCATGTGCTAAGAGTTAGTGAAGACATGTGAAGTTCATATCGTTAACCATTCCTGAGATTCATGAGGGTACCAGCATATGATGTGTCCGTACAAAGTTCCTACTTAATAAAAAAAAACTTGGAAAAAATACGTAAAGACATCACAGAAGATTTTATTTACATACCAAAAGCACTTGTACCATGCCTTTTCTAAAAATGATCAAAATATATTGAAGCAATTTTAGAAAAAGAAGTTTGCTATCAATAGACTTTGAATCCAGTCTTTTGAATAGTGTTGCAGTCGGGTTTGCATTGCTAGTAGGAATCACCCAACCGAGAGCAGCTTGTGGGAAAAAGAGGTTTATTTTGGCTCAAAAGTTGTAATCTCTCAATTGCAGCTGAATGGGCAGCAGTTCACCCAAAGATTTTTCTTTCTGTGCCATATCCCTCTGCTCAAACCAGTTCATTTCTATGCAAAGCAACCCTGCACAACTTCTCAGGACACAGGCATAACAGCCAACTTCTCACACAAACTGCTAGCCCAGTCTAAGCAAAACTCTCTCTCACCCTCATAAGGCAAATCTCACAGTCCATAGTTCTTACTGCTCTCAGGTCTTTCAACTCTGACCAGAATAGTCCATCAAGCTGTACTTACAGCACTGCAAGCCATCTCTTAGGCCAAGATTTCAAATCCTCCCACATTTTTCCTGAAAATCAGCTCCAAAAGGCCAAAGCCACACAGTCAGGTGTGTAGCAGCAATCCCACTCCTGGTACCACTTTACTGTTGCAGTCATGTTCGCATTGCTGGTAGGAATCACTCAACCAAGAGCAGCTTGCGGGAAAAAGAGGTTTATTTTGGCTTACA
This sequence comes from Dipus sagitta, assembly GCA_036346955.1. NCBI lineage: Eukaryota > Metazoa > Chordata > Mammalia > Rodentia > Dipodidae > Dipus > Dipus sagitta. Next base: position 177,804,572 of record CM070774.1, on the reverse strand, counting down.
GGCTCGAGGGGAAGTTTCATGATGGCAGGGGAAAACGATGGCATGAGCAGAGGGTGGACATCACCCCCTGGCCAACATAAGGTGGACCATAGCAACAGGAGAGTGTGCCAAACACTAGCATGGGGACACTGGCTATAATACCCATAAGCCTGTCCCCAACAATACCTTCCTTCCAGGAGGCATTAATTCCCAAATCTCCATCAGCTGGGGACCAAACATTCAGAACACCTAAGTTTATTGGGGACACCTGAATCAAACCACCACAAATAGGCACTAATTGCTCCCAGAAATTGAACAAGAATTTGGACTTTTGTGTAACTCACATCCAGAAGTAGTCCAGACAAGACTTCTTCTCATTGCAGAATTATCTCATGTCTGTCATATTGGGATTATTTCTGTGAAACACACACCCACACGACTTGTAAATCATTTTAGTTCCACCTTCAATCACAGCAAGACTCTTGAAGTCCCCAAGTCCTTGAAAGCTTATTGCCTAAAACCCACCTCTGATTAACATGCTGTCTCCCTTCCTTTTCTCCCGGTGGGCAGTGAAAAGTAGAATTATCAGAAGAAGACCTACTTCGGGGAAAGTTCTTCTACATTGGCTGTTCTTGCCTTAACTGTTGAGCAGATTCTTGGCCTCACATAGAAGCAGACGGACCCTGGCTTCCTTGACTATCGCTGACTCAGAGCAGGTTATGGGTAGCTATATGAATGAATAAGTGGACGACTTAAAAATTATTTATATATTTATTGATTTATTTGAGATAGAAAGAGGGAGAGAGAGAGAGAGAGAGAAACACAGAATGGATGCACCAGGGCCTGTAGCAACTGCAAATAAACTCCAGACACATGTGCCAGCCACCTAGTGCCTCTGACTTGACGTGGGTACTGGTCAATCGAACCTGGGTCCTTCAGTTTTGGAGGCAGGTGCCTTAAATGGCTGAACCATCTCTCCAGCCCATGGATGACTTTTTTTTTTCATGGAATATCTTTATTTCTTTTTTTTCCAATTTTTTATTAACAACCTCCATGATTATAAAAAATACCCCATGGTAATACCTTCCCTCCGCCCCCCCATTCCCCTTTGAAATTCCACTCTCCATCATATCCCCTCCCCCTCTCAATTAGTCTCTCTTTTGATGTCATGATCTTTTCCTCCTCTTATGATGGCCCTGTGTAGGTAGTGTCAGGCACTTTGAGGCCATGGATATCCAGGCCATTTTGTGTCTGGAGGGAGCACGTTGTATGGAGTCTTACCCTTCTTTGGCTCTTACATTCTTTCCATGGATGACTTTTTGAAACTAGGAAAATAGAACTTTATTTTACTTTATGCTCTGAAACCCTTTCTGTCATGCTGGCAAGCTGGTGAGGCTACAAAATCCAGTCAGTAACAGGAACTCAGTTCAGTTACAAAGCATGGCACACACTGTGACTCTGAGCAGGCAGAAAGGTGCCAGCCAGGGTGTAGTTCAGCAGCTACGAGAATGAATGGGGGGGGGGGAGTTCTGTTTTAGCGTGGAGACTGCCATTTTTGTTAGCATGGTTTTGTTATTTAACTTGATGGGACTGCATTAAGGCTTGGAGACCGGTATCTGAGCTAAGGTTGACATTAATACTGATGGAATCGGGGTCATTGTGCTTCTCTGGTCATACAATATAGTATGTGGTTGAAGTGTCAGTGTACCTGAAACCGGAGCCTTGGGACTCGCCAACACACCAGTATCTGCCTGTGCACCAATACATTTGGGGTATCCCTGGATTCTTATATTAATTCAAAGAATTGAAATCCCCAGACCAGAGGGTAAGATTTAGAGAGTCTTTATTAGATTAAGAGAAGGGCGTGCAGAGGGCTCCCACCATATGGAAGGCATGAGGGGGCAGAGCCCACCACGCAACCCAAATTGGGGTCATTCATGGATTCTGAATGGGGGATGGGCTAAAAAGCCATCATGCCAAGTTTTGGGCCTGAGCTGAACCAAACACAATGCCAGGGTCAGATTTAAACCTTCATTCTAGGAAAGGGGAACTCCTTCCTAGGGAGGGACTCAGGTTGTTTATAGAAGAACAGATCTAGAGAACTTCTTTAAGCAAGAGATAAAGCGAGGCTGCATCCCTCATGATCCCTAGCCAAGTGGAGACTGCAAGGGCCGGCTCAGGGGTATTCCTGCTTTTACTGTCGGGACCCAGTCACCCCAACTGCTTCCCTATCCTGTCCCGTTGGGATTTAGTTAAATGTTTATAGTCAGGAGCTCAAAGGTGCCTTTTGGTGATCACTTGTCTGTTCTATGGCTTCTAGAATGTGACCTGGTCAGTGTGGCTATGGTGAGTGTCAACTAAACATTTCTTACTACGTTACCAACTTCTCTTTTCGGGGGATCACCCAAATAGTAGGAAGAAAGTGAAATCTTGAAGTAAAATCTTCCTGAGCCTTTTAAGTTATTTTATTTTTATTTTTTTATTTTGAGAGAGAGAAAATTGGTGCTTCAGGGCCTTTAGTTGCTGGGAACAAATTTCGGGCACGTGCACCCCCTTGTGGCACACCTGTGACACTGCATGCTTGCATCATTGTGCGACTGCCTTACATGGGACCTGGAGATTCCAACATGAGTTTGTAGGCTTTGCAGGCAAGCACCTTAACTGCTGAGCCATCTCTCCAGCCCTCCTGAGCATTTGATTGAGTGCAACAGAAAGTGACTTAAACATCCATCCAGGACACTCAGTCTATTCTCACTGAATTCGTGGATAGCCTCCTTCCCAGATGAGTCTTTGATGAAAACAACTAAAATAATAACTTTGAAAGGGGATAGAAATCAGGTACCAAGGTGATAAAGACTCAAACGCTTCTGAGACACAAGACCATTGACGCCCCATCACTTTTCGTGCTTGTATGTTCACACTTGGGAGTGTGGTTCCTCAGTGAGGGTCAGGGCTTGGGTGACAATGGGCCATGGTACTGTCTGATTTTCTTTACTGGGACCTCTGGTCAGGCCTTGGTGGGCAGTGCAATGAGAAGGTTTTTAAAAAATTTGTGTTTTTGTTTTTTATTTTATTTACTTATTTGAGACCCACAGACAGAGAGGAAGAAGGAGAGAGAGAGAGAGTGAGAATGGGTGCGCCAGGGCTTCCAGCCACTGCAAACAAACACCATACTCGTGCACCCCTTTGTGCATCTGGCTAAAGTGGATCCTGGGGAATGGAGCCTCGAACCGGGGTCAGTAGGCTCACAGGCAAGCGTTTAACGACTAAGCCATCTCTCCAGCCCATTAAAAGCTTTTGAATAGGACTTTGCCCTGGGTTGCTTTCTTCCATACAATATCACAGTGAGCAAGAATGGCTTCTTCCCTTTTTTAAAAAAAAAATTTACTTTATTTATTTATTATTTGAGAGAGACAGAGAGAGAGAGAGAGAGAGAGAGAGAGAGGAAGATGAAGAGAGAGAAAGAGAGAATGGGTGTGCCAGGGCCTCCAGCCACTGCAAATGGACTCCAGATGCATGTGCCTTCTTGTGCATCTGGCTTACATGGGTTCTGGGGAATGGAACCTGGGTCCTTAGGCTTCTCAGGCAAGCACCTTAACCACTAAGCCATCTCTCCAGCCCTGCTTCTTCCTTTTTTAATGTGAAGAAGAGGCAAAACATAAGAGGAATGAAATACACCCCTCCCCCCCCCAAAAAAAAAAGAGAAGAACAAGAATGACAGAGCTTGGAAGGGACAATCGTAATCTTGCCAGCCATCCTGTTGCCTGTTCATTTCTGTAGATTATGAGAAATCAGAGCCTCTCCAAGAAAACTGCCCTTTCCATTTAGGGCCCCTGGGGGAAGATCTTTGATGTGCACTAGCTTCCTTGATGTTGTGACTTTGCTTGGCTGCAAACAGCCTTTCAGAAGCACAGAAGAAGCTGGCAGGCAGCGGGGTGGGGGTGAGCCAGTGAGTAACCCTGGGCGGGGCAGCAGGCCGGGCTCTGGGCAGGGCAGGTGCGCAGGAATGGTCTCCGGATCCAGAGCAGATTTAAAGTTCTTCCACAGTCTTTGACCCCTGTCTTGTGCCCCTCAGAGGAGGCGTGGATCTGTCCCTCTGGCTTGCGCGTTTGGCTCCTGCCGCTTGCTCCCCTCCCGCAAGCATCCACGTCTGACTCGTGGCCACGTTTCTGTAAACTTGGGCAAGGCCCGTCACCTCTGCCTATTTGGCTTATTTATAAAGGGAGGAGAACGGGCGTGGCTGCCTGCCCTCCGGAGCTCACACTGGGGACACACGTGTGGCATAGGTGTGCTGGGGCCAGGGTGGCAGCTGACTAGGGGGATGCCACCCTGGCTCCTTCAGGGCTGCATACCTAGTGGATACATAGGAGTGATCCTCACTTAAGAAGAGAAAAAAAAAAATCCGTCTTTTATTTATTTATTTATGAAAGAGAAAGAATGGGTGCGTCAGGGCCTCCAGCCACTGCAAACGAACCCCAGACCCATGTGTCACCTTGTGCATCTGGCTTACGTGGGACCTGGAGAAACGAACCTGGGTCCTCAGGCTACACAGGCATGCGCCTTAACCGCTAAGCCATCTGTTCTGTCTTTTCTTTAAGGCACTCTCTGATCGTAACATTTTCAGTTTTTTTTCACAGCAAACAGAATATTGAAAGTAGAGGAGACCGGAGACATAATATATTCCCAATCTCTGCCCTGATTTTGAAAATGGAGAAATTGAGGCTGACGGAGCTGGTGCCTTGCTTGGGGTTGTGGAGCCAGCAGAGAGCAGTGGCCTAGCCCAACACAATCAAGGTATTCTGTCTCCAGTGGCACTCTGCCACAAGCACCAGAGCAAGGAGACCCTCAAGGCATTTTCCATTAGAATTTCCTGCCTAGAATCTTTTAAAAAATTTATTTCATTTTATTTACTTATTTGAGAGTGACAGACAGAGAAAGAAAGAGGCAGTTAGGGAGAGAGAGAAAGAGAGAGAGAATGTGCACGCCAGGGCATCCAGCTTCTGCAAACGAAATCCAGATGCGTATGCCCCCTTGTGCATCTGGCTAACGTGGGTCCTGGGAAATCGAGCCTTGAACAGGGGTCCTTAGGCTTCACAGGCAAGCGCTTAACCGCTAAGCCATCTCTCCAGGCCTGCCTAGAATCTTTTTAACATTCTCTTTTACTTGGAAGAGAATTAGTTGATAAAAAGACAGGTTTTAGGAAGAGTGGAGGGAGAATAAGAGAAGGTAATAGGGTTGAATAAAAGCAAAATGTATTATAATCGTGAATGTAATTGTCAAAAATAAGCTGGGAGTGGTGGCTCACATCTTAAATCCAAGCACTCAGGACGCTGAGGTATGAGAATTACAAAGAGTTTGAGGCCAGCTTGGGCTACAGAGGGAGTTCCAGGTCAGTGTGGGTTAGAGTGAGACCCTACCTCAAACAAACCAACAAATTAAATAAATAAAAATAAAATAAAAAGGCAAAAGGAAGCATAACCGAAAAAATAAACAATGACTGAGTTCTTTGATAGCCTTGAACATTATATGAAAGTTCTCAATAAAAAATGTAATCATAGTTGAACTCCAAAGGAATAGCCTTGAACATGAATCATTTTACTTGTGTGCAATTGCAATTATGTTTATAGTTAAAAAAAAAAAAAATCCATGCACCATGGTGGCTGCATTAAAGAGTTCATACGCTTCTGATTTTTCTAGGCTGTTACACATACCTCACAGAAATTATACAAGCCTACAATAATATCTTCAAAGCTCTAGTTCTATTAAACTTTATTGCTGAGTTGCATTATCAAATATTTCTTTTTTTTAACAATTTGGTGGGTAGAAAGTAATACTCCAATGTAATTTAAAACTTTTTTAAAAATTTTATTTATTGGAGAGAGAGAGAGAGCGAGGCAGATAGAGAGAAAGAATGGGCACACAGGGCCTCCCACCTCTGCAAAGGAACTCCAGGCGCATGAGCCACCTTGTACATCTGGCTTACGTGAGTACTGGGGAATCAAACCTGGGTCCTTAGGCTTCACAGGCAAGCACCTTAACCACTAAGCCTTCTCCCCTGCCCTCTCCAGTGTCATATTCTCTCTCTCTCTCTCTCTTTTTTTTTTTTTTTCCGAGGTAGCGTCTCACTCTAGCTCAGGCTGACCTGGAATTCACTATGTAGTCTCAGGGTGGCCTTGACCTCTTGGCAATCCTCCTACCTCTCCCTCACGAGTGCTGGGATTAAAGGCATGCGCCACCAAGCCCTGCTCCAGTGTCATTTTAATTTATACTTCTTAGAAATAAACTTGAACACATTTACGCGCCCCCCACCCCGCCAAAAATATGACTTTCAGTACTAAATTCACTGTTGTTTGTCAAATGAATGGTACTCGTAAATATTCACCGAGAGCCTAAAATGTTTGGAATGTGGCATTAGTGATTAAAAGTGCACGTGAATGCAGAGATCTAAAGATCCTGGGATTTGGCACAGCAGGTAGATTTGAAAATTCATCTGTGATGAGTGGAAAGATTATTTAATCCTGTTTTATAAGTGGCTAACACACTTCTGGGAAAGCATAGATGACTATTGCCAAACTGAGCATGGCCCATTAGTGAATGTTTCTGATTATTTACAGTAAAGAAATACATGAGGGCTGGAAAGGTTGCTTAGCAGTTAAGGCACTTGCCTGCAAAGCCAAAGGACTCAGGTTCAATTCCCCAGGATCCACGTAAGCAAGATGCACAAGGTGGCACATGGGTCTGGGGTTCATTTGCAGTGGCTGGAGGCCCTGGCCTATTCTCTCTCTCTCCTCTACCCGACTCTCTCTGACCCTCTCTCTCCCCTCTCTCTCTCATAAATAAATAAATAAATATATTAAATATATATACGTATATGTATATATATATATATATATATATATATATTTTTTTTTTTTTTTTTTTTTTTTTTTTTTTTTTGGTTTTTCGAGGTAGGGTCTCACTCTGGTCCAGGCTGACCTGGAATTAACTCTGACATCTCAGGGTGGCCTTGAACTCATGGTGATCCTCCTACCTCTGCCTCCCGAGTACTGGGATTAAAGGTGTGCGCCACCACGCCCGGCTAATAAAAAAATTTTTTTAAATTAAAAAAAAAGAAATACACGAGTATGTAATGAACTGAGACATCACAAGGAAGTCTAAAACGCAGCCATAAGCCCAGAGCGAGACTGTGGTGGTGTGGGCCCTTTTCTTGGACTGCACGTTACCAATACAAGCGTATTTATTCTGTAACATTACCTCTTGAGAATGGAGAATTTCTTTTTTGTGAAGAGAACCAAGACAAGATAAATTGTGGCAGAAGATAGTCCCATTCTTGGAACTGGTTCTGTTCGTGCTCAGGATCGCTAGCCCGGAAGCAGGATTAAATTTTGTGGGGTACTTGTGTTTGGAATTGGGGCTGCGTTGCCTTGAAGTTGGTAGAATCATACTGAGGTTTGGGGTTACAAGGAAGCCTGGCACACACCTGCTCCCTCGAGAGTCTTTTGGCTGGCCTGCTTTCTCTCCTCTCACAACCTGTTCATGTACTAACTAAGAGTTTTCTATTCTTAAATATTTTATTTATTTATTTGAGAGAGAGAGAGAAAATGGGCATGCCAGGGCCTCTAACTACTGAAAACAAACTCTAGACGCAAGTGCCACTTTGTGCATCTGGCTTTATGTGGGTACTGGAAAATCAAACCAGGGTTCTTTTTTTTTAATTTTAATTTTTTTTTAAATTTTTTGTTTATTATTTATTTATTTATTTGAGAGCAACAGACAGAGAGAGAAAGAGGCAGATATAGAGAGAGAACAGGCGCACCAGGGCCTCCAGCCACTGCAAACGAACTCCAGATGCATGCGCCCCCTTGTGCATCTGGCTAACGTGGGTCCTGGGGAATCGAGCCTCAAACCAGGGTCCTCAGGCTTCACAGGCAAGCGCTTAACCGCTAAGCCATCTCTCCAGCCCTCGAACCAGGGTTCTTAGGCTTTGCGGGCAAGCACCTTAACCACTGAGCCATCTCTGCAGCCCCCTGATCATGAGTTTCCAACTGCTGACCTTGTGAGACCTAGCGAGCGCACCACAGAGGGGTCCACGGAGGAAGACCATCTTTCCCCAGAAATATGCAGGAGCAATAGCCAGGTGGACTACTCAAGGTCTGTCTTAAGGGATGCGTCCTTGAGGACATCAGCCCGGTGGTGACAAGAGAACTCTGTGTAGTTAGGGTTCTCTGCAGGCAGTGCTTTCGGAATTTGGCCTCTACGTAAAACACAGAATGGTCTGGGGAGATGGGTCAGTGGGGAAAGCGCTTGCTGCCAAGCATGAGAATGCAGCTTAGGGCCCCAGAACCCACCAAAAACGCTGGGTGGAAACGGAGGCCACCTGTAATCCCAGCTCTTGGGAGGAGCAGGCCAGGGATCTCACGGTTAGCTAGACTAGCTGAATCGCTGAGCTCTGGGCTCAAGCGAGAGATTCTGCCTCAGTGAACTAATGAGAGAGCCAGTGAGGAAGATGCCTGCCTCCAACTTGCAGCCTCCACGTGGGCACCCCTACACGTATGAACATGTACACACGCCCCACACATACATAGAAACAAGTCCATCAGTAGGGCTGGAGAGATTGCTCAGTGGTTAAGGTGCTTGCTTGCAAAGTCTAATAGCTCAGGTTTTACTCCCCAGGACCCACGCAAAGCCAGACGCACAAAGTGGCTCACGCGTCTGGAGTTCTTTTGCAGTGGCTAGTGGCCCTAGGCCCATTTCTCAATCTCTCTCGCTCGCTTTCTGCTTGAAAGTAAATAAATAAATTCAAAACAAGTAAAAATAAATAAATAAATAAATAAATTCAAAACAAGTAAAAATAAATAAATAAATAAATAAATAAATTCAAAACAAGTAAAAATAAATAAATAAATTTAAATCAAGTAAATACATTAATAAATAAGTGACCTTTAGCTGAGACTGTAGCTCCGTTGGACTGTCTGTGTCCGTGCATGAAATCCTGAGTTTATTCCTCAGCATGGCATAAAGCAGGTGTGATGGTGCATGTCTGTAATCCCAGCACTCAGAGGGTGAAGGTAAGAGGATCACAAGGTCAAGATCATCCTTGGCTACTTAGTGAGTTTGAGACCAGCCTGGGCCACATGAAAGCCCATGTAAAAAATACATACATGCATCATACATACATACATACATACATACATACATACATACCTTATGGGAGTTACTTAAGTTCTCAGATAAGCTGCAAATTCAAATTGAATCCTGCCTTCAAAATACAGAGGTCCCATGTGAAAACAAGCTTATCTTCGTGTTACATTCTGGGGCCATCTCCAGGGCACAGTGAATTGCCAACTTTTTGTGACCTTCCTCTCCTTCACTCCTTCCTTTTCTTTACACAGGAAACCTGACCTTGGAACTGTAGAGAGGAGTGGCACAATTTTCAAAGTGGTAGGGGGCCAGGTGCAGAAGTTCCACTGTCACCGTAGTTTTCCCAAAAGTAGGGGTTCTCCCGCTCTGAGGTCAATGGAACCTCTGGGGCTCCACTTGGTTATTGGGGCAACCAAGAGAGGGCTTTATATGTGCAGATATCAGGGAAGCTCTGCTCCTTACACATGCATAGTGTCCCGAGGGACAGACAGATTGGAGGCAGCTTTATCTTTTTCCTGGTATGAACTACTTGGGAATCTCACGTTGCTCATGGGCAAAGACTTTTGCTTTTAGATTTCTATCAAGTAATAATTAATGTCTTCATTTTCATTAGTGTTTGAAAATCTAATTAGTGTACCAGCATTACCACTCTAACCTGATAGAATTCTAGCCAAACGCAAATAAGGTGCTGTTTGAGTGGGTCTCAGAAGTCCAAGATCAGGCTGTACCATCATTTGACATTTTAAAATGCTGAAGTATCTTGTGGGTCTTGTTGCTACTACTTATAGCAATAGTGGAGGAATATTGTGTATTCCTAAAAGGAGCAAAGAATTTGAAGTCTCAAGACTATGGGGCATGTTAGCTGAGAGAGACTGAGAAGGGGTCTCATTGGGATTGAGTCTGAAGGTTCTTTTCGTTAAAAGAAATTAATTATTCTAACTGTTGCAGTCAGCTTCACGCCACTGGGATGAACCTCCAGACCAGACACAGTTATGGGAAGAAGGGGATTTATTTGAAGCTTATAGATCCAGGGGAAGTTCTATAATGGCATAAGAAGCTGGTACCCTTTACCAAATCCACACAGAAAGACCATTACCAGCACCGCAAGCAAGCCCACGCCAGGAACCCCAGGTAGATCTCGGAGTGCTCTCTATATACCTTAGGCTGGAACTCTGGATCCACCCCAAAACACACCTTAAGGTTGAACTCTAGGTTCAGCTCACACTGACGCCTCCTCCAGGCAAATTATAAGCTTAAGTAAAACTCCTGAATCTATTGGGTACATCCATTCAAACTACCACATTTCATCCCTAGTCCCCAAAAGATTCATAACCATCTTACATTGTATGTTGTAGTCAACCCAATTACAGACTTCCCCAACTTAAGATTGTTCCAAAGTCCCAAGTCTCATCTGAGATTTAAGACTGTCTCTTAACTGTGAGTCCTGTAAAATAAAAACAAGTTATATACTTTCAATAAAGAGAGGCACCGAGTAAACATTTACAAGTTTTATAAGGCATAACAAGGAGAGATTGGACCAATGCAAACTCAACAAACATCAAATATCCAGTTCAAGCCCAATGCCCATAACCAGTGAACAGTTGCAAGTCTCTGGATTTTCCATTTCTGCCCCTCCAGCTGGGCTGAATAGCTGGGAAGAACTTCCACCCTAAGCCAACAGCCCTCCATGGTAGCCCTTTCACAGTCCTGGCATATGTAAACATCACTGGATCTCCACTGCAAAGTATGGTCCATCTTCCAATGGCTTCACTGGCCTATCAGGGTCATCATATCCTGCCTCACTTGCTGCATCTTGTCAGTGGCTCCTGGAACTGTGTGCACTTCATGACCCACTCCACACACATTTTTCATGCTTTTGAAACCAGGACCAGTTGCGCAGGACAGTTGTTAATTCAGGGATAAAATAAATCATGACCTGGAAAAGCAGATTTTTTTTTTTCCTTTCAGTCAACTCCTTTCAGAAGAGCTTGCATCTGTGCTACTCAGTCCTTCCTCAGGCATCATTTCCATTGTTTCAACATAAAGCAGTAGGCCACCTTCCTCCCAAACACTAATGTATTTGACAACAGCAGCTTTGGTAACATAAAACTAGTGTCTGTGCCAGTAAATTTTAAACTTGTTTGGATTTCTCCCATTTTAAATCTTACATCTCTTAGTTCCACATCTTCAGTAAGCACATTAGTCCATTCCAAACTTAACCTTGATGAAACTCTCTGCGCATGGGCAGCAAAATGCAGCCAGCTCTTATACCATTAGCCCAGTTCCAACAAAGTGCTCTGCTATTTTTTTTCTTCCCCTTAGAGAGTTCATAAGCCAAGCCTCCAAATGCAATTCTCTCTGAAATTAGAATTTCATTGAATTAGACCTGGCTTACCACTCTGCAAGTCATCTTCAGTTGCAAGTACCAAGTCCCTGCCCATTCCTCCAAAAAATTCCAGAATAGCAAAATCCACATGGTCAGATTCATCATGTAGCAACACCCCACTCTCAGTACCAAGTCTGTCAGGGTCAGCTTCACCCCACTGCGATGACCCTCCAGACCAGACACGGTTATGGCAGGAAGGGAATTTATTTGAAGCTTACAGATCCAGGGAAAGTCCCATAATGGTGAAAGAAGCTGTCCCCCTTTACGAAATCCATGCAGAGGGAAAGACCACCACCAGCACCACCATCAAGCACACTCCAGAAACCCTGGGCCGAGCTCTAACTGCTCTCTGCATACCTTAGGCTCGAATTCTAGATCTACCCCCAGACATACCATAGGGTTGGACCCTAGGATATGCCCACAGTAGCACCTCCTCTAGCCAAGAAAATAAGCTCCTACATCGATTGGGGGATATCCATTCAACCATTCAAAGTACCACACACATCCTTCTCTCTCTCTCTCTCTCTCTCTCTCTTTTTTTTTTTTTTTTTTTTTTTTTTTTTTTTTTTGAGGTAGGGTCTCACTCTAGCTCAGGCTAATCTGGAATTCACTATGGAGTCTCAGGGTGGCCTCGAACTCATGGTGATCCTCCTACCTCTGCCTCTCGAGTGCTGAGATTAAAGGTGTGCGCCACCATGCCTGGCTACAAGTCCTTTTTATTTCATCTTTTTTTCAAGGTGTGTGTATGTGTGTGTGTGCATGTGTGCCTGTATGTGTTCATGTGTGAAAGTATATGTGGAGGAGGCCAGGGAACAACCTTGAATACTGTTCCTCAGAAGTGCCACTATCTTTTTTTTTGGGGGGGGGGTGTCAGGATTTCTCCCTGGACTGGGGCTTGCCAAGTAGGCTAGACTGGCTGACTAGTGAGTCCCAAAGATCCTCCTGTCTCTACCTCACCAGTGATGCTCAGTATTTTCAAGTGACTACTGGGGCTTGAACCCAACTCTTCACACTTGCAAGGTGAACACTTTAGGGACTGAGCTCTCTCCACAGCACTGAGTTCCAAGCTCCATAATAGAATGGATAGAACCAGAGCACAGAACTCATGTCTCCTATGAGATCAAATGAAACAACTGATACATTGGGGAATTTTTAAAAATTTAGCTTTCTCTAAGACAAATTTCACTGCAGACCCAGCTTTTAAGGAATTGTGTCATAGAGATGGGGGTGTAGTCCAGTGGCAGAGTGCTTGGCCATGACTGAACTCTGTCCTCAGTGCCACCAAGATAAAAAAGATAAAATAAAAAAAATTGTTCCCCCTTACATTACATTAAATTCATCATATAAACCCACTAAAGTGTTTTTTAAAATGGGAGATTAGAACAAATTCTTTTCACTGACTTCTTAAAGGGATTATAGTGCTAACATGTGGGCAACTGGTGTGTGTGTGTGTGTACGCATGTGTGTGCATGTTGTTCTGTGTGTGTGTGTGTACACATGTGTTCACTGTTTTGTGACTGTTTCCCAGAATAGAAGAAGACATCATGCTACTGAGTTTTATTATTATATAAGGTCAACGACATCTTGTGGAGGAAAAAGGAATAAATATAAGCTATGAAGATCCAAGTGAATAATAGTGAAAAGACTCCTCATCCCTTTACACTTACTTCACAAGACTACGCATGCCAGGCTCTGTTGGGGAGTGTGTTTCTTAGCGCCGAGTGGTAAAGAATTTGGACTTTCAGGTCAGATAAATCCCACACAAGTTTTACCTAATCATACTAAGTCCGGGCTAGTTATTGAGGTTTGTTAAGGGAATTAAATGAAAATGCAGGGATAAAAAGATGGGATTTTGTCTCTTCTTCCTAACAAGCATTCGCTCAAGGTAGAGTGTTGCTCTAAGTGCTGGTGTTTCAGCCTCTTCTCTTTCTCTCAGTGCTTCAGGTAAGGATGAGAGCACGTGAGGACAGTATGGCGTGAGCTGATTAGGAACATGGATGTGGTGAAGAATGCCAACATTTCTGTGCAAAGTCTGTGTGATCGCGTTCTTGAAGCATGTATGAGCAGGTCACCAAAGAAGAACCCTTTGCTCAAAGATGTTTAGCTGATCACATCTCACCATATTTCTTTTTTTAAAACGTTTTAAATTTTAATTTTATTTACTAGAAAGAGAGCGAGCGAGCTTGAGCATGCCAGGTCCTCTACCACTGCAAATAAACTCCAGATACATGCACCACCATGCGCATCTGGCTTAAATGGGTTCTGAGGAGTTGAACTTAGATCCTTAGGCTTTGCAGGCAAGCACCTCAACCACTAAGCCATCTCTCCAGCCCCTCACCATGACATTTCTTTATCTTCATTGTGTAAATATAAGGAATTGTGGCTGCCTTGGAATTTCTACCAAAGAGCTAAAGGCATTGCTAGGATATATGTGTGGTGGTTTGATTCAGGTGTCCCCCATAAACTCAGGTGTTCTGAATGCTAGGCTCCCAGCTGATGGAGATCTGGGAATTAACGCCTCCTGGAGGCGGTGTATTGTTGGGGGCGGGCTTATGGGTGTTATAGCCAGTTTCCCCTTGCCAGTGTTTGGCACACTCTCCTGTTGCTACTGTCCACCTTATGTTGGCCAGGGGGTGATGTCCACCCTCTGCTCATGTCGTCATTTTCCCCTGCCATCGTGGAGCTTCCCCCTCGAGCATGAAAGCAAAAATAAACCTCTTTTTTCCCACAAGCTGCTCTTGGTTGGGTGATTTCTACCAGTAATGTGAACCTGACTGCAACACCTCCATTCTTGATTTGTGCTGGTTATAGTGGCCCTCACCTGGCCTCAGGTATGGCATATCCCAGGGCCAGGACAGAATGTCTGTGTTGCTCGGCCTTGTTTACAGCCCTGGGCCTTCTGATTATGACCCTCTATGTGCTCAACTCTGGGGCCTCATGGGAAAAGCAGGAGGTTGGAAACTGAGCCCGGCTCAGTTGGATTCTGGCTCAGCCTCTGCTGAACTGTTGGACAGACGAACTAACGTCTACGGTTTGAGCTCCCTAATGTGTGCAAGGCACAATAATGCCTACCTAATTCAGTCAAACTCGGCAATAATCTCTTCCCACCTCATCTGTAGTGTATGTGAAGGAGAAGCTAGATCTGCCTCCTGCGTCTTCCAGTGTTTGTGGCCATGAATCAGATGCTGCCCAGAAGGACGCTCCGGTGTGCCTTGCCCTCGGGCAGCCTGTGGGTCAACCTGACACTCATGTGACTGACTTGTGACCCTCCAACCCTTTGCCATCTTGAAAACCACCTGTTACCTGTGTTATCTATAGGCACAGCCAAGATAACAGCCAGACACACATTTAGCGTCTTCACAGACGTCACTGATACATAGCCCAGGCTTATCCCAAGTCTCATATTTGAGGTTTGTATCTACAGTGGTCTCAATTCCTGCATCTTAATCAACTGCTGAGCCACTCAAGATTCCAGCCATTAACCTCACCTAAGGGGATTCACATCACAGGTGTAAATGATTGACCACATTAGCGGTCAACCTTGCTGAGTGCATAGCCCAGCCTGTTTCCGAAATAGAGTTCAGAAGCACAAGACTCTGTCACTAATTTCCTAAGAGACAATTATAAGAGCCCGAAACCACTGCATAGGCCTGACTGGTCTGGTCTACATGGTAACAATATGACAATATTTCTGCGACTAGTAGTGTTATATTCAGACCTGAAGAAGAATGGTTCATATTTGTTTAAAATAGTATTTCTGGAGTATGTAGCCTTGAAGAGAAACCTTCCATGATATTTTAAAAATAAATATTATTTCATAACCTTATTTTCCTCTGAGAATCCAGACTGCCTTGTGGAGTAGTCTCCCTCTCCCCTCTAGGCCTCCATTGATGCTGCAGCGATGGGGGAGGCTCTCCCCAAAGCCATAAGCTAATGAGCCTGACTGATGCCAGGTATCAGGTCTGTGTCTGAGTCTTGCTTAAGTTAATTAATCACTGAGCTAGCACGGTCCTTGTGGTGAGTCCCACTCTGGAAAGGATAAAGTTCTACTCGGGTCAGAAAAGAATATGGGCTTGAATATTGAAAATGTTTCTATGCAACCACGTGTGTGTTCTAAGGGAATTAGTCCATCAAAGATGTTGGAGGCCCCCCTTTTTTTTAAAGGTAGGCAATAGCCTTGAATCAGTCAATGATTGACCTGGCTTCCCAGGATGATAAGCTTAGGTAAATAGGCTTGGTTCCACTCCAGTAATTTCAGCACTTTTAACTCCTCAGGTACAGAATCAGAAAACACGCATGGGTTCCTGTCACTTGAGGTTGATGGCCCTCTGAATAGACAGGGTGGCCCTCAGAATTATACGCGTGCTGCTGTCTCCGGTCTATCTTGTAATTGGAAAACCCACGCAAGCAAAGTTCTGGAACAAAGCCATGTTTGTAGAGGTGCCACCAAAGAAAAGTTTCAATAAATCCCAAATGTAATTTCTTTTTTTTTTTTTGGTTTTTCGAGGTAGGGTCTCACTCTGGTCCAGGCTGACCTGAAATTAACTATGTAGTCTCAGGGTGGCCTTGAACTCACAGCAATCCTCCTACCTCTGCCTCCCGAAGTACTGGGATTAAAGGCGTGCGCCACCACGCCCGGCTTCCAAATGTAATTTCTTATAACGAAAGATAAAAAGAAATCTTTCAGAGATTTGTCACATGTAGAGGAACACCAACGACGTTCAGAGCAGAGAAGACTGAAGGAAATCCAATTTGTCTTCCAGACCGTGCAGATGGACAGATAACTGAATCCTGACACACACCAACACCTACCATGTCTCCTTCCGGTGAGGTGCTTGGTTGATGAACTAGAGAGAAGGACCAGTGATTACACAGCTCACCTACCTTGATGCGTGCTTTTCAATCCAAAGTCCTTCCTAGCTTTCTTCCTCACTGAGCAGCGATGGTCTGTGGATGTTCCAACTTTTTCTGGGGAGTCAAAGACCATGAGAAGATGCATCCATACAGGCTTCCACTCTTCTTCCCCAAGAGAGGTGAAAGTGAGGTGCCCTCCGTTTCCTTCCGTGCTCTCTCCAGCCTCTGCTCGTCATAGGCAGCAAGCCACTTGCAACCACGTACGTGGACAGATGTGAAGGAGGGAGCCTAGGCTAGTCTTCACTGCCATCCTGGCCAATCATTACACACTAGGCCACTCTCCTCGTTCTGCCCAAATCCAACCAGAGCGCTGGGTAATCAAAGCAGACATTGGGATTGTACGCAGCGGAGAGCCGCGGCTGATGGCTGCTCACTCTCCATCCAGACAAGTGGTTACCTTGAGACAGGATCTGAGAAATGTGCAAACAGTCTGGAGAGTAAGTCACAGAAGAGAGGGGTCTGACTCCCTTATATCGCAGCAGATCCAGAAGGGAATCTGGATGATTCGTCATCAAACCTCACACTGGATAATAAGTTCCTTCCCATCGACTTTGTTTGGTGAGATTCATCTGGTAGTTCTTTAAATAAATACGGCTGTGTTTATTGAGAGTGTAGCATATATTACACAGTGCAGCATATATTACATATTTCATATATATCCACCACAAATCAGGATGAGCTTGGGGGTTTGTTCTTCTTTTATGGATGCCAGGGGCAGAGGCTCAATGGGGTAATATGGCCATGCAACTAGGAGCTACTAAAGCTGGGATTAGAACTCGAGTCTACTCTGAAAGCAGTGCCAGCAACAATAAACTTCCAACGACAGGCTGAACATCTTCCTACAGGTCTCCAGGCATAATTCCAAAAGCCTGTGACTACATTACCTTACATAGTACTGCAAAGGTCCTTACATAGTGAAAGGACCTTTGCAGATGAAATTATGTCAAGGATTTTAAGAAGGAAGTTTTTTCGGGATTATTCAGGCAGGCTCTATGTAATCCTAAGAGGCCAAACTCAAGAGATGGGAAGCCACAGGCAGAACCAAAGATGGAAGATGCTAGACTTCTGCCTGGAGGATGCGGGAAGGACCATAGGACAAGGGATGCAGGCAGCATCTAGATGTTGAAAAAGCAAGGGTGCAAGTCAGGGTTTTCCAGAGGAACGGAGCTGATCGGATGACTATGCACTACGAAGGGGACTTAGTGGATTGGTTTACAGGACGCAAGCTGGGCAGTCCAACAACAGCTCTCTGCAGGCTTGAGTATCAAGGAACCTGGTAGCTGCTCAGCCCATGAGGATGGACACCTTAACAGTCCCAGTCTGGCACTGAAGACCTGGAGGATGATTTCTGGAGAGCCACTGGGCCTCGATCCACATCACAGGGCTGAGGAAAGTTGGTTCCAAGGTTCGTGAAGGGAAGCCCAAACCGGGTAGATATGTGTGTGAGTGAGCAGTACTAAAACGGGCTGTGTTCTCTTGAAGTTGCTTCTTCACTGTTTTCTGAAGGTGGGGCCTCACTCTAGCCCAGACTGACCTGGAACTCTGTAGTCCCAGGCTGGCCTCAAACTCACCGTGATCTTCCTGCCTCTGCCTCCTGAGTGCTGGGATTAAAAGTGTGCCCCACCACGCCCGGCTGTCAGAGCTTCTTGGTATATAACCCACTGCAGAAGGGCTACTCACTCTGGAGGAAGACTATCTTTCTCATTTTATCCTTTCTGGAAACACGTTCACACAGCGGCTAAACTGGTGTGTCCCTTAGGTCTTTCTTTTTATTTTTAATACTTGTGCATCTGGCTTATGTGGGTTCTGGGGAATCGAACCTGGGTCCTTAGGCTTTGTAGGCAAGTGCCTTAACTGCTAAGCCATCCCTCTAGCCCTCTTAGGTCATTCTTAATGTAATCAAGCTGACAGCAAAACTTAACTGTCACAAGAAAATAGATTCTTCTCTGGGACTTGTGGAGGGAACACGGACCTGATGACTCATTATAAACTTCTGCCTCCAGACCTGCAAAGTCACTGATTTGTGTTGTAAATTAGCACAGTTGTGGCATTTCTTGTAGCAGCAAGAGGCAACTCCCATGCATTCCCTCAAAATACTTTTATTCAAAAAAATATTTTATTTTTATTTATTTATTTGAGAGAAAGAAAGAGGCAGAGAGAGGGAGATAGAGAGAATGGGTGCACCAGGGCATCCAACCACTGCAAATGAACTCCAGATGTGTGCCTTACCTTGTGCATCTGGCTTACGTGGGTCCTGGGGAATTGAACCTGGGTCATTTGGCTTTGTGGACAAGTGCCTTAACCGCTAAGCCATCTCTCCAGCCCTCCCTCAAAATACTCTTCATGGTGGTGACCTCACTCTCCCACTTAGCATGCCCTTCCACAAGAAAAGCTTTCACCAAGATCTACCTCTTTAAAAAAAAAAAATATATATATATATATATGGATGTATTATTTGAGAGAGATAGAGAGAGGCAGACAGAAATAACATCCAAGAATGTCCCTTGGTTTCCACCTGCACACACACACACATGTACATGTGTATCCGCACATAGTTTTAAATCTTAGACATGTAACAACTTGAGAACATTAAAGAGACCCTCATTATTTCTCTCCCAATTTTTTTTTTTTTTTTGAGGTAGGGTCTTGCTCTAGCCCAGCCTGACCTGGAAATCAATCTGTAGTCTCATTCTGGCCAGAAACTCATGGCGATCCTCCTACCTCTGCCTCCCGAGTGCTGGGACCAAATGCCTGCGCCACCATGCCCGGCGGCTCTCCCAATTTTTCTGTGTGTCTGTGGGTGTGGTATGCATGTGTGTGTTTGCACATGAAGGCCAGAGCTTGACATCATGTGTCTTCCCTGGTTGTTCTCCATGGTATTGATCAAGACAGGATTTCTCACTTGAACCCAGAACTCGCTGATTTGGCTAGTCAATCTAACCAGGTCGTTTTGGGGGATCCCCTCTGTTTGCCTCCCAAGTGGTGAGATTTCAGGTGGACCTCCAAGCCTGCCCAGCGCTCACATGGATGCTGAGAAACCAAACTCAGGTCCTCAGGCTTGCATGAAAGTACTTTCCCAACTGACTCATCTCTCGGGGTCTTCCTCTCCCAGATTTTACAGTCACTCCCCCCCACCCCGCCTCCATGTCACATGACTTCAGGATGCTTCCTTCCCGTTACCCTTTATGGAACTCCGATTTACTCACTTCCCTGTGCAGTGTGTACCCAGCTGTGGGCACGGTGCCCCAGCCACTCCTTGTCTATCAGCGAGCCTGCCTCCTCTGACCCCTGACCACCCTTTCTTGCTGGATCCCAATCTAAGTGGCCTCCAGGATCTTCTGGACTTGGCTTAGTTTGGTCCATTTATCTTATTTTGTCCATTTTTACCTTTACAAAGAGAGCGCCTGTAGTGAACAAATCCACCCGAGTCTTAATTCTTTTTAGTAGGGAAAGGTGCAGGCTTTCGAGCACCAGTCTAAACCGGCCATGCCTGCTTGCCCAGCAGAATTCAAGCAATTCGTTTCCATAGGTTGAAATGTCGATGACATGTAACATTTTAGGATCATAGACTCTACTGAGAATCTGATGAAAGATGTGGCTCCTCTTCCAGGATCTCTACAATCACTTTTTTCCCCCTTTTTCTTTATTATTATTATTTTTTAAATTTTTCGAGGTAAGGTCTCGCTGTAGCCCAGGGTGACCTGAAATTCACTGTGTAGTCTCTGGGTGGCCTCGAACTCAGTGATTCTCAGCCTCCCGAGTGCTGGGATTAAAGGCGTGCGCCACCACGCCTGGCTACAATCACATTTTTTTTTTGGTGTGTGTATCATTCTGTAGCATTTCAGCTGTCCTGAGCGAGTCCACTGGCTTCTCTGATGGATGGCAAGCTAGTTCTACATCCACAGAGTTGGTGACTATTGTCTTTTTCCTCTTACACTACCGAGGTCTTAAAGCAAGGTCTCCTGGTATTGGGGTGAGTGAACATCCACTGAGGATCAGGGCCCCTAAGCAGCTAAGTTCTCAGGTTAAACAAAGAGCAGCTTCCAGCAGCCTCCTTATGCAATGAGAACTTGGCCTCCTGGGCTTTGCTCTACCGATGAACTCCACTCTCGAGATTTCTGGCCCCTTCCATGATAGCCACCTGGCTGCCCAGTGCTTGTCTCTATCACACAGACAGAGGCTGAGGCTCCGATGCCTCTCCCAACCCCGTGCTGTCCAAAAACCACTGTCCAGCTGTGAAAACATTGCTGCCTGGAGCTTTGGTTTCACTGGCACTTGTCCAGGCCACTCTTGAAGAGGTTTGAGACACACAGCCTTTGACCGCTGTCCCTGCCTTGCAACCTGCCGCCCTCTCTGAGAATGAGAGGTTCCAAGTCTGAAAAATAACAACACGCCTTTGGTCATAGGGAGCGGATTTGCAGAGGGGTAAATAAACAAAAATGTACTCTTGGTCAGTAAGAATTCTTTTGGGAAAAGAAACAATAAAAATCTAAGACAGCGAGGCATCTTAACCTCAGAGAAACGGGATCAATTTCAAAGGTGAAGAACTGGGCTTCGCTGACTGCATTCTGTGCTTAACCAGCACAATTATCCTTGGGACAAAGCCCTTTCTTTCTCTAGTTTAACTCGCTCCAAAGGGCACCATGCAGATCATCTGAGCATGGACATCCACAGAAAACATGAATAAAGTTTCTTTTTGGAAAAAAAAAGAGAGGACTTCCCATCTCAAATAGCAGTCTATTTATTTCTTTACTGGGCAAAGAATGTTTTTTAGAAAGACTATAGCCTGCCAGTTCAAGGCAAAAGTGTGTGATAGCACCAACCGTATATAAGCCCCCAACCCCGAAAATGGGAAAGATCGAGAGCTTAGATTCTTTTTTCCTTCTTTTTTTTCCTTTCTAGCTTAGATTCTTCTCATTGCTTCTTCATAGAAAAAAAAAACAAAAAACATTAGATTATATGAAAATAGCATAATGAAACCTAATTTCATGTAAACTAATAAAAATTTAGTTAAAAAAGCTTAAATCTATTTTAAGAAGGAATCTTACACAACTATTGAAAAATCAGGGGCTATCTGATATGAAGAAAATGTGACCACAAAATAAATAGAAACAAAATACTAAATCTCAGCCAGGCACCACTGCCTTGTCCTTTGGATAATAAACATGTGGTGGGGAGGTTCCATCCCTCAAGTGACACTTCCCTTCTAGCTGACCAGAATTTACTGCATGATTAATGATTTTGCCATTTAAAGATGCAGCCACCTTCCACCCACATCATCATACATGCCAGCAGTACATACATTCACGCATAAATCTTGTTATCTGAGCCACACGTTTGTTCCAGGAATGTCACAATTTGCTGCAAATGTTTTTAAAATTTTTTTGTTAATTTTTATGTATTTATTTGAGAGCGACAAACAGAGACAGAAAGAGGCAGAGAGAGAGAGAGAGAGAGAGAGAGAGAGAGAGAGAGAGAGAGAATGGGCACGCCAGGGCCTCCAACCACTGCAAACGAACTCCAGACGCGTGCGCCCCCTTGTGCATCTGGCTAACGTGGGTCCTGGGGAATCGAGCCTCAAACTGGGGTCCTTAGGCTTCACAGGCAAGCGCTTAACCACTAAGCCATCTCTCCAGCCCTGCAAATATGTTTTTTCAGAGTCCTCTTAAGACATAGCCTAACAAATTATGAATCAGGATTTCTAGTGATAAGATACACACACATATAGGTAGGTAAGTAAGTAGGTAGGTGGGTAGATAGATAGATAGATAGATAGATAGACAGACAGACATAGTACTTTCAGCTTGGGAAGCTTCTAGAGGTGGGGGCAACAATTACATAAATCCTAGGCCACTGCAGTGTCTGCCTTACAATCTGTTCATTTCCTTGCAGTGGATCACTTCACACACACCCAGAAGGAAAGAGAGAGAAAGAGAGAGAGAGAGAGAGAGAGGAGGGGCCCCGAGTGTGCAGCACACAGTTTTTATATTCTCTTTCACTGCCTGCACTTTCCTCCTTTACGTCTCATTAATCAGCTTCTTCCAAAGCACTCTATCACCATGGAGATTCGCGGTCAGCCATGAGGAAGGTATGGTGTGGGTGTCACTCAGAGGTGGGAGCAAAGCCACGGACCCTGGCACTAACACCTGCGGTTGAGTATTTACTGCGCTCCACGACCTGCGTGAAAACGTTTCCCATAACTTTTCTTATTTGGCTTATTGCCTTTGCGGTAAGTTATGAGTCCTGTATTCCACATACATATAGATCCAGAATTTAAAGACGGCCACACAGCCAGGATGTTCACGTAGAAGCTCAGCTCATGCACGTGCTCTGTGTACAGTCTGTAGTGACACGTGGCTAGATAATGCAGGAGCTCCCTTGTCACAGAGGCGGCGCCTCCACCACGCTGCGTGCTCAGAAGCTGAGGCAGGACGGCACGGTCTCAGTTATGCCATGCGTGCCACACTCACTTTGAATTTAGACCTAGACAAGGTACATGTGCTTAAGTATCAAGATGAAACCCCACTCTTTTCTTTGTCTTTTTAAAAAGACTTTTAAAATTTTATTTATTTGAGGGTACATGTGTGTGTGTGTGTGTGTGTGTGTGTGTGTGTGTGTGCATGGGAGAGAGAGAGAGAATGGGAGCTCCAGGGCCTTCAGGCACTGTTAACAAACTCCAGATACATGTGTCACCTTGGCTTACATGGGTTCTGGGGAATCGAGCTTGGGTTTTCTGGCTTCGCAGGCAAATGCCTTAACCGCTAAGCTGTCTCTCCAGCCCATAACCCATTGTTTTCTACAGCTAATGTGCATGAATAAAAATTGAAAAAAAAATCAAAAAAACAAAAAAGAATCACTGATCATGGTGCCCATCAAAGCCAGCTAGGGATGTTGTGGCAGAGTTAGCAGATAATTCTATGTTCTATAATTGCGATGGAGACTCCAACAGACATCATTATTCCTGATCACCTGTTCAACAATGGACTGTGTTAAGTGAACTGTTACTTAAAATTAGTTTATTCTCTCAAATTCACACGGAGAATTTTCAGATCAGCCCATTGTTTTTGAACAGGATAGAGGTGGAGAAAAGGATTCACTGAAATTAAGGGTCCTATATATCCTATCCAGAAACAATTCCTGGGCTGGAGAGATGGCATAGCGGTTAAGACACTTTCCTGGGAAGCCTAAGGACCCAGGTTCGATTCCCCAGGACCCATGTAAGCCAGATGCACAAGGTGGCGCATGTGCCTTAAGTTCATTCACAGAGGCTGGAGGCCTCAGTGCACCCCATTCTCTCTCTCACCAAAAAATAAATAATACAATTACTAAGAAGACACTGAAATCTCCGTTGCGCCAGAAACTTCAGGTTCCACTCTTACTTACTCGTTCTATGTATAGCTGGGTCATCTCTGCTTTGCTGTATTTTCATATTCAGTAATTATTCACATTGATGGCAGCTAAAGATGGTGACCAAGGGGCAATATGGATGTGAGTGAGGAAATACCTGAAGTGCTAAGGAGGAGGCGTGGAGGGGCCTGGCGGAGGAGAGTGCACGCCCTTCACCCCGGCTCATCTCAGGGACTGCAGGAATGCACAACTAATTTTACTGACACTGAATCTATTGCTCTTTTTTGTTTGTTTGTTTCTGTTTTTTTTTTTTTTTTTTTTCGAGGTAGGGTCTCACTGCGGCTCAGGCTGACCTGGAATTCTCTATGTAGTCTCAGGGTGGCCTCGAACTCTCGGCGATCGTCCTACCTCTGCCTCCCGAGTGCCGGGATTAAAGGCATGCACGACTATGCCCGGCTTGAATCTGTAGCTCTTTAAAATAAAATCAGCAAGGCGCCAATAAATAAAATGCTCATTTAAACACAGGAAGAGTGCCTGTCACTGTTTTATATTTATTATTAGGTATAAGCCTCTTTAAGTAGCTGAAATCAAACACAAGGAAACAACACATCATGTGATCAAACCTGTTGACATTTTGTTCACAGTTAAAATGAGGTATTCTGGTTTTACGATGTTCTAGGCTGAATGAAGCAGTTTAACCAAAGTTACAAGAAAGAAAGAAAGATATATTTGAACAATCATTCCTTAGATTGAAAAATAAAAACCAAGTGAAATGTAAATGAATAAGATAACTCAGCCACAAAATATAGTTCAGAGTATCAAGAAGTATATATGCACAACTTTTACCCCAACTTTAAAACTGGTACACTTTTTAAAAAATTATTTCTTAACCTTAGCAAACTGCATGCACCGGACTGTAAAACAGATAAGAGAGGACAAAATATGACACCAAACAGAGCACGAATTGATCAAGACTTATTTTCACTGTGACAACTTCTGCAGTTTAAAAAAGTACTGACTGGGTAAACTAAGCATGGCCGCTCACAGAGACACGATATAAAGAATGCATACGCAGTCTGTGTTTAAACCTTATTAAGATCGGAGGATTCATTAGTAAGTGTTAACAGCAGCAAGGTAACATGACTTGTAGGACATGTTCTAAGACTTATCATCATCATAGTAATACTGTAGATTAATCACTGATTATTGGTGTTATAAGTTAATAACGGGGGACATTGCAAGTGTGCAGAGCTATCAAAGGCCTATCTGACTGTCCAAAGTGCTGTGCTTCTTAGTGGGCATGAAGCTGTGGGCACGCCTGTGCCAGCTGAGCCAAGTGTTGGGGGGCTGCAGAGACGGCTCAGCCGTTAAAGGCGCTTGCTTGAACTGAGTGCTGGTCCCACTACCTGGGCGCCAATCAAGCACTATTCTAGTGACCCCGAGTCGGGGTGGGAGACAGGGGAATGCATCTGAGAAGGGAAGGTACAACCCCCGCCGTGTCGGAGCGTGCCGGGGCACCACGGAATGCCCACCCCTTCTGCTAGCGTCCTGTCACGAACAGGCATCAGCAGCTGCCGGGTGGAGGGAAAGTCTGTGCGGTGGCAGGGAAGGAACGACACCAGACTCCTGGCACTGCTGCCTCAGCACACCGTGGCCTGCTCGCCCAGAAGCGTCCTAACCATTCTGCTCCAAAATGGAAAGTCCTACGACTAAACTTGCTACAGCAAATGCTATAATGCCGGATCTAACGCAGAGTGGCATGGTCTTAGAATGTTCCGGCAGGGTTTAAGACAGCATTTTGGTAGTGTATGCGTCTGAGTTAGGCTACTTTAGAAATCCCGTGCCATAGTGTCACTGCTCCTAGCAGGAAGCTGGGGAACCTGAAGGAAGGGGACACTAGATCTCTTGGGGCAGTAAAGAGCTGCTCAGAATAATCTGGAACAAAGGGGGGGGGATCGGTGTTTCAGCTATACCACTTGTTATCCAGTCAGTTCACTCTTACGTGTCCCAAGGCGACACTCTTGGATGATAAAATATGGCAGGAACTGCCAGGACCAAGCTGAGGCCGAGGGAACAGGTGCACTGAAATATTAATGGAATCTGAGGGTGTCCGTGTTTTCCGATGCCACTAATAAGCTTCCTGGCTGTTTGATGCCCTCAATGACTATTTGGTTCTTGTTGGTAAAACAAGGCTACGTAGATGGTACTCAGAAAGCCTGCCAACTCAGGAGTACATAAATACTCTGACAAGACTTCCTTGAGCCGCACACATACAGATCACGTGTAATGCTGGGTCACGTCCTGTCAGCCCAACACCACACTCCGGGGCCGTGAGACCAAGAGGCGTTCTCCACACGCACAGACGCATCCTTATACCCCGAGTGTAAGGCATTTCATCTAAGCACTAGGGACCCCATACTTCGTGAGCTAGTCAACTGGGGTTTGGGGGACACTCACCACTGAAGTGGCAGATAGCATCTTGAGCACAGATGAAAGAAGCGAGGGATATTTAGTGCAGGATGCCTTACTCAGCTAAGGAAGGGGAGACTCATGGGTGTGGCCCATTCATTAGTCAGCCCTGTCTCCCAGAACCTAACTGTCAAGTACGTTTCAAAAGTTCAACTGCAGCATGAACTCCTTCTGTAATGGCCTCACTCCGTAGCCCTTTTGTTTCTCAGGATTGAAAAAAAAAAAGTTTCATTTCAGTCAGTCTGACTGACTTCTGTGCATCCCCTGTAGCTTGAGTTAAACTTCCGGCTGAGATGTAAAATCATGTCTCTCTGGGGGCACTTTCTACTGGCAAGATTCAACACAACACAGGTGGAAATCCTGACACACCCAGAAAACCGCATTTCAGAACATTTTGCTACATTGGTTTGGTGGACAGAAACATAATTGTTTGCTGTAAATACATGGTTACAGAAGATCTTGGATTCTAAAGATCTATCATCACCTCTGCTAAGACTGTGTGCTTTTCTTTATGTTTATATAAAACCCTGGGTTCGAATTGTGGATGAACTGTTCTAAAATATTCTTGGGCCTGGACTCAGTCGTATAGAAAATGACTAAATAATGACTAATGTAGTAAATACATTTCTTCCCATGACCCTCCTAGATCTGCTGTGATATAAAATTGAATCCGCAACAATATATTCCATTCTATATTCCATCATGAAACCTCCCTCCTCCCCGTCCAGTCCTGAGAATATTGTCTCTGTCCACGACACACGTGGCACTGCTGATAAGCTCCCGAGCTTTGGCCTAACAGAAAGCTTGGTGGCCCCTAAGCCACAAAGTATTGGAACTATGACCGTGTTGAACGGGTCTAGAAAGCTCGTAAGAACTCAGTTATGTTTCAGACTTAATGTGGCTCCAAGTTCTATGAAACCAAGTCGTCACTGATTTAATCAAGTAGCTTTTTAGCTGCCCTTGAAGTTAATTCTGAGCAATTATGAGAGCTTAGCTTTTGATCTGAGAGGTTTCCACAAACTTGCGAGAGCAAGTGGCATGGTGGGGCACTGTTCTTACTGTTGGGAGGCTGCAGAGTAAGTCAGTGGCCTAAAGTTCATTTCCTTTCTGTCTCATTGGCCTGAGTCGTCCTGCCTGACCTCACAGTCAGGGAGCATCCTTTAGGACAGAGGAAACCTTTTTCCTGGGGGGGGGGGACAGATTTGAGTGTCTCCTGGGAAAAATGCTCCCCTCTCTTCCCAGATTTTCAGCGTGCAAGCAAAGCTTGTAAGGAAAGCCTCAGGCCAGAGCCAATGCCTGCATTCCCCCACGGAGTGGGGCTCACAGCAGCCTTGGGCGTGTTGTGCGCTCGCTTCTGGGTCATGATTGACGAAAGATGCTTAGCATACAAACTCAAGGCGTGCTTAAGATTTGTCATCCAAGTAGAGGGTGACCATGGATTTAAAAACAACGGGAGAAAAATCAAGTAAACAGTTCACGGAACAGTCGGCAGCCATCAGGTGTCACTAGCATCTGGGGCAGACACCTGTCTACCTGGCCTCGTAGCACCAAGCACCTGGTCAAAGGTGAGGCTCGAATAAAACAGAGCAGAGTGATTCTCCTCTTGCCTCCTTATCTCTCTGCCAAGCAACGCAGGGTTAACAGAGAGGAAATTACTGTATCTAAAAGTGGACCAATAAGAATAAAAATAAAACTCTGAGGACAGGCCAGGTGTTTCAGAGCTTGTCATTAGGGATGAATATCAGAATCAAAGGAAAATGAGTAAGATGAGGGTACTGTCTCCTAGCCAATGAGAAGACCCTGTATAGAGAAGGCTGTACTGAGTTTGACAGTATTATTCCAGAAGCCTTTTTGGGGAGGGTTTCAAGTTCAAGAACAGAGACAGTTAAAGCAGATGTTCCCAGAATTTGTGCTGTGACTTCCTTGGGCTATGGAAATGAAAAACCAGGGTTTCGCTTACAGGAAGTAGGGACTGGAAGGCCAGTCTCTGGGGGCATGTGTGTACTTCCGGCAGCCCACCCTAAGACAGCTCCCCTCCACCCCCACCGCAGGCAACATGCAAACCCTGGCTGTGAAATCAAAGGGAAGTCCTGGAGAAGTCTCCAGCAATCTCTCAATGCACACCGGCACCCAGGATCGCATGGTTGGATTCCTGGTTAAGGAGTTGGAAGCTGACATATCATTAAGGATTCTCATAGAGGGTCGAGGGGTACCGAAGTGTACACAGCCTGGGGTTCCCATTTTCTTTCTGGTCCCTTTCATTGCAAAAACCGTGCAGGAGTGTCTAGGTTAAGAACGGAGAGTTCTTCGAGACCCTTTTCCTCTCTCATCCCCGTGCATGACTTGGTAATGGCTCTTGGATCAGAGCCGCACCCACACGTATACGCTGTCCTCGGCAGGACTGGGGCGGGGCAGGACATCTACAGCAGAGAGCAACGTCATTCACAGCCCTGAGATGCACCATTCTGTTCGTGGAAGACCACAGCACTGTCTGTCCCGGGTGGGAAAAGTCCAGTAAGTTTCCATGTGAGTCTGAAGCACTGTAGATACTTACTCTATGAATAAATAAATGAATAAATACATAAATACATAAATAGAGCAAAAACACAAGAGGGCTCTTATCAATAAAAAGCACCTCTCATCAATTTAAAAAAAAAACAAATCTCCTCTTGAGTTTCAAAGCCCTCATGCAGTAGGAACTGGAGGGGAGAACCATCCGCAAACAGAATGACCAAAACCAGCAGATATGTTCCAGCATTGCTTATTTCTTGCTTGATGACATACAAGTCATCCTGAATTGTCGCCGAGGTAGTCTTGTGTCCAAAGAGTGACAGATTGGCTCCAAACTCACTCGCAGCTTCTTCCTTTCATGTCATGGCACAGTGCCAAGCACCCTGTGTCAGCCTCCACGGTGCCAGAGGCCAGCCGCCTTCTACTTAGCATCGTGTCTCGCAGCAGACTGGGTCCCAGGCAGACAGCAATGAAATGCAATTCCGGTCTCCGTCTTGAAGCCCTCTCTCCCCGAAGCAGACCTTGCTAAAATGATTCAAGTGCTTGCCTGGCGGTCATTGTAGGGAAAGGGACAGAATTAAAGCAAAGAAATTGGCAGGCAACAAGCATGCACGCCTAGCTCTTGTTGGACCCTGCACGGAAAGGATTTGCCATGGTGTTCCTCTCATCTTTCAGAGGAGGCCAAAAGAAAGAGGAAGGAATCAATGCTTTCAAACCGAGAAACCATTATCAAGAACATCAAGAATGTCAAGGGCAGTGAGTGAGTCAGGGCTTATCTGAAGGATGAAGATGGCCAATTACCAACGCAAGCCATGCAGGGTTGGACAGCGTGTGTTTGAACCCTCGTGGTAAAGCATACATGTCACCCTCTCGGGGAAGAAGTGCCGCTACCTGATCATTCCAGGAACCTGGTACTTGGTTCCCTTCCCTTTCAGAGCTCCCCACTGATGTGAGGGACACCCCCAGAGTGCAGTCCACCGCAGACTGCACGGGCCATTCTTAATACCAGGAATGCGTCTCCAGGTCAGCCTTCTCACTGGCTCAGACACAAGGCCTCCGAAGACAAAAACAAATCTGGTCCATTAGGACGTCGCCTACCCCAAATGGAACTGGGGAACCCAACTTCCATCCTCTACTCACCATCATAAGCCACCGGGGAGACCATGGCCTCAGTCATAACACAAGGCATGCTTCCTTCCCTTGGACCTAAGGTTTTAAAAGTCACATTTGGAAAAAAATGCAACGAGAAGCCCTGGAATATTCTCCAAATGGAAGGCCCCTCCTCCTCTTACTTCACTGTGATTGCCTAGGGGCCGTTCTAATGGGAAACCATCCAGAACTCTACCCTGGGTCAGCAACCTCCACACCAGGTTAAACTGAACAGAAAATCAGCATTTAGTCAAAGCCCTGTCCTCCAGCAAAAGGTCATTCAGCTCAATCACGGTTGTGGCAAAGTCCACCAGGTCCACGAAGTCAGAAGTGATGATGTTGACGCCCATGGTGCCAGGCTTCTGCGTCTTCACCCAGTCCAGGATGGCAGGAAGGTTTCTGCACGGGGGAGAGCACCGGGTGCAAAGAGAACAGACAGGAGTTAGAGGCCTCCTCCAGAAACGGAAACATTTCCATTCACATATTTAAAAAAAAAATGTTTGGGCGGGAGAGATGGCTTAGCCATTAAGGAACTTGCCTGTGAAGCCTAAGGACCCAGGTTCGATTCTCCAGATCCCACGTAAGCCAGAAGCACAAGGTGGCACATGTGTCTGAAGTTTGTTTGCAATGGCTAGAGGCCCTGGCATGCCCATTCTCTCCCTTCTGCTCTCCCCCCCCCCTTTTTTTTTTGAGGTAGGGTCTCGCTCTGGTCCAAGCTGACCTGGGATTCACTATGTAGTCTCAGGGTAGCCTCGAACTCACGGTGATCCTCTTACTTCTGCCTCCTGAGTACTGGGATTAAAGGTGTGCACTGCCATGCCTGGCTACCCTCCCTCTCTCTCTCTCTCTCTCCCCCCCTAATCTCTAATAAATAAATAAATATAATAAAATTTTTTTTAATGTCAGTAAAACCTACACCACCGGGGCTTTGTCCATTGAAAATGCATCACTGCGTCAAGGAGCCAGCGGTCTAATGCCTGTGGAGAGTTAAAACGGTCCCGGGCTTCTTTGTGGCAAGAGATTACTAACCCCAAGCACCCAAGAGGTGACCATGTTAACAGGACTTTGACACACTGGGACCAACAGTCTCATTATTGGTGGGATCTTAGGTTTCATCATGAAAATTTTCAAACATACGACAAAATGGGGAGACTTTCACAGTAAACGTACCCACCATTTAAACCTTTCCACTCACCTTTTATATCCTGCTTGCCACATATCTGTTGATCTACCACTGTCTTCCCATCAATTCACCTTCCGGTTGCAAACATCTACATACATCCCCTAAGCTCATCAGCATGCACACAGTTAACTAAGGAGTTCAGTTATTTGTTTCTGATTTGCTATACTTTGAAATGAAGGTTACAGTCAATAAAACACACACCATCCTGAGATTATTTTTTTTTCTATCACAGATTAGAGTTCCCTGTTCTAGAACTCGATGCAATATATATTATTTTGTGTGAGATCTCTATGTATGTCCAGTATAACAGTATTTTTCTTTTTCTTCTTCTTTTTTATATTGAGACAGCTCTGACTCTGTAGCTCGTCTAGAAATCATAGACTCCATTCTCTTAAGTGCTGGAATTACAGGTGTGAGCCATGACACGTGGCCAGCATGCTTTTGAAATTCACCCATGCTGTTTTGTGAATATGTAGTTTTTCATTTTTCATTACTACACAACATTTCTTTGTATGAATAGAATATAGCTCACTGGGCTGGAGAGATGGCTTAGCGGTTAAGGCACTTGCCTGCAAAGCCAAAGGACCCAGGTTAGGTTCCCCAGAATTCAGATAAGCCAGATGCCCAAGGTGGTGAGTGCGTCTGAAGTTCATTTACAGTGGCTGGAGGCCCTGGCGTGCTCATTCTCTCTTTCTCAAATAGTAAGTAAATAAATAAAATATTTTAAAAAAGAAAAAAACTATAGCTCATCCATAAAGGTTCCAATTTTGGATTATTATAAAGAAAACTATTACGGCCATTCTTCTGAATCTTTTCAATGAATATTTGTTTACTAGTCTCTTGGCTAAAGACCATGGAATAAAATTCTTGTATGATAAGGTCAATTTATATTTAGCTTGAGAAAATACTGCCAGACTTTTTCCCAAAGGGCTCACTCGACTGTAAACTCCCACCAGCACAGCCCGCGGCTCTGGCTGTGTCATGTGATCCCAAAGACTTGGTTCTATCGCTGGTGGTGCTAAGTTTAGGTATTGTCATGAGGGCATGGTGGCTCACTCCTGAAATCTTAGCACTTGGGAGGCTGAGGCAGGAGGACTGCTATTTGATCAAGGTCAGTCTGGACTACATATAAAAGCAAACAAAACAACAAAAATCAACTAACCCAAAAAACTCCATAATCCCTCAGTTCTTCCCACCTAAAAATGTTCAGTCATTCTTGGAGGTGTGAAATGCTACCTCACACATTTGGTGATGACTGTCGCATTCAACAGTTCCTTATGTACTGATTGGACACTTTTTTAAATTTATTTTTTATTGACAACTTCCATAACTCTAGACAATAAACCATGGTAATTCCCCGGCACCCCCCACTTTCCCTTTCACAACTCCACTCTCTATTGTATCGCCCCCTCCCCCCCCGATCAGTCTCTCTTTTATTTTGATGTCATGATCTTTTCCTCCTCTTATGATGGTCTTGTGTAGATAGTGTCAGGCACTATGAGGTCATGGATATCCAGGCCATTTTGTGTCTGGAGGAGTATGTTGTAAGGAGTCCTACCCTTCCTTTGGCTCTTACATTCTTTCCGCCACCTCTTCCGCAATGGGCCCTGAGCCTTGGAAGGTGTGATCGAGATGTTCCAGTGCTGAGCACTCCTCTGTCACTTCTCAGCACCATGTTGCCTTCTGAGTCATCTGACTGGACATTTTTATGTCATCTTCTTTGCAGAATGTTCATTGCTTTCATATTTTTTCCATTTTTTTAAACAATAGAACTGTATTCCGTTGTGGTCTGGAGCTCAGAAGTCTTAGGTGCAGTGTTGACAGGATGTGTTGCCTGCGAAAGAAACCGAGGGTCCCTCCTTCCCCTGGCCTAGCGACGGCTGCGTCACTCCAGTCTCTGTCCCTGTCATCACGTGGTGTGGCCTCACCTGTGACTTCTTATAAAGTCACACTGGATCAGGAGCCACTGTCCTTCCATGTGACCTCATTATAACGAATGGATGACACCCACAGTAACCTTATTTCCAGTGAAGTCACAGTCTGAGGGACTGGAATCAGGACTTCCACATGATTTGGCAGGATGACCATACAGTTTAGCTGTGACACTCATTTATGAGCCCTTATGAGTATCCCCTCAACTTCTCTTCCTGCCTTCTACTCACTCCTGGACAACAGCTTGAATAAAGTTATTTGCAAGCAGAGAGAGAAAGAGAGAGAATGACAGAGAAGGAGAGAACAAGGGAGAGAAAGACAGGGGGGGAGAGGAAAAAAGGGGTATACTAGGGCCTCTTGCCACTGCAAATGAAGTCTACACACATGTGCC
Organism: Dipus sagitta; assembly: GCA_036346955.1. Taxonomy (NCBI): domain Eukaryota; kingdom Metazoa; phylum Chordata; class Mammalia; order Rodentia; family Dipodidae; genus Dipus; species Dipus sagitta. Next base: position 177,771,170 of record CM070774.1, on the reverse strand, counting down.
ACTTTATGCATCTGGCTTTACATAGGCACTGGGGAATTGAATCTGAACTATCAGGCTCTACATGCAAGGGCCTTGTGGTGGTTTGATTCAGGTGTCCGCCATGAACTCAGGTGTTCTGAATGTCAGGTTCCCAGCTGATGGAGATTTGGGAATTAACGCCTCCTGGAGGCAGTGCATTGTTGGGGACGGGCTTGTGGGTGTTATATCCGCTTTCCCCAAGCCAGTGTTTGGCATTCTCTCCTGTTGCTATTGTCCACCTGATGTTGGCCAGGGGTGATGTCCACCCTCTGCCCATGCCATCGTTTTCCCCTGCCATTGTGGAGCTTCCCCTCGAGCTAATATCTGAGGGGCTCCCTTAGTGACAGGTACCACGAATTCACAGTGGGCCATGAGAAGGACCCAGGTGGTAGGGAGCCTGGTGGCACATGAAAGACTTTTCAAAAAAAAAAAAATAATAATAAATCCCTGGTCAGTGTTTAATGTGTGGAACACCGGCGCCCTCTGCTGGCCATGCCAGGGAGGAGAGGCCCGCCTTGGCTGTAGCCAAGCTTGGAACAGTGCCTGGAAGACAGAGCAGAGGCATGTGGGACAGGTGAGCACCTGTGGTCTCCCTCGGGGGACAAAGAACTCTGTGTCAGCGAAGGCTTGTCTGTGCTATGCTCTGCCGGGGGCAAAAGCATCAAATGGCCAGGGTTGCGTAAAGGGACCGAGGAGTGACTTTATTGCCTTAACTTTCTTGGCATTTACCAGGAAGAGATGTTTTAAACGTCTGTTCCCACAGGCTGCTCACAAGTTCCCTTGGGAGCCGGGCGTGGTGGCGCACGCCTTTTATCCCAGCACTGGGGAGGCAGAGGTGGGAGCATGGCTGTGAGTTCAAAGCCACGCTGAGACTCCATAGTGAATTCCAGGTCAGCCTGGGCTAGAGCGGGGCCCTACCTCGAAAAACCAAAATAAATAAATAAATAAGTAAATAAATAAATAAATAAATAAATGCCCTTGGGGCTGGAGAGATGGTTCAGCTGCTGAGTATACTTCCCGAGCAGGCATGAGGACCTGGGGGGGGGGGGCAAGTTCACAACTCCAGACCCATGAAAACAGCTGGACACGTGCCTGTGAAGCCCACAGGGGAGCACTGGCAGAGCCCCTCAAGTTCCAGAATCAGTAGAGACTCGGTCTCAGAACAAGATGGCCTGGAAGAGTCACGGAGCAGAACACCAAGGTTCCGTTCTGGCCAAAGAGACCTCTGCCCTGCACCCCAACTCTGCCCCCCCACACCATACACACACAAGAAAAAAAAAATAAATAAATAAAGTAAAAACCCCCCTTCCCTTTGGCCTTGATGCCCAGCAGACAGCAAGGCTGGGCCACAGTGTGCCCTTGTGTCTTTACAAACAGGAACGGCGCGCCTATTCTGTGCGAGGCACGGTGGTCGGCTGCAACCTCTTCTAGGTCTTCTGCATCCGGATGAAATGACCCATCCAAGGCCACACAGAGTTCGGGGGAGACCCCTGGTTTGCTAGGGCTGACGTGACAGTACACACACTAGTGGTTTAAAGAGATGTTCTGCTCTGTGCCAGGGCACTCAAGGTCAAAGTCAAGGTCTCCCTGGCTTGGAGATGATCAATTGCCTTCCCTGTGTGTGCTCAGGGAGCATTGTGTCCATGTGCTCACACCCCTGTTGGCGCTTGGTGTCTAAATTTCCTGTCCTTTGTTTTTAATATTTACTTATTTATTTAGTTAGGTTTTGGTTTTCCAAGGTGGGGTCTGGCTCCAGCCCAGGCTGAACTGGAATTCACTATGGAATCTCAGGGTGGCCTCCAACTCACGGTGATCCTCCTACCTCTGCCTCCCGAGTGCTGGGATGAAAGGCGTGTGTCACCACGCCCGGCTATTTTTATTTATTTGACAGAGAAAGAGGGAGAGAGAGAGAGAGCGAGAGCGAGAGAGAGAGAGAGAGAGAGAGAGAGACCGAGAGAGAATGGGTGCGCCAGGGCCCTCAGCCACTGCAAACAAACTCCAGACACGTGCACCCCTTGAGCATCTGGCTAATGTGGGTCCTGGGGAATGGAACCTGGGTCCTTTGGCTTTACAGGCAAATGTATTAACCTCTAAGCCAACCCTCCAGCCCAAACTTCCTGTTCTTTTAAAGACACTAGTGAGAGCAGATTAGGACTCACCCTAACAACCCCTTTCAACTTAATTATCATTTCCAGTGGCTCTTTTCCCAGACGCAGTCACACTCAGATTCAGTAGAGTTGGGTCTCGATGCAAGAACTTTGGTAGCAGAATTCAGGGAACTTAACAGAAACCACCCCCAGGCTTTAACCTCTGCCCATGTCTCCTTCTAGAGTCCCAACGTCTGCTTCTCTGCCCTTTATCATAGGCAAACCTCAGGTTTCTTTCAATCTATGACAGAAATTCAGTCAGAATGTGTATACATTAAAAAATATTTTATTTTTACTTATTTATTAGAGAGAGAGGGAGAGAGAGAGAGAGAATGGGCACGCCAGGGCCTCTAGCACTGCAAACGAACTCCAGGTGCATGCACCACCTTGTGCATCAGGCTTATGTAGGATCTGGAGAATTGAACCTGGGTCCTTAGGCTTAGCTGGCAAGCGCCTTAACCACTAAGCCAGCTCTTCAGCCCTGCCTACACTTTTTTTGCAGCTTCTTTGTAAGGTGATGAATAAAACCTCAGGTCTAAAGTTTTTCCTATGAGTTGGGGATTAACTACTCACTGGAAAACCACTTCTGTAGCTGCAGGAAAACCTGCCTGGTCTTCTTTCAGTTTGAGAGGATAACTCACTACTCAGGACCAGCTGGAAAGCACCCCAGGGTGGCTAACCAATTAGAACAGCCCCTCTGGGTGTTAGTACTCTGCAGAAGGACCTACTCATGCTTAGCTCACAAGCACTCACAGTCACGGGTCACGCTGGTATCAGGAACAAATTCTTGACCAGAGCAGTATTTCCTCTTTCAGCTGACAGTATAGCCCCAGGGACGGTGATCACTGCCCTAATAGTCTTGTGACCTGCACAGCTTAAGATGCCAAAGTGTCTTCTAATCTCAAGGACATGTCGCTACCACATGGGCAAGGACTCTGTCATGCTGGGAGCCCTTGGCTTTGGATTTATGTACGCTACCATCACTACCAACTGCAGGAAGAGGCGGGGACTCGTTGGTAGCAAGATTCTAAGTATGAAATGCGAAGTGTGGCGCTATTATGGATTAACAGTGGTAATCAGCTCTCACCAGGCCCAGACACTAATATTACAATTACAGGCCTGTGGAGCAGAAAAGAACAGCGTGCTCATGTGAGTGCAGAAACAAGGCAGAAGCCCAGAATTTGGGCCAGACCCTGGCTCTGACGGGCTCTGTGGGTCTGAGGCACAGTTTCACTGAGTACCGTCTTAAATGGGGGACCAGGGACGGTGTCAGCTTCTAGCATCTGGCTTGGACTTAATCAAATGAAATCATTTTCAAAAAGATACTTTTTATTCAGAATAAAGCATGCAGATATAACTTTTCCTTATGCTAAATTTTTCTTTCTTAGTATAGCTCTCTACAAAGACTTTTATTATGGTGATTTTTATACTATATTATAGAAATATCATGTTAGCCTTTTTTTCTTTCTTTTTTTTGACATAGGGTCTCACTCTAGCCTGGGCTGACCTGAAACTCACTCTGTAGTGCCAGGCTGGTCTCAAACTCACAGCAATCCTCTGACCTCTGCCTTCTGAGTGCTGGGATTAAGGGCGTGCACTGCCACGCCTGGTGTTCGTGTTAGTTTTTGCTGTGAAACTGTGAGTCCCACGAGGCAAAGACTTCGTGATTCACCTTGAATATTTGCACCTACCTTCTTCTAGGCAAGTACTGTGTGTGTCTGTGTGACACATAACTTTTCAATGTTAAGAAATAATGTTAATTTATAAACTTAACAAAAGCATGAGAAAATATGGACACATGAACACACATTATGAAAAAAGAAATTCTATAATCCTTCAGAGATATCACACTGGTTTAAGATTTTCTTTTTCTTTAATCCAGACATTTAGGAGGCAGAGACAGGGAGACTACAGCGAGTTGAGGCCAGCAGCCTGAGTCACAGAGTGAGAGGCTGACATCATCCTCTGGCTCCACATGCACACACATGTACTCCCACATGCGTACACACACGCAAAAAACTACAAGGATTTTTTTTTCTTTTTTTTTTTTTTTTTTTTTTGGTTTTTCAAGGTACGGTCTCATTTTAGCCCAGGCTGACCTGGAATTCACTATGTAGTCTCAGGGTGGCCTTGAACTCACAGTGATCCTCCTACCTCTGCCTCCCAAGATTTTTTTTTTAATCCTTAAATTATACTTTTACTGCAATGTATTTACAATAGAATCAAGATTAAAAAAACCACTCAGAAACCTCATTTGAGGCTCACACCTGTAATTCCAGTACTGGAGAGGCAGTGGCATGAGAATTGTGAGTTTGAGGCCAACATGAATGATATAATGAAACCTCACCTTAAAAAAAAAAGTACCAACAAACCAAACTAATTTACAAAGCCCTATAAGCTGGAGAGATGGTTTAGCAGTTAAGGCGCTTGCCTGCAAAGCCAAGACCCAGGTTCAATTCCCTAGGAACCACGTAAGCCGGTGGTGCATGCATCTGGAGTTCCTTTGCAATGGCCGGAGGCCCCAGGGCATCCATTCTTTCTCTCTGCCTCTCTCAAATAAATAAATAAATAAAAATAATACATATTAGGGGCTGGAGAGGTGGCTTAGCAGTTAAGGTGCTTGCCTGCAAAGCCAAAGGACCCAGGTTCGGTTCTTCAGGATCCATGTAAGCCAGATGTACATGGTGGCGCATGCATCTGGAGTTCCTTTGCAGTGGCTGGAGGCCCTTGTGCACCCATCCTCACACATACTCTCTCTCCCTCTTTCTCTGTCTTAAATAACTAAAAAAAATAATAATACATATTAAAAAGCCCTACAGTGTGAAGCAAGCCCTTACCTGTGAACTAATGTGTTCTTGAGGCCGCCCACCAGGCCTCGGGCGATGGTCTTCACTCTGGGGGTTAGGATGGCCTGGGAGACGTGGAAGGCTCCGCGTGGGGCCCGCTCACTCAGCGTGGTCTCCAGGAAGAGGATCAGTTTGCGCACACTCGTGGTGTTTGCCCAGGGTGCTGGAATTTTCTTTCCTGGCCAAAGGAAGGGGTATTGCTTGTAGAAGGGACAGTGGTAGAAAATAAGAACCTGTAATGTTCAGAACAGGAAAAAAAAAAAAAAAGGTGAGCAATTCATTGAAAAGCTAAAATTTAACTCCTTGGTGCTATAATGAATAAGGAAGGAGGGGCAGATAAACGTGTGTGGAAATAACAATTGTTCCCGGAAAACCAAAATAAATAAATAAAAATAAATAAACAGAGGCACACCTGTGTGGATGACACCACATGGCTGAAATCACTGGTTAGAACGTGACTGGTGAGAGCTGAACATTGTGGGTCCAGAGGTGAATTCTCGAGGGCTTCCTTTCCTCCCATTACCCACTCACTGCCCACCCCACGACTGACCTCACACTGACTACCAGGTAACACCTTTGAAACGCATTCTTGGTAGACCGCTGGCTTCCACCCATCCAAAAGCTAAGGACGTCACAGAAAGCACCAAAACCTTAGAGTGGAGTTCCTCCCTGCTCTTCTATTACTCTGCTAACCCTGGTCCCCAGCAAGCTGCTTGGTAAATGCACTGATTTAAGACTTTGTTTTCTTCTGTAACAAATACAAGCTCATGTACCTGCTTCTATGGTAAAACATATTATTCCAGGCAACCTGAAATCAGGGTTCCTGGGCCATGGTTTTTCATATTTTGCTCAATAATAAACACCCTTTTATTCTTTTTCAGACAACAGCTTTTTATTTTAACACGAGAGCAAGACAGCGAGCGCGAGATAGAATTGGTGTGCCAGGACCCCCAGCCACTGAAATTGAACTGCAGACACGTGTGCTCCCTTGTGCGCATGTGTGACCTTGCGTGCTGGCGTCACTTTGTGCATCTGGCTTATGTGGGACCCGGAGAGTCGAACAAGAGTCCGTAGGCTTACCAGCACCGTCTTAATCGCTAAGCCATCTCTCCAGGCAAGAGCTGTGTTTTGCACAGTTATATTTTACCTGACGGGGAGGTCACAGGCCCTGTAAGGTCAAGGTCACTTGTTTGTTTTTTTAAGCTAACTGGATATGTTGTGCCTATCAAATTGCCCTCCTACTATCTGTGTTTTATACTTATGGGCTGCTTACTGCTGGTCTCAGCTGTGGTGAAAAAAAAAAAACTTTTTGTAATGGGTGGTGATTACTGGGAACACTCACAACTGGTCAAAGTGCTAAGAATAAGTGACCAGCGCTCAGCGCTAAATGGTACATCTACAGCACCCCCTCCAAAGCCAAGGCTAAGGAGTATTCCGGAAGAAGGGGCAGGAAGAACGTAAGAGCCAGGCAAGGGGATGGGAGGGCGCTGTGGAATGCCTTCCTCCAGACAGGACGGGACCCCACAGCAGCTGCCATCGCCGGCAGGAGACCTGTGCAAGCCCGGCTCGCTGCAGGAGAAGTTCAGGAGCCGCCGCCGCCGCCACTCCCTGAGGAGTTCCTGACAGCTGTAGGTTGCATGGAGGAAAGGGGGACATTTTCTTCTGTGGTGTGGGCACTGGGGAGCCGCTCGTGCTCTGGTACACAATCCCCGTTACACGCACACACACACACACACACACACACACGCACACACGCACACATCAAAGTGGAAGTGGGCTAGCTGGAAGGAAGTAGGGGTTCAGCAGGAGGGGGTTGAAGAACAAGAGAAGGTAATGGGAGATGAGTATGACCAAAATACGTCATATGCAGTGAGAAAAACTGTGACTAAATAAAAAGCAAGGATTTCTGAGCAGATGGTGACTTCTTTGGGACTGTGGCACCTTTGGTACTACAGAGCTCCTTCTCAGCCGGGTTTTATTTATTGATTGAGTTTTGGTTTTTAAGGTAGGGTCTCACTCTAGCCCATGCTGACCTGAAACTCACAGGGATCCTCTGCCTCCTGAGTGCCGGGATTAAAGGTGTGTGCCACCGCGCCCAGCTACAATTGCGTTTTAAATAAATCAATGAGAGAGGCAAGAGTATACAGGAAATCAATGCTAGACCCACTCATATAACAAACACGTTTGTTACAAATTAATTTACTTGTCTCAGGATAAATAAAATTAGTTTGGTATCAGCTTAATATTTACATAAGTTTGAGTTACGCTGAGCACGGGTGGTTCTTGTGTTTTCAGACTCTGTAATAAATGGGATGGGACACAGACATCACTAGGAAGGTAAGAAGTGGGCGCAGCCTTTCTGTATAATCTACTGCTGGTCACACTCATCGTTGATGAATATATGAAGTTTTGGTTAAAGCTTAGTAAAAGTGAACGTAATAGGGATTTGATGTTTTCCTTTTAAGCCGAACAGATTCAGCCTTGTTAGATTCCTTCCATATTATTATCCCTGGGAAATCTTTGGACCTGGGGATCAAGTTCTCCACCTGGGCTATCTCTAATAGCACAGAACTCACGCTTTCTGTGCTCCTAAAATTGACACGTTGCCCTTGGAGTTTACATAAACACACAGCGAACTAATTTGTGAGTAAATAGATTTTCAGTGGTGTGCGCTGACCGAACGAGATCTTGCTTCCCGGGAGAGGAGAGGATTGTACCACTGGAGCAGGGAAGACTTCACACAGGCCGCCGGGGGACCGCTCAGGATGGTGGTAATTTTGAAAATAATTAGCAAGCCTCATCCACAGCATTAATTAGTTTCTGGGAGGCAGCTGTGGGACAGGGAATTGCTATTTTGAATGTCCCAATTCCAAGCTTGGCCGGGGCCGGTGCGGGCATCACCGAGCTCCCCAAGGAATGCCCGGGGCATGTTTACATCACCAACTGTAATCTTCAGAGAGCTGGCCTATAGCGTAATCCCCGGGGCACCCAGGGGCCAGGGATCCCTGTGCCCTTTCCTGTGCATGAAGAAGCCTGACTGCTGGAGGCCCCACAGCCAGGAAGTGCCAACCAGCAGGGTAATGGCTCTCCCCACTGGTCTTAATGGTTCTGAGTCACGCTGGCCCACCGTGGTAAATGCATGCGTTAATGAGGTTAATCGCGGGCGGGCTCACTGTAAACAGATTGCCAGGGAGATCTGAGGATTTCCTCTAGGCACTGTAACTGGCTCTTTTGGAAGTGGGGAGAGAGGGCAGGGCTGAGGTTTACTCTGTCTTAGAAAAGGCGTAAACAGTACAAAGTATACAAGAGAGGCGGTATGCCTCTCTTGAGAACCTTCCTGAAAGGTCTAGTGTGAAGGTTTGGGGGCTGGGAGGCTGCGTGGAGGGCAGACTACGGGCGGTCCCCCCCCCCCATCACTCTGAGCTCTTCTCTAACACAGTTTCCCCTCCGGCTCAGCAGTTCATGTTCAGGTGTCTTTCTTGAGACTTGAGATTAAAGCTTTTTGGGTTTTATTTTGCCTTTAAGAATTATTCCCTGGGTGATTTCTTTTTATGCAATGGTTTCTTTGTTGGGAGCCTCGAAGATGTCATGTTTTACCTTTAAATGAGTGTGTGACAAATCCTTTTTCTATTGGAGGCCGTCTTATCCTACAACTCCACATTGATTGTTTTGTATTTTTTAAAAATATTTATTTTTATTTACTTATTTGTTTTACAGAGAAATAGGGAGGGAGAGAGACAAAGAGAGAGAAAGAGAGAGAGAGAGGGAATGAGAATAGACGTGCCAGGGCCTCCAGCCACTGCAAACGAACTCTAGACGCGTGCGCCCCCTTACACATCTGGCTAACATGGGTCCTGGGGAATTGAACCTGTGTCCTTTGGCTTTGCAGGCAAATGCCTTAACTGCTAAGCCATCCCTCCAGCCTTGTTTTGTATTTCTTTTTCTTTTTGAATGCAAGGTCACTCTAGCCCAGGCTGACCTAGAACTCTACAGCTCAGGACTGGCCTTGAACTCCCAACGATGCCTCTACCTCAGTTTCCTAAGTGCTGGGATTATAATGTAAGCCACTGTGCTAACCCTATTTTGTTTTTTATTTATTATTTTGGAATTTAGAGACAGGTTTTGCTATGTAGCTGTGGGTGGGTGGCATGGAACCTGTTATGTAGTCCAAACTGTTCTCAAACTTACAGCAATCTATCCACCTCTACCTCCAAAGTGCTGGGATTACGGATGGGCACCACCATGTTCAGACTATTCGGTTTGCATTTCACTTGAGTTATGTACATCTTATGTTCTAAGACCCCAAATATTTCCAGTGTGTAAATGAACTCTTCTACGTCATTGCACCCTCAAAGTCCATATTTGGTGGCCTATAAATATGTATCTGTGTACTGTGATATAATTGCATGTTGAGCAAATGAAATAGGACTGAATGGTACTGCACTTCCTGATATTAAATTCCAGAAATAAAACACTGGGGGGAGAGGGGGATGTGCAAGGCAGCTCATTGCATAATGAATATTTCAAGCTTGGCCAGGAGTGTGACACAGAGCCAGGAGGGGGCGGATGGCAGGTGACTCTCTTCTCTGAGAGCTCTTGTCTCTTCACAAAAGCCAGGAGATGGCATCAACCTAAACGGCCATCGACTGGTGACTGGAAAATGACGACGTGGTACTTGTACATAACAGACTTTTACTCAGCTGTAAAGAAAAATGAAGTTATGAAATCTGAAGGAAAATGGGTGGAATCGGGTAAAATGAGACTAATCAGAAAGTTCAAAATTGCATGTGGATCCTAACTTTCCCCTGTGTGGATTCTAACTTTCAATGGTTGTAGGTATGTAAGTGAGGGGATGGAAGAATGAGTGTGGGTTGTGGTTTTAGACAGGAGACCCCGGGAGGAGAAGAGCTGCTAAAAAGAGGGGGAAATGCGGGCAGAAGAGGAGGCCAGGCTTGCCTGGGACTCATGAAATAACCGCTCGTGTTGATTAAATCATGACAACACACTGGATTAACACTCCACAGCATTGTGAGATATACACTGAGGAATGGGGGAATGAAACAACTTGTCAAGGAAGCGCCGTGAGTGCGTGTTGTCACGCAGGAATCCCTCCTGGGTTTTCTACACTGAGCTGTTCCCACAGCTCCCGCACCCTCCTGAGTGCTGGTCACTGGTCACCTGCCTTGATGACGCCTCTTTGTGAATAAACTAATCTAAGGTGGGCGTGGTGGCGCACGCCTTTAATCCCAGCACTCGAGGCCACCCTGAGACTGCATAGTGAATTCCAGGTCAGCCTAAGCTAGAGTGAGACCCTACCTCGAAAAACCAAAATAAACAAACAAACAAATAAATAAATAAACTAATCTCAAAGGGTCTTGGAGAGTTCTGAGAGTGGGCAAAAGGGATGCCATGTGAATATGGGGATTTCAAGTACGATTAAATTTGTGTCCAAGGAGAATTCTGTAAGTTCACACAGATATATTCTGGATGGTTGACACGCTGCACACTAAACTGATTTGACATTCACAGGAGTTACAAGTATCTTCGGGAAAAATGAGCCCTGTAGATTGAAATTCTAGCAGCATAGTGATGCTCCATTACCGTTTTAAGAATGGGCTAATTTAACTCTGTCATCCACTACAAACACTCCTAAAGTTGGTGCGAGAAGAGACTGTGAATGCAAAAGCATTTCTTTACGACGTAGCAAAGTGACAGAGATTCTTGCCTAGCATTGCACAGGGACCTGGGTTTAATTTCCCAATACTACCAAAAGACAGAAAAAAAAAAAAAAAAAAGATATTGTGACTGATGCTGGGCAGGGTGGCTCATAGGAGTCATCCTAACACTCACGAGGCTGAGGTAAGGGTCGCCATGAGTTTGAGGTGAGCCTAATATCATAATCTGGCACTGATCAACTTTGAATGAAGGGATGCATTTTCTCCCTCTCTTCCTTCCCTTCCTTTCCTTCCTTCCTTCCCTCCCTCCCTGTCTCTTTCTCTCTCTCTCTTCCTTCCTTCCTTCCTCCTTCCCTCCCTCTGTCTCTCTTTTTCTCCCTTCCTTCCTTCCTTTCTTTCTGTTCTAGAACCTACCTTGGAGGCTGTGTTTCCATGGTGCTCTTTTCTGTTCTACTATCCCTTGGGATTAGCATGGAACATACCCGAGGCCCACATTCCTTTCACGGAGCATGGCCCCTATGCGCCTAGGTTTGGGAGCTGCCTCGTTTGCTGAGGGGACGTGTGAGTGTTTGAACAGACCTCAGGGGAGCTTTTCCCTGGACTGGTACTGGCGAGGCCACTCACAGTCAATTTAGATGACAGACTGAAGACAAGCTGTCACTATTTTTGCCAGGCATTCGCCACACTGCCACCAGGCCAAGGGAGCCCCTTGCAGCTCTCCCGGAGCTCAGAACCAACAGAAACATTTGCCTAGCACCCCAAGTGTCCATTCCTTCTTCATCCTCGACGTGGCGGGCTGAGCTACTTTACAGATAGCACTATTGGGGAAAACCAAAAACAAAACGAGACACCCCCACAGAGGCTTACGCTCCTGCCGTCACAAGTGCGTCTCCCCTACCTGGTACTTCTTCTCCCACAGGCTCCTCAGCGTCATGCTCTCCACGCTGCAAGCCGGGCACAGCTTGCTGCCAAAGGCCTCCTGGATCTTCAGCGTCAGACATCTGTGATGGGCTTCCTCCATGGCATAGAAGTGGTTGAAATCCAGGAAGACGATCTCCCGAGGGTGCTGTGTGAGGAAGGCGTCGATCTCCATCAACCCATCCCAGACCTTGATGCCGAAGAGGCCGTGGATGAAGTAGATCTCCTGGTCGGCGTCCTCTGGCTTGGAAGAGACGCGCAGGTCAAAGTAGCGGATCCCAGCCTCCAGCTGCTCCCGGAAGGTCAGGTTCTGGGTCACGGACCATTTCTTCATCAGCCTCTTCACCAAGGAGATCCGGGCGAGGCGTTTGATGGCCGGGGTTTGGTCAGGCCCCACTGGGGACTTTTCATCTACCCAGTAGCTGAAGGAATCATGGGAGCCTGTAGAAGCAGTCAAGGAGAGGAACACGGATGAGTCAGGAGCTGGGGCAAACCAAGCCAGTTGGTGAGAAAACCACAGCAACAATTCTGAACCCAGCTCGCACAGGCATGATACAGGAATAGTTGAGAGAAATTATCCAGCCCTGCTGGGAACGAAATGAACATCAATAAAAGTAAAGTCGTCTTGTTAGCGCTTGTTAAGCCCGGGGTAATACTGCGCCTCTCAGATACTGCCAGTGTAAGGTACATTAATAAATAATCTTTTGGAAAGCTATTTAGAAATGTGCTTAGGAATTGGAGCTTTAAAATATTCATACCGCTTGATCTAGTAATTTAATTTCAGGGAAGCTATTCTGAGGAAATAAACTCAAACAACTGGGAAAAAAAAAAAAAAAAACCAACCAACCAACCAAAGATGGCTGCCAGAGGATATCGTAATAGAGTCAAAGTGGAGCTTTTTCGTGAGCCTCATGCAATTCTTAGCTGTGGCCTATTCCTCTTATGCCAGCAGAACAAAGGGTATGAAAGATATGATGACACTGTGCTTCGCAAGAATGCCGGGACAGGTATTTAAATGCAGACTTTTAAAAATCCCTTATTTCATGTTCTTGCCAAAAAAAAAAAAAAAAAAAAAAGATAAAATCAGAGTGAGTAAGACTGGTTTCTTAATAACATTTTGATATATTCACCTGGGTTAGTGATATCCTTTTTTTAAAAAAAATATTTATTTGAGAGAGATAAAGAGAAAAAAATGGGTGCACCAGAGCCTCTAGCCACTGAAAATGAACTCCAAACACATGTGCCACCTTGCGCATCTGGTGCTGGGGAATCGAACCTGGGTCCTTAGGTTTTACAGGCAAGTGTCTTAACCTGTATAAGCCATCTCTCCAGACCCGAAACCCTCTTTCTGAACTCACGTTTCAATGGACTGAGGCTGCTATTCTGTGCCTCTGTCTTAAGGAACAGATGGGTAGTTGTCCTCCTAGACACTGACATCATCGTGTTAGAAAGCGTGAGGGACCACAATGGGCACACTGTTGGGCATATTAGAAAATTCTCAGTAGTAACTATTTGTAGGTGAAAATTATCTTTAGCAGGCATCTTTCATTATGTCACTGCTTTCTATCTGGTGTTGACTGTCATCAAACCTGATGGGGCAAGGTGATTTGGTTAGCGCTGGGACCGGCTCTGAGGCCGGGGAAAACACAGACAGGGCTGTGGTCTGCCTAAAGAAGCTAGAGGCAATCCTGTCACTCACTGTCGCTCCCTGTCTCCTCACCATCACCACAGTCACGACTCCTGTCCCCACTGGCTCATTATCACGACTTCTCCGTTTCCCTGAATTTTGGAGTAGGCATTTCAGACATGAGATTGTGTATGGCAGTTTATTTCCACTCTCTTGAAAAGAAAGATGGGCTGGAGGGATAGCTTAGCAGATAAAGTGCTTGTCTCCAAAGCCAAAGGACCCAGGTTTGACTCCCCAGTATACACGAGGTGCCACATGCGTATGGAAGAGTTCATTCGCGGCAGCTGGAGGACCTGGTGTGCCTATTTGCGCTCTCTCTCTCTCTCTCTCTGCCTCTTTCGTTCTCTGTATCTCTCTCAAATGGATAAAAATATGTAGAAAAAACGAGAGAAAAAGAACAGTGATTGGCAAATGAGGCTTTATGGTTATGTAGCATTTGGAACGTGGTTAAATACTAAGAGAAAACATGTTTATTAGTCCTTAGACAAAGTGAATTTCACCAGTGAGAAAACCACCAGCACATGTCAGGTGCAGACGAAACCTGCCCCCACTAATAGAAATGTGGAGCGGGTCCCCTGGATGTGCTGCGCTTGTTACCGTGGCTGATGAGAGGCTCACTGGCTCTTGTAATGCTCTCCTTCCTCTGGCTACCCAGGAAGAGGACGGTTCCACACCTTTTTATTGAGAGATGTATTGTGAACCCCTTACAGATACCTGGTGAACAGCCAATTCTCCCTTCCCCTTGAAATGCGCTAACGAGCTAGCTGCTGGTACGCAGTGGGCAACGTTCTGCAAGGACTGGAGCCCGGGCCACTGGGGAACTGCCATTACCCAGGCGCGGAGGAGACGGTCCTCCCTGGAGTGCCTTGCTGGAAACGAGCCCGGTCTCACCTCCACAGGGAGATGGGCTGACAGCCTTCAATACTTCTCTGCACGTCTGAGCTCTGCGCAGTAATGTGACAGCAGTGGGACCCCAGGGGTCATTCACAGCACACAGCCCATCCTGCAGAAGAGGGCAATGCCCACTCCCTGCGAGGACCGGCTTCTCTTTACTTCTTTGTTCTCGCTTTACTGTCTTGGCCCATCTTGTTATTGCTGTGCCCGCCCCCTCGCCCTTGCAGGAGACACAACGCAATAGCTATTCTCAATTTTTCTGCCTTTCTGCTTTTCTTTCTTTTTTTTTTTTTCATAGAAAACATTTGGCTAATACAGAGGGAGTGAAATAACATTCAAATGATGCTATGAACGTAAGTGTATTTCACTATTAAAGGGGAAAAACTGCCAAATGCCCGTCTCTCTCCTATACACACCACATTATATACAGCACACCTAATACATATAAAATCCTTTTATTTTACAATCCTAATTCATTATCAAAACTTCCTTCTTCTCTTCCTATGGAAGTTATCACTCTTTAAAGACAATCTGTAATAAGGAAGTTCTGCCTTCTGGCTGGGATGTAAAATTAAAATCCACGCACTCTACTTTTAACCCCATTCTTAAAAAAATAAAAAAAAACTAGACATGGTCTCATGTAGCATACACTGGTCTCAAACTTAGTATGTAGCCAAAGAGGACCTTGAACTCCTTATCCTCCTGCCTTAACCTCCAAGTTCTGGAATCACAAATATGCCCAGTTTATCTAGTGATGGGGACTGAATTCAGGGCTTCCTGCGTGCTTAGGCAAGCACCACACCAACTTACTTACTACGTCCCCAGCACCAGCCCAGCAATCTCCTAATCAACAAATCCAAATAGTTTTACTCTTCTTGACTTCTTGGAGGGTTCGCCCACTCAACTATTTCCTGAACCCTTCCATTCCCTTGTGTTTAGTGACACTGATACAGCGGCACTACGGAGGACTAGAACCGCGCCACCCTCTCCTTCTACCTGGTTTCTTTCTTTTTGTTTTTTTTGTTTGTTTGTTTTGTTTTTCGAGGTAGGGTCTCACTCTAGTCCAGGCTGACCTGGAATTCACTATGTAGTCTCAGGGTGGCCTCAAACTCACAGCGATCCTCTTCCCTCTGCCTCCCGAGTGCTGGGATTGAAGGCGTGTGCCGCCACGCCCAGCTCTTTCTTTCTTCTTGAGGTCTCATTCTGTAGCCCAGGCTGGCCACCAACTTGCGGCATCCCCCTGCATCAACCCCAAGTGCTGGGATTACGGGCCTGAGCCAGCCACCAGCTCCAGACTCTTCTAAATCCCAAATTTACAGTTTCGGCTTCTTGCAGGGGTCTCCACGTGATGCCCACCCACACACAACAGATAACTTCTATGGAGGTTTGATTCATGTGACCCCCCCCCCCATACACTTAGGTGTTCTGAATGTTAGGTTCCCAGCTGATGGAGATTTGGGAATTAACGCCTCCTGGAGGCAGTGTATTGTTGGGGACGGGCTTATGGGTGTTATAGCCAGTGTCCCCATGACAGTGTTTGGCACACTCTCCTGTTGTTATTGTCCACCTTATGTTGGCCAGGGGGTGATGTCCACCCTCTGCTCATGCCATCATTTCCCCTGCCATCGTGGAGCTTCCCCTTCAAGCCCATAAACCAAAATAAACCTTTTTTTTTTTCTCCACAAGCTGCTCTTGGTTGGGTGATTTCTACCAGCAATGCGAACCTGACTGCAACCACTTCCTTCTAAAATCTCGCTACTCCTGTTGGTAGTCCATGTCGCCCCCCACAGAGTCCTCCCGAACTTCCACTCATAGTTCACTCAGTGACCGAGACCTGAAATCTTAGATTTGACATAAAGTCTTCCCTGCACATCACCCCAACACCCTTTACCCATCCAGTTACCAACACTTTACGTCAATCTCCCAACACATATTAATAGTTGTCTCTTCACTTGACTTTCAATGGCCACTCCACTCTGATGTACTCAGCGCCTGTCTAAATCGGGTCTAAAAGACCCTAATGCTTTTACCCCACCCTCTCTCTTGCTGGTCATACTTCAAAAGCCACTGAGCTTAGGACATAGGTTATGGCACTTTCCTCCCAACTCCAAAGACAGGTTCATAATCTGAACAAAATCTGGTGCTTCTGATGCTGACCGTGTACTCATCTCTTACTAGAACTCTCCGTGTAGCCAGGCATCTCTGGAGTACAATATGCGTAGAAAAGATAAGCATATTTTTGGATTCTGCTCACTCTTCTTTGCTGATTCTTTTTTTTTGCCAATTTTTTAAAGATTTTATTTTTATTTATTTATTTATTAGAGACAGAGAGAGGGAGAGAGAGATAGAGAGTGAGTGAGAATGGGGATGCCAGGGCCTCTAACCAGTGCAAATGAACTCCAAACACATGTGCCACCATGTGCATCTGGCTTATGTGGGACCTGGAGAACCGAACCTGGGTCATTAGGCTTCACAGGCATGCGCCTTAACTGCTAAGCCATCTCTCCAGCCCCTTTGCTGATTCTTTCTGTGAAATATTTCTCCATCTCAAATCTGTCTACATCTTCCTTCTCAGAATTTGCAACCCATATTGACCAAGTTGTTAACTCTGTTTCGATTTCCTCATCTGTAAAATGGGCATGCAAGTGCCTATTGTCATAAAACTGCGAATACTGAAATGCACAGAGAGTGCTTCCACCAATGCTGATACACGTTAAGTGCTGCAGGCAGGTTCGCATCGCTGGCAGAAATCACCCGACCAAAAGCAGCTTGTGGGAGAAAGGGCTTGTTTTGGTTACAGGCACGAAGGGACACTCCATAATGGCAGGGAAAATGATGGCATGAGCCGAGGGTCGAATTACCCTCTGGCCAACTTAAGGTGGACAATAGCAATGGGAGAGTGTGCCAAACATTGGCAAGGGGACACTGGCTATAATACCTATAAGCCCGTCCCCAACAACACACCACCTCCAGGAAGTGTTAATTCCCAAATCTCCATCAGCTGGGAACCTACCATTCAGAACACCTAAGTTTATGGGGGTCACCTGAATGAAACCACCACATTCCACCCATGGCTCCCATAAACTGATAACCATACATGATATAAAATGCAATGCATTCATTCCATCTTTAATAGTACAGTTTTTAAAATCAATTCCAATGATATTCATACATCCCCCCAAGATCTTTTAACTAAGTCATAATACCAAAAAATCTCCCCCCAAAAAACCCATAATGGCACAGAATAAATATATTCTAAAAGATGGCACTGGGCATAGCAAAGAAATATTTAGCCAATACAAGATTTAAAACAACCAGGGCAAACATCAAACTCTGTAGCTTCAAGTCCAACAACTGTAGCCAGTGACAATTCTCCAAGTTCCATAATTCTAACCAACAAGTTCCAATTTCACCTCTCCAGATAGGCTGCTCACAGTCCTGGAAAACTTCATTAGGGGCCGACAGCTTTCCTTAGCAGCCATCTTGTGGTCCCAGCATCTCCACTGGGTCTCCACTGCAACTCATAGTTCATCCTCATGGCTCCATCAGGTCTACATGCAGGCATCCAGCAAACCTGCTTCACACTGGCCATGACCATTTCCAAAACATATGACCATGTTGCAACCTCAATGACCCTCTCTTTCCTGCATTTCTTATACTTCACAATACCAGGTAAGGTGCCAATTTGTTAATCCAGGGGGGAATAAAGCAGACTTTGAGGAACAGGACACTCCTTGAGCACTCAGGCCCCTTCAAAAGAGTCTACATTCTTCCTGTTGTCCCAATGCAGCCAGCTAGCCCAATCTCAAAGATTATAATCTCTTTATTGTAGGTGAACAGGCAGCAGTTTCAGCCCAAAGATTTCACTTTTTCTGTGCCATATCCCTCAGCTCACAGCAGTTCATTTCTATGCAAAGCAACCCTGCACAACTTCTCAGGATATGGGCATAACAGCAAGCTTCTCACACAACCTACTTCTAGCCCAGTCCAGACAAAGCTCTTTCTCACCCCCATAAACCAAACCTCACAGTCCATAGTTCTTACTGCAGTCAGGTCTTTCAACTCTAACCAGAATAGTCCATCAAGCTGTACTTAAAGCATTGCAAGGCATCTCTTAGACCAGGGTTTCAAATCCTTCCACATTCCTCTTGAAAATCAGCTCCAAAAGGCCAAAGCCACGCAGTCAGGTCCCTAGCAGCAACCCCACTCTTGATAACACTTTACTACTGCAGTCAGGCTCACATTGCTGGCAGAAATCACCTGACCAAAAGCAGCTTGTGGGGAAAAAGAGTTTATTTTAGCTTATGGACTCGAGGGGATGCTCCATGATGGCATGAGCAGAGGGTGGACATCACCCCCTGGCCAACATAAAGTGAACAATAGCAACAGGAGAGTGTGCCAAACACTGGCAAGGGGCCATTGGCTATACCTATAAGCCCGCCCCCAACAATACCCTGCCTCCATGAGGCGTTAATTGCCAAATCTCCATCAGCTGGGAACCTAGCATTCAGAACACCTAAGTTTATGGGGGACACCTGAACCAAACCACCACATTAAGTGAACTACCATCTCGCTATTATCAGCCACTCTCAGATTATCTAGAAACTAGAGGAAGAAGGGCATATTAACTGAAGGTCCTTAAGTGCGAAGGCTCTGGAAGATTTTCTTTGTTCCTCTGCCTGACTCACTGCTCCTCTTTGTCTTACTGTCTGATACCAGAAGAAAACTTAAAGCCTCCACTTTGTTGAACATAGCCAACTACAGTTTTGGTCACATACCAAGCTTTGTCATTCTTTGTTTTTTCTGATCACAAGTTACTTTTTTTCCTTTCCTCACTGCAACTGGACTTCTGCACTGTCTCCAATCTGCGAGCACAGCACTGGCTCTACTTCAGTCTTCACTGAGACCCACGACCACTCGCTTGTCATTTCCACTTGCAGAACGAGTCGCTATGACTGTCTGAAAGCAGCGAGGACCACTGTGAAGGTGCATTATCTCTCTCCACACGTGCAAATCATGTGGACAGCCCTGAGATGCACATGAAAATCATGCGATTTTTTTTTCCCTGGACTAACAACAGTTATTTTTCTCCCTTTTTCCAATATTCTTTTTTTTTGTTTATTTTTATTTATTTGAAAGCGACGGACAGAGAGAGAGAGAGAGAGAGAGAGAGAAAATGGGCACACCAGGGCCTCCAGCCACTGCAAACGAACTCCAGGCGCGTGCGCCCCCTTGTGCATCTGGCTAACGTGGGTCCTGGAGAATCAAGCCTCGAACCAGAGTCCTCAGGCTTCACAGGCAAGCGCTTAACCGCTAAGCCATCTCTCCAGCCCTGCCAATATTCTTATTTATACAGCAAACCCAACCATTTTGGGAAACAATTGGCACCAAATTTGAGATGACTTGTCTCCGCAGTGGGCGGTTTTGTCATCTCAAGGCTGTTCTATAAGTAGGATGAAATTTGGATACAGTCAACCGTCCTCAGCACTTTCGCTTCCCAGGACTACGTTCTATTTATTTATTTATTTGGCAGAGAAAGAGGGAGAGAGGGAGAGAGAGAGAGAAAGAATGGGCATGCCAGGGCCTCCAGCCACTGCAAACTGACTCTATATGTATGCGCCACCTTGTGCATCTGGCTAACGTGGGTCCCGGGGAATCGAACCTGGGTCCTTTGGCTTTGCAGGCAAGCACCTTAACTGCTAAGCCATCTCTCCAGCCTCCAGGACTAATTTTTTAAAAATATTTTTTGTTATTTTTATTAATTTATTTGAGAGCGACAGACAGAGAGAAAGAGGCAGATAGAGAGAGGGAGAGAGAATGGGCGCGCCAGGGCCTCCAGACACTGCAAACGAACTCCAGACGCGTGCGTCCCCTTGTGCATCTGGCTAACGTGGGTCCTGGGGAGTCGAGCCTCGAACCGGTGTCCTTAGGCTTCACAGGCAAGTTCTTAACCGCTAAGCCATCTCTCCAGCCCCAGGACTAATTTTAACTCTTAGAAAACTGAATATTTTTTTTTCTCCACTTTCTAGAAACCTAGTTGTCTGGACTATCTTTATTTTCTCAATTATTCGATCAGTTTCTTCCTTTTTTTTTTTAATACCACCAGCAGGCATTAATGTTCATGTTTCTTCTTTCTTATGCATTTAAAATCCTGGGTAATATATCTGAAAGTACTTCGTAATTGAAAGCAGTGATTCTCAATTTTGGACACACATCAGAGTTCTCTGTGACATGGAGATCATTACATAACATCAGTACCACCCATGACCCTGCCCAGACACACCACGGCAGGGTCCTCTGTGAGAGGGAGATCGTTACATAACATGAGTGCCACCCATAACCCTGCCCAGACACACCAAGGCAGTATCCCTTTGGCACAGGGGTTGAAAAACTCAAATGACTGCCCTGAGTTCCCGCTTCCACAGATGTTCCTTCAGCCCCTTCTGACACGTCTTTGGGTGTTAGGCATGTTCTCCTCAGCTTAGGACTCTTCCATGTGCATGTGCTAATCTATCTACTTGATGGCCTTTCCCACAGCTAGAACCTTTTTTTTTTTTGCCATTTGACCCCATATGTAGGTGGATGGCCTATCACCCCACGGATCCAGCAATTCCCCCTTTGACCAGCTGAATACTTAGAGCGTGTTAATGGAGAAGAGAGACATTAGGAGGCCTTGATTTCCTTCTGTGTCTTCTAGGAGGGTGCTTAGGGTTAACTGGGGCCTTTGGGATATGTGCGGGGTTAGAGTTCAGGACAAAGTGATGGGGAAGCAGAATCACAGAGGCAGAGGATTGGAACTGGAAAGGCCAGCAAGGGCCGTGACTGCTGTTACAGGTACACCCTCCTGGACAGCCTTGGGGAACAGGATCATCTAAGAGGACAGGGACAAGAAAACAAGCCTGCCTTGTGAGTTCCAGGGCCGGCCAGTTTGTTCTTTTTAAAAATATATTTATCAGCCAGGCGTGGTGGCGCAAGCCGTTAATCCCAGCACTCAGAAAGCAGAGGTAAGAGGATTGCCACGAGTTCGAGGCCACCCTGAGACTACATAGTGAATTCCAGGTCAGCCTGGACCAGAATGAGACCCTACCTCGAAAAACCAAATATATATATATATATATATATATATATATATATATATATATATATATATATATATATAATATATATATTACATATTTTTTTTGAGACAGAGAGATAAGGAGGCAGAGAGAATGGGTGCACCAGGGCTTTCAGCCACTGCAAGCAAACTCCAGATGCATGCGCCCCCTTGTGCATCTGGCTTATGTGGGTCCTGGGGAATCGAGCCTCGAACCAGGGTCCTTAAGGCTTCACAGGCAGGTGCTTAACCACTAAGCCATCTTTCCAGCCCCAGTTTGGTCTTCATCTAGAACACAAATGACTGCTTGTTTTTTTCTGCAAATTATTTGGGAATTAAAGAGCTCAAGTGAGTACCCAGGAGGTTTTAGATAAAGCACTTCCATTACCCATTTCTTGCAAACTAGAGTAGTAGCCATTTTTTTTTTAAACTCAATTAAAAAGAATTTAAAGTGAATTTCTTGGGAACCTGGTTTCTAAACATACTAAAAAGAATTTAAACAACTCGTTCTACCATGATGCACTGCGTTACACCACGATGGCATTTCAGAAAACACGGCAGGGGCAAGAATGGGAGGAGTTATGAGGAGAAGCTTTTCTATCCCAGCTCTGGGGCCTCCAGGGAGGTGGCGAAGCTGACGCTGACACAGTTAGACGTGAGCAGGCTTGGAGGCCACTGAGGATGGGTTACTTTCTTGGGATCAGCTTCGGACCTCACTTCCCCTTTCCTTGGTAAGGAGAAGAGGGTGGAGGTAGCACAGCTTTGTTGAGGAAAAGCATCTCCGACCTACTTAAAAGAATAGCACCTTTGGGCTGGGGAGACGGATGGCTCAGCAGTTAAAGGTACTTTCTTGCAATGGATGCCATCCAGGGTTCAATTCTCCAGTACCCACATAAAGCTAGATGCACAATATGGCTACATGCATTTGGCGTTTCTTTTTCAAAAACATTATTTATTCATTCACTTGGGGACACACAGACACACACACACGCACACACAGACGGGGGAGGGGGAGCAAGGGCGCAAATGGGCATGCCAGGGCCTCCAGCCACTGCAAACAAACTCCAGGTACATGCACCACTTTGTGCACCTGGTTATCCCTGGGTACTGGGGACTCAAACCCAGGTTGTCAGGTTTTACAAACAAGGACCTTTACCAGCGGAGCCATCTCTCAAGCCTGAGTTTGGAGTTTCTTTGCAATCAGTAAGAGGTCTCAGTGCACCCATACTCTGAGTTTCTGTTTCAAACAAATAAAAAATATTATTTAACAAAGAAAAGAATTTAAATTTTACCTCTGGATCTAGGTTGGAGATGTGAGAGTCTAAGCTCCTCCAAACATAAGCTTAGAGTCCCCTCCATTAAGAGTTAATTCAAGGGGTTGGGGAAGATGGCTTAGTGGCTAAGGCATTTGCCTGCAAAGCCAAAGGACCCAAGTTCAATTCCCCAGGACCCACGTAAACCAGATGTACAAGGTGGTCTGGAGTTCGTTTGTAGCCGCTGAAGGCCCCGGCATACCCATTCTCTCTCTCTCAAATAAATAAAAAAAAATTAGTATTTTTAAAAAAGAGTTAATACAAATGAGACTGTTGGTCAAATGGCTGAGAGACCACTCCTCACCTAAAGACGTGCGAAGAAGATGACTGGAATACTTATTCCCTTCAGGGGATAATGTGTTTAAATCCACAGAAGCCCCTCCCTCAGTTCAGCCGCTTACAGACCCTCACTGCTAAGCAAGTAGGCTGCTCTGAGCTCTAACTCAGAAAGCACAGCGAACTTCCTTTTCTCTCTTCTGATTTCTTCTGTGTAGATTGGCCCCAATCCTGAGCACACTGGTCCACACCCTCCAGGTTTTCTCACTGTTTCTCTAAAGATCCTTCGGCAATGCAGCTGCTCACTGAACCTGCCTGCGTTCTGGATCCTAACTCAAATGGCATGCCTGGCTTTCTGTCTGTCTAGTATCCATCTCCCTCCCCCCACCACCTCCTCCCAGCGGCTGCAGACCTCTACAGCTGGCCTTGCCTGTGGTTTTTCTCCCAAATGCGAAGACACTGTCTCTGAGCTTTCTTCTGAGTCAGTTTCTAAATTATTTTATTAACCAGAACCCACCAAAGGGAACCACTGTGCCCTGGTAACAGCACCATAAGAAATCCTGAACTCTTTTCTTTTTTCTTTTTTTTTTTTTTTTTTTTTTTTTTTTTTTTTTTTTTTTTTTGGTTTTGTGAGGTAGGGTCTTGCTCTATCTAGCCCAGGCTGACCTGGAATTCACTATGTAGTCTCTGGGTGGCCCTGAACTCATGGCAATCCACCTACCTCTGCCTCCTGAGTGCTGGGATTAAAGATATTTTTAAGACAGTTTCAGATCCACCTTTCTTTGGTGAGTCCTCCAACCTTGAAAGAGTAGCGCCCCTAGGTGGCTCACTGGCCCCACTCTCTGACCTAGTTCCTCATTTCTTTCATGGCTCAGGGCCTCTCAGCGCTAGTGCCACAAGAACTGGTTCTCTGAGGGAGGGGAGCTGACAAAAACACTTGCTTTTATTTATGTCCAAAGCACAGCTATGCACACAGTACACAAAGATACATGTTATCTTTAGAATAAAAATTCACAGGGGGAATGTGATCAGAATAGAAAGGCATAAAAAGGCTCCTTGGAAGGTCATTGTGAGAAATAGAAAGATGTGCTTCTCCCCCCCACCCCACTTCTGTCAAAGAGTTAAAGAGACAGAGAAACTTAATTCCAGAAGGATGCTATTCTGTGGGAAGCCCTCCTTCCTGAGTCAGCCGTCCTTGGGAACAAGAGTCAGCCAAAACCATCCTTGAGAGCAATTTTTCTATTTCTGCATCTGGTAAAGGATCCCAAGTCTTCCATTTCTTTATATTTCCCATAGAAACTGTGTCGTTTTTATATTTTCGCCAACCACACGAGTCTGTGAGGCCAAACGCTGACTCAGAGTGGTGCCCAGATCCCTGCCCGTGTTAAGAGATTTTAAAATGTCAGCTGACTCCCCTGCTTTTGAGCTTCCTGGCTTGGAACTCTCTAAAAATCTCTGCACCCTGCTGCAGAAGTGAACATTGCCTTGCCGATGTGCTTCGGATTGCCTGGGCATCCTTGGACCCTAGACTCAATTCTGACAGTGACCGTGAGCAAAGGCTGAGGGACACTCCTCTAGATGGAGCCCGGATTTGTCCGGAGCGCACGTCTCCCATCCACGTGCTAACCAGGCCTGACCCTGCTGAGCTTCCAAGATCATATGAGATCGGTGCATTCAGGATGGTATGGCCGTAGCCTGGACGGCACTTCTGTCTCTGTCTTATCCCTAATCATCAAGTCTCGGTCCATCCCGCCCCCTGCACCCCCCAAGCAACTCCTTCTGGACACAGCAACCGTAAGGTGACCCCATACTGGGAAGTTCTGCTCCCATGTCCTGCCCCCAGTGCTGGTAGGTTGGCAATCATTCACTTTTCTTTTTCAGTTATTTTTCTTACGGTACGCTCACATGTAGTTCCCTGGAACAAGACGTCATTTCTACGTTCATTTAACCCCAAAGGACTCAAACTAGCACTTTACAAATGTCAATTAAAGGATGCATATTTACACGTGATGAAACCTGGGCTGAATTTGATGAATGGCTCTGAGTGGTGGCACACGCCTTTAATCCCAGCAGAGGTAGGAGGATCTCCAAGAGGCCACCCTGAGGCTACATAGTGAATTCCAGATCAGCCTGGGCTAGAGTGAGACCCTACCTTAAAAACCAAAAAACAAAAACAAAATAAAACAAAAGGGCTGGAGAAATGGTTTAGCGGTTAAGGCACGTGCCTACAAAGCCAAAGGATGCAGGTTTGATTCCCCAGGACTCAAGTTAGCCAGATGTACAAGGTGGCCTCACGCATCTGGAGTTTGTTTGCAGTGGCTGGAGGCCCTGGCACACCCATTCTCTGTCTCTCTCTCTCTACCTGCCTCTTTCCCTCTCTCTCTCTCTCAAATAAATAAATAAAATATTTAAAAAACCAGAGTACAGGGTCTGTTCCCAATTTGGCTGACTTCATAATCCTGGCTTACTGCTTATTTGTTGAGTGACAGAAATGCTGTGCTTGATTTGTTTCCTCATCTGTAACCTGGGACAGCGTCAGTATCAACGTCAGCGGCTCACTGCACAGCCTGACTGAGTTAACGTATGCAAGGAAGCACGAAGCGGCAGGCCCTGGCTAACAGGATGGGCCCGACACTCCTCATCATGCGTCATCTCTTTAGAGGATAAGATCTGGGAAACAAATAGTTTAAAATCTCAGTAAGAATTTATAGTTAAGGATCCACCACCATTATTTGAAATGGAAAAACAGCAATTCCTTTCCATCCTATTAAAAAAAATACCCAAAAAACATAAAAACAGGCTGGAGAGACGGCTTAGCAGTTAAGACACTTGCCCTAGGTTCGATTCTCCAGGTCCCATGTAAACCAGATGCAAAAAGTGGCGCATGTGTCTGCAGTTCATTTTCAGTTGCTAGAGGCCCTGGCATGCCCATTCTCTCTCTCCCCCTCTCTTGTCTTGTCCTTCTCTCTGTCTCTAATAAATAAATAACTAAAAATAAAAAACCCAGTTTTGATAAGTTTTACAAAAACACCCCAACACCCCTAAGGAACCTCCTCTAATGTATTTTTATACAACAGCTCCGGCAGAACTTTATTCACAACTGGTTTGTGTTTTCTTACACATTGCAAATTATTGAGTAACTCTTATGAACCTGTGCCGGCCATATTTATTTATTAGAGCGAGAGATAGAGAGAAGAGGCAGATATAGAGAGAGAATGGGCAGGCCAGGGCCTCCAGCCACTGCAAGGAACAAATTCCAGATGCATGCACCCCTTGTGCATCTCGCTTACGTGGGTCCTGGGGAACTGAACCTGGATCCTTAGGCTTTGCAGGTAAGTGCCTTAACCACTATGCCAGCACTCCAGCCCTTAGTTTGTCTTTTTCTAACATGCTTTATCACTTTTTTTTTGTGTATGTTTGGACTTTTGGGGCTCTTGCGTTTTCCCATTTTATTCACAACCTTTGTGCTGTTTGAGAAGACATTTCCACTCAACAACGTGGCAAGTTGAGCTCATGAATGTGAAACATGAGCCTGTTGGGGGAAGCAGAGCTACAGAGACAATATGCCCCCCTCCTGAACGTTCTAGCAACGGCAGCGCTTCTGCCGCCCACACGTGAGGTCACTGTGAGGAGGTTTTTGATTCAGATCGTGGGATTCCCAGGTAAAAAATTCTAGTAGTTTGTTATAGAGACTCACAGCATAGGATATCTACAGAGGTATTTGGAACTAATGTCTTCTCAGTCTTGGAATGTTTGCTTGTAAATGCTGACTCTAAAATCGGTCAATCTGAAATAGATCCAGACAAAACAAACAAAAGCAACTCTTATTTTGGAAAAAAATGTTACAAATTAAAATCTATTTCACTGAAATACTTTTTATTAATATCACTTCAGAGTATCTAAAAAATACTAATAATTGCTCTCCAAGATTTTTTTTTATTATTTTTTGAGGTAGGGGTCTCACTCTGGCTCAGGCTGACCTGGAATTCACTATGTAGTCTCAGAGTGGCCTCAAACTCACGGCGATGCTCCTACCTCTGCCTCCTTGAGTGCTGGGATTAAAGGTGTGCGCCACCAAGCTTGGCTTCCAAGAATTCTTTTAAAGACATATTATGTGAAATTCACTTTTTGAAAGAGACATTGGACTCTGTGTCAACTCGACACTTTATCAGAACTTCATCATATCATTTCCGTGGGAACGGGAATGGTCTGTTTCAGGGTGCGCTCAGATGGAACGCGTTCTGAACGCATGCGTGTTGTCTGTTAGGAATAGCCACAGCGTTCAGTCGGATCTGGTTCCTCACTTCGCATGTTCTTTCCTCATCTACTAGCCTGTACATGGTCACAGGAGGCCAGACTGATGTAGGCAGCTTGTAAAACAAGAGCAGACACACACAAAAACAAATCCATTGTGTACAACCAGCCTTCCGTTTGCCCGCTGGTGCTGAGGCTGCATATAACTGCCTGAATGTCAAACTTGTTTTTCCTAAATTAATATAGAATATACAAATTCCATGTCCCAGGAAACTTAATAATAGTTTAGCTGCGAGAATGCTTTCCTGTCCAAAAATAACAGAATTAGGAAACTATTAAAGATGCCCAAACACAGAAGGCCAAAAACCTTGCTCACACTTTATCTTAGTCAAGCTAGGTCGTTCCCATGACGCTGGTGACCAGACAGTGGCGCAAAACTGGGCCTGAAGACAGCGGGAGACACAGCGTTGTCATGCTGTGAAAAGACACCACGTGTCTGTGCCAAAGACTGAGAAGCACGTGAGCTCCCATCTCAGACTCCAAGGCAACTGGCCAGCTCAGCCGGACATTAGCTCTTCCTCACACACACGGTCCAACCCGGCGCTTCAGAGATGATGGCCTGGCCCATTGGATTTCATGTTTGAATTCTAGAGACTAGGGGACCCTGTCCTTACAGAATTTCTACTGAGAATTCACCCTGCAGGAGCATACTTGCAATCCCAGAACATGGGAGACTAAGGCAGGAGGACTGAGAGTTCACAGGCAGCTGCGGCTATAAACAAGACCTGTTGTCTAAAATATAAGGGCCAGGATGTAGTTCAGTAGTAAAGCATTGGCATGTATAAGGCTTTGAGTTTGTTATAATCTCAATATGTTTCCACTATGGGCTAAAATATGAGGTATAGTCCCTCAACTGCTGTATCACTACACTTGCGCTTTAATGACACATTTTTTTTTCAAATTTTTATTAACAACTTCCATGATTATAAAAAATATCCCATGGTCATATCCTCCCTCCCCCCACTTTCCCCTTTGAAACTCCATTTTCCATCATATCCTCTCCCCATCTCAATCAGTAATGACACAATTTTTAAGAAATTAAAAAAAAATGTATTAAGGTGAAATCATTCGAAATGTTCCTATTGAGGGCTGAAGCAGCTCAGTTGGTTGAATACTTGCCTAACATCCATGAGGCCCTACCTTCAACTCTCAGCCTTGAACACACACCCAGTGTTCTTACCCAAGATATTTTGAGAGAGAGAGAGGGCATGCCAGGGCCTTCAGCCATTGCAAACGAACTCCAGACACCAGTGCCCCCTAGTGCACATGTGTGATGTTGCATGATTGCATCACTGTGCATCTGGCTACCTGGGGTGTGGAGATTCGTACGTGAGCTCTTAGGCTTCGCAGGCAAGCACCTTAACTGCTAAGTCATCTCTCCAGCCAAGACCATATTAACCTTTGTATGCGTATATGGTGTGTGTGTGTGTGTGTCATGTGTGTGACTGCAGGCATGTGACAGAGGACAACTTTGAGTGCTGCTCTGTATCTTTTCCCTTACTTGAGGTAAAGACTCCTCTCTCATCCTCCAATCTCACCATAGGAGGGCTGGGATTACACATACTACTGACTCCAGTTTTACATGGGTTCTGAAGTCAAGCTGACACATTTTCACAGCAAGCACTTTTACCCACTGAGCCATTTCCCCAGCCCCCAAAATCATGTGAAATAGAACTCTGGCTCCTTTTCTAAGGTTTTGGGGAAACTACTGCTTCATTTTACACATTACTAAACAAATACATCTCGGTGTGTATATGGAGGTAATTAGCAAGGCCACGTTTCTAGAAGTATCGTTCAGAAGCTGCTCACTCCCTCGGCAGGAAGCTCTAGTCTCAGACCCAGGTGGCGACAAGGACTACGCAGAGACACATCTCTGGTCATTTGGAGGTCAATGTCCCAGCTGGACTCAGGACTTTCTAACTTGGGCCCTGTCTGCCCCTGGACACTGTGGCCAGCTCCCTTCTCTTGCCAGCATTGTCTTCACAATTGCACCCTGCTCTCTGGGACTGCGGACTTCTAGATAAGCCCGTGTTGAGAGACACATGAGGGAAACAGCGTCAGAGAGGGCCATTCTACCAAGGATGTTACACAGCACTTTTGGACAAACTATAATTCTGGGGCTGGTTGATGCAGGTTTTCACAGTGGCCTCCTACAAAATGGGCTTAGTGTTAACACACAAAAAAGGGCTCTTTTTAAGACACACAGGAAACTCCTTATCTTGGATATAAACATGTGATAAGAAAAAGCAAGCCATTTGTACTCCCCTTCTCCTCCAAATGCAGGGGTTCTGGATAACTCTGGTGTCTTCTGTGTGCTGTGCACAACCGCAATATTCATCTCTAGCATGAAGGGCTTTTGACATGCTTGAAGTAGTATTTATCCCTGGGTGGGGTATGCAAGTGTGGTTGTGGATGCTTGGACAGGCTCCATCCACTCTGCTGAGAAGTGGAGAAAATTCAAGCAGCTAGACATGCAGGCAGAGTAGGATAGGGAAGGGAACAAAGAGAGGGAAATACTGTAGGGGCTTCAGGGCCGAGGAGAGACTCAGGGAGGAGAGACCAAATGGAGACTGCTGAAGGCTCAGTACAATTTCTTTCCTCCCTTCCTCCCTCCCTGATTCCTTCCTTTGCAAGCAGAGTGTGGGCGGGAGAGAATGGGTAGACCAGGGGCCACAGCCACTGCAAACGAACTCCAGATACATGTACCATCTTGTGCATCTGGCTTCACCTGGTGTGGTGATTTGATTCAGGTGTGCCCCATAAACTCAGGTGTTCTGAATGCTAGGTTCTCAGCTGATGGAAATTTGGCAATTAATGCCTCCTGGAGGCAGTGTATTGTTGGGGGCAGGCTTATGGGTGTTATAGCCAGTGTCCCCTTGCCAGTGTTTGGCACACTCTCCTGTTGCTATTGTCCACCTGATGTTGGCCAGGGGGTGATGTCCACCCTCTGCTCATGCCATCGTTTTCCCCTGCCATCAAGCAGCTTCCCTCTCGAGCCTGTGAGCCAAAATAAACCCTTTCCTCCCACAGGCTGCTCTTGGTCAGGTGTTTGCTGCCAGCAATGTGAACCTGACTGCAACACGTGGGTACTGGGGAAATGAACCCGTGTTATTAGGTTCTGCAGGCAAGCACCGTAACCACTGAGCCACCACTCCTACTCTTCTTACTCAACGAGGAAAATCACGTCTACGGCGACAACGCGGATGGGCGGCTCATTATTGAACTGTGGTGGTTTGAGTGTAACTGTCCCCCATAGCCTCAGGTATTTTTGATTTAACCTTTCTTTTCAGCTCCCAGCAGGCGGAGCTCTGCCGGCGGAGGTGTGTCGCCGGGGGCGGTTCTTGAGTCCGTCCGTACGGTGTGTCTAGAGTGGGCTTGAGCTCTGGCTGTTCTCTGTCTGCTGTGTGGATGCGCGATGAAGGGAGCCACCTTCCTCTGCTCTGCTGGAAGCCGTGATCCTCAAAGAAACTCTCTCCTCCCGCAAGCTGCTTCTAGTCGGGTGCTTGTCCCGCAAGGCGAAGGGGACTGCAGCACTCGAACTGCAAATACGTCTTAGTCCCACTTTTTGCTTTGGGGGCTCCGTCACACTGGAAGACCTGCTCTGTGAGACGATCCCTCCGGACTCCCTTGAACCCGGGCCAGCATCTCCAGGCTGGAGCAGACTGAACTTGGGAAGAGTTTGTTACTACATGATGGGGAGACTTAAGTAGAATAGTAAAAAAAGGAGAGGGAGAGGACATATGATGGGGAGTGGATTTGTGGAGGGGAAAGTTGGGGAGGGGAGAGAATTATCATGGTTTATTGACTATAATTACGGAACTTGTCCATAATTTCTTTTAAAAAAAATCTGACACTAACACCTAAGATTATCCCATGATTAAAAGTAGCCCAAATCTAAAAAAAAAGTACAAAAAGGAGGCTTCTCTGATTGAGATGGACCCCCATTTTAAAAACTCCTTTATGAACTTGATACACTGAAATTAAAATCTTACTATAAGGGCTAGAAATAGAAATATCATAAGCATGATACTAGATTTCAGAGCTATTGCAAGGGGAAAAACGGTGCACACTATAAAGGTACAAAAAGATAAAGTAGGGCTGGAGAGATGGTTTAGCAGTTAAGGTGCTTGCCTGTGAAGCCTAAGATCCCAGGTTTAATTTCCCAGGACCCATGTAAGCCAGATGCACAATATGGCACGCGTCTGGAGTTTGTTTGTAGTGGCTAGAGACACTGGTATGCCTATTCTCTCTTTCTCTGTCTCTCTCAAATAAATAAAATAAAATATAATTAAATGTAAAAAGATAAAGTGGGAAGTTAGACAAAAAAGAAAAGAAAAAGAAAGAGTATTTGCCAAATACCACTGGAGTACCCACAATAGCCAGGAGTTATTGAATAAATGTTCAGTTAATCTGCACAAATAGGAGACGTTCCAATACATGCGAGGCAGGGGTAGCTTTTCAGTAGTGGAAAACAGATTTATGACCACAGAGGACTTCCAGCCGTAGCTTGCCACCGCCTGAAGTCTACTGACTGGTACGGAAGGCAGCGTCCTGCGCCCAGGACTCCGAGGGTCACAGCTGTTGAGGAACTTCTTATAAATAACAAAGGCCTCAGCCTCGTGGGTCGCACCTGCTGTACTGAAAGGTAACAGATAACCAGAGAGCGCGCAAGGGGCAAGGTGCGCGTGCACAGCAATGCTGCACGCGCATCTCCGTCTCACGCTGACAGCGCTGCACAGAGCCGGAGCGCAGGTGACTGATGCTGGCCTCATCGTCCTTCCCCTTCTCCCTGGTTACACGAGCAAAAGCTAGAGGCACCCACGACTGCCTCCCGTCACTCCTGCCCCTCTGATTTACTCGCTATTGAACCGTGCCGCTCAATCCTCTGATAAGCAGGTGGCAGGTACAGGCAGAAATGTCCGGACTCTGCATTTGGTCTGACATTTAAAGGTCAAATCTCCCTGTATCGTAACAAACAGCATTTCCCTCCCACACGTACGAAGAGGACAGCTGTGTGAACGACTGGCAGAAGGAGGAACCTCTGAAAGTTCATTGGGGCAAAAGGATGCTATTTATTGCCATTCTGCTGAACGTTTTAGCTGTGTGAGTTTATGACACACTTAAAGAAGATTAAAATGACAGGATGTGTCTATTCAGACATTGTTTTTCACCCATCTTATTGAGATTAATATAGTTAGCCTCTCAATCAATAAAGATTTAAAAATATTTTATTAGCAAGCAGATTACACACACAGAGAGAGAGAGAGAGAATGGGTGTGCCAGAGCCTCTAGCCACTGCAAACGAACTCCAGATGCAGGCACCACCGTGTATATCTGGCTTACATGGGTATTGGGGAATCAAACCTCGGTTGTTAGGCTTTACAGATAAGGCCTAAACTGTTGAGCCATCCTCCAGTCCTTCAATAAAGATTTTTTTCTTTTCTTTTCCTTTCTTTGTTGTTTTTATTTTTTGAGGTAGGGTCTTGCTATAGCCCAGGCTGACCTGGAATTAGTCTCAGGCTAGCCTCAAACTCACAGCAATCCTCCTACCTCAGCCTCCCAAGTGCTGGGATTACAGGTGTGCACCACCACACCCAGCACACACACACACACACACACACACACACAAGAGAGAGAGAGAGAGATAGCATGCCAGGGCCTCCAGCCACTGCAAATGAACTCCAGATGCATGCGCCTCCTTGTGCATCTGGCTTACGTGGGTCTTGGAGAATCAAACTGGGATCCTTTGGCCTTAACCGCAAAGCAATCTCTCCAGCCCCTCAATAAAGATTTTTA
Organism: Dipus sagitta; assembly: GCA_036346955.1. NCBI lineage: Eukaryota > Metazoa > Chordata > Mammalia > Rodentia > Dipodidae > Dipus > Dipus sagitta. The sequence continues at coordinate 177,738,190 of CM070774.1, read as the reverse complement.
AGAGACTGGATCAATGATGCAAATAGGATCCAGTTTTCAAGTATTTTATTTCATAATAAAGGCTTGTGTTTATTGTCTTGTAGTGCCTAGGGACCTAGGCATTCTAGGCAAATGCTTTACCACTGAGCAACATCCCCAGGCTTCTGGAGTCTTCTTGGACCTCTCAAACCTTAGTGCCAGACACTGAGCATCTTCTCTGGAAGCGTCCATCTGTGGGAAGCCACAGGGCTTAGCACTGCTCACATTCCCATTGGGAATAGAAATTTATTCTGCAGAGTTTATATATCTTTAGAAAGTACCTCTTCTTTTCCTTGCCCACAGTATTCATGGAAGACTTCTCATCAGAGAACTGTAAGATGCTCTTTTTTATCTCCCTGGTGTTTGTGCTTCAAGCTGCATCACTAACTTGCTGGTGAGCCCCTCACCTGGGCTCTGCTCTGAAAATAACTGTTGTAGTCAGGTTTGTGTTGCTGGTAGAAATCACCCAACCAAGAGCAGCTTGTGGGAAAAAGAGGTTTATTTTGGCTTACAGGCTCGAGGGGGAAGCTCCATGATGGCAGGGGAAAACGATGGCATGAGCAGAGGGTGGACATCACCCACTGGCCAACATAAGGTGGACCATAGCAACAGGAGAGTGTGCTAAACACTGTCATGGGAAAACTGGCTGTAACACCCATAAGCCCGCCCCCAACAATACACTCCCTCCAGGGGGTGTTAATTCCCAAATCTCCATCAGCTGAGAACCTAGCATTCAGAACACCTAAGTTTATGGGGGACACCTGAATCAAACCACCACATTCCGCCCCAGCCACCATAACCATCCATGATGTAAAATGCAATGCATTCCATCCAACTTTAAAGGGCCTCATTTTTTTTTTAAATCAATCCCAATGATGTATATATATCCCCATAACCTAAGGTCTTTTAACTGAGCCATAATACCAAAAAGTAATCTCAAAAACCCCATAATGGCACAGAATAAACATTCACACTGCAAAAGATGGCACTGGGCATAGCAGAGAAACATTTGGCCAATACAAGATTTGAAATAACCAGGGCAAACATCAAACTCTGTAACTCCAAGTCCAACAACTCTAGCGAGTGACAAATCTCCAAGTCTGATAATTCTAACCAGCAACAAGTCTCTGGCATTCCAATTCCATCCCTCCAGCTAGGCTACTCACAGTCCTGGAAAACTTCACCCGGTCCCGGCAGGTTTCCTTAGCAGCCATCTCATGGTCCTAGCATCTTTACTGGGTCTCCACTGCAATCCTCGGTTCATCCTCATGGCCCCATGGGGTTTCCATGCAGGCATCCAGCAAACCTGCTTCACACTGCCCATGGCGATTGCCAAAACACAAGACCATGTTGCAAACTCAATGACCCTCTCTTTCCTGCATTTCTTATACTCCATAATACCAGGCAGGGTGCCAATTTGTTAATTCATGGGGGAATAAAGGACACTTTGAAGGACAGGACACTCCTTGAGCACTCAGGCCCCTTCAAAAGAGTCTACATTCTTCTTGTTGCTCCAATGCATGTCAGCTGGCCCAATCTCAATAGCTGTTTCTTTAAATAATTTGCAGGTGAATGGGCAGCAGTTTAGGCCCAAAGATTTCATTTTTTTCTGTGTCTTATCACTCTGCACACACCACTTCATTTCTACAAAAAGCAACCCTGAACAACTTCTCAGGACACAGGCATAAGAGCAAGCTTCCCACACAAACTGCTAGCCCAGTCCAAGCAAAGATCTTTCTCACCCTCATAAGGCAAACCTCACAGTCCATAGTTCTTACTGCATTCAGGTCTTTTAACCCTGACCAGAATAGTACATGAAGCTGCACTTACAGCACTGCAAGTCATCTCTTAGGCCAAGGTTTCAAGTCCTTTCACATTCCTCTTGAAAATCAGCTCCAAAAGGCCAAAACCACAAAATCAGGTGTGTGCAGCAATCCCACTCCTGGTACCACTTTACTGTTGCATTGCTGGTAGAAATCATCCAACCAAGAGCAGCTTGTGGGAAAAAGAGGTTTATTCTGGCTTACAGGCTTGAGGGGGAAGCTCCACGATGGCAGGGGAAACGATGGCATGAGCAGAGGGTGGACCTCACCCACTGGCCAACATAAGGTAGACAATGGCAACAAGAGTGTGTGCCAAACACTGGCAAGGGGAAACTGGCTATAACATCCATAAGCCCTCCCCCAACAATACACTTCCTCCAGGAGGCATTAATTCCCAAATCTCCATCAGCTGGGAACCTAGCATTCAGAACACCTGAACCCAACCAGCACAATAACTAAGACATTTTCAGTTTCTACTGTGCTTCCTACCAATGCAGTCGTGATGTCTCATTTCCATCACCTTATTTTATTTAATTAATTAATTAATTAATTTTTTTTTTTTTGGTTTTTCGAGGTAGGGTCTAACTCTAGCTCAGGCTGACCTGGAATTCACTATGTAGTCTCAGGGTGGCCTCAAACTCCTACTGATCCTCCTACTTTTACCTCCCGAGTGCTGGGATTAAAGGCGTGTGCCACCACACAGCCGGCTTCCATCACCTTATTTGATCTCTGCCAAAATCTTGGGGGGGGGGGAGCAGTGATTACGTAGGCAGATTACAGATGAGGAAACTGAGGCTCAGGATGCTTTTGCCACCTGAAAAAAGATTGTAAATGGCTGTGTAGAGCAGAAACCCAGAAGCCACACAATGGCATCATAGAAGTGACATTTTTGCTTCTATTTCCTTACTGATTAAACATGTCTAATGTTGCTCAGTCACTTCTGGTGCCATCCCATGGCTTCTCGGTGGAGCTAAATGCTTGGTACTCGCTCCAGTGCAGGGAGACTGAGGAAGAGATGGAAACTGTTGTAAATTTTGTAGCGACCTAAGAATTTCCACGTAGAGACACATGAGGGCGCTCTAACCTTCCCTCAGTTAAGGACACGTTTCCTTAGAAGCCCACAGCTCCCAACCTCGATCCCAGGGGCTTTTCTGCTGAGTACTTGTGCTCACTAATTCACCCTAGCAGCTTAGCTTTCTCAGTGTTAAACATAGGACGGTAGGAACAAGTCTTCTATCTTTTTTTTTTTTTTTTTTTTTTTTTTTTTGAGGTAGGGTCTCACTCTAGCCCAGGCTGACCTGGAATTCACTATGGAGTCTCAGGGTGGCCTCGAACTCACGGCGATCCTCCTACCTCTGCCTCCCGAGTGCTGGGATTAAAGGCGTGCGCCACCACGCCCGGCAAGTCTTCTATCTTAAGACCTCGCTGGTCACTAAAAGATTTCAGGACTCTAGTCATCATGACAAAGAAATGTTCCTTTCATACTAACTGTATTTAAACACGAAAGGTGCTATAGATCTGGCTCACTGTATTTCATGTAGCCCAGGCTGGCCTTGAACTTCTGATCTTCCTGCCTCCGTCTCCCAAGTCCTGGGATTGCAGGTGTATACCACCGTGCCTGATTGAGGCAGTGCTGGGGACTGAACTCAGGCCTTTGGGCATATGTCAAAATCTTTCTGTTCACTGAGTTTCACCCCCTGCGCCCGGAAGTCCATCATCTTCCATTGGTGACAGCCTCCTTCAACGCACAAGCCGGGGCTCCTTGTCTCAGTGGGGTCATTTCTTAAATAAAAATTATTGCTTGGGAAAAAAAAAAAAAACAACCCTTCATAGTCATCTAGCTTGGCTGAATTTTCGCAGGTAGGGCTATTTTCAGATTCAACAAACTAAAGAATGGCTGAGATTCAGAGAAGCAGCTCAGGTTCCCCCTCTGAGACAAGACAATGTCTTTTTTTTTTCCCCCCTTTCTGTAAATGGAGGACTAAGCCAGGTGCTCTGTCAGAGGAGGGGAAATCCAACAAGTAGCTGTCTAAATTACATGGGATGATGGGATTAGAGGAACTCTGTGTAGTGCTGGGAGGGACTTGCCTGCAGCACTTCCTGCTGGTCTTTCTGTGTAAGACAGAAAGATTTTTTTCCCTTGCTGGGTGATCACCGCAGAGACCACTTAAACCACTGGGCTGCTTTTGTTCTCAGTCAATAAAAAACCTCTTGGATGTCTGATCTTAGGGTAAAAAAAAAAAAAAAAAAAAAAAAAAAAAAAAAAATTCAACTTGTTCAGCTGGAATAGATTTAGCACAAGGCCCTTTGAAACATATCCAAGCTCATGGGTGCCAGGCATTAAGAGTGCCGGCATGGAATCAGATAGTCTCAGATGTAAAGCAAGCTACCCTTTACTTACACCAACAAGAACTGAAGTTTCAGCCCACACTGGCTCAGTTTCCCACTCTGTAAATGTTCTTTACTTAAATACAATATGATGTTTTCAGCAAGAACTCCTTTTCACAATTCTAGCATGGGCATCAGGTAGATGTTTATTTATTTATTTTTTTGCAATCTGTTTAATTTTCTTGTACTTCAGTTTCTTCATCTGTGAAATGGGGATAAGAATACCTACATCATGGGGGGGGTTACAAGGATCAAGTAGGGTTACAGAAAGTATACCTACATCATGGGGGGGGGGGTTACAAGGATCAACTAAGGTTACGGAAGTATACCTACATCATGGGAGGTTACAAGGATCAACTAGGGTTACGGATGTATACCTACATCATGGGGGTTACAAGGATCAACTAGGGTTACAGAAGTATACCTACATCATGGGGGGTTACAAGGATCAACTAGGGTTACGGAAGTATACCTACATCATGGGGGGTTACAAGGATCAACTAGGGTTAAGGAAGTATACCTACATCATGGGGTTTACAAGGATCAACTAGGGTTACAGAAGTATACCTACATCATAGGGGGGTTACAAGGATCAATAGGGTTACGGAAGTATACCTACATCATGGGGGGGTTACAAGGATCAACTAGGGTTATGGAAGTATACCTACATCATGGGGGGTTACAAGGATCAATAGGGTTACGGAAGTATACCTACATCATGGGGGGGTTACAAGGATCATCTAGGGTTAAGGAAGTATACCTACATCATGGGGTTTACAAGGATCAACTAGGGTTACGGAAGTATACCTACATCATGGGGGGTTACAAGCATCAACTAGGGTTATGGAAGTATACCTACATCATGGGGGGGTTACAAGGATCAATAGGGTTACAGAAGTATACCTACATCATGGGGGGGGTGGTTACAAGGATCAACTAGGGTTACGGAAGTATACCTACATCATGGGGGGGTTTACAAGGATCAACTAGGGTTACGGAAGTATACCTACATCATGGGGGCCTACAAGGATCAACTAGGGTTATGGAAGTATACCTACATCATGGGGGTTACAAGGATCAACTAGGGTTACAGAAGTATACCTACATCATGGGGGTTACAAGGATCAACTAGGGTTACAGAAGTATACCTACATCATGGGGGTTACAAGGATCAACTAGGGTTACGGAAGTATACCTACATCATGGGGGGTTACAAGGATCAACTAGGGTTACGGAAGTATACCTACATCATGGGGGGTTACAAGGATCAACTAGGGTTACGGAAGTATACCTACATCAAGGGGGGGTTACAAGGATCAATAGGGTTACGGAAGTATACCTACATCAAGGGGGGGTTACAAGAATCAATAGGGTTACGGAAGTATACCTACATCATGGGGGGGTTACAAGGATCAACTAGGGTTATGGAAGTATACCTACATCATGGGGGGGGGTTACAAGGATCAACTAGGGTTACGGAAGTATACCTACATCATGGGGGTTTACAAGGATCAACTAGGGTTACGGAAGCATACCTACATCATGATGGGGGTTTACAAGGATCAACTAGGGTTACAGAAGCCAAGTAAAGCAGTAAGAAACCAAGTTAATCTTATATTGGCATTATTATATTAAGTAGGCAATTCCTCTGCTTGTTATCATTTTTATATTTGTTCTTATGTTAAAAGTCTTGGACATCGTTAGACTCTGCGAAGCATTCACGAGCTTGTGTCTTACCCTAGGCAGTGGAACTTGCTTTCCGCCTGTCCTAGTTTCTCAAGAGGATTCAAAATATCTGTTCTTTATACTGAAGTTCTTTGTAGTTATTTAAGAGTCCATATCTCTGTCCTCCTCCATTTCACCCTCCCTCCTTGCTTGTTCTGAACCAGACCAGTAAGTACACTGAGATGACCAAACACAACACGGCTGTGTATGGTGACAATAGGAAACAGCCCCAGTCAGGCACACTGTCCAGAAGTCACCCTAAGTCTGTTTCATGCAGGATGAATTGTAACTGGCCAAGTAGAGTATTGGAAGGGAAGGCGCTCGGGCATAGAGAAGACCAGTCTAAAGTCTTGCATCATAGAAAGAACAATGAGCCAGGCATGGTGAGCCTGCACTCGGGGGGCAGAGGTAGGAGGATCACCATGAGTTCGAGGCCCCCCTGAGACTACATAGTGAATTCCAGGTCAGCCTGGGTTAGAGTGAGACCCTACCTCAAAAATCCAAAAGAAAAATAAACAATAATAATAATAATTTAAAAAATAAAATAAAAATAAAAAGAACAGTGTATTTCCTTCAAGGGTTTCCTCAGGCCCTAACTTGCTTCCGAGTCCACACACAGGCTGCACAGCTGAGCAAGAGCTCAGCACAGTGTTGGAGAGGTTTCCACTTCCTTCACCTGTCACTGCTGCATGAAGTGAATAACCACACTGTGCTCCATAAACTTTCAAGTATCTTATTGTCTTGTCTGAGACAGGGTCTCGCTCGGGAGTCCATGCTGGTCTGAAACTCAGCTCTGCAGACCTCGCTGAGGGCTGCCCTGGCTCTGCCTCCAAAGTGCTAGGATTACAAGAACATGCCGCCATGCCCGGCAAGGGCAGTTGTTTTTTAAAAATACATTTTATTTTTATTTGGGACTGAGAGAAAGAAGCAAATGCAGGGGGGGGGGGGGGATAGAGAGAGAACGGGCACGCCAGAGCCTCCAGCCGCTGCAAAAGAATTCCAGATGCAAGCGCCACCTTGCTCATCTGGCTTACGTGGGTCCTGGGGAATTGAACCTGGGTCCTTTGGCTTTGCAGGCAAGTGCCTTATCCGCTCAGCTATTTATCCAGCCCAGTAAGGGCAGTTTTAAAAAATAATAATTTTATTTATTTATTTTCAAGCAGAGAAGGAGAGAGAGAGAAAGAGAGAGAGAGAGAATGGGTGCTCCAGGGCCTCCAGCCACTACAAATGCACTGTACATACGTGCACCATTTTGCATCTGTCTTATATGGGTACTGGGGAATTGAACCTGGGACCTTAGGTTTTGCAGGCAAGCACCTTAACCGCTGAGCCATCTCATCCATCTTTTCCATGCGGCGGGGAGCACCCTTCCACCTTCCCTCCCCAGGCCCCTGTTCAGCCCCAGCTCCATTAATCGCCATGTGTCCTCTGAGCCTGAGTTATCTGGGTCAGTGAGGAAGAAGGCGTCAGAAGCACAGAGGACAGAAATAAACCAGAAAGGATGACTAAGAGTGGCTGCAACAGGATTCAGCATGGAGCAATGTGAAATGTTCTGGAGAGCGGACTCTCTGACATCCATGGCCATGTGGCTTACACACTAATAAGACCCCGTTCGGGGCCTCCCATCTCACAGAGCTATGAGGTGCCTGGCAAGAATGCAGCATCGATAGACGGCCTCATCCCACAGGAACAAGTGCGGACAGGCCAAGCGGTGTAAGGCTATTCGGATTTAGCCAGCACTGAGTCCAACATTCAGGGCCAGGGGAACCATTCTGTAGTTCTCCCCAACCAAAGAGAAGCATCTTGAAAGCTTATTGCCAACCCAAAGGGATGGATTTCGCCTATCAGGCTTGGTAATTCTTCACAAGCCACGTGGGAAGAGTGCGGCTAACAACCATCACACTGCCAGCGCAATCTGAGGGAGCCATGGGCCCAATGGAGCTGTTAATTGGTGGCTACTGAATTCATCATTACTCACGATGCTGTAACGCAAGGTGTAGTGGGGAAACCTGAAAGCAGCGGCTGTTAACCAACGCATTCTCCTTCGTGTGCGGAGAAGCCGAGGACCTCTCGCCCCTGAGGACAGTCTCCGGCCTGGGGTTCCCGGTGGAAGGGGTAGAATTGGAGTAAAGGGAGTTTGTTTCCCGGACCTACATGATGTCCAAATGAGATATTATGTGTAAAACACAAGCACGCTGAACTGCTTCGGTTCAAGGTTTCCTTGTAGCAGAGGCCAGTCCTTCCCTGATCTGTTCTAAGGGGCACAAATAATGCACCAACACTCTGCTACTCATGTCTCTGCTGGGCACAAGGGGGGTCCGATGCCCAGTCTCCATGCCAGCCCCCACTCCCTGTGCTGTATGAAGCTACAGGGAAGTTCAATCCTCTGTCTGGGAGGCATCTTAAAGCCCTCTCTCTACATATGGATGAGGACTCTCTGTCTTTCAAAAGATATTTCTGAGCCGGGTGTGGTGGCGCACGCCTTTAATCCCAGCACTTGGGAGGCAGAGGTAGGAGGATCGCCATGAGTTCGAGGCCACCCTGAGACTACATAGTGAATTCCAGGTCAGCCTGGACCAGAGTGAGACCCTACCTCGAAAAAAAAAAAAAAGATATTTCTGGAGCTGGACAGATGGCTTAGTGGTTAAGGCGCTTGCCTGAGAAGCCTAAGGACCCAGGCTCAGTTCCCCAGGACCCACATAAATCCAGATGCACAAGGTGGCACATACATCTGGAATTTGCAGTGGCTGAAGGCCCTGGTGCACCCATTCTCTCTGTCTCTCTAATTGCCTCTCTCTCTCTCAAATTAACAAATAAATAAGATATTAAAACATATTTTTCTGTTTGAGTGTTCAAAAGATCTCAACCTCCAATGCCAAATAAGCATTGTGTAAATCATTCACATGTAAGGATTCTTTTCCTGCTGTACTCTGCATACTGCTCAGTCTCCAAACTGAGGACGTCATCTTCAATAAGGTAAACTGATGACGTCATCTTTAATAAAGTAAGTCTCACAAGGGTGCTTGGTCTTGGTCCACCCCTGGAAAGCCTTCTCAGCTCTGAGGTAATCCTGTCTTCCTTACCATATCCTTTAAAAATATTATTAATTTATTTGTAAGGAAAGAGAGAGAGAGAGAGAGAGAGAGAGAGAGAATGAATGAATAGGATGGGCGCGCCAGGGCCTCTTGCTGCTGCCAATGAACTCCAGATGCGTGCGTCACTTTGTGCACCTGGCTCCATGTGGGCATGAGGAATCCAACTCAGACTGCCAGGCTTTGCAAGGAAGTGCCTTAACTCCTGAGTCATCTCTCCAGCCCCCATTTTATTATTACTTACTTATTTATTTATTTTTGGTTTTTCAAGGTAGGTTCACTGTAGCTCAGGCTGACCTGGAATTCACTACGTAGTCTCAGGGTGGCCTTGAACTCTCCACGATCCTCCTACCTCTGCCTCCCAAGTGCTGGGATTAAAGGCGTGTGCTACCACACCTGGACCATTTTATTATTTCTTTAATATTTACTTATTTGAGAGAGAGAGATTGTGGGCACACCAGGGCCTCTAGCCACTGCAAAAAAACCTCCAGATGCATGTGTCACCTTGTGTATCTGGCTTTATGTAGATACTCGGAAATTGAACTTGGGTCCTTTGGCTTTGTTGGAGAGCCATCTCTCTAGCACCCCCACCCCATTTTATTTTATTTATTTTATTTTTTGTTTTTTTGAGGTAGGGTCTCACTCTAGCTCAGGCTGACCTGGAATTCACTCTGTAGTCTCAGGGTGGCCTTGAACTCACAGTGATCCTCCTACCTCTGCCTCCCAAGTGCTGGGATTAAAGGTGTGTGCCACCACGCCTGGCATCCATTTTATTTTTTAACTCAAAAGAAAAAAGAAAAGAATGTTACTAAGGTTCAGGGGAAATTTTGAAAATGTTTAAGATAGAAGAAAAGGTCAAATTAAATATTCCATAAAATTCTTTTGTTTTTATTGAGTCTCTTGGTGCAGCCTAGATGTCAGTGTGTGAAATAAATGGTACTTGATGGTGGCTATCTGGCTGGCTGTGTGGTGCACAGAGCCCAGGCCCCATGCTGCGGAACACGATGGGAAAACAGTTCAACAGGGAACGGCAGAGCTCATGCAGAGCAGGCACAAGACTTTTCTAAAATAATTTTATTTATTTACTTACTTACTTGCAAGGGGAGAGATCTGCAAACGAACTCCAGATGCATGCGCCCCCTTGTGCATCTGGCTTACGTAGGTCCTGGAGAATCGAACAGAGGTCCTTTGGCTTTGCAGGCAAGCGCCTTAACCGCTAAGCTATCTCTCCAGCCCCAGGCAGAAGACTTATCTAGTGCATGGGAGAGTGGAATGCCATCTGAGACTCAAAATTCATGACAGATTTCCTAAACTATATAATACTGTAGTTGAAGAAAATCCTTAAACTATTTCATACAAAAAAACCCAAGAATACCAGATTTAAACTTGAATAGTGTGATTATGGATATAACGCTGATGGTCGGTGTGGTCGGGGGCCAATTATGAAATGTGAGATTTAGCTCTGATACCATCTCCACTGGGCAACTCCTGTGCCCGTCTCAGAAGTCTGAACCATCTCCTGGGTGCCGTAAGCTCAGCAGAGTCGAGACTAAACAGACTGTCCTGGTCCCACTATGCCCCACAGGGCACTCGTGCAGCGAATGTACTCTCCTGCCATTTACCCAGGACAGCCACACCTCTATTTCATGCTCCGGTAAGTCACCAAGTTCTCTCGACAGGACCTCCTAAATCTCTTTTCTGTTGTCCACACTATTACTCTCCTTCTCAGGTCACACTGCCTGTGTGACCTCAACAGTAACTTGATTTGGTCCTTGGTTATACTGCTGCTGGTTCCCAAACATTTAAAAAAATTTTTTTTGTTTATCACTTTTATTTATTTATTTGAGAGCAGCAGACAGAGAGAAAAAGATGCAGAAAGAGAGAGAAAGAATGGGCACACCAGGGCCTCCAGCCACTGCAAACGAACTCCAGACATGTGCGCCCCTTTGTGCATCTGGCTAATGTGGGTCCTGGGGAATCAAGCCTCGAACCGGGGTCCTTAGGCTTCATGGGCAAGCGTTTAACCACTAAGCCATCTCTCCGCCCCATACATTTTTTTAAATGTTTCTTTTTCCGATTTGTATTTATTATTAGAGACAGAGAGAAGGAAAAAGAGAGAGAGACAGAGAGCAAGAAAGAGAGAGAGAGTGAGAATGAGCGCACCAGGACCTCTAGCCACTGCAAACTCCAGATGCATGCACCACCATCTGCATCTGGCACACGTGAGACCTGGAGAATCGAACCTGGGTCCTTAGGTGTCACAGGCAAGGGCCTTAACCACTAAGCCATCTCTCCAGCCCCCCATACATTTTGTACTACAGCCAGGTCAGTCTTTCCAAAACGAAGCTGATCTTATCACTCGCTTGCTTAAAAGCATTATTCTCCCCCCTCACCCCCGCCGCCTCTCTCTCTCTCATAGCCCAGGCTGCCCATGAGGTCACTTGGAAGCTGAGGATGACCTTAAACTCCTGATCCTCCTGTCTTCACCTCCCAAGCGCTGTCATGTGCCAGTCAGTATTCCCAGCTCGAAGCCCCTCATATTCTGCCTTGTGCAGGGCAAGCTGAGCCCTGTAACATGGCTTATTGGGCCACCAAGTACCTTCCACCCCATGTCTACAAGGAACTGCTTCAGTCCATTAGTGAGCCACTGTCTCTCTACAAGGTGTTCACTCACAGTGTTTCCCCCCACAGAAAACCGTTACCCTATTTCTCTTATTCTGAGAGTTCATTATCATTTTAAGATATTTTTGTTTGTGTGAGAGATAGAGAGGGAGGGAGGGAGGGAGGGAGGGGGAGAGAGAGAACGGATATGGGCATGCCAGGCCTCTTGACACCGCAAATGAACTCCAGACTCATGTGGCTTTACATGGGCACTGGGGACTTGAAGCCAGGCCATCAGGCTTTTTTTTTTTTTTTTTTTTTTTTTTGGCTTTCCGAGGTAGGGTCTCACTCTAGCCCAGGCTGACCTGGGATTCACTATAGAGTCTCAGGGTGGCCTCGAACTCATGGCGATCCTCCTACCTGTGCCTCCCGAGTGCTGGGATTAAAGGCGTGCGCCACCACGCCCGGCGCCATCAGGCTTTGTAAGACGGTGTCTTTAACCACTGAGCAATCTCTCCAGCTCCGTGAGAGCTAATTCTGTTCTTTTAGTTGTTGTTGTTGTTTTGTTTGTTTGTTTGTTTTTCGAGGTAGGGTCTTGCTGTAGCCCAGGCTGACCTGGAATTCACTATGAAGTCTCAAAGTGGCTTTGAACTCACAATAATCCTCCTACCTCTGCCACCCAGAGTGCTGGGATTAAAGGTTTGTGCCACCAAGACTATCAAATTCTTTTTTTTTTTTTTAAGCCACCATGTCTGGCTCACCTCATCTTTTAAAATTTATTTATTTAATTATTTATTTATTTGAGAGAGAGAGTCAGGGACACAGAGAGAGACACAGAGAGAATGGACATGCCAGGCCCTCCAGCCACTGCAAACAAACTCCAGAAGCATGTGCCACCTTGTGTATCTGGCTTATGTGGGTCCTGGGGAATCGAACCTGGAACCTTTGGCTTTGTAGGCAAGCGCCTTAACTGCTAAGCCATCCCTCCAGTCTTTTGAATTCTTATATATTCATCAGAGATTAGTTTATCATTACTTCCTGCAGGAGGCCTCCCGATCTTGTTAGGTTGTCCCTGCCATATGCTCTTCCAACCGTGGTCTCTACCTCCCCAGTTACCTTACAGAGGTACTTTATGTTGCAACAAGACAATTAAGTAGCATTCCTCTAACCAGCTTTTTGAGGGCAGGGACCATATCTGTATTGATAATTCCTTTATGTACCAGTGTCTGGGAGGCAGGCCGCCAGATAGAAGGTCATTAACACACACGTTGAAGAGTGAAGGAAATTCGAATTTTTTTTATTTTTATTTTTTTTTGCACCTCAGAAAAACCATGATGGGTCATTTGGTTCACTTCATGCTGTAAGCAGTAACTTTCGCCCCTCCCTGAACAAGTCTTCCAGTGGATAACCTTTGATTTTGGCATGACATTTGAAGCCATGAGGATCACGTTCCTGTCTACTCTTCCAACCCCTTTCGCACTCCTGTATTAAAATGAAAGCCATTCTGACCACACCAGTCGGCCCAGGCTTCTTCACAGTCCCTCCCCTATCACCTCTGCTCACCAGTGTCCCCCGCACTGTGACGCTTTTTGCTCTACTAACTTCGGGTATCTTCTGTTCTTTATGACTCTACCCAAAGGTTACCCTGAGGCAGGACAGAAAGGGAGCATTAGAGAGATGGAAAGAAAAGGGAGACTTTCACCCCGAGTCTGGCTGAAGTCTCTCAGCGGTTCCGGCACAGCTAACGTGTGCTGTGAAGGTGTCTATAGAGAAATAATATTTCTTTCATATAGAAATGTCAAATAGCAAAGTCTGTCTACCTATCTATCTATCATCTATCACCTATCTATCTATCCTCTCTCTCTCCTCGGAATATGGCCTTCCTCCTTTCCCAGATATAAATCTGAAATGATCTGGGAATCTTACAAACAAGACTATCAACTTTCTTTCTGTTACTTATTTATTTATTTGACAGAAAAAGAGACAGAGAAAGAGGCAGAGAAAGAGAGAGAGAGAGAGAGAATGGGTGTGCCAGGGCCTTTGGCCACTGCAAACAAACTCCAGATGTGTGCACCACCTTGCGCATCTGCTTTACAGTGGCTCCTGGGGAATTGTACCTGCGTCCACTGGCTTTGCAGGCAAACACCTTAACCACTAAGCCATCTCTTCTAGCCCCCAAACTTTCTTTACAGAGAAAACATGACTTAACTCTCTGCAACCCCCGTGACTCATGGTTTCACCCCATCAGCTGTGATTGTACCTGATATACCTCATAAACCATCCTGTGAACTCATTTAAGTTCCTTAACAACCCTCGGCGATGAAAATTCAGAAGTCAACAAATTGTACTTATGGCTGTTGTAAAGATGTTTAAGTGGACTCTTTCCTGAGAAGCCCACATCCACATTTCTGTGTGTCTACTCTTTCTTTTGTACAAAAGAAAAAAAAATTGTTTGCAAGCAGATAGAGACAGAGGAAGAGAGAGACAGAGACACTGAGAGAGAATGGGCGCACCACAGCCTCCAGCCACTGCAAACAAACTCCCGATGCATGTACCCCTCTGTACATCTGGCTTAACATGGGTACTGGGGAATCGAACCCAGGTTTTAGGCTTTTCAGGCAAGCACTTTAACCACGGGACCATCCCTCCAGCCCTGCTGTCCATTTCTTAAGTGCCTCAGGCTTAAATCTATGCGAAAATCTTTTAAATAAACTCCACTCAGGGACAGGGGCACACTCCTGTCATCCCAACACTTGCAAGGTGGAGTGTCAGGTAAGCATCAGCTATTACACGAGTTCAAGGTCAGTCGGAACTACATGAGCCCCATCTCAACCCCCGTCCCCATGATAATAAAACAAAACAAAAATCAAATAAGCTCTGTTTTCAACTGACTTGCCCTGAAATTCTTTTCGGTGTTTAGGTGAAGAGAATCCCGACTTAACGTGAGTAGAGGTTTCTGGAAAGAATCCCTCAGGCTGCTCCAGGCGGAGTCGGATGTGTCTGGGGTCCCCACTCCACCGCCACTGACAAGCCCTTTTCAGAAGCCCTTCTGCTAGTGATGGGTGAGGTGTGCTGGTTTCCTGAGCATTATCCTATGGGTTCTTCCCCACTATGTTTGCATTTCAGCTTTTTCTATGATTGTACTTTCATAAACTGCAGGGGGAAGAGTGTTACTTCTCTCTGCAATCACCTTATAGCAAAACACCTGGTAGACAAAAAGCACTTGGTAAATATCTTTTGAATTCATCATGTTCCTTTAAATGAGTATTTGTGCAAAAAGGAGTAAGAACTGATTCTTTAAATATTTTATTTATTTGAGAGAGAGAGAGAGAGGAAGAGGCAGACACACAGAGAGAGAATGGGCGCACCAGAGCCTCCAACCACTGCAAATGCAACCCAGATGCATGCGCCACCTTGTGCGTCTGGCTTACGTGGGTCCTGAGGAATCAAACCTGAGTCCTTAGGCTTCGCAGGCAAATGCCTTAACTGCTAAGCCATCTCTTCAGCCCAAGAACTGATTCTTTAAATCAAATTGACACAATGTGTGCACGAATGCTCATCTGAGCTCAAACCCAGGAAGGATGGATGGGAACACCATTGTTTTGTCTTTATCTGTTTCCACTGGTTTTTTTCTTTTGTTGCATTTGAGTTTAATCACACTTTAAGAATGTTGCTTTAGGCACATATGACTTTAGTCCCGAGTGCTGACCATTACACAATGCAACCAGCATAGCTGCATATGCAACTTCAAACAACCATTTCATAAGATATTCATCCCATTCCTTCACTGAATCTAAAAGGTTTTGGTTCTACCACCACTGCAGACTACTGCTCTACTTCAAAACACATCCCAAAGCATGAATGGTTCCCTCCTACTATCTGTTTCTGTCATGAAACAGCCTCTCAGTAGCCCACACTGTCCTGGAACTCTATGTAGCCCAGGCTGACCTTGAACTTGCAGCAACAACTCATTTACCTCAGCCTTCCAAATGCAGGGAACAGAGATGTAAGCTACCACACCTGACTCTAGTTTCTCTTTTATTTTGCTATTCTTGGATCTGAGCAGAAAAAAAAAAAAAGTAACATGGACAGAATATTCTCTGAGAAGATATGACTCTTTTTAAAATTTTTTTGTTTATTTTTATTTATTTATTTGAGAGCAACAGAGACAGAAAGAAGCAGGGCGGGGGAATGGGTGTGCCAGGGCCTCCAGCCACTGTAAACGAACTGCAGATGCATGTGCCCCCTTGTGCATCTGGCTAACGTGGGTCCTGGGGAATCGAACCTCGAACTGGGGCCCTTAGGTTTCACAGGTAAGTGCTTAACCGCTAAGCCATCTCTCCAGCCCGAAGATACGACTCTTTAAGATAGCTGACAGTTCCAAAGTAAATGGAAATTACAGGCGAACAGCTATTCTCTTAGATGATTTCAGTGGCAGGGTAAACAATGTACCGGGAACCGACAGACACTGCCTCAGACTTGACAACCTAGGTGTTCCCCTTAAAGAGCAAAGCTGGGCCCCGTCTTCTCCGGGTGTTACGCAGAGATCTGCAGTACGTTTCTCGCATGTACTGTTTGAGCCTCACAGTATTCAGCACCCAAAGCCTGGTGTCTTTTCATGCCACAAGTGAGCAGGTGGCAGGATTTCTGCTTAACTACACGCACAAATACACAGACTTAGTCCCACATCTCCCCAGCGTAAACTTGTTCCTTGATGTGCATTCAAATTCCTTTCACACACTCAAACACACCCACCTATTACAATGTCTATAAATAATCCTGTCTCCCAAGGCCTGGCTCCAAACTAATTGATGTTAGTCAGCATTCGCAAAGTGGTTCGAAATTTTTCCCGAAGGCAAAGTTACAGGATGCTAAAGCATCTCACTGACATATGCCTTCGGAGTGCTGGAGCTCATAAGCCTCCAGAAGTTAGCGAGAGATGTGGAGGCCGGTGACCTGTCACATCTCGAGGCGGTCAGGTCAGACCACGTGTTAGAGACCAATCCCCGGCTCGAGAAGCATGTGAGACAGACAATCACTGGGGAAGCCACTGCAACGTCAGTGGGCCTGATGATGTTGCAGGTAAGCAAATCGCAGGTATTAGAATGTGGTGAGGGTGAGGCCGAGTTCATAGCTAAGTGTCTGCCTAAGTGCGTGTGGCCATTTGTGTCTGTGTGTCGGAGGACGACTTGGGTGACTGCAAGGACCGTGACCCCACTCCTGTGGCTGGCGGAGGAGCACTAAAATATGTATGAAGCATCCTGTCATCTCCTCGCTCCACTGCTGAAAGCAAAATGCCTTTTAGGTTAGGAGAGTAAGTACTGGGGACACGAGAGCAGGAGAAGAATTAGCAAGGTGGGAGCCTGCTATGTCACAGAGAGTTACGCATTTCCGAAGGCTTCGGATGTTAGAGATGACAAAGGACGAATCGCTTAAGCAGATTATTTTTTTTCCCTCCCAGCTCTCTTGGTCAGTCCCCTTCCTATTGAATGTAACACCCCCTTCGTGCTCACAGCCTGGGCAACACTTCATGAGTCTACCCTAACTCAGGAGGGCTGTCCTAATCTGAGCAGACAGGGGAGCGCAGAGTAATTGGATGGCGAGCCCCTTCGCTAGACTGCGCATGACCCGAGGGCGTCACTTGCACCTCAAACGTCTTTTCTCTTTGCCAGGTCCTGTCTAGGCACGGGTTGTGATGATCACATTTGATTTTCAAAAGACACGTAATAATTGTCTGTACTTCTTCTACGGGAGGAGGCACACCATATGGCTTAATTCTCACACAAAGCACATACACTGGTTCAACGACCATCTGCTTTTCAGAGGCACGGAAACGTTAAGTCACTTGCTCAAGGTCACACTGCTTGTGAGGGGCAGGTTATGATTCTGTGTGTGTGGTGCTGCGAGGGGGAGGGGAACTGAACCCAGGGCCTCCGGCATGCTAGGTAAGCCCCCAGGCTGGCCTTGAACTTGAGGTCCGCCAGCCTCCCTATTTCCAGCATTGGGATTACAGGTCATTATAACTACACCTGGCCTGTGATCCTGTTTTTAATACACGTGGGTGATCCTTGAGTTCTTACTGGCCTTTGTGTGGGAGTGAGAGAAGGTGCTTGGGAAGTGAAAGAGCCGTGTCAGGAGAGAAGCGTGTTGGTGGGAACGCCGACACGGTAGCTTCTTTCCGTCCTCCACCATCACAACCAGATTAAAATGAAGCTGGGGCCTGTCAGCACAGGCCTGCATTTCCAGCTACTCAAGACGCTGAGGCAGGAAGAATCCAAGTTCAAGGCCAGACTGGGTGACCTAGCAGGACTATCTCCAAATGAAAAGTGAAAGAAAAGAAAAAAAAGAAGAAGGGCTGGGGAGGGCTCAATCTCTAGCAGTGCAAGAAGAAAAGAAGAAAGAGGAGGAGGAAGAGAGGCAAGCAGGAAGGAAGGAAGGGAAGGAGGGAGGGAATAAAAAGGAAGCAAGAAGAAAAGGAAGAAATCCCTGCTTAAGAAACAGTTTCAGTTTCATAGGATATTTCTCCTGATGGGCTCCACACGGCCAGATTCAGCTCTGTCCTTTGCTGGTCTCCCAAGGCCTGCAGTAGGATGGATTGGTTCTATGGCCACGTCACAGCTCCTGCATTCATCAAAGCAGGGCCAGCAAGGCTGGGGTGACAACTGAGTGTCGCTGAGCACGTCTCGCAGAAGCTACCGGGCATGGAATGTACTTGTGATCCCAGCGCTGGGAAGGGAGACCCGCAGATCCCTGGGGCTGGCCAGCCAGCACACCCTGACTGGTAAGCTACACGCCCATGAGACCCTGTCTCAAAAAGTGGAAGGTCCCCAAGGACCAACACCTCAGACTGTTCTCTACACATATGCACACACATGTGCACGTCCTCCTCCACCCACAGAATGCACCCGAGACACACACACACACACACACACACACACGTGCATACATCAAAAACAAGTAGATCCGGGGCTGGAGAGATGGCTCAATGGTTAAATCTGCTTGCCTGCAAAACCTGATGACCTGGGTTCGATTCCACCAGTACCCACCAAGTCAGATGCACAATGCATTGAGTTTGTTTACATTGGGAAGAGGCCCTGGTGCACCCGTGAACTCTCTCTTTCTCTGCTTACAAATAAATAATGTATATATATAATGTAGAGGGCTGAAGAGATGGCTTAGCAATTAAGTGCTTGCCTGTGAAGCCTAAGGACCCCGGTTCAAGGCTCAATTCCCAAGGACCCATGTTAGCCAGATGCACAAGGGGGCGCATGCATCTGGAATTCGTTTGCAGTAGCTGGAGGCCCTGGCGCACCCCTTCTCTCTCTCTCTCTCTCTATTTGCCTTTTTCTCTCTCTGTCTGTCGCTCTCAAATAAATAAATAAATAAACAAAAATAAAAAGTAAAAAAAATGTAGATCCAACCAAAGCTTCCTGTTGCAGTCTATTTGGCACACTTTTGGAGTAAACCCCCAAATCTTTTTAGATGCACCAGAAGTGGTCTGATTGGCAGATTGCAGTAATGGTCCCTTCAGCTTATCCCCCATGGCTGTGTCTTCTCGTCACTCATGTGAGAAGAGCGTGGTGGGCACATGAGCTAGCTCACAGGAGGAAGAGTCACAGAAACTGCCAGGTGCTCATGAGCAGTTTCCCAGGAAATGGGCAGGATTCCAGCAGGGCAGGAAGGAGACCGACCCCAGCAACAAGAGAAGACACCGCCACCTGAGAGCCGGAGAGCAGGGAAGGGCAGAAGGGTCTGGACCAGGACAGGGACGGTCAGGCTGGCACAGGACCGGCAGTAGGAGGAAGGTGACAAGAGAGGGAGAAATGAGGGCAGAGGGCAGTGGCAGGAAAGAGATGCTCCGAGCTGGCAAGGGAAGAAGGAAGAAAGGAGGGGAGGGAGGGAAGGAGGGAGAGAGGCAGGCCGAAAGGATGCTGGGCGTAAACATCTCCTCCAGTTCTCTAACTCCTCTATCCTCTCCCCGGACTCAGAAGTTTCATTCCCCTGGCGCTTGAGCTGAGCCTTGTCCAGGGCTTCATAGAGCGCACAGCAACAAGGAATGGGTTGAGAAGTCTTCACGTGGTTTCACGAGGCCGTTTGTGAAAGGCGAACCTTGTGCCATCTTTCACTTAGCTATGATCACAGTAGAAGATGAACAGGGCTTGTAATGCCAGCCACAAGGAGACCGAGGCAGGAAAATGGCTTCAATTATTTTTGCTTGTTTGGTTGGTTGGTTTTGGTTTTTCGAGGTAGGGTCTCGCTCTAGCCCAGGCTGACCTGGAATTCACTATGTAGTCTCAGGGTGGCCTTGAACTCACAAGGATCCTCCTACCTCCGCCTCCCGGGTGCTGGGATTAAAGGCGTGCGCCACCACGCCAGGCAGCTTCAAATTTTTGAACTGAACCTAGCCCTTTGGAGTTTGAGGCTAGCCTGGACTACAGTATGGGACCCTATCTCAGAGTACCAATATAAAAAAATCAAAATAAATAGGAAAGTGATGATGACTGCATGTAAGACACTTGAGTGTTTCCACTCTGCAGGGTTTTTTGTTTTTGCATTATTCATTCAACTGTCACTAATTATGGTCACTACCATCTGACTTATTTTTCTTCCCTCCTCTCTCTCTCTTTTGCTTGCTTTCTCTCTCCCTTACTTTCTTCCTTCCCTTCCCATCTCCTTCCTTCCTTCTTCCCTCCCTCCTTCCTGCTCGCTCGCTCCTTCCTTCCTTCCTTCCTTCCTTCCTTCCTTCCTTCCTCCTTCCCTCCCTCCCTCCCTCTTTCTTTCTCTCTCTCTCTTTCTTTCTCTATCTGTCCTCTTTCCTTAACCTACCCTTCCTTCCTGCTTTTTGAGATGGGGTCTCCTGGTAAACACTGGCCTTGAACTTGCAGTGTGACTGAGACTCACTTTACACTCCTGATCCTCTTGTCTCTACCTCAGACATGCTGGGATTGCAGCTGTGTGCCACCATGCCTGGTCGTGTTTATTTTTATTTTTTAATTAATTAATTAATTTATTTATTTTTGAGACAGGGTCTCACTTTGTAGTTGAGGGTGGCTGGGATGGAAAGATGGTTCAATTCCCAAAATGACAATATAAGCCAGATGCAAGAAGCAGCATAAGCCTCCAGTGTGCATTGGCAGGGGCAAGAGGCCCTGGCATGATCCCCCCACACACACACCCCCGCTCACACACACACACACACACACACACACACACAAAATAAATGAATAGTTTTTTTTTTTTTTTTTTTTAATGAAGTTAAGCCAGGCGTGATGGCACGCACCTTTAACCCCAGCACTCGGGAGGCAGAGGTAGGAGGATTGTCATGAGTTCAAGGCCACCCTGAGACTGCATAGTGAGTTCCAGGTCAACCCGGGCTAAGAGAGCGAGCGAGACCCTACCTTAAAAATAAAAATAAAATTTAACAAAAGAAGCTATCTTAGAGGCTAATGGCTCTTATTTGCAGTCCAGGCTGACCTCAAGCTCACAGACAGCCCCCTGCCTCAGGCCCTCTCGTGCTGGATTACAGACGGGAGCCACCACATCTGCCTTTGCCACTCGAGTCTGGACCAAGAGCCACGTTCTCAACAGAGCAGCGGCTCATCTTGAAACCTGGGACGAACGTTTCCATTCTGTGTGCCTCTGTAACACGTTATCCATATCTGCTTTGACACAATGTGTTCTTAACCGTGTATGGTGTTCCCGACTCTACATGGTGGGAGCTCTGTGGATGCAGAAGGACATCGCCAGGTCACCAGCCTGGTGGGCTGGGTGTCTGGTTCATCTTTTGGTCTCTGACAGGCCTGAGCACGGGAGTTTCTTCTTCTTCTTCTTTTTTTTTTTTTTTTGGTTTTTCAAGGTAGGGTCTCACTTTAGCTCAGGCTGACCTGGAATTCTCTATGTAGTCTCAGGTCGGCCTCGAACTCATGGTGATCCTCCTACCTCTGCCTCCCAAGGGCTAGGATTAAAGGCATGTGCCACCACGCCCGGCAACATGGGAGTTTCTTAAAACGCACAAGGATATGAAGAGGAGAAAACTGAATTAGGTCAAGTGTGCTGGCTCATGCCTATAATCCTAGCGCTCGGTAGGCTGAGGTAGGAGGATTACCATGAGTTTGAGGCCAGCCTGGGCTACAGTGAGTTCCAGGTCAGCCTGGGTTAGTGACACCTAGCCTCAAAAAACAATCCCCCCCCCCAGCACCCAACACAAAACTGACTTAGATCAACTAATGTAAAGGTTCCTTCTGGAGCCTGGAGCAGATCCCGACTCATTTTGTGCAACTGTGCTTGTTTGAACCAAAAGGCACAAAAGAAACAAACAGCCTTGAGACCTAGAAGGACGCACTCAGCAGCTCTTTCCACCACCTGTATGTTTGAGCAAAGGGCAGGCGCCAAAACAAAATCCCTAAATTAATCAACTGATTCTTAATCTGCAAAGGATTATATGCTTCAATTAACTCAGTATCCTTTTCAGTTTGTTTGCTTTGAGATAGTCTTACCCTGTAACCCAGGCTGTCTTAGATGTCATAGAAATCCTCCTGTCTTCCAAGTACTGGAATTACAGGGGAATCACCACGCCCAGCTCGTAACTCAATTTAATTACAAATGAAAATACAACTTTTTCAAGTATCACACAGCCTGGATCAAAAAGATTTTGAGACTTTAGTTCAAGACTCTTCCCAATAGACCAAATAGTTTATCTTTTTTTAATTTAAATTTAATTTTTATTTATTTGAGAGCGACAGAGAGAAGGAGGGAGGGAGGGAGAGAGAGAAAAAATGGGCGCACCAGGGCTACCAGCCACTGCAAACTAACTCCAGACACATGCACCCCCTTGTGCATCTGGCTAACGTGGGTCCTGGAGAATCAAGCCTCAAACCGGGGTCCTTAGGCTTCACAGGCAAGCTGTTAACCGCTAAGCCATCTCTCCAGCCCCCAAATAGTTTATCTTTAATAAAAGAGAAAGCATGGTTCAAAACAGAAGAGAGGAAAATAGTAACACGTAAAGAGGAAAAGAGTTCATTGAAAAAGCAGCATGTACTGACTGTATTTGCTGAATACAAAACTGACTAATAAAGAAAAAAAAATTAAATAAAAAAAATTAAAAAAAAAAAAGAAAAAGCAGCATGTAACCAGAGGAAGTTGTTCACATGGGTAATTCCAACACTTGGGAGACAGAGGCCAGAAAACTGTGGGTGTGATGTTGAGGCTAGCCTGGGCTACATAGTGAGTTCTAAACCAGCCAGAATAAGAGACCCTGTCTCAAAGAATAAATAAATTAAGGCAGTACATATTTCAGAAAACAAAGTCTCCCTCGGTTCACTTGTCTACAGAAGATGTGTTTTCGGTGACAATCAAAGTTTGTGTTTAAGTGTCAAGCTTTAATTTAAAAATCTAATATAGCTGGGTGTGGTGGCACACTCCTTTAATCCCAGCACTTGGGAGGCAGAGGTAGGAGGATCACTGTGAGTTCGAGGCCAGCCTGAGACCACAAAGTGAATTCCAGGTCAGCCTGGGCTAGTATGAGACCCTACCTCAAAAAGAAAAAAAAAAAAATCTAACATATGTAATTTCTAGGTCTTTTTTACCTTTCAGACATCAATTTGGCAATGTGACAACCATCAGTTGGCCATGAGAATCGTTGTGAGGTTCTTCTGTAAGGTATTTCAGCGTGTCTGAGTGGCAGCGGTGATTAACAGGTGGTGCTAACAAAGTACAGTAATCCATCACGGTCAGGTTGAGATGTGCACATTCGCACGTGTTCTCTCTCATCAAGGCCGAGGCGGACACAGCAGGTGCACTCGCATCTCTCAGTTTACTCCGTCCCTGGTCTATGAGTGCCAGACCTCCTTCCTGCCTTTCCCCTGACCTTTCCCATGTCACTGCTGCTGTAGCCCCCTCCTGGCAAATGTGGCCCAGCCTTACAGATGTCCCAGATAGGACACATGGGCCCAAGTGCATGGCAACACACAAGCGGTCGTCACATTACATCAAATTGAAATCTTTTTTTAATTATATATGTGTGTGTGTGTGTGTGTGTGTGTATAATTTTTTTTAGTTATGGACATACTCAGTGTGTAAACAGTGCATGTTGGTACCATCCTTACCCTCATCCCTGTCCCCCCTCCGAAGGGACCCTCTTCGTTGGGGATGCCGGTTATCCCCATGGGGATTGTTGGTCGTGCATTGTGGAGGTAGCCCTCAGTTATGGGGTAAACTGAAATCTTAACTGGGTTCCATTTAAAAAGGCAGGCCCCCTCCCTCCCTTCCTTCCATTACACATCTCTCTCTATATATATGTATGCGTACTATGTATATGTCTAGCTGGCTAGGTTTCTCTTTGTACATAATCATTCAGATCCAAACCACCTCGTTTAGGCCATCAGTGGCAGCACACGCCTGTGATCTCAGCACTTGGGAGGTGGAGGCAGGAGGATCAGGAGTCTGAGGTCAGCCTGGACTACATGAGACCCTGTCTCAGAAACATAACAGAACGAGCAAAGCTCGTTTAAAACATTGTTTCAGTCACTGCAGAGTGTGGCCTGGGAAGGCTGGCTTTCAATTAGGAACTAACTCCGACGCTCAGCACTTACCAAGTGGCCCTCGAGGGCAGAAGGACAAGGAAGGACCTCTGCGGCTACATTGCAGCTTAAACACTGTGTGAGCGTGAGAAAAATCACTTCAACTTTCTGGACAATAATTTACCTCCTTCCCTCCCTCCTCCTTTTTTTTTTTCCTGGCGGTGTCTAATGCATCTCAGGCTGGCTTGCTCTCAAACTCACTATATAGTCAAGGATGACCTTGAACTCCCGATCCTTCCTGCCTAGCACCAGGTGCTGCGATTACAGGCATAGTCAACCAGGCACTAGAACTTTTGTGGTGCTGGAGAATGAACCCAGGACTACACACATCCTACGAACCCACTCTACCAACTGAGCTACATCCCCAGTCACTACTTTTCTTATTTCTTGAAATGTGCCTTTTTATTTTTTCTTTTTGAGAATGTTGGGAATTAAACCCAGGGGCTTGTGCCGTCAAGGCAAACACTCTACCATTAGTCTACTATCTCTCCAGCACTTTTCTTGTTTCTAAAATGAGGATGTCAGTACCTATTTTGTATAGGTGTAAGGACTTGAGGTAACGTATGCCAGTGAGAGCTGCAGGGCAGAGCTCAGAACGGAGCAGCTAAAACCAGGCATCACAGCATGTGGCTATAACCCCAGCACCTGGCAGGTTAAGGCAGTAGGACCTCAAGGCTGAGGCCAGCCTGGGCTACATACCAAGACCTTACCTCAAAAAATTATTTTAAAAATCCCCTCTAATAAAACAAAGAGGAAGAAAGAAGGAGGAAGAAAAAGAAAGACCAGTTATCATGACGGCTGTAATAAACAGGCAGAGCAAGGGGAAGATGCTCACTTCCACTTCCTGAGTGCCACGCATATTTCAGAATTTCTCATCAAGACCGGGCTGAACGTGACTGTGAAGGGGTACAGGCAAGGAGACCAGGAATGGCAGCACTGAATATGTGGTCTGATACCCACAGGTCTCTTCCTTCCATGCCTGGGGAAACACTTCAGAGCTGCATACTCAGCATCTTTTGAGGAGTCAAGGCCACTTTTTTTTTTTTTTTTTCCCTGTTTCCTTAGCAGGATTGGGCTTCACAGAGCAGGGGAGCAAATTCCCCAGTGCCCCACAGCGGCTTAAATACCGAGTTTCTAGTTGCAGCAGTTGCCGGGCTCCCCTGGACACTCCAGAGGCTGCGAGACACCCTACTGGTCAAGAGCAAACACCCGGATTCTTTCCAGAGTCACAGTCAAGACACGGCATGGCTATGGTCTGAGCCGTCCCAGGAACAAGGAAAGAGGAAGAAGCCCCGCCTAACCCCGACGTGCCCCGAACCAGGGGGCCCTTTACAGCCTGCCTGAGATGCCATTCAGTTGGCACACACTCGCTGCCTGGCCGTCACTTAGCACAGTAATTCCACCCCGGAGCCCGAGGCACGTGACTAATGTTAAAAGTGCCCATTTCGGTGATGACAGCACAGGCGTCAATTAAACACGGCAAAGACCTGCTCCGAAGCATTGGCCGCCTGGCATTTCCCAGGGAGCTGGATCGCCACAGCCACACAGAAGGGACCGTGACTCTAGCAGCATTTTCTGCAGCCTTCCCCGAGCTCCAAAGCAACAAGGGCTCAGGAGCTCGAAAACCTGGAAGAGGCCCAGGAGAGGTCAGCGAGGGAGAGCCTGTCCCGCTCTTCCTCGCGCATCGAAAGCAAAGATGGGGGTTGCATGAGGTCATCTTTTCGTCTCAAAGGCAGACGGGTCCAGGGAATGCTTGTGAGTTGGGAGCGTCTAGAGGCGAGCCGTGACTGTTCTGTTTTCCCAAGTGACAGGCAAACTTGGCCGGAGTCCATCCTTGGCTCCTTAAGTGCTTTCCAAGTTTCAGCAACATAGGACTTCGCTCAGCTCACCAGGCCAAGTTCCCTGTGGGCTAAATAGCCTTCCCAAGAAGCCATGCTTTAACAACCTTTCCAGAGTCCCGTTTCAGGGCACCAAACTCCCGGCCAAGAGCAGGCATGCTCTCCCAGGCTGCAGTTCTAGACTAGCCAGGCATACACACCTGTGCATATATAGACAGCGCTTCAAACACCATCACCCCATCACACCTAATGACTGCCTGTGAGGACATCTCACATTCTCTATTTCTGGCTTTTCCAACAACAAAAATATGTGTTTTCATACCCAGCCCTAAGTGGAAACCTATTTTCTAAATACTTGTCTGGGTTTTTGTTTTTCTCCAACATACAAGGTCAGATTCATGAAAAAAAAGAAAGGAAAAGAAAAATATTTTTCAGTTTTCATTTTGATCCAGAGCTAAGATTGTTAAAGACTTTTTATGCCGGGTCCCTGATTTCTCCTTTTCTTTTTTCCCCTTAAGCAATTCAAGCGAATGTACCCATCACATGCCCGGGCTCCAATATAAGAAGGTCACTATTCTTAGATTGAGGTTATCTAGTGTATAAAATACAACCAACAAAAACAACAGTGCAGTAATTGCATTCTCAGGAGTCCCTGTCTTGGGTGATGCGGTGTGCACACCAATCTCTTCAAAGCCACTGATTCCCTGTTAAGTTTTCTTGATTTTGGAAATAAAAGGGGTCACTGACAATTATTTTCTCAGCACAATAGAAAAAAAAACACACCACCACCACCACAAAAAAAAAAAAAAAAAACCCGGCCCAGCCCACTGACAACACTAGCTCGGCAGAATTAAGCACAAGGAGTTACAACACAATACCTGGGATTGCCAGATGGGAAAGCGGGACGCGGTGGAGGTGAGCGGGCAGCGAGGCCATCCAGTCGGCATTGCAGACCTCCGACGCCGTCTTTGTCCCGCCGGGGTTGGGGGAACAGATGGTCCCCATCCTGAGTTTCCTTCTCGCCTTTCTAATTGCCAGCATCCCTCTCGTCCAGGAATCGATCAATCAACCCAGCACCACTCACTCAATGATTATCACTGCTCCGGGCTTCTCTAGACATGTCAGAGCCACCTTGGTCAACACCAGCCTTTGCAATAAATAAATAAATAAATAAATAAAATTTAAAATAATAAATAAATTAAATTAAATTAAAATGACTTTCTGGCTGGGAGATGGGTCAAAGAGATGGTTTCCTACCCCAGAGCTTGCAGCCCCCCCCCCCCCATACACACCCTCTCCGCCCAGCCTCTGCTCCACTCCCTTAATCTGCTTAGTCCCAGCTCCGTTAAACTTCTTAGTATCCCTTCGGAGACGGAGGGGAGGGAGGTAGGCCAGGCCCCGCGGCGATCAAGCTCCGAGAAGCGCCGCCTGCGAGGGGCAGCCACGCCCGGGACGGATTCACACGACAGGTGCCCACGGGGGCACCGCGACCTGCCTGGGGCCGTGCAGGCACGTGCGCGCCGGGGCGCCGCATCCCCAGCTCGGCGCGGGCTCCAGCGCAGGTCGCCCGGGGCCGGTGCAGAAGCCAGGCCCGCCGCTCGGGCTCCCTGCGGGCTTCGGGACCGACGCCGCGCCCCCGCCACACCGTCCGCCGGCTTCCCGCAAGGCTCGGGGCAGAGCACCGCGGCCGCACTGCCGGGCGGCTCGGCCCGCCTCGGCGCGCGCTGATTGGCCGCGGGCGGAGCGCGCGCTGATTGGCCGGCGCCGCCTGCATCTCGCTCCCACGCCTCCTCCCCGGCTCCGCCCACCCGCGCTGCCGCCGCCTCCCCTGGGTGCAGACAGACCGGGGTGCGGGCGGCACACGCGGGGCGCAGCCGGGGGGGACGCTGGGGCAGGGCTTGGGCCACTCGGGTCCTCGCGGTAGATGTCTCTTTCCCAGCCGCTCACGCCGATGTCCGACCGCCCTCCCGAAGGTTTCGTCCTGCGCTCCGCGGCCCCCTCCGCCTCCCAGGCGCTTGCAGCGACAGTTTCCCAGAAAGCACCACATTGCAGCAGCAGCAGAAATCCAAGAGGGACGGCTGGCTCTCGTGTTTGCAGCACACCGTGAAGCTTCATCCACACGCCTCTCGGCGCCTGTCTCTGCTAGGTCTCGTGTTTCTCTCCACCAACTCCCCAAGAAAGAAGCAACGGTGCTTTTACGTTTAAATTGCCCCATTTGGAAACATTCCTTGCCCCATTTCCTCTCCACACTGCCCCCCTCACACACACACACAGGCGGGGCTGCTGGTTATGTGTCTTTTTTGTGCATAAAAGAGAACCACCCCCCTTCCGGGGGTAACACATTTTGCAAATACCATTTTGGAATGAGGCTTTCTAGCATGGTCTGTGAACACACAAAACCGCATCTTCTCTGCTTTCTGTAGTGTTCCCTACGGCTTCGGCCACTACCTACCTACGGTGGAGCATTGCATGAACTGACAGGAACCCTTTGCAAACCAAAGCTCACAGGAACTTAGCAAACAGGCAAATTTCAAAAGCCTTCATGGTAGTAAGTAGGAAGAGTGCTGGAGGACCTCAAAGATTCTTGGGGGCTCTGGAGAAAACAGTGGCCAAAACTCAGGCAAGCTGGAGGTCAGAGGCTTATACTGACATCTGTAGGTCAGTTGACATTTAATTACCAAATGACCCCACTTCACCTCCAAGCACTTTGCAAAAGAACAAAAGAATGTGACACATCCTTTTGACATCTTATTAGAATTTCTGCTTCTACATTCTGCTTAACGTTCATTTAAACCTGCTTTATGGCATAATATTACCGGGTTTCTTTATGTCTCCATAGAAGAGTGTTGACAGCTAATTAAAAGAAAGCATACAATATTTATCATGTATCTTCTGATGTTTAAAGGGCACCGCAATAGTGCTGTTTTTCAAGACTACCACGAGAGGTTGGAAATATGTCACCTAGCTTGAGTCAACAAAATCTCCATGGGAAAGAAAATCCTTCTGTGAAGGAGTATCCCAAAATTTGTTCTTCAAATGTCACGTTTCTAGGCATCCCCTGAACTTTAAATGTACACACACACACACACACACACGAATATATATGTTCTAATCAGTAGGAAGCAAAGTTGGAATTAATTAAGAAACAATTTGAATGCATATTTAAATGCTGACATTAGGAGAGGGAGAAAGGCCGGTGTGGGGCTTACACCTGTAACCCCGGAACTCAGGAGGCTGAGGCAGATGGGAGGAGAGGAAGGAAGCAAACATTTAGGAAAGGACAGTTGTACACACACTCAAGTTGGGCGTGTCCTTCTCAAGAGTGCCACACTGAAGTGCCTTCGTTGTGACATAAGGTCTCACTAGGCAGCCCGAGCTGCTCATGAACTCATGGCAATCCATCTGCTCCATCACTCAGAAGCCTGAAGCGCCACAGCCCGTTAGGTAGGATTTTTCTTTAGTTAATGAGATTAGGAGGTGATTTCTGAGGGTCATTGAACAGATACACAGACTGATAAGATAAAAACTGAAAACACACCTTTAATCCCAGTACTAGGGAAGCAGAGATAGGAGGATAGCTGTGAGTTCAAGGCCACCCTGAGACTACATAGCGAATTGCAGGTCAGCCTGGGCTACAGCAAGACCCTGCCTCATCAAAACAAAGCAAAACAAACAAACAAGCAAAAAACAGGCCAAGGGCTGGTGGTGGCCAGCCATTTTAGGCACTTGCTTGGGAAGCCTGCCAGCCTGGGTTCAATTCCCCAGTGCCCACATAAAGCCCTGGGGGAAAGGGGAACATACATCTGTGACTTCAATGCATCTACAGAAACGGGGTGCAGAGCCAGGGGAACCCACAGCTTTGTAGTCTGTCAGTTCATTGGCAGAAGCAAGAGACCTTGTCTCAAAGAAAGAGCAAAGACACCTCAAGTTGTCCCCTGACCTCCACACACACCATGATAGACGGCCCATACACAATGCACACACAAATAATTAATAAAAAGTAGCTCAAAGCTGAGCGTGATGATGCACGCCTTTAATCCCAGCACTTTGGAGGCAGAGGTAGGAGGGTCACTGTGAGTTCAAGGCCACCCTGAGACTACATAGTGAATTCCAGGTCAGCCTGGGCTAGAGTGAGACCCTACTTTGAAAAACTAAAAACAAAACAAAACAAAGCTCAAAGTTTGAAGTAATCTGAACTATGGAAAGGTCACAAGGAAACCAACACATGTTTTGAATGTAAAAAAAAAGATTCTAATCTTGTTTATGAGGTTTACTTTTGAAGCAATCTTATGTAGCCCAGGCTAGCCTCAAACTCACTATGCAGCTAAGGGTGACCTAGTACTCCTGGATCTTCCTGCCTCTACTTCCCAAGTGCTAGAGTTACAGGCACGCACCACCGCACTCAACCTGTGAGATTTGCCTGACGCTGGGTCGTCAGGGCTGAGGAGCTCCTTTTGTGTCACATGTCCCTGTAACTTTTCATGTCTTTTTATCCTGGAGTGAGCATTTCAAGCAGGTGTAAGGATTTTGATGTAGTGGCTCATGTCTATAATTATAGCATTGATAGGATCCTGGGATAATTAATATCAAAGTTAGATTCCAGCTTAGGCTACACATTAAGTTCAAGACCAGCCTGAGATACATAGCAGACCCTGTACCTAATCAAACAAACAAACAGGGCTGCAGAGCTGGCGAAGCAGTTAAAGTGCTTGCCTGCAAAGCCTACTGACCCAGATTTGATTCCCCAGCGCCCACATAAAGCCAGATGCATAAGGCAGCACATGAGTCTGGAGTTTGTTTGCAGTAGCTGGAGGCCCCAGTACACCCATTCGCCCATTCTCATTCTCTTTCTGTCTGTCCTTGAAAATAAATAAATAAAAATATTTTAATATTTTATTCATTTTTATTTATTTATTTGAGAGTGACAGAGAAAGAGGGAGGGAGGGAGAGAGAGAGAGAG
Organism: Dipus sagitta; assembly: GCA_036346955.1. NCBI lineage: Eukaryota > Metazoa > Chordata > Mammalia > Rodentia > Dipodidae > Dipus > Dipus sagitta. Next base: position 177,707,167 of record CM070774.1, on the reverse strand, counting down.
AGAATGGGAGTGCCAGGGTCTCCAGCCACTGCAAATGAACTCTAGACGCCTGCGCCCCCTTGTGCATCTGGCTAACATGGGTCCTGGGGAATCGAGCCTCGAACCGGGGTCCTTAGGCTTCACAGGCAAGCACTTAACAGCTAAGCCATCTCTCCAGCCCATAAATAAAAATATTTAAAAAAATAAACAAACAAAAACAGCAAAGAGGATAGCATAGAACCTGAGAGACTTAAGCGCACTGCAGAGAACTCGGGAGCCAGAGAAGTGGAAGTCTTCAGAATGGGCCCTTTGGTGCCTCTCGGAAAATGCCAGCAAAACTCCTGGACTTGCGCCCATAAATAGTTCAACTGAGGGCAGTGATCTCCATATATTCCTGAGCCAATCCTGGAAAGAATACTGCAGATGAAAACAGCATCTAATATAAAATACTTGGCACATAGCAGGTAGTCAGTGAATATTTGTTGGCAAGAAGAGGGAGACTCTGGGCGAAACGTGCGAAACATGCTCTGCTGGTTAGCCTGATACCCCGCGTTTCCTCCACACTTCCGGGTGACGCTTGTGCTGCTGGGTCACCTTGGATATGGAGGGGTGGGCATGACTTCTCACGTCCAAGGTTTTCATATTTATAGCACGGTTATACTTGAAAACAAATGAGCTTTAACAATCTGGGCTAACAATCTCTAGGAATAAGAGAAAAATTTATCTGTCCTTTTATGCAATAGAAACAAAACTTTTTTAAAAAAAAGGTTTATTTATTTATTTGAGAGAGATAGAGAAAGAGGCAGATATATAGAGAGAATGGGCATGCCAGGCCCTTTAGCTGCTGCAAATGAACCCCTGATGCATGTGCCCCCTCATGCGTCTGGCTTACGTGGGTCCTGAGGAATCAAAACCTGGGTCCTTTGGCTTTGCAGACAAGCGCCTTAACCACTAAGCCATCTCTCCAGCCCATAAACAAAACTAATAGTGGGTTTTTAAAACTATATTACAAGCCGAACATGGTGGCTCATGCCTGTAATCCCACTACTCTGGAGGCTGCGATAGAAGGATCAAGAGCCCAAGGCAAGCCTTGGCTGTCTAGCGAGCATTAGGGCCAACTGAGCTACAGTGTGAAACTCTATCTCAAATAAACCTCGCAAAACAAAAAGATACAAACAATAAAAGCAAAACCCCTCAAATATAACTATATAGCAAATGTTTAGGGGAAAATATTTTAAAATACAAATTAACCTTCAGAATTTGAGTAAGTTAATAATTTTTTATGATAGTGTATTTCATAAAGGGATCAAAGACTAAATAGGAGAAATGCAGCTTTATTTTATTTATTTGTCTGTGTTTGTGGTATGTGAATGGGCATGCCAGGGCCACTCGCCACTGCACACGAATTCCAGATGCTTGTGCCACCTAATGTGATATCCACTTTACGTGAGGTCTGGGGAACTGAACCCAGGCATCAGGCTTTGTAAGCAACTGCCTTTAGCCATTGAGCCATCTCCCCAATGCCAGGAAGGAGATTTTTAAGTATTTTTCTTTTTTTGTTTATTTTTATTTATTTGAGAGCAACAGAGAGAGAAAGAGTGAGAGAGAGAGAAAGAGGGGGAGGGGAGGGAGAGAATGGGCGCGCCAGGGCCTCCAGCCACTGCAAACGAACTCCAGACGCGTGCACCTCCTTGTGCATCTGGCTAATGTGGGTCCTGGGGAATCGAGCCTTGAACTGGGGTCCTTAGGCTTCACAGGCGAGTGCTTAACTGCTAAGCCATCTCTCCAGCCCAGGAAGGAGGTTTTTAAGGTAAATCAATGTGAAAGAATAATTACAACCAGATGGAATGCTTATTATATACAAATCATTCTGACAGGTATTAGGAAAAGAAAGAGTTCAATGACCCTCAGAGAATATATTATCTGATAGAACAACAACAACAAAAAATCAAATACGTTCATTGCAAATTGTGAGTTGAGAAAGAATGAAGGTATAGGGCAGATCTTTGAGGACAGGACAAGGGGTATGGCAGTTGGGGGGGTCGGGGCCAAGGGCCCTCACGCTGGGGCTGGAATTCCGAGAAGAGTCTCAGCTGACGGAAAATGGGGGTGGGGCGAGGTTGCGATGTGTGTCTAGGGCTGTGCAGCTGAGGAAACATAGCAGAGCTTGGACTCTGAAGTGTTAGGTGTGAGCAACAGAATCACGCTTAACATGGCACGTGCGATACATGGGACATAGACCACAATTGCTTTCCATCAACGCGCTCCAGAACCCAAGTCACTGAGCCCGCGGCTACGCCTGGGCCTACTGGAGAGTCCCACCCAGCTCTCACAGCCAGTGAGTGGCTGAGCCACGACTCCTCATCTCCCCACTGCGAAGCCGAGCACGTCCCACTGTGTCTACTGTAAACCAGATGCTGCTTATGACCAAAGCATACTGAAGAGTTGGTCTTTTTCGATCCTTCTGTAAGCAAAAGGGACCATCATAGGTTTTAGAGAAGGGGTTGGTGGTAAAATTAGTTACATTGTCCTGTAGGAAAATTACTACCGCAGGATGGAGAATGGTAGAGGAAACAAAACTCTCTCAAGTAAACTGTTCATCTAGGAAATAATATGTGGGCAGCATGCAAGAGCTCGATAACTCTGGCTGCCTCACTCATTCCTCCCAAGGGACTGAGTCGGTGACCTGTCAACCTCTTAAATGTTTCTTCACTTGAAACTTCATCCAAGTCTTTGTCTTTCTATCTGTCTATCTATCTATAGTTAATCTATATATCTATATCTGTGTGTATGTATATGTATGTATATATATATATATATACATACATATATGTATGTGTTCTGTTTCTATAGCTAGATCTATCAATTTTGTTTTCTGAGTTATTTTTCTCTAATACTTGAGTAAGGCACTCCCTGGATTCCTTCAAAGCTGATGTCAGTACTTGTCCATCACCCCTGTCCCACTACAAACTACAATGTACTTTGAAGTTTCCACATTTTGAAAGTGGTCTATTTTGTCTGAACTTATATTATCAGTGAAGAATGGGTTTACCGGAGCGAGTGCCTTTACCATTCAGGTAAGTCTGCCCGGAAGGATAAGCTGGCGTGAATTTCACTTGATCGAAGGCACTCAAAGACCCTCAAAGGGAATAGATCATCTTACTGGTGATGGTTAAACTGATGGGCTTTGAATACTAATGGCAGTTTGGGAGCTGGAGCCTTGCCGGAGGAGGTGTGGTGTTGGGGGCTGGGTTTGGGGTGTCTCAGCCAGCTCCCCATTGCCAGAGTTTGGATCCCTCTCCTGCTGCTGTTCGCCACCTGCTGTGGCAAGGAGGTGACACCCAGCCTCAGCATCGCTACCTCCCCCCGCCGTCATGGAGCCTTCCCGTCAAGACTGTGAGCCGTCAAGACTATGAGCCGTCAAGACTGTGAGCCGTCAAGACTGTGAGCCGTCAAGACTGTGAGCCGCAGTGAACAACTTTCCTCCCATGAGCTGCTTCAGGTCCCTTGTTGCATACCAGAAATGAGGAGATAACTGCTATAAGTTCTGATGTCCAGAGCTAAGACCCTGGAGAGCCCTCGCCTCCCAGGCTGGCATTAGACAGGAAAGGTACAGAAACACAATCAGAATCTAGGCATGCTCGGTCCAGGAACATTGCCTGGAGATGGGTGAGGCTATGCAATGCTTTGAATTCCGGAGTGGTGTCTCATTTACAGTATAAGCATTTTTTTTTTTTTTCATGCTGGAGGTAATGTAGGTGGGGAGAGGGAAGAAGACTGAGATAAGGAGGCAGGTTATAAAACTCCAGATGAACCATAAACTGGTTTACTTACCTCACATAAGCACAAGTTATCCCTAGTCACCTCCAACCTCCTTTCCCTAGTTTAAACCAAATTAACAATAATAATAATAATAATAACAATAAAGAATTTTAAAAAGTGTGATGAGCATCAGAGGACGCGTGTCTCAGCATGGGTGGTGCTGGGGACATTCCGGCAGTAGCAATTACCTCCAGAAATTGTGTCATCATGGAGGCATGCGGGAACTTCAGGAGCATCCAAAGAATGGCCATGTCCCCAGGCACGGTGTCTCAGGAACACAGCGGGTACCGCGCACATTCCCAGCCAGCAGGCCCAGTTGGCGTTGGGTCTGGTTATTTTATCAGGGCTCCAGCCACAGTCCATGGCTTTGTTTGGTTATGATGACTCACTGACCGCACTGAGGCCGTGTGCCCCAGAGAAACTGGGGGAGAGAAAACAGTGGCAGCCGAAGCCAGAGCAGCAATGTGGTCTTACCTCACAGCCACTGGTGTGTGTGGTCCGCCACTGAGGCCGGGCAGTGAGGCAGGAGTGGCCAGCGGCTGGCTACATTTGGAAGCTCAATGTTCAGGAAGACCCTTAAAACCTCTGTGCCCTAAGTTTCTGTTTCTATACTTTAAAGAAAATCTCCTTCAGCAACAGCACAGTGCTAATATAGTATTTTGAAATGAGCTACTCATAACTTAGGATTGTTGAATTTGTTGTCATATCCGTTTTGTCCTTCTACCAATCTTATCCCTGCAGCTAGTCCCACCTTGTCATCCCTAAAGAAGAGGGGAGGAAGGGAAGGCTAGCTCATCTGTGTAAAGGTAAGAGGCTGGAGAGACCCTAAAACTCACCTGGCTCAATTCTCAACCTCCCTTACCTTTCTCACTGGTACCTGTAAAAAGTTATTTGTGGTTGAGCCACAAGGCAGTGATTTTAGATGTTAGGGCGCCACCTGCTGGTACTGAAGGCACACTTCAGAGAGTGATTTCCTTTCTGTTTTAAATGACCGTCACAGGTCCAAGTCACCAGGAGCAGGAGCAAGGGGAGCTCATGGAAAAGATAAATTCCTGGACCAAATGCCAACTCTGCTCAGGTCCTCCGAGGGGGGGAACATCGCTCTTTTCCATCCTTTACATAAGCTCCCCTGGGTCTTCCTGTGTCCCATATATGTGAGACCAAGGCTGTGAAAAGGCAAACACATTCTCATTTGAAAAAAAAAAGTAGGTTAGAACGGTAGAGCAAGCAATCGTTATCCACATTAAAAAAAAAAGATCTATGCAATTACAGAACCGGCTAATGAAACTTCAGTGGCCGGAAAACTAGCTGCTTTGCTTTGTAACCTTCCTTCCTTCCTCCCATCATGCACCTCTCCCCCTTCCTCTTCCTTTCCTCTGGCGGGGTCTCACGTAAGCCAGGCTGGTCTCCAATCCTCTGTACAGCCAAGAGTGACCCTGAAGGTCTGACTCTCCTACCTGCATCTCCAAATGCTGAGATGCTAGGCTTGGTCCATTATGCCCAGAATTTACCTTTTCTTTCTATGTCTTAGATACCCTATTTCAAGTTTCCTGGAATTAAGAGAATTATTTCAATTGCTAGAGACCTTGTACTCGTATGTATTCTAGCAAACACTCGAACTTTATTCGTAATTAGAAATACCTCTGCACACGCATTATCACTTAGCAAACTTGATTGGACAAAGGAATCTTTATTGTGTTTTTTAAAATATTTATTTATTTATTGAAGAGAGAAAGAGGCAGATAGAGAGAATGGGCATTCCAGGGCCTCTAGCCACTGCAAACAAACTCCAGACACATGCACCACCTTGTGCATCTGGCTTACCTGGGTATTGGGGAATCAAACCTAGATCCTTAGGCTTCGCAGGCAAATGCCTTAACAGCTAAGCCATCTCTCCAGCCCTGGGGAATCTTTATTTTGAACCAATTGACTTGCATGTGGAGTTGCTGCCTTCAGTTGGAAATTGCATGAGGATACATTGTTCCAGATCAGGACGAGAGCGAGAGAGAGAGAGAGAGAGTGAGAGAGCACAGATATTACTATTCTCTCAACTTTCTAAAGTATTAAACACACAAGTTTGTGCAAACAGTTTTGACCAGGAAAAAATATTCCTATTTCTATTCCGTACATCTGTCTTTTATAGCTAAGTACAAGGAAGTGTGCTGCAGAAGCCAGGCTTAGGCAACCTACACGGCACAGGAGGGAGTGAGGCCCTATGACTGGAAGCTTGACGGGAAGGCAGTGACGTCCTGGAGATGCCAAAGCTGTTGGAGGAAGAGTGAGCTCTACGTTCCCTGCAGGATCTCTCCAGCCTCCTTCCTTTATACGGACCGACAAGCCTTCCTGTTCTCTCTTCTAGCCTAACAGCATGCTGCTACCAGAGAAGGCTCGAGGTGGTTGTTTTAAATGGTCTTGGTGCCTCCTCTTTGAGCGTAATTTCACCTTTCAGGAATCTGGTCTCCAAAATGCCTGGAGGAAGCTTTTCAAGAAAGAATGCGCGAAGGGTCAAGGCAGTTTGGTGCTTCGAACACCTTCACACTGGGAGGCCTGGCAGTTGGACACCTGTCAGGTAGAGCGTCTCAGCCCCTCTACGGGACACGGTCTAGCTCTGGAGAAGGTGCGTGAGCACTTCCCAGAATTCCGTCAGGCAGTCACTGATCGTGGAATGTCTTTCGAGTTGCACGGTCTTGTTTATAGAAATCCGTTCAGATTTTGTGACCACATACATAAAACTTGAATGAAAGCGCGTTCTACTTGATTGTGATCGTTTTATGTCTTTTGTTCCCTCCCGACATACACTCATATCCTTGGCTATTTATGTCCCGTAGAACTTCCCAAGTCTGAGAGAATGGTACGAAGAAATCAGGCATAAGAAAGGTCTCTTGGTTTACTCATGTTCCACCCCAATTCAGCACGGGAAAAGACTACAGGTGGACTTGAGAATAAAGCTTGAAATCCGTGGTATGGGCCACATTTCTCTTGCCATCACGGACATGATTTCTAGAGGGGAACAGAAACTAGAGGATCTACCACTTTGTTCTTGGATTGATCAGGAGCGAGTTTACCCACAGGGCTCAGCCAGTACTTGTACCAAACAGTACGAAAGCCGGGTCAATTGATATAATGGAGGTAGACGACAAGGGGTCTCAGACCAGGCTTACAGCTCTCAGGGCTCTGGTGCGGCCTGATAAGGTGCTGTTAGCATTTCAGACCACAGTTTCTTGCTGTGATCTGTCTACTTATTTCAGACGGTGGTGACTCGTTGATTGTACTTTTTTTTTCCTCTCTCTCTTTCTTTCTGTCTTTTCTTTTCCTTTTTTGGTTTTTCGAGGTAAGATCTCACTCTAGCCTCTAGCCCTGGCTGACCTGGAATTCACTATGTAGTCTCAAGGTGGCCTTGAAGTCAGTCAATCCTCCTAACTCTGCCTCCCGAGTGCTTTGATTAAAAGCATGCCCCACCACGCCTGCGTCGTCGTCGTCGTCGTCTTCTTCTTCCTCTTCTTCTTCTTTTGTTTATTTTTATTTATTCATTTGAGAGTGACAGACAGAGAGAGAGAGAAAGAGGTAGAGAGAGAGAGAGAATGGGCATGCCAGGGCCTCCAGCCATTGCAAAAGAACTCCAGATGCATGCGCCTCCTTGTGCATCTGGCTTACGTGGGTCCTGGGATGAGCCTCAAACCGGGGTCCTTAGGCTTCACAGGCAAGTAATTAACCACTAAGCCATCTCTCCAGCCTGTCTTCTTCTCTTCTCTTCTCTTTCTTTTTTTTTTTTTTCCCTGAGGCAAGTCCAACAGACTGGCCTGTTTTTATGTGTGAGAGTGAGAGTGTGAGAGCATGAGAGAGAGAGAGAGAGAGAGAGAGAGGAAGAGAGAGAATTGGCACCCCAGGGCCTCCAGCCACTGTAATTGAACTCCAGATGCTTGCACCACCTTGTGCATATGTGCAACCTCACACACTTGTGTCACCTTTGTGCATCTGGCTTATGTGGGACCTGGAGAGTCGAACATGGGTCCTTAGGCTTTGCAGGCAAATGCCTTAACTATTAAACCATCTCTCCAGCCCAGATATACTTTTTTTTTTCTTTGCAACTGTAGATATCTTCCAGATTCAACCCATCTTGGCTGAAACACAATTGAGCTAGTGACCTGCCCCATCTAAGACATCTGTCAAGCCACTCCAAGTTAGGCCTTGGCTTCTCCAACCCTGACTGACCTGCCGTCAGAGCATTTAGCAGAATGCTGACTTAAAGTGCATGCACTGGTCTGTGACAGAGAGGGGTCAAAATGGCCCAGCACACCATGTTACCATGTTACAGATGGAGAGAATGTCACTAGTTTTTTTTTTTTAATTTTTTTGTTATTTTTATTCATTTATTTGAGAGCTACAGACAGAGACAGAAAGAGGCAGATAGAGAGAGGGAGAGAGAATGGGCACACCAGGGCCTCCAGCCACTGCAAATGAACTCCAGACTCGTGTGCCCCCTTGTGCATCTGGCTAACGTGGGTCCTGGGGAGTCGAGCCTCGAACCGGGGTCCTTAGGCTTCACAAGCAAGTGCTTCACCTCTCAGCCAACTCTCCAGCCCCAGTTTTTTTTTAATCAGCCATTTAAAAAATATTTTTTTAAAAAAATATTTATTTTAGTTTCATTTATTTTATTTATTTGAGAGAGACAGAAAGAGTCAGATAGAGAGAAAATGGGCATCCCAGGGCCTTCAGCCACTGCAAACAAATTCCAGGTGCATGTGCCACCTTGTGCATCTGGCTGATGTGGGTCCTGGGGAATCAAACCTAGGTTGTTTGGCTTTGCAGGCAAGTGCCTTAACTGCTAAGCCATCTCTCCAGCCCCTAAAAAATATTTTTTATTTGCAAGCATGGAGAGAGAGAGGAGGGAGAGAAGAGACACAGAATGGCACACCAGGGCCTCCAGCCAATGCAAAAGAACTCCAGATACATGCGCTGCCCTGTGCATCCAGCTGTATGTGGGTACTGGGGAATGAAACCCAGGTCATCAGCCTTTGCAGGCGAGTGCCTTAACTGCTGAGCCAGCTCTCCGGCCCCACTGGCCATTTTCCTGTGTCATCCAGCACTTTTCCCACTATTCAGTACTCTCTGTCATCCACTCATTCACACAGTACTCGACTGAACGGTCACTTGTCCAGGCCGCACCCTCGTGCTAGGTGTGCTGAGATGTGCCAGGCAACTGTCTTCAGTAGAGAAAAGCTGAGTTCAACCCAGAGAAACTCACAGCCTGTGCTTCCTCATCTGAGAAGGACACTGCAACTTTATTTTCAATATTTTATTATATTTATTTATTAGAGAGAGAGAGAGAATGGGTTTACCAGGGCCTCTGGCCACTGCAAACAAACTCCAGACGCATGCGCCACCTTGTACATCTGGCTTATGTGGGTCCTGGGGAATTGAACCTGGGCCCCTAGGATTCACAGGTCTGTGCCTTAACCCCTAAGCCACCTCTGTAGCCTGCAAGCTTTGATTTAAGAATTTGATTCGCAGTTGCAAATAACATGTTCCATCTTATTAGAATAGATAGCATCTGCAAGTTAATATTGAATAGATAATATTGGTCACATGTGTACCAAACTACAGGGAGGGGGTAATAGAGAAAGGTCTCTAGGAGGACAGGGGAGTGTGCAGAGCCTGCGGCCCAAGCTTCTACCTGGGGACTGCATTGGAATGCTGGGCGCTGTAGGTCTCCAGTGAGCTTCTGTGTGCGGGACTCCTGTAAATTGTGCACCATTTCCATAGTTCTCACGAAGATGGCAACAAAGTAGATTGCCCCAGGGTTTGCAGGAGGAAACCCTCTCTGGAGGGAAACTCTGGGAAGACACAACTTAGCCTCCTTTGATAGGAAATGGTTTAGTGGGGAGAGAGTAAATTTGCCCTGGAGTTCTGGGAAAAAAATCAAAGGGCTCTATTCATTTCCTCGAGAAAGGAAAATTGATTGAAGCTTTGGTGGCTTCTTGGCAGTACCTAAAGGCAGAACAAGACGCAGAAAGGAGAGAAAAGCAGCGAACTTGCAGGATGGTATCTCATTCGTTTTCTTCTGAACTTTAAGACTGAGCCATGCTCAGAGAAGAGGAGAAGGAACTCAGCTAAAAGAAACAGCTCTTTGCATTTGATCTTACTGAGAATGTCAATGCTCTAAAAGGAGGCTTTAAGTTTTTTATTTATTTGTGAACACACACACACACACACACAGAGAGAGAGAGAGAGAGAGACCAAAGGGACCCCAGACACATGCATCACTTTTGCTTTGCAAGCGAGCACCTTTAACTGCTGAGCCATCTCTTAAACCCAGTAGACGGCTTTTGAGTCATATTAAGCCTCTTTTTTTTCAGGTCCTCGCTTAGGTCCTTTTTACCTAGCTTCTCATTTGCAGTTGGGATGCAGAGACAGAGGAACACCAACCTGTGGAAAGCCTGGGATACATGTTGACTTCCTGCCCACAAAGCAAGCTATTCTGTTTGAAGATAATTTCAACCATCAAAGAAGATTGCAAGGGTGAAAACAGTAACTGAAAGTAAGGTAAATTTTCGCTATTCTAGATTTGTATACTTGTGGGTTTTTTTTTAAGATTTTATTTTTATTTATTATGAGAGAGAGAGAGAGAGAGAGAGAGAGGGAGGGAGAATGGGCATGCCAGGGCCCCTAGCCACTGCAAACGAAGTCCAGATGCATGTGCCACCATGTGCATCTGGCTTATGTGAGACCTGGAGAATCGAACCTGGGTCCTTAGGCTTTGCAGGCATGCACCTTAACTGCTAAGCCATTTCTCCAGCCCTTGTATTTATTTAAAATAAACATTATTTATTTATGAGAGTGAAAGAGGGAGAGAGAGAGAGAGAGAATGGGCCTGCCAGCCACTGAAAACGAACTCCAGATGCATGTGCCCCTTGTGCATCTGGCTTACATGGGTCCTGGAGAATCAAACCAGGGTCCTTTGGCTTTGTAGGCAAACACCTTAACCACTAAGCCATATCTGCAGCCTGTGTTTTTTTTAAACATAATTTACCCCTGTGATGATGTGTACTATGTGTCCCCCATAAACTCACGTGTTTTGACTGCTTGATCCTCAGCTGATAACAATTTGGGAATTGGAGCCATCTCAGGCTGACCTTGAACTCACAGCGACCTTCCCATCTCAGCAGCCCTAGTGCTGGGATTAAAGGCATGCACTACTACATCTGGCTGGTTATTATTTTTTTAACTTTTACTGACAACCTGCGGACTTATACACAATGTAGCGTGATCATAATCCCCTTCTACCACCGTCCTTTCTTCCCTCTCCCCCATCTCTCCTCTAGTGAACGCCTTCTTTTCAAGCTAGGACAAACTTGAATTTTCACTTACTGTCTTGTCTGTGTGTCCTTCTGCCTCACCCCCTCCCACCCCTGCTTCAGCAGAACAACCACCTGTAGCCAGGGAAACCTAAGCCCCTGATGTCATCTTTGTTTTTTTTTTTTTTTTTTTTGGCCTTATATTATGCAATTCTTGCCTAGGTAGCGACAGCCACTGTGTGGTCATGAATGCACTGGTCACTCTGTGTGTGGAAGACAGCATTTCAAAACACTCCTCCCCGTTCTTCTGCCACCTCTTCCACAGTGACCTTTGAGTCTTGGTGGGGGGTGTGATAGAGATGTCTTACATAGAGCTGAATGCCCCACGGTCGCTTCTTCTTTTTTTTTTTAATTGTTTTAATTTTTTTTTCTTATTTTTATTTATTTATTTGAGAGTGACAGACAGAGAAAGAAGCAGAGAGAGAGAGAGTGGGCACGCCAGGGCCTCCAGCCACTGCAAACGAACTCCAGACACATGTGCCCCCTTGTGCATCTGGCTAACATGGGTCCTGGAGAATCGAGCCTCGAACTGGGGTCCTTAGGCTTCACAGGCAAGCGCTTAACCGCAAAGCCATCTCTCCACCCCATGGTCGCTTCTTTTTAAGCATGTTGATGAGACTTGAGTCTCCCCTCTAGTTTGTGATTGTTCCTTATGTAAGGCCTTTAATTGGTGGAACTGGAAGATATGCCGTGTTTGGGTAAATTAGGATACTACCATTGCATTCCACAACCGCGTCATGTCCCATTTCTGACTATACAGCCAGGCTGTTCTGCTTGATTTGTGAGCCATCCAGGAGACACCTTTCTGGGCTACTCCTTGATGTTACAACTTAGTGCCCTGCCACCCAAGTGCCACCCAAGTGCTGGGACTGAAAGTGCGTGCTGCCAAACCCTGATGATACTAACACACGTTTATCAGACAAAATTACGGGGAGAGGCATATGGAAAGGTTCACTCCGTCTGTGTCACCTCCGTCCTTACCTTTAACCTTGGCATAACTAGCTGCACTCCGCCTTAGTTGAGTGTTCCTATGGGGTTTGTAAGGAGGCATACGTATGCAATTTATGATCGTTAGCTCCCAACAAATATGTTGCATGAGTGGAAAATATTGCAAATAAAAACTGCGCACTACTCCTAAGCCGTTCAGGATGGTTTAAGGCTCACAGAACATTGTAGATCATCCATTGCCATGAATAACCTGGGCATTGTACCTCACTGTAGCTGACCAGCATCAGAGAACAGTACATTCAATATTTGCAGTCCAGGAAAGAGTCAAAATTCAACACCCGAAATATGGTTCCTACTGAGTGCATATTGTTTTCATGCTAGCATATGGTATTGAAAAGCCATATACCCTTGTAAAATTATAAATCATAAGTTGAACCATCATAAGTAGGGCCCATTTGTACATTAATTTTTAAATTTTTCCTTCGTTATTACATAATCATAGCATCTAATATGCTCTTTATAGTTAATATTATCCCCTGGAACTAACCCTATTAATCTGATAGATGATAATTTGTCAACTATGTGGTGCTGTTGAGAGTAGAATATTATCACCCTTTTACAGATAAGACTTAGGTTTAGAGGGTTTAAAGGCACTTACCTAGAGAGCCAACACCAACTGCTCACGTTTTATAACCAGACCTCATAATCTCCCTGGCAACTCTCATAATAGATGGAGTTTTTCCATTAACATCAGTTAAAAATACTCCTCCAGTGGCAGAAACATAAAATCATGGTTTTAAGATTGAAGTTTCTCTCTTGAACAACCCTTAGCCAAATGTACCCCTGGCCTGTATGCACACACTGGTGGGTACAGTGAGGGCCTCCTGGAGGAAGGAAACGCAACGCCTTGAAATCCCTGACTTGGGTGCTGGAAAGCACCTGAAACCTCTGTGTTTGAATGAGTGAACGTTCTTGAAGTTGTCTTAGTACAAACCGCTATTCCATGTTAGCACAGTTCATCTCTGCTGGGTGTACATCAAGCATCAGGTTAGTGTGGGGTTTCACTGTGTAAATGCTCATGATATCTTGATGACAGGAAATGGACATATCGATGGACGTTTCTATTTCCGTGACTCAAATCTCCTCCATGCACTGCAATCTATAGCATCTCAATTTTGAGGGAACTGGATGGAGGAAGGGGGAGAGAGAGAGAGAGACAGAGAGAGATAGAGATTCTCACCTCTATATAATAGACATTTGAACAGAGACCAACCAACCATTTGCTCTTTTTTTTAAAAATTCTTTTTCTTCATTTTTTATTTATTTATTTGACAGTGACAGACACAGAGAAAGAGGCAGATAGAGAGAGAGAGAGAGAATGGGTGCACCAGGGCTTCCAGCCACTGCAAACGGAACTCCAGATGCGTGCGCCCCCTTGTGCATCTGGCTAACGTGGGTCCTGGGGAATCGAGCCTTGAACCGGGATCCTTAGGCTTCATGAGCAAGTGCTTAACCGCTAAGCCATCTCTCCAGCCCCATTTGCTCCTTTTTATATGAGAATTCCTAATTCTTTTAAAAATTTTTATTTATTCATTTATTTGAGAGAAAGAGAAAGAGGGAGAGAGAGAATGAGAATGGGTATGCCAGGGCCTCTAGCCACTGCAAATGAACTCCATACGCATGTGTCCCCTTGTGTATCTGGCTTATGTGGGTCCTGGGGAATGGAACCTGGGTCCTTTGGCTTTACAGGCAAATGCCTTAACTGCTAAGCCATCTCTCCAGCCCCCTAATTCTTGTTAGTTGGCTTCTTGATGAGTTAATGGAGGCTTAAGAAACAAAGGTAAACACATTTCTAAGTCACTTGTACTTTTACTTTTCCAGAAAAAATTTGAATTTCTTGGGTTCATATATTGTCTAAGACATAGTCCTTGAATAAAAATACAACCAGAATTGATAAGTATTGGTTTAGTATTTAATTCACCATGAAAAACTTGCTGCACATGATTATAGGATCTGCAAGGATTCTCTGGGAACAATAAGATCTGGTGTGCAATGGTGATTGCTGTAAAAGTAATAAACAAAGGATTGAGCGAAAAAGCCTTCAAGAGCGAGGAGCACTGGGATGAATTTCTTTCTTTTGCGGGAAAAGGTTTATTACAGGAGGGTTAGTACACCATGTAAAAGCATGGTGGGGTCCTCAGTTTCCAAGGAAACGAGGGAAGTTCTTGCTTTTATAACATTTCTGGGAATGGGGAAAGCTTAAAGTCCACATAACTCAGTTTATGTGTTAGGGGCCACGGAGGCACTAGGTGGGGCCCAGGGGCTCAGGGGCCCAGCTTTCCCTGGCTACAGGCGGTGGTTCTGCGGCGCGGTGGAGTGAGGAAGAAGGGCGCATACATAAGACAGGAAGTTAAACTTCAAGTTTGCCCTAGCTGGGGCACCAGAAGCGCTCTAAAGTGACTGCATGGATGTGTTTAATCGTCACAGGAAGCGTGTGGAGAGCAGCTCTCTTTGGATGATGGGTTCTCTTGTCATCATGATTTGAATCCAGACCCATCTAGGATAGTTGAGTCAGACAAGGGAAGTTTAACTTCAAATGACACTTCAGACTGCTGTGTGAAGAGACTAGGGACATATTTCAGAAAGACCAAAAAAAAAAAAAAAAAAAAAAAAAAAAAGAAAGAAAGAAAGAAGGAAAAGGAAAGAGGAAGGAAAGGAAATCCAAGCAACTTTATTAGTCCTCGTGGGAAAAGGGAAAAGGACAGTCAATGCCATTCTGCTGAAAAGCAGCTGGAAGTCTCGAAAAATTACTTTTCTCACTCAATTTCACACTTGACTATCTGGGGGCCTGGCTGAGCCCAGTTGGTTCACAGGTGCATGAAAATGAAAAAAAAAAAAAAAATAGGGAAGATTAAAAGAAAAATCAGTTTTAGCTTTGAGGAGAGGTGAGGTTCCGTTTTCATTTCATGCCCGCTGACTTGTTCCCTGGGATGGGACGTGGAGGAGTCAGGAGCAGCGGGCGGAGTCCTCCCTGTGCCACGCTGGGAGCACTCTGGCCTCTCGGGGCTTCTGGGGTGCCGTTTGTTCATTCAGCTATGAGACCAATCCAGGAATTATGTTTGGCAGCACGCAAATATGTTACAGTGAAAATGATCACTGCCCACGTCTTGGCGTGTACTCCCATTTCTGTTTGGTACTGGTACCATTTTCTCATGCTCCGAACAGTGCTGTACGGAAGAGCCAGGCTGCTACAGTCATAGGCCAGGGAGTCCCATCTCCGGGCTCATTAGCCACAACGCTTGCAACGAGCATAGAGAGAAGTGAACTTTTGTGCCAAACTTTGGCATCTTGAAAAAGAAAAAAAAAAAAAAAAAAGGATTACTGTATCCGAGGGGTAGACGGCTTTCGTAGTATACATGAAGTCATGTGTTTAACTTCTGGCTTCACAAGATAAAAACAAATATTGTTTCTCCTGATGGAGACATGCTTTCTTCAAGGGCCATGAGATGTTCATTAACTATGATCATGCTCTGAGAACATGCTTCATAGTTAAGTACCTCATCTGCGATTTTTTATGGCTAAATAAGTATATATAACATTTATATATTTCATGAGTGCGTATCATTTTTTAAAAGTTATTTATTTATTTATTTATTTATTTATTTATGAGAAAGAGTGAAAGAAAGAGACAGATACAGAATGCGAGAACGGGTGTACCAGGGCTTCTAGCCACTGCAAAAAAAACTAGGTGAATGCACCGCTTTGTGCATCTGGCTTTATGTGGGTATTGGGGAATTAAACCTGGGTCCTTAGGCTTTGCAGGCAAGTGCCTTAACCACTGAGCAACCTCTTCAGACCCAGAGTGTATATTCTTTACATTACAAATGGAGGCATACTTATACACTATTTTATTTCAGGCCTCTTTCATAGAACATATTCTTAGAATCTGCTCCATAACAGTAGATGGGAGATTTATCTCATTCTGCTAAATGAGTGGTCAATTCTCTAATGGCTATAACCTAGTTTAATTCATCTTCTAATGTTAGATGGTTATTTCAAGCTTTCTTATTTCTAACAATACTACAATGAAATTTCTTCTTATACACTGTAGATTTATATTTAAATTATTTTTCAATACTGGAGAACAAATCCAGGGCCTGAACATTCTAGGCAAACACTCTATCACTAAGCTGTAAGTCCAAGTCATCTTTAAATATTTACTTTATATACACTTCTTAGGTCAAAATTATCCAGATTGATTCTTTAATTGTTTGAACTAGTTGGCAAATTGCTTTTAAATGAAGTTAAAGTTTGCCTTCTTTTCATTACCTAGTTTTTATTAATGCTTTTCATATAGTAAAGTCTCAAAAAAATACAAGGCAAAGGACTGGCAAAATATTAATTACAAAGGGCCAGCAGCTCAGAGGTAGAGCACTTGTTGAGTATTCATGAAGCCTTGAGTTCAATCCCATCACTGAAAATATTTATAAAAGTCTTTCATGATCCGGGCGTGGTGGCACACGCCTTTAATCCCAGCACTTGGGAGACAGAGGTAGGAGGATCGCCAATAGTTCGAGGCCACCCTGAGACTACATAGTGAATTCCAGGTCAGCCTCGGCCAGAATGAGACCCTACCTCAAAAAACCAAAAACCAACAAAACAAAACAAAACAAAACAAAGCAAAGCAAAACAAAGCAAAACAAAAAAACTTTCATATGGTTGACATAGATTTTTTTTTCTCAATTTTTATTAACATTTTCCATGATTATAGAAAATATCCCATGGTACTACCCTCCTCCCCCCCCACTTTCCCCTTTGAAATTCCTTTCTCCATCATATCCCCTCCCCATCTCAATCAATCTCTCTTTTATTTTGATGTGGTTGACATAGTTTTAACTTCAGTAAAGTGATGTCATTGTGTATCACTGACCATGTCTGAAGGTTGTCCTTCATGCACACGATCTCTCCCTGATGAGCCCCCCCACCACTTACTGCAGCTCGTGAATTGGCTGAATCATATCCATTAAAAATTCAAGCAGCATGCCAGGCGTGGTGGCGCACGCCTTTAATCCCAGCACTTGGGAGGCAGAGGTAGGAGGATCGCTGAGAGTTCGAGGCCACTCTTGAGACTACATAGTGAATTCCAGGTCAGCCTGAGCCAGAGTGAGACCCTACCATGAAAAACAAAAACAACAAAACAAATCAAAAACAATTCAAGCAGCATTGCAAAACGCCGTGAGTGTTGAGGCACTGGTAAGGAGCCCATGCTCCTGTACGTAACCCGTTATCCAGGACTTTGCCAGCAGCCAGATGAAATAAAGCAGGTCACCAAGAAAAAAAAGACATGAAGTTCAGGGGTAACTAGTTGGAAGGAGGAACGAGGTCTGTGAGAATGGGAGGGAAACAACAGAGAGAGTAATGGGTGATGAATATAATAAACACCTATACATGTATGCAAATGTCATAAAATTTCCACAAGGGAGGTCATAGGAAGATAAGTCCTGGGCTGGAGAGATGGTTTAGCCATTAAGGCACTTGTCTGTGAAGCCTAATGACCCATGTTGGACTCTCCAGATCCCACGTAAGCCAGACGCACAAAGGTGAGGCAGATGCAAGGTCGCACATGCCCACTAGGTGGTGCAAGCGTCTGGAGTTTGATTTCAGTGGCTGAGGTCCTGGTGCGCCAATTTTCTGTCTCTCTCTCCATCTCTAAAATAAAAAAAAAATTAAAAAATAAAAATAAATAAGTAGGGGCTGGAGAGATGGCTTAGTGGATAAGCACTTGCCTATGAAGCCTAAGGA
Organism: Dipus sagitta; assembly: GCA_036346955.1. Taxonomy (NCBI): domain Eukaryota; kingdom Metazoa; phylum Chordata; class Mammalia; order Rodentia; family Dipodidae; genus Dipus; species Dipus sagitta. The sequence goes on along the minus strand of CM070774.1, from coordinate 177,689,261 downwards.
CCCTTGTTCGAGGCTCAATTCCCCAGGACCCCACCTTAGCCAGTTGCACAAGGTAGACATGCACCTGGAGTTTGTTTGCAGTGGCTAGAGGTCCTGGCATGCCCATTCTCTCTCTCTCTCTCTGTCTCTCTGCCTCTTTTTGTCTCTGTCCATCTCTCTCAAATAAATAAATAAAAATAAACAAAAAAAAAATAAGTAAAAGAAAGATAAGTCCCTACCAGTATTCTTCCAGGGCAGCAAGGATTCAACTGAAGAGATGTGTAGCTGGTTACAGTGCTAAGAATAGTGACTGTTGAGTGCTCAGCCTTAAGCAGACATCTATATCACTCCTTCAAAGCTCAAAGTACACTGGGGAAGATAGGGAAGAGAGAATATAAGAGCCAGAGGATGGGGAGGCGTGCTTTGGAGTGCTGTCTTTTGGACATAACTTGGTTGCTACACACATGAACTCACAATAGCAGTGGTTTCCTGCATAAGTTGGGCTGATCAACATTCCATCGTAGGTGGTGTGTGTGTGTGTGGGGGGGTGTAGCTCACAAGATTCTACTCTTTCCAGAAGAGCTATTGGCAATCAATGGTTGCTGTGAGAAGGGGAGTCACGTTCTTTAGTGGGATAGCCATTGGTAAGTTGCCCATATTCCAGTAAATGACCCCAACTTAACTCAGGGAGTCCAAAAAAGACAAAACAAGAAAACCTCACGAATGTAGGACGAGGTTTAATTGGAAAGAGAAAGGGGTTCAACATGAGTGTGGGTTGGGGATCAAAGAGTATGGGGGTGGATATGATCAAAATACATATATAGATGTACCAAATTGTCAAAAATAAAACAAAAATAAAAAACATGGTTCAGCTTGTCCATATACTGATTAAACACCTCAATGTGCTGTATGGTCACCAAAGATTCCTTTCCAACAAATAAATCCATGTTGGCTTTATCGTTCCATGTCTAGTGGAAAGTCAAAAATTGAAAGGCATTCTTTATGGGTACAACTAGCTCAAAATGTTATGACATCCATTTCGTTTTGAGATGGATGATAAGACATCTAAGGCTCTGGCTGTCTTCTTCAAGTGACTTCTTTGGTTTCATTTATTGTCAAACATGCAACACAACTTCAGGAGATAGTGAGGCTAGTTGAACAATCTATACAAATTATAAAAATAGTGATACTTGAAATTATGCCAATTATTTGACTATTTCATAAGCATTCTTTTAGCTGTTGACAGCCTTTCTCAGAGTAAACTAATTCTGCAATATAATGTGTAATGCAATTAAAATACAAAAGTCTACTTTAGAAAAGTAGCGAGTTTATTTATTTTTTGCTTTGCTTTTGAGATAGGGTCTCAATGAGAATGTGACATAAGATTTGAAGGGTAAGTATGGGGTTTTGATTTAGGTGTCCCCCATAAACTTAGTTGTTCTGAATGCTAGGTTCCCAGCTGATGAAGATTTGGGAATTAATGCCTGCTGGAGGCGGTGTATTGTTGGGGGCGGGCTTATGGGTGTTATAGCCAGTGTCCCCTTGCCAGTGTTTGGCACACTCTCCTGTTGCTGTTGTCCACCTGATGTTGGCCAGGGGGTGATGTCCACCCTTTGTTCATGCCATTGTTTTCCCTGCCATCATGAAGCTTCCTCTCAATCCTGTAAACCAAAATAAACCTCTTTTTTCCCCAAAAGCTGCTGTTGTTTGGGTGATTTCTACCAGCAATGCAAACCTGACTATAAGTAATATATAGTCAAAGAATACAATATAGTTTCTTATTGAAGTCAATAATAGGCACTATGAGGCCTATAATTTTCTCTCTCTCTCTCTCTCTCTCTCTCTCTCTCTCTCTCTCTCTGTGTGTGTGTGTGTGTTATGGTGAGCTTGAACTTGCTGACTTTAGTAAAGTAGGTGAGTTGTAGGCATAAGGGCCTGTGGAGACCCACAGTGCTTTTCTTTTCTTTTTTTTAAAAAATATTTTATTCATTTTTATTTATTTATTTGAGAGCTACAGACAGAGAGAGAAAGAGACAGAGAGAATGGGCGATCCAGGGCCTCCAGCCACTGCAAACGAACTCCAGATGTGTGTGCCCCCTTGTGCAACTGGCTAACATGGGTCCTGGCGAATCGAGCCTCGAACCAGGGGTCCTTAGGCTTCACAGGCAAGTGCTTAACCGCTAAGCCGTCTCCCCAGCCCCCACAGTGTTTTTCTGCTTGTCTAACTTACAGACTGACTGGTTTCAATGTGGCTTTAAGCTTCACTGGACCAGATGGATAGCAAGGGAAACGAGGAAGAGAAAAAGTAATTAAGATTCAATTTTCTACTCCACAGCCTGCTCGCCTGAGCAATGGGATCAAAACGTGTTCCAAGATGTCATTAACCTTGCACATTTTGGTATTAAGGTGGTCAAACTGAGTATTCCCATTTCATAGGTACTTGAAGCAAAATCTGCATTTCTGTTCCAGATTGCAGGAGACTTGGAAGCAGAACTAGATTTCAGTATTCTTGAATCCCAGCCTGGTTACCCTCAAGCTAAATAAGCCAAATGGCAGTGAAGGAATATATTGAAACACCTTCTCAATGGAGACGAAAGAAATGTGCGCGGCGTGACAGTGACATGTAAATAATCACACACAACCCACGCAATGAGCGCATGTTCACAGACATGTTCAGCAATGGCTAGAAACACCAAGGCGGGCTCATTTCACTAGAAGTCCACCCACTATCGCCCTTTCTCTGCCTCTAAACACTTCATAAATCTATTGGAATAAGCATACTGAGAGGACAAAAAAAAACAACCCTCATTACCAATGCCTGTCCTGAATTTTGCCAAATATTATCCAATATAGGATGTCACATTGCGGCCCAATGCGAGGCATGCAAGCATGTTTCAAACAGTTTGGGAGTGAACAATTAATTTTCTCGTGTGATAGCTTAATGTATTTCTGTGAATGATTATAAATAGAGCAACTGCAGGGTTTTTTTTTTTTTTCCTTTCTTTTTCTAAGCTTATGGATAAAACAAGCTTTTCTTGTTCTCACACAAATAAGAATGCTGGTCTCCACTGCCAGGGGGACCCCTGGGCTGGGCTTGGGAGTCCTTTCTTGATCTCACCATTTTTCAAAGGCCATTTTTTTTTATGATCCAAATGATAAAGAGATGTCCAAGGACAAATGAGGTTTTCAAATAGGAAAGAACAGAAAATGTGAAGGATCACAGTAGCTCATTTCATTATGAAATTCATTAAAAAGACTAAGAATATACTTATAAATTATAAAGCAAGAATTTTAAGCAACATTTTTTTTTTCCAGTTTTCTAGTTTCTGGGACTGAAACTACCTTAGGTGACCCTTGTACCTCATCTCATAGTGATATACGATGCTGCAAGAATTTCTTCTCCCTACCTCTCCCCATATATTTTTATTTATTTATTCACTTATTGATTTTTGTGACCTTGAACTTTGGACCCTCCCACTCCCACCTCCCAAGTGCTGATACCCAGAACTTTATGCATGCTAGGCAAGTACTCTTCCATGAAACTTCCCCAGCCTCTCTTTCTTTCTTTTTTTTTTTTTTTCTTTATTAGTTAGTTTTGTATTCAGCAAATACAGTCAGTTTGGTACCATTATTAGGCTCATCCGTGACCTACCCCCTCCTCTTGACCCCTCCTTGTTGAGGTATACGGGTCATGCATTGTGGAGTTAGCCCACAGTTATGGGTAAGATAAATGTCTCTGCATATCATGACCCAACAAGTGGTTCTGACATTCTTTCCGCCCCATCTTCCACAAAATTTCCCTGAGCCATGTTGGGTTCATTTTTGGTCTGCTTCAGTGATGAGGTGTTGGGGGCCTCTGAGGCTCTGGCTCTCTGATTTGGTAGGAGTTGATTTTTCTCTGTGCTGATCTCCTTCCCCCTTGTGCTGGTATCCGGTTCATCAGGAAAACAGCCCCCTTGCTTGTTTCTCCAATTTTTCTTAGTTTCAGCCGGGGCCCTTTTGAGGTATGATGGGGTGGCTCTCTCCTTAGGATCTACATCTATCTGAAAAAGAGAAGCAGATTCTCCAACAGAGAGTAAGTTAGCATCAGGACAAATGAGATAACCCCCTTTTTTTTTGATAGAGAATTTAATAGGTGTAGGACCTCTTGTAGCCCACAATTGATGGTAGCTTGATATTGGAGAGTGGGCTTATGTTTGGATATGGTTCTGACTTGTTTCCCAGCTCCAGCTATGGGTCCCATACCACTGAGGGGATCAGTTAGCTGAATTGAGAGCAGTTGGTTCCCCACCATGGCTGCACTTGTGTGGGCATCACAACAAGTTATTTGCTGTTAAGTAGGTTAGACCATGCGTTGCTTCAGCAGATATTGGTCATTTTCCCCCAGTCGCCCATGTAGCACCTTCTGGCACTAGATGTATGTGTATGTGTGTATGTGTATATGTGTATGTGTATGTGTATATGCATATGCGTATGTGTTTGTGTGTATGTGTATATGTATATGTGTATGTATATGTGTATGTATGTGTATGTGTGTATGTGTGTGTATGTGTGTATGTGCATATGTGTATATGTGTGTGTATGTGCATATGTGTATGTGTGTATGTGTATATGTATATGGGTATGTGTAAATATGTATATGGGTATGTGTGTATATGTATATGGGTATGTGTGTAAATATGTATATGGGTATGTGTATATTGGCATGCACCTGTCACAACATGTGCACGGAGGTCAGAGAACAAACTCAGGGTCTTTGTACTCTCTTTTTTCCTAAACAGTTACATGTTGTGTTAACACCACATACCATTGTTTCCATTGTTAATTTGTGACTGATTTGCATAAACTTTCTAAGTCTTATCTTTGCCTATGTAAGATATATTGGTTACCTTAGTACATCATGGCTAGTTTTGGGGGTGAATTTTTAATATTTTGCTCTACTCAATCTTCTTTTATTATTAGAGATGTTTTTCTTAATATTCCCCATATCATACACCTAGATTTTGTGTTATTACAAATAATACTATAAATGTCATCTACCCATCCTATCTCTTATTATCTCCATCAAAAGTGGACACTGGTGCTGGAGAGATGACTTAGTGGTTAGGGCGCTTTGCCTGCGAAGCCCAAGAACACATACTCAAATCTCCAGGTCTCACACAGCCAGACGCACAGTGATACAAGCATGCAATATTGCACATACACACAGAGGGGGCACACGTGTCTGGAGTTTGTTCACAATAGCTGAAAGGCCCTGGTGCATCCACTCTCTCTCTTCCTCTGTGCCTCTTTCTCTCTCTCAAAAATAAAACATAAGAAAACGGAACACTGACCTGAATACTGTCATTTATATGTTTATCACATATTGTGACTGATCCGTGTTTGGTTAACATGTTTTTCTGAGGTGGGGTCTTACTCAGTAGCCCAGGCTGGCTTCAAACTAGTGACATTTCTCCTGCCTCAGCTTCCTAAATGCTGGGATTACAAGTTTATACCACCACATCTATATGTGTATTTTATTTTTTAAAAAAATCAAGAAAAATGTTGTCCCATGGAATTTTCTTTTCTAAGCAATATTTTTATTTTTGGAGAGGGAGACAGAGACAGAGAGGCAGAGGAAGGATGCACATGGGCGTGCCAGGGCTGCCACTGCAAATAACCTCCAGATGCAGGTGCCACTTTTTGCATTTGTCTTTACATGGGTACTGAGGAATTGAACCCAGGCCACTGGGTTTTGCAAGCAAGAGAGCCATCTCTCAGTCCACATTTATTTGCTTTTTAAAAAAAATTTTGTTTATTTTTATTTATTTATTATTTGAGAGCAACAGACAGAGAGAGAGAGAGGCAGAGAGAGAGAGAGAGAGAGAGAATGGGTGCACCAGGGCCTCCAGCCACTGCAAAAGAACTCCAGACACATGCACCCCCTTATGCATCTGGCTAACGTGGGTCCTGGGGAATCGAGCCTCGAACCAGGGTCCTTAGACTTCACAGGCAAGCACTTAACCGCTAAGCCGTCTCTCCAGCCCGATTTGCTTTTCTTAAAAATTAAAAACTATTTATTTATTTATTTATTAAAGAGGGTGGAGAGAGAGAGAATGGGTGTGCCAGGGCCACTAGCCACTGCAAAGGAACTCCAGATGCATGTGCCACCATGTGCATCTGGCTTACATGGGTTCTAGGGAATCGAACTTGGGTCCTTAGGCTTCACAGGCAAGCGCTTAACCACTAAGCCATCTCTCCAGTCCCACATTTACCTTTTTAACTGAACATAGTGTTACTAAGATTCATTCATGTGGTTGCAATTGGCTGCTACTCACACATTTTTGTGCCTCGATTATGTTTTGTTTTATGAGTATCCACAGATTTATTAAGCCTGTTGTCCTGACGATGGCTATTTATGTTTCTTATAGTTTTTGCTATATGAGTAGTGTTTTCTGCCTACCACTTTCTGCCTAACATAATGGCAAAGTTGTGGGAAGTGATGGTCCCAGAGTGTACTCCCATAGACCATGTGCAAGAGAACAAGGATAATACAGTATGCGCAATACCCAGGTGCAGAATGTTCCTTTGAGGCCAGCGTTTCCATTTTGTTTAACAGGTTTCATGTGTTCACTTAGGTGTGTGCATGGGGGCACACGTACTGTGTACACAGGCCACTTTTCATCCAGCTTGATGTGAGTGGATAGGGACTCGAACCTGAGCTGACGAGTTTGAAAGCAAGTGTCTTTAACTGGTGAGTCACCTCCCTAGCACCTAGCCTTTACGTTCCTTGATAACTAGAGAAGTTGAATAAGTCCTTAAGTCCTTACATGCGTCTGATCATGTGTGCTTCCATGTTTTATGGTTCACAGTTTTATTCGTTTTCTATTTTCTTTTGTATTTTTGCTATTGAGTTGTAGGTATTCCTTACACACTCTTTAAAAAATATTTCATTTATTTATTTATGAGAGAGAGAGAGAGGCACATAGAAAGAGAACAGGTATGCCACGTCCTCTAGCCACAGCCAACAAACTCCAGACATATGTGCCACCTTGTGCATCTAGTTTATGCAGGTGCTTTGGAATAGAACTTGAGTCCTTAGGCTTCACAGGCAAGTGCCTTAACCACTAAGCCATCTGTCATGCCCTCCTTACACACTCTTGACATAAAGCTACATTTCTTTTCTTTTTTTTTTGTTTTTGGTTTTTAGAGGTAGGGTCTCACTCTAGCCCAGGCTGACCTGGAATTCACTATGGAGTCTCAGGGTGGCCTCGAACTCAAGGCAATCCTCCAACCTCTGCCTCCCGAGTGCTCGGATTAAAGGCGTGCACCACCATGCCCAAATAAAATATATTTTAAGTAAGCTCTAACATAGGAGATATTCACCACACATCTCACACAATTGAAAAAGAAAAAAGAAATATAGCTTTATGCTGGGCATGGTGGCGCCTATCTCGAAAAAAAAATATACATATATATTATTTGAGAGACAAAGAGAGAAACAACCAGAGAGTGAGTATGGGCCCACCAGGGCATCCTGCTGCTACAAACTCCAGACATATGCACCACTCTGAGTATCTGGCTTTATGTGATACTGGGGATGAGAACTAAGGCTGTCAAGCTTTGCAAACAAGTGCCTTGAACTGCTGAGCCATCTCCAGCCCAGAGCTCACTTTTTAAAAACATCATAAAAGAGGTCTTTTGGTGAAACAGGTTTCTTAGTTCTACTATAATTTTTCTATCCTTTGAAACAATTTCATTAAGCCTTTTCCTGCTCCAGAGTCAAGTAGAAGAACATTTATTTTTGATCTGATGGAAGCTCTTATTTTATCTATCTATTTATTTTTCAATTTTATCATTTTAAGGTTATACTCACATACCATCTCCCTCTCTCCCATTCCCCTGCGGGCCATCCTTAGTGGCCTTATTGGTATTCACAGTGTGGTGATGGAGGCCTCAGTCAGTCTCTGTGATGGGGTGGGGACTGTGCCTCAGGCTAATCCTATGCACCCTGAGGCTCTTATAATCTTTCTACCACCTCTTCCACAATGTTTCCTGAGTCGTGGCAGGCCTGTTTGTGTGAAGTTCTCTGCAGTCTTGGGGTATCTGTTTTGATAAGCTTTGATTGATCACAGTGTCTGTCGCCATCTCTCTGGAGCTAGTTGTCAGGCTAACAGTGAGAGCAATACCCCTGACGCTGCTTCCCCTGCAATATCTCCAGGGCCCTGGCAGATGTGGCAGAGGCAACATGTCTTGTAGTAGGCAGTCAGCTATCTTTTCTTGTATTGATGGATCTTGGATCTCTGCAGTATCCTCTGCCATCTGTAAAATAAAGCAGATTCTCCAACCACAAGTGAGAGCAGTTTGGATTAAAGGGGATAAGCATAGTTGTTTGAGAGACTTTTTTTTTTTTTTTGATGTATATGATTCTAACTTGGTTCCCAATACCAGGTATGAGCTCTCTCTCACGGAGCAGGCCTCATGTGTAATCCAAGAACAGTTAATTACCCCAAAAGGCTGTGTATCACTATTGCACAGGTGTGTACTTCTTGCCCAGCTGGTTGATTTTGTAGCTTGCAGGGTCCTCTGCTTATTCACACTGTTGGTGACCATTAACTAGGTGGGAACTGGATTCCCTCTCAGTTCCAGTGTGATCTCTCAATGTCCTGTGACCACAGCCTGTGCAGTATCTTCAACAATAGGGTCTTACCTTTTAGCTCTGGCAAGTAACCAAGCAGAAGCACATTTTTATTATGTTTTAATATTTTTTGACATAAAATATTAAACTAATTGCAGTTTGTTTCTGTGTAATGTAGGATAGGGAAACGTTTGAGTGATTTTTTTCTTATAAATAATCAATATTTGTGGTCAATTTGCTGAAACATCCCTTCTCTTCACCATAATCTGCTATACCACCTTTGATACAGGCGTAAACTCCATTTATCTTTGAATCTCTCTATACCCTCTGAGCATTGTCATTTCAGTTCTTATACTGGGCACTGAGCTTAGAAGCATCTATTGTATTCTTAATATATTCATTAAAAGAAATCTGCTAAATTATGGAGGGTAATATATCAGCTAATGATGAAAGAGTGTCATGAATTAAAGATTATGATTAATCCACATCTGAAGTTCAACAAAGAGATAAGATAATTCTACAGAGAGCTGTACTATATTTTTCCTCTTCTCTCTATATTTCAAGGACACATTTCCAATGGTGGAATGACCAAACTAGGGAGCATACAAGAGTTTAAAGCTACTAGATGTCCAACTTAAATGCTTCCCAAAGGATACATTTGCTCTTTGTGGACAAGGTTCCTAGCAGTACACTTAGAGTTTTGCACCGAAGGCATCCAGTGTCCCCTTTCCTCTGTCCCTGCTGCCTTCCATGCCTCTTCCTCGCACTGTGCTCTTCTCGGTCTTCGGCCACCAAGAGACAGTGTGTTTCCTCTTTAGACCATCAGGCTTGCTCAGGCAGCACTGCAGACCTGCTGTAGTGACCAGGCTCAAGGTTACAATAGTGCCTTGTCATTACTGAAGATTGGGCCTTCCTTTGTATTAGTGAAATGCATATCCCGGTTAGTTTGATACCCTCCCCCCATGCACTCACGGCTTGCTCTGATAGCTTCCTTGGTTGTAGTTTTGCTTGGGTATTTCTTTCCTTTTCTTCCTTCCTTTCTTTCTTCCTTCCTTCCTTCCTTCCTTCCTTCCTTCCTTCCTTCCTTCCTTCCTTCCTTCCCTTTCCTTTCTCTCTCTCTCTCTCTTTCTTTCTTTCTTTCTTTCTTTCTCTCTTTTTCCCTTCCTCCATCCCTACATTCATCTCTCCCTCCCTCCTCTTTTCCCTCCCTCCTTCCCTTCCTTTCTTCCTTTCTTTTTGGAGAGAAGGCCTCATGTGACTCCTTGATCTAAATGGTCTCAAACTAGCTATGTGCCAAGGATATCTTAAATTAACTAGGTAGTTGAGGATGATCTTGACACTGATTCCTTTGCATCCAACTCCCAAATGCTGTGATCACAGGTGTTATCAGCGGGCTGACTATCAAGTCAGTCTTTCATGGAACATGGCAGCCCACCCCCACCTTTGATTCCCTCATTGCATTACCTTCCCCATATTGCTGGTCACTTATGTCAGTCTTTTCTCATTTTTAAATTTTATTTTATTTATTTATTTGAGAGAGAGAGAGAAAGAGAGAAAGAGGCAGAGAGAGAGAGAGAGAAGGGGTGCACCAGGGCTTCCAGCCAGTGCAAACTAACTCCAGACACACATGTGCCACCTTGTGCATCTGGCTCATGGGGTTCCTGGGATACCAAACTGAGACCCCTTTGCTTTGTAGGCAAATGCCTTAGCCACTAAGCCATCTCTCCAGCCCCTTAAAATATTCTTTTATTTTTAAATTTCATTTTTATGTGTCTTTAAATGGAGAATTTGGAGCGTGGATCTGCCTTGTCCACAGATGTATTTTCAGCACCTACGAAAGTACTTTAAACGTGGTACATGCATTGTCTTTGTGAAAATGGCCTTGAGAACACCCCAAAGTGGTTGCTCAGTGTACGTGTTGGGTAGTGAACGAGGCCGGCTGTGCTCTATGAGGTCCGCGGTTTTACTCCACAGTTTTGATCATGTCCCACTGGAGGTCCAGGAATCGTAAAGCCTGTGCAGTCACAGTGCAGATGCTGGCTGAGAGACAAAACTACTTTCAGAATCCAGCTTTCCTACAAAGCTATAATTTAACTTTGCTTGATGTGCCGAGTTTTTAATCTACGTGACTTTGGGGAAATCTGAAATTGAAAATGTGCTTCTTTATGCAGAAACACGAGCTGGTAGGAAGTAGAGGTTCTGTGTTTTATGTTTCATGTCAATCCGTTACTGATTTCCCTTCTGTTTTCAGTTTTGTCACCAACTCAGTTCACTGGGGATATTGTGAAGATTACTTTAATATTACCTTAAGATACTTTGACAGGGGCTGGAGAGATGGCTCAGCCATTAAGGCATTTGCCTGTGAAGCTGAAGGATCTAGGTTCGATTCCCCAGGACCCACATAAAGCCAGATGAATAAGGTGGCATATGCATCTGTAGTTCATTTATAGTGGCCTGAGGCCCTGGTACACCCATTCTCTCTCTCTCTCTCTTCTATCTCTCTCTGCTTGTTAATCAATAAACAAAAAAAGATACCTTGACAAATGAAAGCTATAATATAATATATCATCAACCTTTATTTTTAAGTTATAGGAATTATATCCATACATAGTCTCTATAAAGTAACTCAAAGCCTAAATATCAACATCAAATGAAAAACATAGGCTTTCCCTCAGATCTCAATATTACAAACACTACAGTAAAACTTGTATGTTTTGGGCTGGAGAAATGGCTTAGGGTTAAGGTGCTCACCTGCGAAACCAAAGGACCCAGGTTCGATTCCCCAGGACCCATGTAAGCCAGATGCACAAGGTGGCACATGCATCTGGAGTTCATTTGCAGTGGCTGGAGGCCCTGGCGTGCCCATTCTCTCTCTACCTACTTCTTTCTCTATCTCTCTCTGTCTCTGTCTCTGTCTCTCTCTCTCAAATACATAAATAAAATAAAAATTAAAAAAAAAAACTTGTGTGTTTGATCTGATGCACAGAATGAAAGCCTTCCTGGACTCACTTGGATGGATGGCCTATGTTAGTGACTCACATCTACGAGGATCATTGAAGATGTAACTGGATATTCTATTTTGAAAACTAAGTTTTCATATTGCTATAGGTATTTACAATCATACAGATGTTTAACAGTTCCACTAAATTTAACACAAGCATGAGATATTAAGAGTTGGGAAGAGAGCTAGAGAGATGGCTCAGCAGTTAGGGTGCTTGCTTTCAAAGCATAATAACCCTGTGTGGTGGTTTGATTCAGGTGTCCCCCATAAACTTAGGTGTTCCGAATGCTAGATTCTCAGCTGATGGAGATTTGGGAATTAACGCCTCTTGGAGGTAGTGCATTGTTAGGGTTGGGCTTGTGGGTGTTATAGCCAGTTTCCCCTTGCCAGTATTTTTTTAAATTTTTATTTATTTATTTGAGAGTGACAGTTAGAGAGAAAGAGGCAGAGAGAGAGAGAGAGAGAGAGAGAGAGAGAGAGAGAATCGGTGCGCCAAGGCCTCCAGCCACTGAAAATGAACTCCAGACGCGTGAGCCCCTTGTGTATCTGGCTAACGTGGGCCCTGGGGAATCGAGCCTCGAACCGGGGTCCTCAGGCTTCACAGGCAAGTGCTTAACCGCTAAGCCATCTCTCCAGCCCTGTGGTTTATATTTTTGAGGGGAAGTTTCATTCCTGGGGAAGCATGGCAGGAGCAGAGCAGACAGCTAGCCTGACATCACACCTCCATAGCAACAGGAAGGAAGTAATTCAATTTACTGGACTTGGAGCTGGGTTAAGTTACCCCAAAGTCCGCTCTCAATGACACACCTCCTCCAGCAGGGCTCTGCCCTCCAAAAGTCCCACAAGTTTTCCAAACTGCCACCAGCTGGGGACCAAGCGTTCAAAATACATGAACCTCTGGAGACATTTTGTTCAAACCATCAGACCTTCCTTCTACTTTACATCATGGCTCAGTGTTCAAAGTCAGGCAAAAATAAGTCACATTCCAGGACCTCATCTCTAACAATGTGTACCTGATCATCTGTTGCTACTCCCTGAAAATATTCTTTTTATTTGTTCAACTAGTATTCGGGAGCCTGTCTCTTCAAGTTTGGCATATGGCACTGGGAATATTGGTCCCCTGCAGTTTAAATTCATGGAGGAGATGGACAATCTCAAGATAAAGGAATCCACGCATGACAACATGTGAGTCTCTGTGGACTAGCAATGTCATGGGAGAAAATTGTGCCAGGGAAAAAGAAGTGGGAATTTTGTAGCAGAGGAAACAAGTGTAAAAGCCCTGGGTGTGGTCTTTCACTATAGGTTAGGAAGCGTGTGGCACTTCTCCATCCCGGGACTGGCCCTTTAGAAGCCTTCAGGAGTGTATTTTAGAGCTGATATGGTCAGAAGACAGTGCGGTATTGTCAGGCACTGCCAGGCACAGGATGGAGACTTCAGGAGAGGGGCCGAGCTTCCAGGCAAGGCTAAGGACCCCGGGGCTATAGGAGGCCACGCCCTCTCCAAGCCCTGCACACCTGAGCTTAAGCTTTGCCCTAAGTGACCTTTGGCCAGTTGCCTTATCAGCCAGCACCTTCACACAGTCCTGTGACCCTCTGTAGATCACGTGACTCTCTCCCTAGTGCTGCATCTGACTCCCTAGTGCTGGAAAGAACGTCCCTAGGCATAGGCTAGCAGCAGTTAAACCCACCCACCCCCTTAGGTGCTCTTCCTGCCTTCAATGGCTCATAAACCCATTTCCCTGACAATAAACCGAGAGAGCTGCTCAACTATCTCCTGGGAGTGATTCTTTCTCTCATCACGTGCTCACCCACCCCGATTGCCTGGGCGCCTTTGGGGGGACTGCGGCCAGCCCCCGGAGCAAGGACCCAGGAACCCACGGGGTCTTACCTGTCAGGATGCTTCTCCTCCCCAGAAGCAATGGGAGAGCAGGGCTGAAATGGTGGTGCACTCGTGGTCGCAACATGACTTCTTTCTCGGGGCTCTGAGTTTGATTTTCTTAAAGAATCCCTTCTGGGGGCCAGAACAGAAGATTCTGTAACTATCAGAGATTATGTCTGAATACCACTTGATGTTCAGCAGAGCTATTTAAAAAGATTTGTGTTTGTGTCCCTTTTCATTACATTTTCCAAACGTTCATTATTGATCACACTTCTCAGCAGGTAAATGGGACAGCTTGTTTTGTGTTTGTTCTGTTTGCAGACTAAGTCTATTGTCTCACAACACAGCAAGGCCTTTTTGTACTCAATACCTGGGATTCTGCATTATGACATGTTATACGTGCAAACAACGTGTCAAGCCCAATGACAGATGTGAGCGAAAAGAGACCAACACACGGGAAGAGGAGCACACCCTCCAAACAGGAGGTCAGGGCGCGCATTTTCCCCGGCAGAAATAAGACTCCATGAGAAGAGGAATCTCATCTGGGAAGAATCCCTGAGAAACAAGGTTCCCAAGAGGGGGTGTAAGGGGAAACAGAACTTCAGAGGCCTCAGTAGGGGAATAAATAGCATAACAGGAAGAGAGGCATCACCTGTACCAGGAAGGCAGCAGGCACTGGAGTGGTGAAAGTCAAGGATTTCTGAGAAATCATGTCGCGACAGCGCCATTTTTATTCCTCCTGTCACTGAAGCAGTCACTTAAGTAGGAGTGTGGGTAGCCTGTGAAGGGAGGCCTCTTATCCCCTGCCCTTCCCTTCTTCTCCTTACCAAAAGATTCTAGCAGGCCAGGGAATCATGAAGATGTCTTCCCGTCTCTTCTACATAGTCATAGAGCACGTGGCCAATGCGCACCAGCCTTCTGAGACTGAGGCAGACCCGTGCTTGGGAGAGAGAAGCTTTGGACTGAGTTAACCTTCATTAAGTTTTTGACATTACACTTGACAAGACTTTTTAATTATTGACATGAATCTGTTCTTGTGGCTGAAATGGACCAGACGACATTTATTATATGAAAATTACCCCCATAAAAGCCAAGTCATTTGTCTTAAGTTTCTTTCACAGGCCAAGAAGAAATTATTCCCCAGAACTCATTTGAACAGAGAACGATGGAGAAAAAAAATAAAATTATTGTATGTTTTTGCTACCCAGTCCATTATGTAATCAACCAAGCATGAGGATAAATGTGACATATAAGTTCAACTTGAGTGACCTTGATAGTTGAGCTCACTTAGCCTAGACTTTGCATTTTCTTATATATACTGAGCCAGCATATTTGACTGATTATTATTTTTAAAAAATTGTTTTTGTTCATTTTTATGTATTTATTTGAGAGTGACAGAGACAGAAAGAGGCAGATAGAGAGAGAGAGAGAGAGAGAGAGAGAGAATGGCACGCCAGGGCCTCCGGCCACTGCAAACGAACTCCAGATGCGTGCGCCCCCTTGTGCATCTGGCTAACGTGGGTCCTGGGGAATCAAGCCTGGAACTGGGGTCCTTAAGCTTCATAGGCAAGCGCTTAACCAGCTAAGCCATCTCTCCAGCTCTTGACTGATTAATTTTTTACTCCCAGATAATAATGTTTTCACGTGGCCTTCCAATCTATCACCAAGGCATCTACCTGATGGATTTAGACCCATCTGCCTTGTTTCCTGGATAAATGTGGACTTCCTCTCCATCCTTTCCCTTGCATAAAGCACCTTTAAAAGCAGTGGTGACCTTAACTGGAGAACAGTACTTTAACAGCATCTGGGCCATCAGAGCCATGTAAACACCTTCAAATCAGCCACAGCAGGCTGACTGATGGTCAGGGTGGTCAGGGTGAGGTGGGACAGGCTAGCACCAAGGAGTCATGTGACAAGAAGTCCCAGTCTCATCAGAAGGCTCTGGTCACAAGAGGCAAACTGCTTGGGGCTGATGCTGATTAGAAGGTGAAACGAACGCGTACAGCTGGATTCCTGGTCTAGAACGGGTCGTAGGACTAACGTGGATGAAGACAGCAGGAGGCAGGATACGGCTCTTCAAGTATGCAGTGCACTTGTAGACACAACAATCAGTAAGTAAATAAACTTAAAAATTGGTCATTTGAGCAGAGTGTGGTAGCACACTCCTTTAATCCTAGCACTCCGGAGGCAGAGGCAAGAGGATCGCCATGACTTCAAGGCCACCCTGAGACTACATAGTGAATTCCAGGTCAGCCTGGGCTACAGTGAGACTGTACCATGAAAAACAAACAAGCAAATGAAAAACAAAAAAAAAATTGGTCATCTGATATTTTCCCCCTGAAATACTTCACCCTACACATGGGAACACTGAGTAAACAAATACCCAAAGTAAGGCAATCGGTAAGAAGCTACTCTTCTGGAGAGATGCCTTAGCAATTAAGGCACTTACCTGCAAAGCCTAAGGACCCAGGTTTGATATTCCAGTACCCACATAAACCAGCTACACAAGGTGGCACATGCATCTGAAGCTCATTTGCAGTGACTATAGACCCTGGTGTGCCCATTCTCTATCTGCCTCTTCTCTCTCTCTCAAATAAGTTTAAAAAATATATCATTTAATTAAAAGAGGGCTACCCTTAACCTAAGCAGGATGGGTATGAGGAAAATGAGAAAATATTAAACAATATGTGAGGTGAGCTTCAAGTGAATGGTAGTAAGGAACATATGGGTAGAAATTCCTAGAATTCAAGAGGGAGCAGTCAGGTGTGTATGGGTTCTATAGATTCATGCCCTCATAGGTTCATGTGTTTTGAGTACTTATTGGTAGATATTTGTAGTTTTGGGCCCTTTACGAGGGGTGGCCTTGTTGGAGGAGGTAAGTCAATGGGGAAGAGCTTTGGAAGTTTAGCTCAGCTCCAAGCCCAGTACTCAGTCTGCGTAACTGCCTCACATACCTACAATAGCAATTCTGTTATAATGGAAGGGTGGAGGAATGTCCTTTCCTTTGACTGATTTCCCACTGAGGACATGTAAGTTCCTTTCTCAGAGACTTTGTTTCTCAGGAACCATGCTCTGAAGAAGGGAACGAAGAGCGCAGGCAGAGCTGTCTTGTGAGACCTTTTCACAGGAGCGACAACAACTTCAACCACGCAGGGGTAACTAACCACCAGCCACGCACTGTCAGGAGCAGCAGGCTTCAAAGCCGGAAGTCAGACTGGGCTCCATGCGGGCTCATCCACCTAATGCATGACTCCAGGGTTGTGACTGAATCTGTCTGTTCCTCAGGACCTTTGTCTCTAAAGTGGAGATGATAACAATAGCTATGTTTCGTGCTGTTGGTGGGATGAAATGTAAGAGATAAAAGTTGGCTCGGAAGCTCAGGGTGACAGGACCCCAGTGTGGATAGCTTTCACTTGGCTAAATGCAAGAACGGTCCTTGGGCCTGTATGGGGCAATCTAGGTGGTTACACATCATCACAGGTCAGAAATGTCAGAAGGATCTGGTCTTTCCTTATCTCTGCCTCCTTGGGGAGCCCTTCCACTCCTTCTGAGAAGGCCCTTTATACAGAATGACCCCAGAAACCTGATGTCAGGACTAGACTGACTAACCAGGTGCCCATGGATGGGGCTCATAAAAACCCCAACCTGATTCTTTGGCTGGGCTTCTCAGCCTCCCTCTTTCCTTCCTAGGCAAGAGCTCTGCCCTGCTTCTTCCTCTTAAGTCCAAGGCTTCCCAAATCCCACCTGGCCTCCTTGGGCAAGAGCTGTGTCTTCCTTCTTTAAGCTCCCCTTCTCTTAAAGCTCTCCCCCTTAAAGCAAGCTATAATAAAATCTTGCTGAATTCTATCCTCTCATCTGTGGAGTTCATAATACAAGAATCTGGAAACACCCTCAAATTCTCAGTTGCACATGTTGGTACACTGGTGAGAAAACCCCAAATTCCTGTTTCATGACCTTCACTCATTTAGAGCAATTCCAGGCACACTAGAGGGCCTCAACCAATGTCAGTGCCATTGTTTGGCAGTATGGCACAGTGGTGGCAGTGGGTAAAAATCAGGTAGTTTCTAGAAAAAAAAGGACTCTTTTTAAGTACGCCTCCTTCAGACTATTAACAATCAACGCAAGTCTCTCTACAATCAACCTCACCCAGTCTTCTTCCTGCGTGCTCTTGCAGTCACCACCTACCATGCACAGAGCTTTTGTTTTCCTTTTCCTCACATATTAGAAAAGCCACAGCAACTGTTTATGCTCAGATCCCAGCTCAGATCCTTCCCATTAACTCAAGCTCATCTTCACCTGGCTCCACCTCGCCTAGGTCTTTGCACACCTTGGAGACTTTTCCCTGACAGAGACTGACAGTACACTCACTTGTCTTCTCACGGCCTGGTTCATTTTTGTGTATGTCTTTGATTAAGATGGCAATCTGAAGGCTCCATTCACATTTTTCTTCTAGCTGAGCCAGTATTACCTTCTAAAACGCAGCGTACAGACTTCCCTGATGTCATCCCCCTGCCTAGCACTCTGACTGGTGGTGCTGGGGATGAAACTCGGGCATGTGTGTGCACCAGGTAGCTCTCTACCACGGAATCCCTTCCCTAACCCTCTCAGGTAGCTCTCTGCCACGGAATCCCTTCCCTAACCCTCTCAGGTAGCTCTCTGCCACGGAATCCCTACCCTAACCCTCTAGGATAGCACTTGATCACGGAATCCCTTCCCTAACCATCTAGGCTAGCACTCGACCACTGAATCTCTTCGCTAACCCTCGGAGGTAGCTCTCTACTACTGAATCTCTTCGCTAACCCTCTCGGGTAGCTCTCTACCACTGAATCTCTTCCCTAACCCTCAGGGGTAGCTCTCTACCACTGAATCTCTTCCCTAACCATCAGGGGTAGCTCTCTACTACTGAATCTCTTCGCTAACCCTCTCGGGTAGCTCTCTGCCACTGAATCTCTTCCCTAACCCTCTCAGGCTTTCCTACTCTTCCATGCCCACTTATGTACGATGAACGCAGAAACTACTGGAGAACAAGGAGAAGTCCTGCTGGCACTACAAGATAGGCATGACATGACGGGCACGTGGTAAGAAGTTGCCATCACAAACAAACCACCACCTTTTCTCACATCCTTGCCGGCTCTCCCTAGGCCACCCCCCCTTAGGTTTAGTATCCCATATCTCCACCTTCTCATGTTCTTCCTGTCCGCTTCCTCCTAACTTCATCCAATGACACGTCTTCCAGGCCTGTTCCCCACCCATTTCTGGCGTGCTTATCTATTTGTAAGCCAATGGTTTTGTTGCATCCCCTAGGACACCGTTTCTTCTGCACTCCGCACTACCTTCCATATGAGATCATCCACCTGTCAAAAGTCAGCAGTGCCCACCTGGGGAGCAGGCTAAGGACTTGTGTCAGAATGGAAACAGACACACTGAGAGGACCAGCTAAACCATCAAAGAAGGTTCCACAGCAAAGTCAACACCATTGGAGCAGAGGGTCAAGCTGCAGATGTAATCATAGGCAGAGCCAAAGGGCCTGTGGCCCGAGCCAAAGAAATAAGAAATAAGGAGAGAATCTTTCAGGATTGTAAACTCCGTACAATAGGGGTGCTGCCTGAATCGTTCATCGCCAGAAGGCACCACCTCAAAATCCCTAATACATTGCAGGCACTCAGTGCTTTTTCTGCGTGGGTTGAATAAATATCTTGAGTGATATTTGAGACAGCCTGGGTGGGCGCTTCGGTGGCCTGTTGTGTTAGACAAAATAACTATTGGCCAGTTGCCACCTAGTGAATTCAAAGCACGGTGCTCTTCCGGCCAGTAGCAAAGGTGCCAGACTTCTGCCGCTGTCCCCGCCCTGGTTGCCAGGTGTCTTGCCTTGCTCCATGTGGCTTGTTTCGATCAGCACTCCCCTGCTAGCCTCCTGTCCTGTCCTTGAGCAGCCGGAGAATGCAGCTGCGACTCAGCAAGCAACAACTGGCCCTGGTTGAGTTGAACAAGGCTTCTCTGGGTAACTCTTGCAGCTGGTTCAAACTTCAAAATTCTCCTTCCAGAGTTAAAACATCTTGCTCCCATTGCTTTCTGCATTTGTTTTAAAACTACGCTTTCATTGTCTGTAAAAAAAAAAAATAAATAAGAGTTTTATGCTTGCAGGTGGATATGTCGCTGCATAATTCTGGCTGAATTACATAGTTCATTGCGTCTGAAATTGTGGAGTGGAGCCATGATTTCCACGACGTGCCTGGCCTCCTTTCTTATAAGAACCCGCAACGGTGGAGGGCTCGTACCAGGTCCTGAGTGAGCCGGTCACCATGGGACTTCATGATTACTTCCCAGGTTGCCAAGAGTAAATAGGGATTTTTTTTTTTAGTAGTAATTCAGTGATTATGCCAAGAAAAAGAAGGTTTTATTTAGATACCTTTGTCAGTTACTAATTTAGTAAGGTTTCTTTGACATATAAAAATCGGACAGAAAATTGTTTCAAGCATACTCTGTAGTTCCCATCTGGACCAGATCCCCAGATGATTTTGTGAAGTCAAAGATACCTTCGCTGGTTATGCCTCAGTCTTGATAGCAAAGCAGGCATTTCAGTCTTGGCATTGGTAGTGGCTTGTTACGAGCCCTGTTCTGTTCTGTCCTGTCCTGTCCTCTACCCGCCGGCTGCCAGCAGCACCGTTCCGTTCTCTTTGTGACAAGCAAAATGTCCCTAGATGCTGCCTAATGTCCCCTGGTTGCTAAGCAAAATTATCATGATTAAGAACTATTAACTTAAAATAGTTCTTAGGTCCATGTGGTACCCCTTGCTTTTAAAAAATTATTTATTTGTTTATTTGAGACAGAGGCAGATACAGAGACAATAGGCATGCCAGGGCCTCTAGACCCTGCAAAAGAACTTCAGATGCATGTGCCACGTCATGCATCTGGCTTATGTGGGTACTGGGGAGTCGAAGCTGGGTTCTTAGGCTTCGCAGGCAAGCACCTCAACCACTAAGCCATCTCTCCAGCCCAGTGGTACAACTTACTTAATGAGGTGTTTGCTTCTCTAGAAAACCTCCCAGTTATATTACCTTAATGTGACAGTAAATCTGGTAGCGTTTTCTCTGTTGTTTATAAATAGGTTTTCTGTGCCTTCTGTATTTAATTCTATGCTATTTAAGCATGACTGTACTTTCTCTGCTCTGGGTTTCTTCACAGAAATAAGGGAGGAGTTTAATCCAATGTACCATTGGCTAACATATTGGCTAACTTCACAGAAAATTCAACTCAAAGGAACATCTAATTGCAAGTAGCAGAATGCAAGTGTCATGTATTCATTAAAAAAAAAGTTTTGCTAATTGCTTTCTTCACAGCACCTAGAATAGTACTTGATACATAGTAGGTACCAGGTAAACTTTTGATGAATGAATTGTCACTTTCCAAAAGCACATGTTT
This sequence comes from Dipus sagitta, assembly GCA_036346955.1. NCBI lineage: Eukaryota > Metazoa > Chordata > Mammalia > Rodentia > Dipodidae > Dipus > Dipus sagitta. The sequence continues at coordinate 177,668,364 of CM070774.1, read as the reverse complement.
AATGAGGTCCTGCCCTGTTTCATAGAGGACAACATTTGGTCATTGTTCTTCTTGGACATTTTCATGACACCTTTCACCTTATGGATTTGACTTACTAGGGTCATATCATCTCTGCCATGTAAGGCTTCAAAACTTGAAGAAAAAAAAACTATCTTTTTTGAACGTCAAATGATGTACTAAATGAAACTTACCTAATAAACACTATTTTAATCAAATATTTTATTCACTGAATTATTCTACTACTATTTATTTATTTTTATTTTAGAGAGAGAGAGAGATGGAGAGAGAGAATTGGCACACCAGGGCCTCAGCCACTACAATCAAACTCCAGATGCTTGTGCCACCTAGTGGGTGGGTGTGACCTTGCGCTTGCCTCACCTTTGTGCGTCTGGTTTACGAGGGATCCGTGGTGTAGAATATGGGACCTTAGGCTTGGCAAACAAGTGCCTTAACCGCTAGGCCATCTCTCCAGCCCTCAACTACTACTTTTGATTGCTTATTTTGTGCTATGTGTGTTAGAAGGCAAGCAAAAGTGGTAAAATGCTCCCTAATTTAGTTAAGTGTTTAGACTGATTGGAAGAGTAAATGTTGTAAGCACTCAAGTTAGAGTCTTTGGTATGAATATCACATCTGTCCCCACTGATAGCTGATCATTTCAGCTCTCAGTGTCTCATCCCCAAAGTGGAAGTGGATACTTGCTCTGTCCACTATTCAAAGAAGGTCAAACAAAAAGCCACAAAATGGCTTTTATTTGTCCCCAATTTTTTTTTCCTGCTCTTTGCTTTAAGAGATAGAGTCCAGATCTTCTCCCATGAGTGTAAGTTGGACGTGGTGACTTGTTTCTAGTGAGTAAAATAAGGCAGAAGGGATGCGTACGGCATGGGAGAGTGAGACATAAAGTGGCTCCTTATCTTAGTGACACTGTTTCTTGAGGGGAAGCCAGACACCATATTGGATGCAGTCGTACTGAGAGGCCCATGTGGTGAGACCCGAGGCATTCCGCCAACATGCTGTGGCTCAGATGCAGGTGCTCTGCTTGAGTCAAGCCTTCGGATGACTGGAGCCCTGGCCGATGGCCTGACTTCACTGCACGAAGACTGTTAGGATTATCCAGCTAAGCGACTTCTGGGCTCCAGACCCCTAAAGAACTACGTAAAACATGTTTTATCAGTTAGTGCTAAAGAAATTTTTTTCATACAGAAATGAACAAATCATACATTGAATTCTACAGAGAATTAGGGTTTTATTATTACAGAATCTGCTAATATTTGCTGAAAGAATAATGTCACAGTCTGCTGAAATTTTATGGGTTGACAGTGGTAGAAGTTTCAAACAGAAAGAGGAGGCGATGGGCAGCAGTTGGAGAAGAATTATAAGACACTCAGAACCAGAGAAGTCAGATGGGTCTAAACTTTTGGTGGGTGATTTGCAGTCATTTCTCACCTGCTATCTCCTTCATTTTCTGGAAGGTAGCTACTTGTGACAGTGACTGGAGGCTATTTGCAAAAGGCTACCAGCTAAAGGAATTTGTTCATTCTGATGGACTGATTTTATTTTATTCCATTCTCCGTTCTCATTTTTTAGCTAAAATTAATAGTTTTAATTAAACAAGAAATGAAAGCCATATTTCTACTCCACATACTTTCTTATTACTAGAGGAAGTCACTGTGGTTCTCTGTAAGGCACGAAGGCTGCAGACGTGGCAAGAGTGATTTGTTTGCATCAATGCCAACCTTGGCGTGTCGGTGCCACTGCTTTGCTATGGCAACACTGACCTAGTGGGCTTCAGATGCCACAGATGGGAGGGTGAATGCGCAGCCTTTACCTGCTATCTTAGTAAGTTAATCTGAACCACAACAACTTTAAATGCACTAACCACCCTTAGTCCACAGCACCCCATTTGTGACCATTTTTTAATGCCCCAACTAAGAACATAGTTGTACAGGACTGCCAATTTATCAGCCTATTTAATAATACATGAAGAATTTAAATCCCTCACTGAATATTAACTGACTTAATTTTCCCAAGGCTTCAAGCGTCAACTCTTCGAAGCCATGAAAACAATACTCAACACATTTATTTCAAATGTTGTCACTAAGGGAAGGGAAGAAATCAGGCCGGTTTGATGAATTTTATTATTATTGCTAGTAGCCACATAGTTCACGTGGATACATCATGTGCTGGTTCCCTCTTTTCCCTCCAGGAATATTTTTCCGCTAACCACCTGCTTGGTTAGAGTATTAACAGCTTATGGAGATTAAAAGCAGTGTGAAAACATGCTTCCTCGTAGGAGCCACGCTGCTTTCTGGAGAAGGTTGGATGCCTGGGGTTGATTCTGTTGTATTGGGTGGAGCGTCTGCTGGGGCATTCACAGGACCTGAAAGTACCAGGCACATATTTATAACAGATACAGGGACAAGAGATAAAGTATTGACTTATTTCTAAAAATATTTTCTTTATTTATTCATGATCTAACAAATCAATATTGAGGGCTTGTCACTGGCAGGGCAGTGAGCAATGCTGGTGCTTGAGAAAGGCGTGGGCTGCCCTTAAAAAGTGTGCAGAGTAGAAGAAAGGCAGCCAGTGAAAGGCACTGAAGTACAGGAACCACAGGTGCAAGGAAGGGACACCCACCAAGAGGTCTGGGGGGCCTACGCAGGACAAAGTGACATTTAACCCAGACACTGGAAAACAAAAAGAGAAACTAAGATTTCAAAGTACTTAAAAGGCAGTAACACATTTTACAGTATTCACTGCTGTGTGGCAAAATCCCTCCACATTGAAAGCAGCAAAACAACAAAACAACAACAACAACATAAACTACCAGCTTTTTATTTTTTTAAACTACCATTTGTGCATGGCTAAAGACTGTGGTGATTTAAATTAATTAATTATTTATTTATTTGCAAGGGGAGAGAGAGAGAGGATGGGCATGATGCCAGGGCCTCCAGCCACTGCAAACAAACTCCAGATGCATGTGCCCCTTGTGCATCTGCCTTACGTAGGCCTGGAGAATCGAACCTGGGTCCTTAGGTTTCACAGGCAAGCGCCTTAACTGCTAAGCCATCTCTCCAGCCCTCCCCCCGACCCCCGTGCTTTTTGGTCATGGTTTTCTGTATGTCAACTTTCATCACCAGAGCCTGCAGGGATAACCCCCTCATAGAGAGCTCCATCCAAGCGGCTTCTTTGGAGTCCCCGTGCTCTGTAAGCAAGCCCTCACCTTGAGACTGAGGGAAGTGTAATCAAAGGGGTCATTCACCCCAGCATAGGGACTCTCATCAAGTGCTTTCTCTGCAGTCCCCATGCTCTGGGAGTGAGTGACTCAATGCATCCAAATTTGGAAGAAGGACCAACTCTAACTTCATATCTGACTGCTAGTTTACACAAGTAGCATCCTCTTCTAACATTGTACCTTCAGAAAAGGGAGTGTGATCCTGGATGATCAATGTTCCTTTGTGAGTGGAGTTTATTTATTTATTATATTTACATGGAGAGAGAGAGGGCGAGAGCAAGCGAGAGAAAGAGAGAGTGAGAGAGAGGAAGAGAGAGAGAGGAGAGAATGAATAGGTAAGCCAGGGCCTCTTACCACTATAAATGAATTCCAGACACATGTGCCATTTTTGTGCACCTGGCCTTAACATAGGTACTTGGAAATTGAACCTGGGATGTTAGGCTTTGCAAGCAAGTGCCTTTAACTGCTGAGCCATCTCTCCAGCCCCCATGTGGATGAATTTTAACAGAGGTTGATAAGCTATGGTCCACATTCATATCCTTCCCCTTCTTATGTTTCTACTAAAGTTTTATGGAGAAATAGCCATATTCGCCCATTTACATATTATTCATGGCTGCTTTTGTGTTGCAGTGAGAGAGTTGGGTAATTATTATTGAGATAATATCCAAAAAACCTAAAATATTCACCACCTGACTCTTTATAGAAAAAAAAAATGCCAAAATTCCTTGAATGGAAGATGCTGATAGACCATGCTCAATCCTGCTCTTCCACAGCGGGCAACGTTTATTTTTGGTTGATGGCACATTTCTGTTTTAGAACACTGCCCTGCTATATCCCATTAACAAATGCTGTTAGGTGTTAGGGGTTCAGCTCCACAGCTGGAATATTTCACTACAAGGTTTGCATATTGAAAAGAGCACTGCCCCAAGACGCAAAGGCTTCCACCACTAAGGTCAGAAAACATCCATCTGGTTTCAGATTAAAACTGAAGGAACATAAAAAGGAGTAGTTACAACCTAACAGGGAAAAGCGATTTCCCAAAACCTAAGCCCAGAATTGAACAGAGGCAAATAATTCACTTTTTAGATGAGTGCAATTTCACAATGTTTGAAGAGCCATTTCCTTCCGAGACGGGTCAGTCCCCTCCCAGAACAGGCCAGGCAGGGCTCTCAGAACCTTTCGGGGACGGCAGCAGCCGTGGGTCTGTCTCTCAAAGACAGCTACCTCTGAGAGGGCCTCAGCCCTGACCTGGCCCACCTACAAATGAACCAAAGCCTGGGGCATGTTAGATGCTAACTTCTCACAGTGTAGTCCATATAACAGCAGGGAAGGCTGGTGTTAGGGTCTTGTTAGGAAATGTAGACTCTCAGCTCCAACTCCAGACTTGCTAAATTAGAATCTGCATTTTAACAAGCTCTCCTCTCCGGGTGCTGTGCATGCATATTAAAGTTCTCTATTTATACTTTGGAACTCTAGGCTCTAGTCAGAAGTCTGAGGCCGGCACACTGCGGGAAGTCATGAGACAAGATGCGCTTGTCTAGCATCTTACATCTAGTTACTTAGTGTTCCTCTTGTCCCAGTTACGGGCGCAGACTTTAACACGACTGTCTCCATATCCCAAAATACATTCACACACACTTATACATGTATGAACACTTGTACACACACAGTTGATCAACCCTCAACCCTTTGTCACAGAGGTTCTGACCTCAACAGTTACAGTTGGAAATATAGTTAACAAATCCTGACCATGGCTGATGAGAGCTAAGATATTTTCAACCCTAAAGGGAGTTGAATTCAACTTTTGGATTAAAACAAAAACAAAATTTTTGCCGGGCGTGGTGGCGCACACCTTTAATCCCAGCACTCGGGAGGCAGAGGTAGGAGGATCGCTGTGAGTTCGAGGCTACCCTGAGACTCCATAGTGAATTCCAGGTCAGCCTGGGCTAGAGTGAGACCCTACCTCGAAAAACCAAAAAAAAAAAAAAAAAAAAAAAAAACCAAAATTTTCACTTTCCCCTAAAAATAACAACAACAAAAAGCAAAAACAAAAACAAAAACCCCACTCCCTGTCTCCCCACCCCACACAGATTGCATTGCTACCTGACAAGTTTCAGGTAGGATGCTATTGGAAAGGACTTTGTTTTGTTTTGTTTGTGGTTTCTATTGAATTACTGGGATTTTTCCATTTTGGCAGAGTCAATAGTTGCTGGCAGAGCCACCGGTTACCCTCACTTGGACGTGTCCCATTTCTGAACTCCTTAAAGCAAGCATCACTGACACTTGACCTGGGGTATGGATGACACAAGGCGTACCTGGGAGGCATGTGACCTCTTACCTGTAACATTACGATTCTCGTCACGGGTCAGCAGGAGAAAGCTCCTTTCCTCAGTCTCTTTCCTCCTCGGTAACAGTCCTATAAGTGCCTGCTTTCTTTCCTGTACTAGCATCCTGGGAGATGATAGACTTTCGTCTGTTTTCATCTCTGTCTCTGGTCCACAGTCACCACGTGGTAAGGCGATGACTCGCGGCAGGCATCTGAAGTGGACCGGAGAGTTCGCAAAGCCGGGAGTATGTTTGTAAGGGAGTGCTTAAGAAACAGTTTCGCGTGGGGGAAACATGATCCAGAGATGGCCTTGCTGTGCAGAGCCTCCATCACCTCCCAACCTCATTCCCAGTGATGGGCTCACCTAGAATTCACTATGTAGTCTCAGGCTGGCCTCAAACTCATTGCGATCCTCCTACCTATGCCTCCTGAGTGCTGGGATTAAAGGCGTGCGCCACCACACCTGGCTGATACTTTTCTTTTAATTTTTAAATTATCAGTTTTTTTATTTACTTTTGTTTTTTGGTTTTTCAAGGTAGTCTTGCTCTAGCCCAGGCTGACTTGAAATTCACTATGGACTCTCAGGGTGGCCTCTAACTCAGAGAGACCCTCCTACTTCTGCCTCCCAAGTGCTGGGATTAAAGGCGTGCGCCACCACACCCGGCTATGCTTTGTTTTAATATAGGATCTCCTTATGTTATCCAGGTTGGCCTTGAACTCATGGCTCAAGGCATCCTCTCACTTCAGCATCCCTGGATGGGCCTATGCTGGAAAACTCGCCAAATCATGGTGGCGCTGCTTCCAAGGTAGTCAGAGTTCAATTCCAGCAGACCTGCAATTAACCTACACTGACTGCTCAGGCGCCTGCATGGCATTGATCTGTGATCAAGGCATAAAATCCATAAGTGGTTGTGATTTGATTCAGGTGTCCCCCATAAACTCAGGTGTTCTGAATGCTAGGTTCCCAGCTGATGGAGATTTGGGAATTAACTCCTCCTAGAGGAAGTGTAGTGTTGGGGGCGGGCTTATGGGTGTTATAGCCAGTATCCCCTTGACAGTGTTTGGCACACTCTCCTATTGCTGTTGTCCACCTGATGTTGGTCAGGGGGTGATGTCCACCCTCTGCTCATGCCATCATTTCCCCCTGCCAACACGGAGCTTCCCCTCAAGTCTGTAAGCCAAAATTAAACCTTTTTTTTTTTTCTGTCCCACAAACTGCTCTTGGTTGGGTGATTTCTATCAGCAATGTGAACCTGCCTGTAGGGCAGATCTTTCTACTTTAATTAACCTCATCTAGAAAAATTCCTCAAAGAAATTAGAGTCCATGGTGATTCCAAATCCTGTCAAGTTGATGACTAAGCTCGACAACCATACCTTTTGATGCTCTGGTTTTTATGCCTCAGTCCATCACCATCAACAAGGGAAAGAAGGGGATTTTCAGAGTTATTTACTGCCTAGTAAGTGGTGAGTAGTGTAGCTGTCAGGTATTCCCAGACTTTCAACAGAGCAGCCCCTGAGCACGGCCATCACCCAGACCGCGAGGGTGCACCTTGGAGCAGTCCTCCTCTCACCGGAGCCACCTGTTCCCGTCAAGTGACAACACGCTGAAATCATCATCAATCACACCACACTTTGACCAGGACCATGTACTTGCGCATAGCTCTTGTCGCTTGCCCCAGATCTCCCTCTATTTAAACTGAAAGCTCCTATCAGTACAACTGCACATAGACCTGGGGGGGAGTCACTGAACCCCTTTATCTGCTCTTTCCAACGCGCCCATGTGGATTACATTCATTTTCTCCACCTTTCACCAGGGCTCCCCCCTCTCGCTAGCTGTCGTACTGGGATAGTGGCTGTACCTAGTCATTGGGATGCCCAGGGCTGAGGCTTCTGCCCCCAAACTCCAGTAACAGAAAAGGATTAAACATATTTTATGTATGTATTTATTTATGTAGTTATTTAAGAGTGAGTGAGAGGTAGATAGAAAGAGAGAGTGAGGAAGGGTGCACCAGGGCCTCCAGCCACTGCAAATGGATTCCAGATGCATGCACCACTTCGTACTTCTGCTGTTAGATGATTCCAGGGGAATCAAACCTGGGTCCTTAGGCTTTGCAGGTAAGTACCTTAACCACTGAGGCATCTCTCCAGCCTGGATTTTGTTTGAAATTTCTACTTTTTTTTTTTTTTTTGAGTAGGGTCTCACTCTGGTCCAGGCTGACCTGGAACTCACTCTGTAGTCTTAGGGTGGCCTCAAACTCACTGCGATCCTCCTACCTCTGCCTCCCGAGTGCTGGGATTAAAGGTGCGCGCCACCACACCCGGCGAAATTTCTACATTCTTTTAAACCAATTCTTTGTTGTTTATTTTTTTCACTTTTTTTTATTGGTTATGGAATACTCAGTATATAAACAGCACAAGTTGGTACCATCCTTACCCTCAGCCCTGCCCTCTCCAAGGGACCCTCCTCGTTGGGGATGCCAGTCGTCCCCATGGGGATTGTGGGTCATGCATTATGTGGGATTAGCCGTCAGTTATGGGGAAGAGGCAATGTCTCTGTGCATAATGTCCCAACTTGTGGCTCTAACAATCTTTCTGTCCCCTCTTCCACGAATTTCCCTGAGCCATGTTGGGTTAATTTTAGGTCTGCTTCAGTGATGGGCTCTTAGGAGCCTCGGTGTCTCTCTGGAATCTTCCTTCCACCTCCCCTCATCAGAAACTTAGCTTTTTGTCCCTAATGTTTTGTGCTATGACTTTTCTAGCTTTTCTTCTTCAAACCAAAGTGTTTTCCTCTGTGCATACGTTCTTTAAAAATCTTCCTGTCTCCTCTTGGTAAGTTTTCCTTCCCAAATTTATATGTAAATGTAAGTATATGTTTTCCTTAAATGGCAATAATTTCTCTTTTTCTGAGATTATAAACCAAGAGAAAAACAGCTTTTCCATCTCTGCTTAATAACAATAAAAAGCCTTCCAGAATCTGTCTCAATTTGCCCCATTTCGTTGACTTGGAATTTTCTTTTATTGCACTCCCCTTTTCTGCAAGTTTTTTTTTTTTTTTTTTCCCTACTGACTGGATTTACAGCAGCCATAGATTTTTAGCTAAAAATAAAAAAAAAAACATGGTCTGACAAGTAGGGACAAAAACCTGACACTGTTACAGGTGTGCCTGCATGTGAGGTTTTCTTGTTTTTGTTTTTTTTTTTCCCCCTATCCTCCCCACACTTACCTTCCATCTCCTTCTTGGTTCAGAAGCCAAGTTGTCTAGTTATAAAGAAACACAACTAGGACGTGCAGATCTGTAGGTGCTTCACCTAGCATTTCCCAGGAACATTTCTTAAAATATTTATTTAGTTATTTGCAAGCAGAGAAGACAGAAGAGAAACAGAGAGAGAGAGAGAGAATGGATGCATCAGGGCCTCCAGTCACTGCAAACTGCAGATACACGCATTACTGGGCATCTGGTTGTCTGTGGGGACTGTGGAATCAAACCCCAGTCGTTAGGCTTTGCAGGCAAGCACCTTAACCACTGAGAAATCATTCAGACCCCCGCTTTTTTTGGTGATGGTGGTGGATAGGGGGTTTGCTTTTGTGTTGTAACTGCTGCAGAAAGTCCTTAGCAGCACAAACCCACCCACTTGGAAACAGAAAAGCTTACTGGAAAGGGAAGGGAACAAGACCTGAGGCACCCTCTCCCTGGTGGTTGGAGTCTCTAAGAGCCACCCAAGCTGTGCAGAAGCATGTTCGCTGAGCATAGGAGCGACCAGAGACAAGTTCAGAGCCTCCCTTGCTTGTAAATGCCTGCTGCGGTCAGGGTGGGCATGGTGGACGGCTTCCCAACTGCTCAAGGTTGCAAAGTTTGCAGACTAAACTTCTTATTCATTTGAGAAATAATCCAAGAAAGGTGGGAGAAATCAGGCCTTTTTTTTTAAACTTTTTTTTTTTTTTTTTTTTTTTTTACATGAGGCAGGGTCTCACTCTAGCCCAGGCTGACCTGGAATTCACTATATAGTCTCAGGATGGCCTTAAACTCATAGCAATCCTCTTACCTCTGCCTCCTGAGTGCTGGGATTAAAGGCATGTTCCAACATGCCCAACAATAAATTATTATTGTTTTTTTTTAATTTTTTCTTTATTTTTCTTTATTTATTTGAGAGTAACAGACAGAGAGAGAAAGAAGCAGAGAGAGAGAGAGAGAAGAATGGGTACACCAGGGCCTCCAGCCACGGCAACTGAACTCCAGATGCATGCGCCCCCTTATGCATCTGGCTTACGTGGGTCCTGGGGAATGGAGCCTTGATCTGGGGTCCTTAAGCTTCACAGGCAAGTGCTTAACCGCTAAGCCATCTCTCTAGCCCCATTTTTTAAAACTTGATTATTTATTTGAGAGAGATAGAGAAGAGAGGCAGAGAGAGGGAGAGAGAGAATGGGCACGCCAGGGCTTCCAGCCACTGCAAACGAACTCCAGACGTGTGCACCCCCTTGTGCATCTGGCTAACGTGGGTCCTGGAGAATCGAACCAGAGTCCTTTGGCTTTGCAGGCAAACGCCTTAACCGCTAAGCCATCTCTCCAGCCCCAGGTTATTTTTAAGATGCAATAATTTTGTTTTTTATTTACTTACCTATGTTTGAAACAAGATCACTAAGACAACATCCTGTGGTAAGGGGTTTGGGGAAAGTTTGATTGGCTGTTGGCTTTGTGAATGGTTGTGCCAGGGCAGGTGGACAGAACCACCAGGCGACCCCAGTCTATGAGGGTGTGCTTTGTGGTCTTGTCCTCTGAGCATGCCTTCTCCTTCTGCTAACATCGGCTAAGCCTGCTGTCTGTGTTCTCAGCATCCAGGCTTCCGGAGGGACCTCTCTAGGGACAAACTGATCTCAAGCTGGGAACTTGATTATTCAAAACCCTGGCAGGCTCTGCCATATCTGAACTGCTCTTTGCAAGAGCTCCTCAGGAGCAGGAGTCTCCCTTCCATCAGCATCCGTGTTTGCTTTTCCCCTACTGAGTTAGACACAGCGAGGCCCCGGCCCTGAAGGTCCTGAGTAGCCTGGCTTCGGAATCTGTCCATCCTCCCTCCAAAGCACATTGCCCAGGTAACGCGGAGCTCAGACATGGGAAGAGGAGACAAGAGAAAGCCTAAGATTTTCAACATTCTACAGCACCTGTGATGGTGGCGTGGAGGACATTTGGTTCACTTGAAATAGTTGTGGTTTTTGGGCAAGGAACACCTTTGTTATTGGAAGTAAAATGTCAAGGAGGGATTGGCCTGTATCTGGGGCGTGGAACCAATGTAGTCAGAAGGCGGTGACCCAGCAGCTGCAGCCGTCGGCTCTGGAGTGTGACGCTGACGGGACTCCGTCTTGCAAAGCTGTGAGACCTGAGACTTCCCTTGGTAAAGCCGGGAGGTCTTTCAGCGACGTTCTAGAACACCTGCTGCCTGACAGTCTGCGTACCGCTAACTCTTCCTTGGCATTTTTTGGAATTATAATAAGTATTCTGTTGCTTATTTTTGCTTTTATTTTCCCCTTCTCAGTAGTAACAGGGGAATCAATTCAGATGTGTTTATACAGTCACCAATGATTAAACAGGAAAAGAATGTTTCTGCCGAAATTTCCGGGGCTGTAATGTTTAAACACATTATAGATCCTGAAACTTTGACTAGTTTGAATGAACAAAGCTTCTCAACACCACAAATGTATATTTCACCCAATGAGACATGTTCCTCGCAATGCTCTACTACATGCCTTACCAATTGTTCCCAAGAAACATTACTTACAAGAAAATTCTTGTTGTCAGGATGGTTACAGGAATTAATGGGCACATTTCCTGAACCTACAGATGATTTACTAGAAAAGGAGCCTGAAATGCTAGGGAACAAAATTCAACATCTTTCAAATAATCGGGTTGGGCCACACAAGGAAGTGAAACAGAATATGCAACTTTCAGAAATAGTAACAGAGTTCGGTGAGCTCCTAAAGGAAAGACATCAATGCCAAACACTGGTTAGATAGATCAACCTTTACCATATTCAGGGGCATACATTAATGGAGTAAGGATGGTCTGCAAAGATGGAAGAAGAGTTAAATATCAAAATCTTCCTTTTATGTAGAGACTTACAAGGTCAGGACCAAACTGTAAAATGGAGCAAGAAAAAAAAAAAAGGTCATAGAGAGACAATTAAATCATTTCTGGATTAGAACTACAGAAACTTACTGTTATTCAGGCCACAAGATAATATTATGTAGAGAGTGGCTAACACAGCCCTTTCTGAGGTAAAAAATGTCTATCACCTTATAGCCACAAGAGCTGCCTGCCAGGGCTCTGGGCTACTTTCCATGAGCCTGGGTAAGAAATTAACCAGTTTGCAATCTTTGACTCTCTTGCTTAAGATGTTCTCAGAATGTCTACTAGGCAAGAGGTTTGTGAGTTAAGCAGAAGCAGGGGAAACCAAGGAGAGTCTTGTGCAAGATTTCTTAGAGAACAGAAGCCACATGAATATGTTGCTATCTCTTGCTTGCCAAAAATATAATGTAGAAATAAAGCAGAGTTTTGCTCTGCGTCCAGTGTGCTTCACCGGAACCACTGGTCCACATCATTTCCTCGCAACGCCGACTCCACACATCCCCTTCGGGCTCTACAGCCCCACTGAGGCTGGACCTCGGCATTCACTGGCTATCTTGCTTAATGCGCCTCAGTCCAACTTTTTGGTGAAGCAGAAAGGAGACTTCACACTGGCATGCGTGACCAGGTGTAGGCCTTTACTGTGAACCCCCAAGCATTACTTTAGTGTTTTCCCAGATGCCCACGAACTTTGTGGTTCAACTAAAACATCGTGCATATCTCTAGATACATCCTCAATTCAGCTCTGGAAGAGGAAACTCGATGAGGAGCGAAGAGAAAGAAAGCAAGGGAGAAGTGGGGGAAAGAAAATTTACAGCTAAAAAAGAGTTGCATTTCAGGGAGGCCTGAGAGCTGGCTGACCTGTTTGTGAGAGCAGTACCCACTGCACATATCCCACAACAAGGGCACCCACTTTTCTGAAGCATCGGAGTATTTCCACGTGGCCCCAGCTCGTGCTGGACACCTCTCCAACTGATAAACCATCTGCCCCCTGCTTTAGGCAGGTGAGCCTGTGGCCCAGTGGGTCAGTGTGGGTACCACTGCCCTGGGAACATCTGAAAAGCACACCCAGGGAGGAGCTAAAGGGAAGTGACCCCCCCAGTCCAGTCACACAATGCCAGGACTCTCAGCTTCTGGGGTCCCAATTCCCCATGGACATCGAGGGTGGCTGGGGGGAGGCTCCCGAGCAAGTGGGTGCCTGGATGTTATGGGTCAGCCAGAGGGAAAAGAGGGACAGGGCCGTGGAATGGTGGGAGAGGCCTGTGGAGAAGGGAGCGGGCTCTGGAAGGAGGTGGAAAGGGCAGTCCTGGAGACTGCTCGGGGCCCAGAGGAGGCATGCCTGCTTCAGGAGAAGGACCAGGACCGAGGTGCGTCCCTTCCCTCTGGCTTAACCTGCTTTCAGTTCTGGCTCAACGATAAAACAAAGGAGTAGAATAGCATTTTTGTTTTGAAAGCAAACAGCACTTCTGTGAGTTAATCTCCGCAGGTGTGAATCGACCAAATGGTAATCCACAGGGTTCTTATCGTTTGCTGACCTTGGTCAAAACTTCAAAATGCGCTAATGATACATGAAGGTTCTTCTGCCGCTGTGGGTCTGTGAGCTGTTTTAGGACCAGCCTGCTTCTGTGCTACTAGCCTGTCTGCATTACAAAAAAAATGTTTATTTTTATTTATTTATTTGAGAGTGACAGAAAGAGAGAGAAAGAGGCAGAGAGAGAGAGAGAGAGAGAATGGCCACGCCAGGGCCTCCAGCCACTACAAACGAACTCCAGATGCATGCGCCCCCTTGTGCATCTGGCTTACGTGGGTCCTGGGGAATTGAGCCTCAAACCTGGGTCCTTAAGCTTCACAGGCAAGCGCTCAACCGCTAAGCCATCTCTCCAGCCCCTGTCCGCACTTTCAGCACTTGGTTTTGGAGGATGGCAAGGTTTCGATGGCCCAGGCTGGGCAGCCAGCTGGAGTGTATGTGCCTGCTACGTGACCATCTCACTAGGAGATCTTAGCAAGAACAGAACCTGGCCTTCCTGAGACAGGTGTCTGTGTGCATACTGGTGGGCATCCGCAGTCACACCAAAGGTTGTTTTGTGTGATCCAGCAGCAGAGAGACAGAGAGCCTTCCACCTGAGTTCTCCCACCCTGCAATGCAGCCTTTTCCCTTATGCTTGTGCATTATCAGTCAGATCATGTCTGTGTCCCTTCCTACTCCATGTCCCTCCCTACTGTATGTTTAGCAAAATTCAAAACAAAACAAAACAACAACAACAAAAAACCTTTGGGCTGGAGAGATGGCTTAGCAATTAAGGCACTTGCCTACAAAGCCAAAGGATCCTGGTTTGACTCTCCAGGACCCACATAAGCCACATGCACAAGGGGGCACATGCATCTGGAGTTCATTTGCAGTGGTTGGAGGCCCTGGTGCACCCATTCTCTTCCTCTCTCTCTTAAATAAATAAATAAAATATATTTTAAAAAACATTTAAAAACTACTTAACATAAAGCACAGGAAAGCAATGCACTTTGAGGTTATGACGGTTAACCAAGGGGAGAATCTACAACAGTAACACTTATATCAAATAGACAGCTGACTGAAAAGCCACGTGGTCGGCCTCAGACTTCAGCAGACCTGCCCCAGCTTTTTGCAGAATTCGGTTATTTGGGTTTATTTGGTTTGAGCTTTACTATGTCTGAACCTCTGTTGATGACTTTGCTGGCTCTCTCTGTTCTGGTGTGTGTATGACATGCGCATGTGTGTGTGTCCATGTACGCGCCATGACATGCCCTCGTCCTCCCTTCCCATCTCCTCTGGGGCAGAATCTTACATTGTTTACTACTGCCTTTGCCAGGCTAGCTGGCCCACCAGACTCTATCTCCTCCTGGCTTCTCACTTTGGGGCATGGCTGGGATTACTTCTGCTTGCCCCCACCTCCAGCTTGGGAACACATGCTTGCTCTCATCTGCTAAGCCATCTCCCTACTCCTTGATTTTCTAAAGTCTCCTTCCACATGCATATGATTTCACCTATTTTTTAAAAAAACTGTACCAAGTATTTTTATTTTTATTTATTTATTTGACAGAGAAAGAGAGAAAGACAGTGAAAGAGAGAGAGAGAGAATGGGTGCTCCAGGGCCTCCAGCCACTGCAAACGAACTCTAGACGCGTGCGTCCCCTTGTGCATCTGGCTAATGTGGGACCTGGGGAATCGAATCTGGGTGTTTTGGCTTTGCAGGCCAACACCTTAACCGCTAAGCCATCCCTCTAGCTCTTATCTATTTTTAATAGACTGAGTATGGCAGCCTCTTTTGTAGGCATCGTTTTTTATATTTTTATTTTTAGTTATTTGAGAGAGAGAGAAAGAGAGAGAGGAGAGACAGAGAGAGAGTGAGAGAGGAGAGAGAGAGAGAGAAGAGAGAGAGAGGGGGGGAGATAGAGTGAGAGAGGAGAGAGAGGGGAGAGAGAGAGAGAGAGAGAGAATGGGCACATCAGGGCCTCCAGCCACTGCAAACGAACTCCAGACACATGTGTCACTTTGTACATCTGGCTTATGTGGGTCCTGGGGAATGGACCTGGGTCCTTTGGCTCTGCAGGCAAGCGCCTTAACTGCTGAGCCATCTGACCAGCCCCATAGGCATCTTTTCTGGTATGACATGCTGTGATTCCAAGTTTCTGGGTATGTTCATTTGCATTGGCCGAGATCTCCTTAAGGAGATGCTTTAGTGCTGTGAGAAAATCACGTGGGAAGTTAAGTATTCAGTTTTTCTAGGAAAAAAAGAGAGAGAGAGAGAACATTATAGGGCTGTGGTATAGCCTAGGTTTTCTCACGAGCCCACAAACAGCTCACAGGGAAGGCGGGTCTGGCAGTCTAAGGAGTGGTGTGAGCCATGTAGGTAAGGCCTGGAGGAGGCAAGATGTGTTTTTTTTGTTTTGTTTTGTTTTTTCTGAGGCTATATTTTTATAGGAGGATAGCCATGAGTTTGAGGTCACTCTGACACTACATAGTGAATGCCAGGTCAGCCTGAGCTCCAGTGAGACCCTACCTCAGAAAAAAAAAAAATCAACTCAAGCACAAAAACCAGAGAAATATCAAATTTGATGTGGTTCTATTCCTAAATTAATATTTTGGGCATATCCTTAACAACCCAAGAAATTTTCTCTCCATTTGTACTGGTAGGTGCTCTTTTTTTTTTTTTTTCCCAAAGCACCTCTGAACATTTAAAGATGGGCCTTAAAAAAAGAGAGAATAATGGAATGCTACACAGTTAGACTTTCAGAAGTCAAAGCGAAGACTGAAAGCTACTTCCCAAATGAATGGCTGGTCTCTGGGCACCAAAGCAAGTCACTGGAGCACATTAAAATAGACCTTGGATCTGAGGTATTGCGCTCTGTCCCTCAGTCCTCCAACCACGGACTCTCCTTTGTTCGTAGTGAATTTTTTCCTAGGTCCCTAGCAATAATAGGTAGTTTCTCTTCATTCTCATTATATTTCTATCCCTTTCCTTCCCTTTCAATGTTAACTCTGATCTTCATTTATCCTTATATAAATTGCCTCTCCATTTTCTTTGTTCCTGGGTTTCATTGGACTCTCTCTCTGGTAACTCTTGCTTAACAGAACTTAATATGAAATTGGTTTTTTTTTTTAAAAAAATTTGTGAGCAAAATTTTATTTCTTTTTTAGTATTCATATTTAAACCCAGTGGTTTTCTCTGTGTTAATTACACAATTAGTTTCAATGGTAGATCACTGAGAAAATTTATAGAAGAGAACACAGGATGAGGCAACTTTAACCTAAGCAGACCATAAAACACCACAAGCGTGGTCTGTGCACAATGACAGACTCTCCAAATCTGAGAGGCATCATTGTAGAGTAATGTTGGGCTTTATCTATTGTGCAGAAAAGCTAGGCACACTTTGTCAGTTTAATAACCCTGGAACATAGCTCACAGTGACCACATCCCTAGCACATTCCAACAATAAGGGTTGTTGGAGCAGTCAACCTCTCGCCCATGCATGTTGACCTAATTTCAAGGGAATGAGGGAGCGAGGCGCTTACTATTTCTGAATACTTATTGTTGCCAGGGAAACAGGTGCTTTGCAAATTCTTCTCATTTGATTCTTCCAGTTCCCTCAGGAGATTGAAATAATTCCCCGCTTTTAGTGAGGAAGAGGTTCCAGGGCCCCAAGTGAATAGGTCATGGAGGAGAGTCCACATCTCGTTTTATGGAAGTCTACAATCTATGCTCCGCTTTTATGTTCTTTCTTTTTGTGTTATCTCGTTTTGTTTCCTAGAGTCAACCACACAGCGCCTGAAACAGAGACAGAAACTGATGCATAGTGAGTGGGAAAAAGTACTCCCGTGACATCTACTCTGTGCCATGCTATCCAGAGCTGTGCGTCAGCTTAATTCCCCGAAAACCCTATGAAGACTTTACTATCTGTGATGGTTAAGTTTGTGTCCACTTGATCTGTTTAGGAATCCACAGACTTTCCTCATAAGTGGGTCTCTGAGGTGGCTTCCAGGAAGGATTAACTAAAGGAGAAATCCTTCCCCCAGGGAGAGCTCTTCCCCCAAGGTGGGTGGCCCCTTTCAGAGGGCAGGCTTTATCCAAAGAAGCTCTGGGAAGGAAAATATTCTCCCCCCTACGTCCTGGCTGCCAGTGCTGTTTGCTGCATTCCAACGTGGACCAAAGACCAGCGTCTCTCCAGGAAGCCTCCAGACCTTCAGTGCCTGATTGGGACTGCTGAGGCATCCAGCCTGTGGACTGAGCAGCTACCAGTTTCCTTGAATATCAGACCTGTAATCTGCTGTTGTTGGACTGTTGTAAACAAATCCAATAAATTCTCTTTTAATACAATTCATTCTATGGTTTCTGTTCTGCTAGAGAACCCTGACTAATACACTATCTCAGTCTCAGAGATTAGTGAACTAGGTGCATGGAGATGAGCTACTTGGTAAGGATATCTAACTGGTAAATGGTTGGACTGTGATTTGACATAAGCACTATCTGACTCTAAGGCGTGCTTGCTTCTCATAGCTCCAGTCTCCCAGAATGTGGGCAAACACATGTTCCCCAGCCCCCTTTCAGTTACTCACTCAGGTGTTGACACTTTCCAAGCCCTAATTTCTTGTCTGTGAAATAATAGATGCGCTACCAATTTTAGAGGCTGGTTGAAAGCAACCCAAAATAAAATATATGAGAGGGCTTTGAAAAGTTAATGGGTTATTAAAGATACAGCATAAATCATAAAAATATTAGAGCGAGGAGTTGCTAATGTTGGCAAGATCTTAAAGCATCCATAGACAAGCAGTGGTTACTGGGTGGGGGAGAGGTGGGACTATTCACTGATTCCTCAGGAAAGCAGCCTCTTTGATGACCTCAGGCCATATCCAGGCAAGTCTGGAGTCAGAAGAGCAGATTTTATGACATGTGGCATGCAAGGCAAAGCCTTCTTTTCCATTTTTAATAATTGGGATCCTTGGATCCAGCTTATTGTTTTATATCTGAGCATTTTTATAAAAACTGGCAGCAAAATTCTATAAGAGATCCTTAGAAGAAACAAAAACACCTCCCAAAAGTTGTATCATTAGATTATTTGTTTTATTTGCACTGTTGAATTGAAGGCTACTTATAAACTTGGAGATTAATTATAGCAAAACTAAAATAACCATCTTTTTTCATGCAGTCCAGACTACAATACCAATTGAAACACACAGATACTTGGTCATCCAAAACCATCTCACATAGGCCTGATTTATATGTACCTACTGAATTAAATAACTGATATTCAGCAGGATGAGAAACAATGTCATTTAATATTCTTGGAGTGAGAAGAAACTAGAATATAATTTTTTTCTACAACATGTAACAAAAGATGTCTGGGAACTAATAAGAATATTTATTTTACCTGCTTTTTAAGATTTATTTTTATTTATTAGAGATAGAGAGGGAGAGAGAGAGGGAGAATGGGTGCACCAGGGTCTTTAGCCACTGCAAACAAACTCCAGACGCATGCGCCACCATGTACATCTGGCTTACGTGGGACCTAGGGAACTAAAGTGGGTCCTTAGGCTTTGCAGGAGAGTGCCTTAACCACTAAGGCATCTCTCCAACCCATTACCTGGGGTTTTGAAAAGCTTGGATAAATCATAAGGCCACAATAATAAACCAGATAATAGCAATAACAACAACCTTTTTACTGAACATTTAATATATGCCATATTCTTTACTAAGAATTATTCAATTTTGCTCCTAACTATGAGCAGGTGCTATCATCAGACACTTCATACCAGTGGAGAGACTGGCTGCAGAGATGTGAAGTAATTCTGTCAAGGTCACAGCCAGCTGGGAAGTGGGTCCAGATCCAAGGCCTGGAGGCTGGGAAATGCCCCAAAGAAGTTGAAGGCAGGGGGTCCAGTTCTACTTTCCTTTTTGTCCTGCCTTTCCTCTTATTGCCAGAGAAACAGCCAGGCTTTTGAAGGAGGGCAGGAGGGCATAGCTCGTCTTGTCAAAGCAATGGGGTGCTAGTACACAAATGGGTTACAACACCTTCCATGTCAGCTGAGGAAAATCCTCATTCTTACACGTAGGATTCACACTGCTTTCTGTCCCACTTTCCCCTTAGCTTTTATCATTTAAGAAATGTAAGGAGCCTGGATGCAGATCACCCCTTCCGAGGGCAATAGGGCAAAGCAAGGTTCTCTATTGGATTTATAGTCACCCCAGCTTACCTTCCTCCCAGTTGCCACTAACTGGCTAACAGCCAAGGATGAAGGTCCTCTGAGGGGACTTTCCTGGCAATTATGTAACTCTACACAGCATGGCATGTGACACTCTGTGTTTGCAAAGGCTTAATGTGACTCACCTCACCCAAGACATCATTGCTGGTGCTTGCCAGAGTCAGGAGGGTTTCTGGCTTGGCTTAAAGGCAAACAAAACAGTTGGTGGTGCTGACTACCATACCTGGCTCTGCCAGTGTGTGTGTGTGTGTGTGTCTGTGTGTCTGTGTGTGTGTGTGTGTGTTATGAGAAATACTATTAATCATCAAGAAGTACTAACCATTTCCCCACTCACTCTATGGCTTCAGCTGGTGCCCTGGTGAGGTGCCAAGGGCTGATTCTCTCCTCAGGTTCTGCGTCCATCTGAAAAAAAGAAGCAAATTCTCCAGTGGAGAGTGAGGTCAGTGCAAGATACATGGCTACCCATTATTATTTTAGAGAGAATTTAATAGGTGTAGGCCCTCTTGTAGCCCACTGTTGGTGGGAGCTTGATATTGGAGAGTGGGCTGGTTTTTGGATATGGTTCTGACTTGTTTCCCCATTCCAGGTATGGGTTCTATTCCACTGAGCAGATCCATTAGCCAAATCAAGAACAGTTGGTTACCCACCATGGCTGTGTGCCACTATTGTGCTTGTATGAGCATCACGTCAGGTTGATTGCTGCTGAGTAGCTTAGACCACAAGTTGCTTGGACAGATGTCAGTCATTTTCCTCCAGTTGCTCATGTAGCACCTTCTGGACAAGGGCTGCTTTCTCGGTGAACCTGGTACCAGCACAAGGGTGAAGGAGACAGGGACAGAGAACACTCAATTCCTACCAAACCAGAGATACAGAGAAACAGAGGCTCCCAAGACCTCATCACTGAAGTAGACCTAAAATGAACACAACATGGCTTAGGGAAATTCACAGAAGAGGAGGCAGAAGGATTGTTAGAGCCATAAGTTGGGTCATTATGCACAGAGACATTGAGTCTTCCCCATAACTGATGACCATCCCCACAATCCTCATGGGGGAATGACAGGGAGAAGACTAACGATGGTACCATCACGGCTGTATACACCCTATATACATAACTAATAAGAAAAATTGGGCTGGAGAGATGGCTTAGTGGTTAAGCACTTGCCTGTGAAGCCTAAGAACCCCGGTTCAAGGCTCCATTCCCCAGGACCCACATTAGCCAGATGCACAAGGGGGTGCACACATCTGGAGTTCATTTTCAGTGGCTGGAGGCCCTGGAGTGCCCATTCTCTCTCTCACTCTCTCTATCTCTCTCTGCCTCTTTCTCTCTCTGTCTGTCGCTCTCAAATAAATAAATAAAAAGAAAAAAAAGAAAAAAAGAAAAATTATTCAAACAATAGACCTGTAAAATAGGATTCAGATAAAATGATTCATGTGAATTTATCTAACTCTTTACTACTCATACTAGAAAATTAGTTAAAATCAGCTTTTTAAAAATGAAAGTATTATTTGTATATATTAAAAAAAAAGTACTTGCCAAATACCTATGGTGTGTCTGACAGTGTGCGGGATGCATAGGAAACAAGGCAGGAAAGTCACACTACTGTCTGCAGCAAGTTTCCATATTCACGGTCAAGATGGATAAACCAGAGGTTATAATACCCCGAGGTCAGGACCATGACAAAGGGCCTGTAGGATTTGGAGGAAGCTTTGAAGGAGAGCTTCGAACTCAGCCTTGGAGCAGAGGCTTTGGGAGATGTGATGAGATATTCCTGGGTGGGTGTAGGTGAAGCTGGCAACGTGGTGGTATGGACGGCTCCAGTGGGGGGAGACAAGGAGGATTCTGCATGTCCAACAGCCAAGGAAGAATATCATCCTCAGGACCCAGGAGGAAGTCACAACAGCACTTGATACTTGTTTCATTGCCTGATGGCTCAGTGACTTTGTTGTCCTACAAAACAGTGAGGGTCTCAGAGCCAGAGTCTTTCATCTGTCGATCATGTGTGTGGTGCCCAGCACAGAGTAGGTATTGAGGACTTGAGGGTCCTCGCTATCCCTGGGGAGTGGGGAGTCATTGGCCACTGATGTCCTGGGCGCAGGAGGGGTTGGTGAGTGCCAAGGGCAATCCGGGAGACAGTCTGATGGGTAGCTCCGTGTGTCATTTATTCAAAAGGGGAGAGGGTTTATAAACTTTTAGAAAGGTTGAGAAGGCACATACAGACTGTAAGGTGATCGGATACACAGATTTATGGGTTGCTATCTAATTGGCTGGTGTTGGAAGGCAGAAGTTGTGAGGGAGAATTTGCAAGGGAGAGAACAGAAGGGCAGGAAAAGCCACGTGACTTCAGCCACATACTGGATGGCTGCAGCAGCAGGGAGACGGGTGACGACCACATCAGGGCCTCTTGGGCAGCTGGCCACAAGGCCAGGAACTGTGGGGGACGGAACCTTAGACTATGGGATGCTCAGGTGCTTTGGGATGGAGGGAGGGGCCTCCGCCAGAGTGGGTTCCCCACGTAAGGCCGCTGCAACCCCCACAGCCCAAGGTCCCCGGCCATGTCCAACAGCCCAGGGCAGCTTTCTCACAGTCCCAGCCCGTGGTTAGCAATGGCCCACAAGGGCTGAAAGGACTGTCAAGTGAGTCCTTGTTACAGCAGATAGAGCCTTCTGTGTGGAGAGAATATTAAGAGCCCTGTCCCAGAGGCTTTTGTTGTGCACACTGAAGGCACCTGCAGGGCAGACCTATGACTCTCTGCCTCAGGATTCATGAGGACGTGGAGCACTTAAGGGGGAAACCGGAAGGAGATTAACCTGACAGAGATGGGAAGCTGGTATATGAGCACCCTGGCTTCCTTGTTGTTTTATTTGAGAGAACTGCTGTGTGTTCTATGCTTAGAGCTCCCAGGGAGATTGAGCTCCAAGCCCACAGTACTTACTGGCTTGATCGTATGAATTTTTATTATCTTCCTTCCTTCCCTTCCTAGTCTCACTTTTCCACTCATCAAATAAATTAACTCAAATTCTTGTTTCAATAGTTTCTTTCATGGGAACACCAGCCAAGATTAGAGACCAGAAAAATGGGGCGGGGGGGGGGAGTTGTTTCTGACCTCCTACAACAAAGACGCATAGAATTAAGGGTCTTAAAGAAAAAGACAATTGTTAAAAATTGCAGGGTGAGTGGCCTTGTCTTCTGTCTTCTCTTTTCTGTATGTAGAAGCCTTCTCACTCCTGCAGGCCTGCAGCCCATGGTTTTGAGACTGAACACTGCGCCTTCAATGAAGTTGCCAAGTTCAGATGGAGAGGGATGAAGTTGGTGTAGAAATGGCCAATCTGAGACCATCAAGACCATGGTGGAAGATTTGGGAATGGACGACGAAGGAGATGACGACCCAGTTCCCCTACCAAATGTTACTGCAGGGATACTGAGAAAGATCCTGTCCAGTAAGTAACTCCCTACCTATGCTCACGTAGGAAATCCTAGTGAAACTCACTGGCTCACTACGAAGAAGAAGGAGGAGAAAGAGGATTAGGATGAAAAGAAGGAGGAGAAGGAGGAGAAATGTAAATAGCCAGGAGACTAGTTGGGAAGAGGAAAGGGTTCCATGGAAGGGGCACAGGGGAGGATAATGGAGAGATGAGTATGATCAAAATGCATTACATACATGTATAAAATTGTCAAGCAAATTAAAAAGAAAGTAGTGGTTTGTTACATGATGGATGGACTGGTGATACATTGGACTATTGAAAGTTTATTTATTTTTTGTTTTGTGAGGTAGGGTCTCACTGTAGCCCAGGCTGACCAGGAATGCACTATGTAACCCCAGGGTGGCCTTGAACTCATGGAGAGATCTTCCTACCTCTGCCCCCGAGTGCTGGGATTAGAGGTGTGTGCTGCCACGCCCAGCTCAAAGGTTTCATTTCTTGTTTTTGGCTATTTGATATGGGGAAATACCAGTGAAGTAGGTTTGTTAGTGTTATCTTTCATATAAGTACCATGCACTAACTAACTGTACCACTAGAGTTCCTATTATTATTATTATCTTTTTAGGCCAGGTCTCCTTCTGAAGTCCAGAAGTCTAGCTCCATATTTGTAACCCTGATACATTCAGCCTCCCAAGTGCTGTGATTACAGAATTGTGCCACTATCCCAACTGCCAAGTAGGTTCTTAGCAGATTTGTGCTAGACTTCTGTGGTAGGGCCACCGAGATGTGCATTCAGGTTCTACACACAAGAAGTCTGTCAAAGGCTGTATGAGACACAATCTATGAGAACACGTATGCAAGGCTGGACTTGAGTTCATGAGGTAGCTGAGGCTCATCTTGAATTCTGATCCTTCTCTTCCCCGTTGGTGTGATGGCAGATAAACATTACCATACTGAGTTTATTGGTGCTTTTTTTTTTTAAAAAAATTATTTATTTATTTGACAGAGAAAGAGGGAGAGAGAGAGAGAGAGAGAGAGAGAGGGAGGGAGAATGTGAGAACCAGGGCCTCAAGCCACTGCAAACAAATTCCAGACACATGCACCCCCTTGTGCATCTGGCTAACGTGGGTCCTGGGGAATCAAACCTGGGTCCTTTGGCTTTGCAGGCAAATGCCTTAACTGCTAAGCCATCCCTCCAGCCCGTATTGGTGCTTTTGATCAAACTCAAGGCTTCCTGCATGCCAGGCAAACATGGGACCAGCTGCAGTCCATCCCAGCTCCAAGAACGAGAGTAGTCTCATGTAGACAAGAATGAGATCTCATCATGTAGCCCAGGCATGCCTCAGACTTGCTACCTGAGTGCTGGGATTCTGGCTGTGCATCACCATGCTTGTTTTTTTTTTTTTTTTTTTTTTTTTTTAATGAGGTGCTGGAAATCAAACCCAGGGCTTTGTATGTGCTGGGTTTGGTAGTTTGAATCCGATGTTCCCCCATCAACTCATGTGTCTTGAATGCTTGGTCCTCAGCTGGTGGCATTTTGAAGGCAGAGCCTTGCTGGAGGAGGTGTGTTTCCGGAGGAGGAATTTGGGGTGTTGAAGTTCAGCTTCCCCCTCGCCAGAGCTCAGCTCGCTCTCTTCCACTTGCTGCTGCCGTCTTCCACTAGCTGGAGCAAGAAGTGATGTCCCGCTTCTACTCTAGGGCCACCCTTTCTCCGCCATCAAGAAGCTTCTCCGTAAGACTGTAAGCCGAGATAAGCCCTTTCCTCCCAACAGCTGCGTTCGGTCAGCTGCTCTTTCCCAGCAATGTGAAGGGGTCTACAGCGCTCAGTAAACTCTCTATCACCTGAGCCCCATCCTCAACCCTAAGTCTCATGTTGCTAAGTTCCGCATATAGGAAAGGAACCCAAAGAAGCGAGATATATATTGAGACAGTGTTGTGAAAGTAGATAAGAGGGAGAAAGAAGAAAAACATTCCAGACTAAGGCACACAAAGCATCTGAAAGCAGCCAAGAGATGTAGTCACGGTTTACATGTTGACAAGGCACTTAGATCATGTTGTGGTGCGGAACATCTTGGTTAAATAGGGACACATCTTGCTTCACTTACAAAGGATATTTCCACATCCTGGACGGCTGCCTTTATGGATTTGCCATTAGTAGGGCCAGATGATGCCTCGTGATTTGTGTTTGTGCTAAGATAGTCACACTCAAACTGAGCAAACTGTGCTAGTGATACAGTAAAAGGGATGAGCGGCTTATGCCCATGTTGTCATGGGACACGATCTAGGATTCCCAGGGAACAGACGGTCAGCTCATCTGTCTGTCTGTCCATCTAACCAAGAGGAGATATGAAGGAGAGAAGGGAGAATGGAACAAGGAAGGTACAGGAGGGGAGAAGAACAGGAAGGTGGGAGGAAGAGAGTGAGTGAGCTACAGAGACAAAGAGAGAGAGAGAGAGAGAAAAAACTGGAACATGAAACTTTATACTAAATAAATCTTGGCTGTAGCCCTTCCCATCTTTATAAATTACTTCATGTGTTCTGCAAACTATCTTTTGTGATCTCCAATAACAATGCAGTCAATTTCTGAATGTAAAAGAAAAGAAATGCTTGCTCTGTCATTCAGAGAAATGAGCAACCATCGAGCAGCCTCGGGCCCTTAGGGCTTATGAAATTATTTTCTTTATGTTTATCTCACTTTCAAAAACAATTACCAATCTACATTGCTGCTTTTCTCTGTGCCTTTCTTTAAAAAAAAAAAAAAAAAAAAAAGAATTTTCGCAAACCACAGATCATGGGTTTGGGGCCATAACTCAGTGTTAGAGAGAATTAATTAGTCTAGCATATGCAAAGCCCTGGGTTTGAATCTGAATATCATAATACAATAAAATAAAATACAAAACATGGGCTGGAGAAATGGCTTAGTGGTTAAGGCACTTGCCTGTGAAGCCTAAGGACCCATGTTTGATCTCTCCCCAAATCCCACATAAGCCAGACACACAAAGGTAACACAAGTGCAAGGTTGCACATGCACATTAGGTGGCATAAGCTTCTGGAGTTCAATTTCAGTGGCTGAGGCCCTGGTGCTCCAATTCTCTCTCTTTAAAAAAATAAAAATAGGTTGTCACAAAAAATGTACAAGATAGCCACAGCCAAAGGCTTCTGTTTGTTAATATTTTCTTGTACCAGGGGACAAAATGGAATATTCATTTGTCTCTTAAAATTGGACCCTGCTGATGTTGGGTGTGGTGGTGCACACTCTTAATCCCAGTACTTGGGAGGGAGAGGTAGGAGGATTGCTGTGAGTTTGACGCCAACCTGGGAATAACAGAGTGAATTCCTGGGCTAGAGTGAGACCCTACCTTGAGAAACCAAAGTAAACGAACAAATAATTACAATTGTAGCCTGCAGAGCCTCAGACTTCTGCATGAGGCTGCAATGGCTCCCACAGCTCAGCTCCACTCTCCTGAGAATCAGGGTTTGAAAACCATCCCTGCTGGCTCCTGGGCTGAAAGTGTGGACAGTGTCAGCCCCGTGAGCCCGGGTAGGATGGGGCTGGAGATTCCTGCAAAGTCGCTTTCTCATGGTGGCTTTGTTACACAATTTCCAGCAAGCAGCTAAGATAATGAGGCCATTAGACTTTAGCAGTTATAATTAAAGCGACTTTCAGTATTCTTAGGTAATACTAAGCCTTTAAACAAGGTAGTGGCCACTAGGAAGCTGAGCTAGGTAGAGTTTTCTGTTTTTAGTGGGACAGTTGAAAGATTATCTGTTAGCTTTCTATCTTTGTCCCCACCCTGAAGGGGAATGGTAAGGGTTGAGGCAAACAGGACAGCAGAGTGGTTAGACCTGTGTGACCGCTGTCCAGCATAAAAGGTCACTTCCTCTCTCCGAAGAGCAAGGCAGGAGACACTGACACTAGGAAGGCAGGGAGAACACAGAGCACAATGCTTATCAAGAACCTAGACTGAGGCCTGACTCTCAGGAGGCAAGAGGAAGTCCTGCCATCCTCCTGGATTTGGACTGGGGAGAGTCCACGAGTCCGCGCCCAGCTTGACTCCGTGTTTAAATGCTGTAAAATTGCTGACGTGATGGATCTGCATGATGAGCGCTTCCTGGGGTCAATGAGCCTCCAGGAGAGAAAAGCAGAAGCCAGTTAAAGGGCCCACAACTGCTCCCATTCTTGACTAAGTGTCTCACAGTGCTGTGGGGTGTATTCCTGCAAAACAGAGAGGGAGGGTGGAAAATTAAGATGAGATATTTCACATTATCAGAGAAAGCATTACACTTGACTAAATTACAAAACATTCTAAGAGGATGGTATTGTACATATGTAAGTAGAAGAACAGATGAATGGGGGTGAAAAGGCCTAAGTGAGCTCAGGGGAAGAGGTTGAATAAAGGAAAGGTGGGGGGAGGGCCAATCAAAATCTAAGAGGATATAAATAAGTCATATGGAAACCTACTTTTTTTGGACAATGGCACACCCAGAAGCTATAGACTGTTATTAGAAAATTTTCACTGCCAGGGATGGGATACCTTCCAGTGAGTTGTTGGCCAAGGAGATCCCTGATGCCCCCCAAAACATTACAGCCAATTGCCAAGGCTCTTGGTTTCCCACCAGGAATAGATGGTAAGACCCTATTGCTGAAGACTCCACATACTTGGGCTACAAGGTCACTGAGAAATCCTGCTGGAGCTGAGCTGAAAACCTCCTCTGTACAGATCAGCTGACAGAAAGCTGGAAAAAGCTATGCTGCATGCATTTCCATGGGAGAGAGAGAAATCACCAGTGGAGACACTCAACAGTGGACACTGCAAGCCTTAAGTTTGGCTAGCCAGGCCAAATGAGCCTATGGGTGCAATAGTGCCATATCTGTTATGGGGGGGGGGGGTGACCAACCACTCTTTAATTTGACTGGAGGCCCACTCCACAGGAGGAAATACATTGCTGATACTGAAAACCTCTGACAGGAGAAGTCATGAGCCCTAGAGGTGTAACATCAGCTACTGTTTGGCTAAATGTATGTACTATGCCCATGAAAGTACACAGTAAGCACTTCTCTTAATGTGCATACCTGTATATTAATGCTACTCTCACTTTTGGTTAGAGAAGCTTCTCTTTTCAGATGGCAGTGACCTTGGGATGAGTCAGAACGCACCATGGTGCTGCGAAGAAGTGACAGAGGAGTGCTCAGTACTGCAATATCTCTATCACACCTTCCAAGGCTCAGGGTCCATTGCAGAAGAGGTGGCAGAAAGAATGTAAGAGCCAAAGGAAGGGTAGGGCTCCTTACAACATGCTCCTCCAGACACAAAATGGCCTGGACATCCATGACCTCACAGTGCCTGACACTACCTACACAAGACCATTATAATAGGAGGAAAAGATAATGACATCAGAATAAAAGAGAGACTGATTGAGAGGGGGAGGGGATATGATGGAGAGTGGAGTTGCAAAGGGGAAAGTGTGTGTGTGGGACGGAGGGAGTAACCATGGTTTATTGTCTATAATTATGGAAGTTGTCAATAAAAAAATAAAAACATTCTCGCCTTCTCCTAACATGAATAGAAACTTGCTGCCATTCTGACCAGGCATTCCTACTCATAGCCTTCCATAAACTTCATAAAGGTGCCATGGAAACACACACACACACACACACACACACACACGCACACACCCCAAAACAGAAACACTACTTGGAAAGAAGAAAGGGTTCGGTGGAAAAGCGATGGGAGTAGGGGACAACGGAAAGTAATGGGAGGAAATTGTGCTCAAAGTACATTATGTACAAGTATGAAAATTATCATTAAACAGTTTTCTAAAGCTATGTATCTGGGGTGGGAGTGCAACTTATAGGGCAGCAAACAGACCCTAATTCCCATTTAGGAATTCTTTTTTCTTTTTTTTTTTTTTAAAGAAGACAGACCAGCCTCTTCCAGATGCATGTGCCCCCTTGTGCATCTGGCTAACGTGGGTCCTGGGGAATCGAGCCTCGAACAGGGTCCTTAGGCTTCACAGGCAAGCGCTTAACCGCTAAGCCATCTGTCCAGCCCCCATTTAGGAAATTCTGAGATGTTAATGCCTAAGTGTCCCGGAGACTGTGTGGGTTTTGGTAATTAACTCTTCACAGGAATGGCCAGAGAGGTAGCTCATCTGAGTCAGGACTGGGGTGAGGTAATAAGGCAAGGGCAGTGCAGAATTTAAGGAGGCACACACGCGTTTTTCAGTTTTGTACGTGAAGGGATGGTACCTGTGAGTACCTCCTTAAGTCCCCCGCCCCCTCCAAGCCATCCTCATCTCTTTTCCTCATCTTTTGTTTGTGAGACAAGATCTTACCTAACCAAGGATGGACTCGCTATGTAGCTGGGGACGGCCTTCAATTTCTACTATTCTGGCTTCTATTTCCCAGCTGCTGTGGATTTGAACCCAGGGTCTTGTGCACACTAGGCAGGCACTCTACTAACTGAGCTATATACCCAGGCCCTCTTTGCCTCATTTTAATCAGGGTCATAGCCCTTATGTCCTTAAATCCTTATTTCTATGTACATATTATCTTCAAAGAGGACTTAGGACTTAGTGTTCTTTACAAGTTAACATGAATTTCAGAGATCAGAATTTACTTTCAGGAAAATTTGGTTCCTCTTTTCTATAACCTGTCTTGTGACTGTGAAGAAACACTCAGGGTTGGAGAGCTGGCTTAGCCATTAAGACGCTTGCCTGCAAAGCCTAAGGAACCAGGTTCGATTCCCAGGTACCCAGGGGAACCAGATGCACATGGTGGCGCACGCATCTGGAGTTTGTTTGCAGTGGCTAGAGGCCTTGGCACACCCATTCTCTCTCTCTCTGTCTGTAATAAATAAATAAAAATAAAATATTTTCCTGAAAAAAGAGACACTCTTACTATTTTCCACCTGCCCCGAATTTCTGTGGCAAGCCTTGTGGTGACAGTAACGGTCTCGAGGAGCGCACAGTTGGAGCGCTGCTCCAATCCTCACGCTGTCAGTGCCACTCGCCCTTCTCAGCTGAGCTGCTTTCAAACCTGGTGCCCAAGTTGCTCCTCCAGAGATTCCGATTCAGCCTGTCTGGGCTGAGGCCAGGCTGGGGCAAGTTTTGAGGTTCCTCAGAGGAGCCAGGTCTGAGACACACTGAGCCACTGGCCTAGCATTAAACAACAGATGAATCACTGATCCTGGGGGGAAATGAAAGGAGCTAAAATAAAGAAGGATAAAGAGGAATGCACGTGACGAGGGAAAAAATACAAAGTAACGAACGCAAATATCTGTGAGCTGGAATCTCTAGTGAAAAACTGAGACAGACATAGGGCAGAAGTGAAAGGCAGGTGAACGATTGAGCCCAGTATGGGCAGACTTCTTACCATAATGATATAGAAAGGCCCAGACTATATATCAAATAGAAATTCTTTTTTTTTTTTTTTTTTTTTTTTTTTGGTTTTTTGAGGTAGGGTCTCACTCTAGCCCAGGCTCACCTGGTATTCACTATGGAGTCTCAGGGTGGCCTCGAACTCACAGCGATCCTCCTACCTCTGCCTCCCAAGTGCTGGGATTAAAGGCGTGCACCACCACACCCAGCTCAGAAATTCTTTTTTTAAAAAGATTTATTTTTATTTATTTACTTATTAGTGACAGAGACAGGGAGAGAGAGTGAGAATGGGCACGCCAGGGCCTCCAGCCAGTGCAAACGAACTCCAGATGCGTGTGCCCCCTTGTGCATCTGGCTTACATGGGACCTGGAGAATCGAACCTGGGTCCTTAAGCTTCTCAGGCATGCACCTTAGCTGCTAAGCCATCTCTCCAGCCCCAAGTAGAAATTCTTATACATGCCACACTTCTTTGGCCAAATCTGGCTGAGAACTTTATTAGTCTTAGATACAGACAGGAGCGTAGCATTTCCTATGAAGATCAGCAGCGTGCTGCAGTGTGACCCCCGAGGCAGGAATGTGTCTGCACCTTCTTAAAGCAGTCTTAAGACCCTGTGCTGCCATTTCCTCGTGAAGAATACCAGAAGAGCCAACAGACAGGGGCCCACTTGAGCCCTAACTACTGGGTTCTGACAGCAGGGGGAACGGAGGCGTTTTCCTCAGCCTGCTGGAGGCCAGCAGTGAAGGAAACAGGCTCCCCCTGCAGGGCCTTTAGCGCAAAACACATTTTGCAGCCATTTACTTTCATCTGCTCTAGCAAGGATTTTGGATCCGGAATAGATAGCTCTTGGTTATTCACCCTATGGTTTTTGCACCTGGAACATTTCCGTTTGTCACTTTGTGGTGGGAAGAGGCAAGACACAAGCTGGAGACTGGTAAACACTACTTTCGCCTTTATTATATACCAGTACGTGACTCCCCTTAAGAGTTTCACTGATAAAAATTAAGTAAATAAACAAGCGATCCCGACATCTCCAACAGCTGTTCCCCCGCCCCCCGGGTATTTGGCTGTTTCAGAAGGTTTAGTTTGTTCCTAAGGATAGAATTTAGATGCGAAACATTTAGAAACCTCTAACATAAGAAGACTTTACAGAAGTTGTAGATTGCAAGGGCTGGGCAGTTTGCTGGCTGAACAGGACCTTCATATGGTGTATTCACTTAACTTTGGTGACTGGCATCACAGATGTGATCCCTTCTGAAGGAAGCAGACTGGCAGGAGACCTTGTCCAGAACTTTTATTTCTATCCATTTTCTTCCCATTCTTCAAAGAAAAAAAATCTATTAATAAATACCTCTAAACCTATGGGTTTACACATTGGTGGACCCTTACATATTAACATGCCATATCAATTTAGGTAGTTGACATGTAGAGTCCAGACACTTAATAGATGGTCCTCAGTCCCACCAGACAACGATCTGCTATTGATGAGCATTGCTACCCATCTGGCAAGTGGAGGCAATTTGGAGTGGCTTCTGTGGTTTAAATACTTTCGTCCCCTCCAAAACCCATCCCAAACTCAGTTCCTGTGCAGCAGTGTTAGGAAGTGGTGCTTAGGGCTACAGAGGTTGCTTAGTGGTTAAGCACTTGCCTGTGAAGCCTAAGGACCCCGGTTCGAGGCTCTATTCCCCAGGACCACATAAGCCAGATGCACAAGGGGGCGCACATGACTGGAAGCCCTGGCGCGCCCATCCTCTCTCTTTCTCTGCTTCTTTCTGTCTGTCTGTCACTCTCAAATAAATAAATAAAAATAAACAAAAAAATTAAAGAAAAAGAAGTGGTGCTTAATTAGAGGTATTTAGCTTACGACATGAGTGACTTCATGCAGCCCTTTAAAGGACTTAGAGTGGACTTGAGAGTGTAACTCAGTGGTAATGTACTTACTTAGTATGTGCAAAACCCTCAGTTTAGTCACCAAGACTAAAAAGAAAAGAAAAGAAGAGAAAACACCCTCAAAACCAAAACAACGAAGCAAGAGGTGTTCTCTCTCGTCTATTCTTCGACCACATGGGGACATAGCGTTCTTTGCACGGGTATAATGCATCCACGTGGAAGCAGAGAGATCCATTATCCACCGGTGCATCTCGACTGTCCACTTCCAAACTGTTGTTCTTTATACATTTCCTAGTCTCAGGTGTTCTGTGATAATAACTCCAAGTGGAGTAAGACAGTGGGGAGAACCATGACCACTCAATCTGTCAGCCCATCACTGGGGGACCTGCTGACCGTGACGACTCAGGCACCATCCTATTATTGGAAAAGGCTGTCCCTTGAGCAGGATAAATATAGTAATGTCTAATAACAAATAACAGTGTCATCTTAAAATTTTGACATTTTGTTCGCCATGGATTTTCTATACAATGATTTTTTTTTTAATGTTGTGTTAAAATATTTATCGTGAGGACTGACCTTTTTGTTGCTTTCTTAAATGTTAAATGAAAGCATGGCTCAGGGTCTGCCTCGCCCCACCCCTTATCCTAGCCCTTAGACCACACAGTCAGCGAGCCAGGGTGTGAATACAAAAATTTCTCTGCAAACGTCAGGTTGTTAATGACACTGCTACAGCTTCACAAAAGCTGTAGAAGGGGTTGCTTTGCCTTATCCGTTTATCGTCTACTTGAGATGAATAATTCACAAGGAAGAAAATATATACAACAATCAGGACCCAGAGCAGGGGCATGACTGGATAATTAAGTTACATACAATAATTTGATAACAAAATTAGCGTGATGGGGACTGGACAGGGTCAGATTGAATCCTGGGAGATTGCTGGTCTGGGCTACGATCAGAATGTTCAACCCCGAAGAGGAATGTTGGTACGATTTGTTTAGTGATGGTATCTCGTCTCTGGCTGGCCTGAGATGCCCAGAGCCAGCTCCACGAGGGAGCCAGCCGTGTCGCCCCCAGCCCGGGCAGGGGCCGAGTGCTCGGGGCTCATCCATGACTGCCGCTGACTGCATTGGTTGTTGCCGCTTTATCTCCAGTGGGCTTCCTATCTTCACATTTCCTTCATTTATTCTCCAGCCGACGGTGCTGTCAAAGCAAGCTGCTTTGCAACTCTCCCTTTGCTGCATCCTAGCCCCATGTTTTGCTAATCACCTGCCTTGTTAACACTTTCACGCTTGGCTGCTACTTGTATTCTGATCCCAGTGAAGTTAGTTAGGGTCAGCGGCCACCAGGTGAGTCGGTAGTTCTATTCTCTAAATAGTAAGGCTTCCTGTGCCCATGAGAAGCCACTGTTGATAAGCCCGTTTTGTTTTTGTTGGTTAGTTATAAAATAGCACAAATATTCAGGAAGAGTTGAAATGAAAAGAAACATTTACAGATGACAATATTAAAATATGTAAGCATCTCCTATTTAGTTACGTAAACATCTAATATTTGGTTGTGTGCCTTTATTATACAGATATTGAACTCTTTGAATTTCAAATATTCTTATCTTTCACTTCATGTTTTAAAAGGAAAAAAAAATGGACTAGGGCAGCAACTAAAGGCACTTGCTTGCAAAGTCTGATGGCCAGGGTTCAATTCCTCAGCCTCCTTTGTAAAGTCCCAGGGGCTTTTGTTTGCAGCAGCAAGAGACCCTGGCACCCATAACACATGCTCCCCGCCCCACAATACACGTAAGAATTGAAAGTAGAAAGGCTGCGGACCTCTTATTAAAACAATGACTGTGGGAACAAATATGCTTGCAGCATCTTCCCCCACAGCACCAGAAGCTCGTATTTATGTGTTGCGAGGTCTTGGTTCAGTCACCTGTTCTCTAATTATCTAGTTCCAAAATAACCTTCTCTAAGAAGTCGTCTCAGAACTATCTAGTCAGAATCAAACTATCTTCCCTGTACGCTGCTATTTTTTACATGTTCATTAAATGTGTATGTCATGGTTGAAAAATATGTCCAATATAATTTTGTATCCCTCCAGGACCCAACACTCAAAACAGATTCACATCTGTTTACAGGATTGAATTAAAATTTATGCTAGGGGAAATCATGATGGAAGTATGTAATGAAAACAGAATATTAGAATGTACTTAGAAGCTCCCAGAATAAGCCTGAAGAAGTTCCCTGATGCTTGTATGCTTGTGTCTAGGAAATAAAAGAGCAAAACTGGAACTTTTCCTCCATCTACTAACCTGTTTCCCATCTAGACACACACATCCTGTGACTTCTTATCACTCCACTATTCACGTAGATGTTGTTTCCATGGACAAGCTGACCTTCTGTGTTTTCTTAGGTAACTCGTGACAGTTCAGTGTCAGATACAGGGTCAGTGAGCACCTGATGCCTGTTGGATTCTGTACTGTGACAGTCCTGAAATGTAGCTCCCCCAAACCCAAGGTTGGCTCTGTTTAACACAGCTAAGCATGGTATCAGCTCCATGTAACAAATAGGTTTTCAAAAATGATATGTGGAATCCTAATAGTAAGTTTTCACATGAGGATCATAACTGAGTTAATTTAGATTTTTCTAAAATTCCACATACAAGGCAGCATGATTTCCTTTTTCCAGGGACACGGATAATTTTGGTTTGTAGAATTATTCCCAGAGTTGAACAAAAGCCCTTGGGACCCTTGGTAGCGCTCTGGAGTTATTGAGCTCAGTCCGTCAGAGTTTTGCCCTCTTGGACTCATCTTCCTCATTTCCACTTCTTAGCCTTTGACTCAAAGCTACATTATTTCATGTTTGTAAGAACTAGCTTATTATTAGGACTATTGATTGCAGGAGACTAAATATCTGAAATATGGATTAGAGAGAATATTTATGACCTCTGCAGACACAGAACAATGATGGCATGAAGAACTTCAGGTTATTTCCCAATATAAAGACAATTAGATGTTTACATATCAGGCTTGCTAAATCTCACAGCCAACAACAGCTGGGGCGCAGATGTAAATCAGAGAAGCAAATAGAGTTTGACATTTAAAAGGAGGATGCACGGTAGGAATTTAATCAGCACATTTGCTGACACAAGGTTTCCTTTAAAGGAAGGTTTCTTTCAAAGACGTTCCTCATCCTATCTATATCATCATGTAGTCTTTAAAGGGACAGCGTGACTTGGGGTTCTGTCCGTCTTTAGGACTTAGCCTCTCTCTGGATGACCTTATGTTGACTCTCTTTGGCTCCTCGTTTATTCTAAAGGTCTTGGCAGGAGTCCAAGACAATGTCTATATCACTTTAGTTTCCTTGAAGGGCGCTACTAGATAAAGGCTGTCTTATCAATTATCTAGTATTTGATACCTAATGAGCTGATGTTCATTAACCAATCAAGCAGCATGAATTTACTGACCATCTATTTTATATAAGAATTATGAATAGGATGATAGAGAAAGATGACAGCTAGAAGGAAATTCTATCATGTTATTCAGTTTTTATCAAGTGCTTGTGTTCCAAGCATTATAAGTGTGTGCCATGGATGTCTGAAGTGAGTGATGGAGCTTTGGGCCTGGATTAGCTCAGAGTCACATTAAAGGAAGAGGCTGGCAGCAGGCTTTCATTTGCTTAGAAAAACACTTTACACGCGAGGTAAGTTAAGAACATTCCTGAGCAACTTACTTGCCAGCAAGAGTCTCTATAGCCAAGCTTTATTAAACTGACATCGTTGGTGACCAATCTGTGATAATTAGGATGGGGACTTTTTTGTCCTGTTGGAGGAAAATACGCATAACGTCAGCAGGGCATAAATATGCAAGTCTGTTGATGCTGCATTTAGTACAGCCGGTGTTCTGCCCTTATCAGATTGTCTCCCCTTTTAAGCTTTTGCTAACTAGTGCATATTTCATGTTTATCAAGAACAACTGACATCCAATAATGACAGGCAAATGCCCAGAAAGCCACACATTTTAGAAACCAAATTTATGTTTTGTGACCAAGATTTTAAAACCATATGAGGAACTTATTTTAATTTTTATTTTTATTTTCATGTCATTGACCCTCCCCAGATTTTCTAGACAGTGAAAAGTTCATGGAAGGTTGTCCTTTAGTATCTTCAGGAAAGCCATTAGTTTAACTTTGATGTGTTCCCAGACAAATCTTTTGATATGCAGTGTCTGGTTTCTAAGGTAGTCCACAAAAACCTAGGTGACTTGTACATAAATGATCAATCCTATGAATTTCAGTGTTTTCCAAACTGCATCAGGTGCTACGTTAATGAAGATTGATGCATCCTGTAAGAATTTATGCATTCTGTATTTTCGCTCAGATGCCTGTCTAATCTAAATGAATACCCTGTTACCTGATCCTTAGACTCATGCTTCTGGAGTCTTTATAACTGCACTGTTCCCTGGATGTTATTTAATGTAATACATCTGGGGGGGTTATGTATTACATATTGGTTAATAGCCATTTCTGCTTTGTTTGGTTTACATTAAAATTAAGATGAAATAATACTTTCATCCTTATTATATTCATGTTGATTTTGTTTACTTGTTAAGAGATAAAACTAATCATTCCAATGTGAGGTGTATATATAATCTTAAACTACCAGAATTTAGTTTTTTAAATTAGATTTATATTTGAAAAACTCAATGACACGCTATAATAGGATAATGTTCCAGACTAAAAGAATATGTCATAGGACAGGCCAAACTAAATTGTAGGTCTATTTAAGTAAAGATCAGCATAGATAAATTTTGCAATACTTTAAATACTGTAAAATAGTGGGAGAACTTAGCCATCATACAAAATATGGTAAGAAATGTAATAATTAACTAATTATGACTATCAAGGAGATGACTTAGTGAATTTTTTTAAATTGGCCATTTCAAAACTATTAGTATTGGCCAGGCATGGTGGTGCACACTTTTAATCCCAGCACTTGGGAGGCAGAGGCAGGAGGATTACCATGAGTTCAAGGCCACCCTGCGACTACATAGTGAATTCCAGGTCAGCCTGGGCTAGATTGAGACCCTACCTTGATAAACCAAATATATATATATATATATAATGTGTGTGTGTGTGTGTGTATGTGTGTGTATTATTTTGGATGTCCTTGTGATTGGTTCTATCAAAATAATAGATCAGGGCTGGAGAGATGGAAGGCACTTGCCTGAAAAGCCTAAGGACCCAGGTTCAATCCCCCCTGTACCTACATAAGCCATATGGACAAGGTGGCTCATGCATCTGGAGTTTATTTTCGGTGGCTTGAAGCCCTGGTGTACCCATTCTCTCTCTCTCTCTCTCTCTCTGTGTGTCTCTCTCAACTTCCTCTTTCTCTGTCTCTCAAATAAATAAATAAAACATTTAAAAATAATAGATCATCATTTAATCTTGCTCTGCATATTATTTTTTAAAATATTTTTTAGCATATAGACAAGATAATTAGTTTCATTATGGTATTTTTTCATATATTTAGAATTTTTTATTTTCAAGTTTTATTTACTTAAGAGTCAGAGAGAAGAGAAACAGAGAACATGCCAGGGCCTCCAGCCACTGCAAACAAACTCCAGATGTATGCGCCACCTTGTGCATCTGGCTTACGTGGGTCTTGGGGAATCGAACCTGGGTCCTTTGGTTTTGCAGGCAAGTGCCTTAACTGCTAAGCCATCTCTCTAGCCCCATATTTTTTGTTTCTTTCCTCACCTCCATTCTCCCTCTCCTCCTTGATAACTTCCCCACAATCATTTGTATTCTACTTTCATGTTCCATACGACCTTTTGTCTTTCTCTCCTTCGCCGTGCCTCTTCCCCTATCATAGTCTTCTGTTTGGCTTCATAGCCTATATATTTTTTAATACCCTCTTACTTACATACACACAGCCATTCAAAGTTAGGGTCAACATATGAGAGAGAACACAGAATTTTTGTCTTTCTAGGCCTGGGTTACCTCACCTTGTATGATCTTGTCCAGCTCAATCCATTTTACCCTTTCTACATATTATTTTTTATATCGGAAAACTTTACCATAAAAATTCTCATTTCTGTCTCTTTGATGTTGTTAAAAGGCATGGTTACTATGGGTCTGCAGCCCTTGTGGCTTTAGCAGAATCGAACGGTGACTTTTTCACGCAAAGCCAGTTTCTCTCACTTATACGTTCTGCTTATTTTATGAGCATTAGGTTTTATGTTTCTTGATCTGAAGCAAGTCTTCCTATTTCCCATGATTAGAGTAATATAGGTTCTGGGAAAAAGGGGGTCTATATCTCTATGTATGTTGTTTGTAAAACAAATATTTGTCAATAAGAGCTTGGCCTGGACATGGCCCCTTTCCAGTGCGCCATTACACTCTGTTCTCTCTGTAATCATGGTTAGGCTTAGTGTTTATAATGTGAACTGGAAATCCACTTCTTGTGGCTAATTTCTAAATTAACCCAGTGCATGAAAAGCCCAGATGCATGCCTAGTTAAAAGGAAATGCAATGTTCTTTCTTCCTTTCCCTGGCCCTCCTCCAGCCACCAGGGTAATGCCTACCTCTCACCTAGCATTTCTCTATTATTACTTGTTATTCATTTTACCTCATTAATATTTAAAGATCATTTCAGCTATTCACTGAAAAGGGCAGCACTTACCACCAACCATGCCAAGGTGAGCTCAGAGGAAATTTGTGAGGAGATATGTTGAAAGCATGGTATTTCTAGAGTCCGATTTATCTCTGTTTCTATTGTGTGTCTGCTTCTCCATCCAGTCTGTGTAGTTGTAACGAAACATAAGCTGGAAATGCGTGGGTCTTGGCATATAAATTGCATTGTTATTAAAGAGACAAAAACAGCTCTAGAGATTCGTACGTCTTCAGGGTTGTGCCAGCGATGTAAAGAAGCAGTCACTGTGGTCCTCCTTTTATAAGAGGTAAAACTGAGCCATGGAGTATCTTACCACTGCAAATTTCAGAGGGACTGGAGAGATGGCTCAGAGAGTGTTGTAGTCAGCTTCACGTTGCCGGGATGAACATCCAAACCGAGCCCAGTTTATAGGAGGAAGGGTTTATTTCAGCTTACAGACCTAGGGGAAGTTCTGTAACAGTGGAAGAGGCTGGCACACTTTCACAGATCCGAGCAGAGAGAAACCTCCACCAGCCAGTACACACAGGCAGCAAACAGCAGAGAACCCAGGCAGAGCTCAGACTACTCTGCATACATTTAGTCTGGCATCCAGATCTAGTCCCAAACACACTTTGGGGCTGGAATCTAGGACCCCGCCCCCCAGTGACACTTTAGTTATAAACTTTAATAAAACACCTGAATATATGGGGCATACATCCACAGCACCACAGAGGGTAAGAGTGCTTTGCATGCAAGCACGGATATCCTAGGAAGCCCGAGACAGCCCAAGTTCGATTTTCCAACACCCATGTCAACACCTAGGAATTGCCACACATTTCTGGAACCTGTGGGAAGCAGAGCTGGAGAATAGCTGGGACATGCTACAAACAGCAAGCTCCAGAATCAGTTTATTTATTGTAGTGTCTTGCTATGTAGCCCTAGTTGTTCTGGTGCTATGCAACACAGGCTGGCTTCCGACTCAACACAATCCCCCTGCCTCAGACTCCCAAGTGCTAAGACTACAGATCTGTGCCCCCATACCTAACTTTAATTTTGAAATTTGTTTAGATTATGGTATGTTGGCAGGACAAGTGACAACACTTTCTGAATGTAACTTAAATCCCCTACACAAACAGAAAAACTAAAGCCACACAGCACATAGATACTACCTACAAGAACTAAATAGCAACATGTCCCTATTACTAGATAGGAACATACCATGAGTCCACCATAGTAGTAATTGTGTTCAAAGAAACACGAAAATCAGCTGTGCTTCTGATGGGCCTTGGACTCAGAAAAACACACCTCTCCCCAAAGCGGGCTCCCTGGCAAGACTGGTTGGCAGAGACAGACAAGGGGGTCTGCAGGCTTCACATCTCCATGTCTGCTGGGGCATGGAGAAAACTTCCACAGCCTTGAGGTACATGGGGCATCTCAAGATGTCTTTCACACTGAGAAGAAATTCTTGGCAATAATCTTCAATTAAATGGGATAGGTAAGGCTGGAGAGACGGCTTAGTGGTTAAGGAGCTTGCCTGCAAAGCCAAGGGACCCAAGTTCAATTCTCTAGTACCCACTTAAGGCAGATGCACAAGGTGGCACATGCATCTGGAGTTCCTTTGCAGTGGCTGGAGGCCCTGGCATGGCCATTCTCTCCCCGCCCCCTTTCTCCTTTCTTTCTGTCTCTCTCAAATAAATAAAAAGTAAATAAAATATGTAAAAAAAAAAAAGAAAAGAAAAAAATGGGATGGGTACAATAGGAGAAATCAGAGGCAACTTAGGCAAAAGTGGAGCTAGATAAAAAGGAAGTGTAATGAGAAAGTCCCATGGCACTGGTGTACTTTCATCTGAAGATAACAGAAGAGGGGGCTCCAGATTCACCAAATGCTATTGAGAGGCCTGCCTCACCCAGCCTCCCATGATGAAAGTAAAAATGCACTTAATCATAAGCAATAGAAAGTGAATGCAGTAAAACTGCCCACAAAGCTACAATAAGAAAAAAAAAAAGGTCAGAGAATAACATAACATTCTTTCAAACAATGAGAACATATTAGCAAGATATGATCACAAAACACAAAAGATCTATAATCCAGTTACTCATGATGAACTAATAGAAATAAAATGGCAGAGCCGGGCGTGGTGGCGCACACCTTTAATCCCAGCACTCGGGAGGCAGAGGTAGGAGGATTGCCGTGAGTTCGAGGCCACCCTGAGACTACACAGTGAATTCCAGGTCAGCCTGGGCTAGAGTGAGACCCTACCTCGAAAAACCAAAAAAAAAAAAAAAAAAAAAGAAAGAAAGAAATAAAAATGGCACATGATGTGCAAAATGTTGGAAAGACTAACAAATTTCACCGAACAGAAGATAGCGTGTGGAGCGTTGGATCAAGCTCACTTAGGTAAGTGCTTTCTTTGAAAGCACAGGAACCTGCGTTTGGCCTCTAGGATCCGTGTCGACGAGAGAGACAACGTGGCTCATGCTTGTCGTGGTGGGGACAGGAAGACTCCCGAGGCTCTCTGGCCCAAAGTCTAGCCTACTTGGCAAGTTCCAGACCAACTGGAGTCCCTGTTTCAAAAACAAGTAGATTATGGACTGGAGAGACAGCTTAATGGTTAAGGTGCTTGCCTGTGAAGCCTAAGGACCCAGATTTAATTCCCCAGGGCCCATGTAAGCCAGATACATAAGGGCTCACATGCATCTGTAGTTGGTTTGCAGTGGCTGAAGGCCCTGGTGTGACCATTCTCTCTCTCTATCTGCCTCTTCCCCCCTTCCTCTGCCAAATAAATATATAAAATATGTGTATATATATATATATATATATATATATATATATATATATATATTTAACAGTAGACAGAACCTGAAGAATGACACCTGAGAGTGTCATCTGGCCTCCCCACACATGTGCACACGTATGCATGTGCAGCAGTACACACGCCTGCACACACACATTCATGTATATACACGCACACATGAACATGCATACACACAGACTCCTCATGAAAGAAAGGTGACAGAACTAAAAAAAAGAAAAAGATTGGAAATAAATTTTAAAAATTTCTCTAGGAATTAAGATGAAACTAGGACAAAACTAAAACCAAGTTAATACATTGCTTTTCATTATGTTTTAGTATATTTTGTATTAAGGTACTTCAATGTATTAAAAGAAAATTCAAAACCGTAATGAAATATTTAAATAAAGAATTTTTAAAGTGAGAAATTCAAAGAAAATAATAGCAAAGAAAATCAAATATGCAATAGAAGGCAGAAGAAAAACATGGAAGAATAGAACAGAATACTGAAAATCACAATTCCAGAAAAATCCTAAAATAAAAAAGACTACAGGCACTGAAGAATGGCTTAGTGGTTAAAGTGCTTGCCTGCAAAGCCTAGGGACCCAGGTTCAATTCCCCAGTACCCAAGTAAGCCAGATGCACAAGGTGTCATGTATGTCTGGAGTTCGTTTGCAGTGGCTGGAGGCTCTGGTGCACTATCTGCCTCTTAAATAAACAAATACATTTTAAAAGACTATAAAATACATATTAAAAGATTATTCTGTGAGTAAGAAAATGACTCAGAATGGACAGCATAAAGCATACTCTTATGAAGGTATTAAACAAAATCAGCTAGTGGAAAAAAATCAGATTACTTTTTTGTAGCAATTCTGTCAGGAAATACTGGAATCACACATTTAATATGTTGAAGGAAATAGATATGAGCCACAGATTTTTTTAGTTTACGTTTATTTATTTGTTTGAGACAGAGACTGTCAGAAAGAAAAAGAGTATGGGTGCATCAGGGCCTCCTGCCCCTGCAAATGAAACCTAGATGCATGTGCCACTACGCATATCTAGCGTAATGGGCAGTCAAACCCAGAAAGTCAGGCTTTGCAAGCAAGCACCTTTAACCACTGAGTCGTCTCTCCATCCCAGAGCCACAGATTTTTGTTTTGTTTTGTTTGTTTTTCAAGGTAGGGTTTCACTCTAGCCCAGGCTGGCCTGGAATTCACTACGGACTCTCAGGGTGGCCTCGAACTCACTGTGATCCTCCTACCTCTACTTCCCAAGTGCTGGGATTAAAGGTGTGTGCCACCATGCCTGGCTAATATTTATTTATTTATTTATTTATTTATTTATTTTGAGGTAGAGTCTCCCTCTAGTCCAGGCTGACCTGGAATTCACTATGTAGTCTCAGGGTGGCCTTGAACTCATCCAGAGCCACAGATTTTAAATCATAGAAAATTAGCCTTTTAATATTAAAAAAAAAAACAGGAAAATTTTAGGGTTACACAAGAACTGAGGGGAACACTACTGTAGGCATTCACCAAGGCTTCTCCAATGGAATACACTGCAGACTGGACAAGCGTTTACACAAATGCTGGGGGTCAATGTCGATGAGATATTTAGCTGCTATAAGGAATGAATGCTAATGAATACAGGTTTTAAAGAAAAGGTGCACTAGTATAAAGAATGAAATGCTAAGAATGAGGGACTTCTGGGGTTATGGGCAATGAAAAAAATGAGTCAGTGAAAAACAGACAAGTTTAACTTTATCAAAAGTTCCCAGAACAACCATTTCATGGCTCTTAAAACTAAACAAAGGCAAGATCAAATGTAAAAATCTTTTTTTTTGTTGTTGTTGAAAACAAGAGCCTCAGGGAAAAAAAGGAAGATGATTCCACCTTCTTGTCTACAGCCTCTTGACTCCTGTTCCTGGCTTGTCACGGGGAAATGTTTCTGTGGTTCGGAGCATTGCGACCAAACCTGGCAACTTTTCTTCCAATGGGCGGGAGACTCCTCTCCAGAGACACAACTAGAAGGCCGTCACCAGACACCTGTGACTTGGCCTTAGCCTTCGCCGCCCCTGGACCTGTGAGAGAATCAATTTCCCTCAAGTCATCCATCCTGTGTGTTCCATTAAAACAGGGCAAAGTGAACTAGGACAGGGGAGACCAGCTCGACACTTATCAGGCACCTCCTAGACACTAGTGCAGTAAAGGGCTGAGATATGTTGTCCTCAGAAAGCCTTGATCTTTCATAAAAATCTCCTTCTGGGGGCTGGAGAGATGCCTTAGTGGTTAAGCACTTGCCTGTGAAGCCTAAGGACCCCGGGTTTGAGGCTCGATTCCCCCGGTCACGTTAGCCAGATGCACAAGGGGGCGCACACGTCTGGAGTTCGTTTGCAGAGGCTGGAGGCCCTGGCGTGCCCATTCTCTCTCTCTCTCTGCCTCTTTCTGTCTCTGTCTGACACTTTCAAATAAATAAATAAAAATAACAAAAAAAAATTAAAAAAAAACTGGTGACATTCTCTCCTTCCATGAGGACCAAATCTATCTCATACCAGTTACCTCCTAAGTGCCTATCTCCATACCCATCAACATATGCATTTTTTTTCATAAATAACCTAAGTCATCTTAAGTATGGACAATTTATATGTATTATACTTTAAGAAAAGTTTTTCCAGCACTATATGGGCAGACCATCTGGGAACCGGCTTCCTTCCAGATTCCAGCCAGACCTCTAATGTCAGCAGCACATGGTGCCTTTAGCAACATGGTCTTACCTTTTACTTCAGGTGGGTAATCATATACATTGTTTTGGGGACTTTATAGCTCTCTCTGATCACAGGTTATTTTGGGTTGTAACCCATATTTAAAATACTGTGAAGCCAGAACTAAATGTTTTAGGGTTAGGCTTCATCCCACCCTCTCCAGGGCCCTTCTTATCAGATA
Source organism: Dipus sagitta (assembly GCA_036346955.1). Taxonomy (NCBI): domain Eukaryota; kingdom Metazoa; phylum Chordata; class Mammalia; order Rodentia; family Dipodidae; genus Dipus; species Dipus sagitta. The sequence goes on along the minus strand of CM070774.1, from coordinate 177,623,897 downwards.
ATCCTATCCCCATATTCCTACTGAGGGTTATGGCTTTTGTGCCTCTCTCTCTCTCTCTCTCTCTCTCTCTGTGTGTGTGTGTGTGTGTGTATGTGTTTCAAGATAGGGTCTTGCATTAGCCCAGGCTGGTCTGGCATTTACTATGTAGTCTCAGCTAGCCTCAAGTTCAGTGTTATCCTTCTACCCGCTACCTCTATTTTCCAAGGGCTGGGATTAAAGGTGTACACCACCAAGCCCAGCTGAGAGTGATGTCTTGTAGTCTCCTATCCAGGAGGAAGGTTTCCATGGTACCAAGTCATTTTGGATTTAGTTTTATGAGTATCTCCCCTCACCCTTCTATTCCCCTCCCCACCAAACACTTCCACCCTTATTACTTATCTCTCAAGTTGTCTGTTGGGTATGCTTACAACTCAAGCTGTTTCAGGTTAGGAGCCACAGATGAGGGAGAACATGTGGCATTTGTCTTTCTGTGCTTGTATGAATTCGCTTAATATGATCTGTTCCAAGTCTGGCCATTATCCTACACATTTCATTACATCATTTTTATCCCTACTCCTGAGTAGAATGCCACTGTGTGAACGTACCACATCTTCATTATCCGTTCTTCAGAAGATGGGCATCTAGGCCGATTCCAGTTCTTACCTATTGTGAATTGAACAGATATAAACATGATTGAGCAAATATCTCTGCAGTGAGTAGAAAGTGCTACATGAGCTGCTGGGGGAAAATGGCCAACAACTTTGCGATCAAGCAGGGGACACTGTTACATGATAGCAACCAGCCTGACAAGACACACACACCTGTGCAATGGCGGCACCCAGCCTAGGTGGGTAACCAGTGACTTTCTGATTGGCTAAGAGATCTGCTCAGTGGAAAAGAACCCCTAGGTGGAACTGGGAATGGAGTCAGAATCCTATGGAGACCAGGATCATGAACTCCAATGACAAGCTCCCACTAGTTTGTGGTCAAAAGAGAGACTACACCCACCAAAATCTCTCTAAATTAACAATCCTTATCCCCTTAAACTTATGCTGATCTCATTCTTTGTTGGAGAATCTGTTTGTGTTTTTCAGAAGGCAGTGAGAACTTAGGATATCCAAAACAAAAAAAAAAAAAATCTATCCACAAGACAAGAAAGCATAGCCGGCTGCCTGTGAGCGGATGATCCACGCCTCACACAGCAGCCAGGGCCCAGGTGAAACCACAGAGGAACTGGTAAGATGAGCAAGAGCGCTGCTTCCACCGCGAGCCTGACAACCTGCCCCAGGGTGATATGACAGACACTGAGGAGACTGAAAGTGTACCAAAGCAGAAATCCAGAAGCTCCTGAGCGCTCAACACTAAAGTAGACTTAAAACACGCCCACCATGGCTCAGGGCTGAGGAAATTTGTGGAAAAGGGGGTGTAAAGTTTGTAAGATCCCATAAGGTGGGGAGGGAATATCCAGAGGCATTGCCCCAGCCCCCCACAATGACTGACTGCTGCTCTCACAACTCATAACCCACACCCCCATGGGGAACACCAGCATTCCCACTGAGGGGGCCTCCAGTGGAACGGAGGCAGTGAGGAGGGAAATGATGGTACCAACACGTGATGCATCTACACAAAATTTCTACATAATAAAAAAATAATAATAAAGAAAAAGATTTTAAATCTCCAACCTGCTATCACCCTCTAAGCCAGAAGTTGCAAAACTATGACCTATAGGCCAAATCTGATTTGCCACCTGCTTTGGTAAGCAAAGTTTTTTTTTTTATTTTTTTTGTTTGTTTATTTTTATTTATTTATTTGAGAGCAACAGAGAGAAGGAGGCAGAAAGAGAGAGAGAGACAGAGTGAGAATGAGTGTGCCAGGACCTCCAGCCACTGCAAACAAATTCCAGACATGTGCGCCCCCTTGTGCATCTGGCTAACGTGGGTCCTGGGGAATCGAGCCTTGAACAGGGGTCCTTAGGCTTCACAGGCAAGCGCTTAACCACTAAGCCATCTCTCCAGCCCTGGTAAGCAAAGTTTTATTGGAACACAATCAGGCCAGCGTATTTACCTAGTGTCTACAGCTGTTTCATGCTACAGTGGCAGAGAGGGAAAGTAAAATACTGTCTGGCCTTTCAGGGGAAAAGTTCATTGACGCCTCTAAACTTCCAGTCACCCTTCACTATTGTTTAAAGATGATATATTAATTGCAATCTCTATTCACCATAAACCCTCATGTAATCCTGGGGGGCTTCAGGGGCCGGCCAGCCAGGTGGCCTATTCAACACCTGGCCTCTCAGTCCTTCCTGTGTTCCCTCCATCAGGGGTCTCCACATCCAGCCACCTAGTCTGCCTCTGTCACTGTTTGGATCATACTTAATGGCTCTTCTGGTAAATCACTAATTCGAACCTATAAACACTCTTTTCTACTTTGTGCTGGTCTGTGTGACCAGCCAGTCTCGTTACACTTGTTCTCTTACCTCACTGGGTCTGCTAAGTTCATTTCCTACTTTCTCCGAATCCATCACCTTTCTACTTACTTTGCTTCCCTCCTTAGCTAGCTTACGGTCCATAGCCTATCACTCCAATATTCTTACAAGTGCCCCAGTTCCATGCCTCTCTTTCTCCTTTTTATTTTTTTATTTTTTTTTCATTTATTTATTTGAGAGAGAGAGAGAGAGAGAGAGAGAGAAGGAGAGAGAAGAGGCAGATAGAGAATGGGCACATCAGGGCCTCCAGCCACTGAAAACAAACTCCAGACTCATCCACCCCTTGTGCATCTGGCTTTCGTGGGCCCTGGGGAGTTGAACCTGGGTCCTTTGGCTTTGCAGGCAAATGCCTTCACTGCTAAGCCATCTCTCCAGCCTTCCCTTTTCTTTTTGAGGCAGGGTCTCACTCTAGCCAAGAATGACCTGGAACTCACTCCATAGCCCAGGCTGGCCTTGGACTCACAGTTATCCTCCTATCTCAGGTCCCCAGATATGAGTCACTGAGCCCTGGCTTCTGTGTCTCTTTTGTTTGCCAAAAATATGAACGTTACTCCAATTATCATGGCGTTTTCACATGTACTTTGTTCTGATTGGTCCTCTTTCCCCAGGCCTCTTCCCATCCCTCTACCCACCTCCTGTTGTCCCCCCAGTAACCCCCTTTCTGATTTCATGACATATGTATCCGATTCACCCCTTCTCCCAACCTTAAGATATCTTCTTTCTCTCTCATGGTCTGCTCTGTTAGTTATTGACAGACTATGCATGTTTTAAATGGTCAGACCCGAGCAGCCAAACACTGCTGGAGAAACCCACAGTGCGGATGGTCTGCATTTCAATTCCACAGCGTACTACCGTGGATGTTCAACATGTTGGGAACCTAGATGATTTTACTCACCTAGTGAGCTTGTTTCCCTCGACCATAGCAGCTGTCTGAAACCAATCTTCTTTCTTTCATTCTTTTTTTTTTTTTTTTCAAGGTAGGGTTTCACTCTAGCCCAGGCTGACCTGGAATTCACTATGTAGTCTCAGGGTGGCCTCAAACTCATGGCAATCCTCCTACCTCTGCCTCCCGAGTGCTGGGATTAAAGGCGTGCGCCACCACGCCCGGCACCAACCTTCTTTCTTGAACTTCCTCTTTAGTTGAAGACAATTTCATTTCCTGTATTAGAAGCAACCATACAACATTGCTCTCGTCATAGATGTTTATCTTGTTTTCTTTTCTGTCTATTATAATTTCCTTTTTATTTGAATTTTTTATTTGCATATGTGTGGATACATCATACAACTGCAAATAAACACCAGGCATCTGTGCCACTTTTTGCGAGTCTGTCTTTATGTAGGTGGCTGAGGAATTGAACCCAGGGCGGCAGGTTTGCAAACAAATGCCACGAGCCATCTCCAGCTCCCTCGATTGTAACGTCAAACAGTGTTAGTTTTGCGTTTATGAAAACTTCTACTGCCCGAGTTATGCTCTCTCCCATCACCTCTCTCTTCTCAGAAATCTTCGTTTATTTATTACTCACACTAATGCATTGGCTTTGCAGTAGAGTCAGGGCCCTGCATTATTTAAAACCACCAGCACCACAACGTAAACCAAAATCTCTATCTGAACACTTATACTTCACATTCCTACGTAACCAGTTGCTAGAATTGTGTCGATATTTGCTGTTCCCATTTCCCTGTCTCCTACTCACTGTTCTTCTTCCTTCAGTCTGATTTCTACCTCTTTCTATTCTATAATACCCCCAAGCAAGAGCCTGTTAGATAATCAATACCTTTCATGTATCTAAATACAATCCAATAACCATTCAACTTCTCGGAAGCATCAGAATTGGTGGCTACAGCTTTTAGGCAGTTACCTTTCTGGGTGTCTGTGACCCCTTTCCTGCTTTCATACTTGCCTTCTCAGTTCCTCTTCCCTGTGAAGACACAGCCCTCCAGTCATCACTGTGGACTGCTGTTGAAGTGCTGCATTGCTTTCCTCATTTGATTTCTCCCCCTGGGTGTTTCCTATCACTCCCAGGAGCTTGCTTAGCACACATATGCAGCTCTCTGGCAGAACTGTGAGTCCTCTTGAGTCTCCTTTAGATCAGCAGCTGCGTAACCAGGAGTTTACCTGCTGTCATGTCTCAACTTCCCACTTAATTACAATGCACCAAATCCAATTCGAAATGGTCTCTGTTCAATCTGATCAGATTCCAGTATTCCCTAACACACTGAGTCATTTACTCATTGCAAAACACGATCAATACTTTGTACTTCAAAGTCCACATATGCAACCCAACACCAAGTGCCACAGGGAGAACCTCTTAAACATGCGTCTAGTCTGAGAGTCCCTGTTGTGCCGCACCACCGCTCTCCTCAGCAGCGTTTCTTTACGTTTAGGCTTTTATGTCTCACTGAATTAATTCCACACTCCCTAGATCTTTCATCCCCTACACTTTTGATACAAAAATACATGTTGAAATACAAAACAAAGTTGATAAAAAAAATAAAGAACAATTTCTTTCCATTCGTTTCCACAGGTTCAGGATTAAGACAAAACAGCGTGTATAGACTAATCAGGCTTCCTAGCCCCGTCTTCAGTTGCCTCAGCCTGAACTCCCTTTGCTCCAACCAGAAGTCATTTTACAATCCACATCCCCTATTAATGCTGCTCTCATTTTGGGTAGAGAACCTTCTCTTTTCAGATGGCAGTGACCTTGGGGCGACTCAGAAGGGCTCATAGTGCTGGAAAGAAGTGACTGGAGTACTGAGTAACATCTCGATCACACCTTCCATGGCTCAGGGTCTAATGCGGAAGAGGTGGCGAAAAGAATGTAAGAGCCAAAGGAAGGATAGGACTCCTTACAACGTGCTCCTCCAGACACAAAATGGACTGGATATCCATGACCTCACAGTACCTGACACTACCTACACAAGACCATCATAAGAGGAGGAAAAGATCATGACATCAAAATAAAAGAGAGACTTATTGAGATGGGGAGGGGATATGATGGAGAATGGAATTTCAAAGGGGAAAGTGGGGGGAGGGAGGGTATTACCATGTTATATTTTTTATAATCATGGAAAATGTTAATAAAAATTGAGAAAAAATAAATTAAAGAAATAAAATAGAAAAACATCCACATCCCCTCAAGTCACACAGTTCTCTGTGCCACGCGCCCTTCCCATACCCTGCTTGTTGCTGTGAATGTCTGGGCTCTCTGCCATCACCTGCTTGGCCCTGTTCTCCCAGGACATGTCCAGGAAAGCTTTCCTGAATTTCCCATGGCACCCTGTCATACACTGTGTTGCAGAGATCTTCAGTTGCAAGTACCAAGTCCATGCCCTTTCTGCCAAACTGAAAGTTCCAAAAGACCAGCATCCACATGACCAGATTCCTCTCAGCAGATCCCACTCCTCACTACCAGTTCTGCAGTGGTCAGCTGCAGTCACTGGGATGAACCTCCAGACCAGACACAGTTAAGGGAGGAAGGGAATTTATTTGAAGCTTACCGATCCAGGGGAAGTTCTAGAATGACAGAAGCTGGACCCACACTCGCAGGCCCATGCTGAGAGAGAAAAGTCCCCACCAACACATCAGCAAGCACAGTTCAGGAGCTGCAGGCAGGACTCCTGCACTTTGCTGTCTTTCGATCACAATTCCAAATCCACCCCCACACCTCAGGGCTGGACCCCAAGATCCGCTCTCAGTGACATCTCCTCCAGCCAGGTGGCTAGAGATCTAAATACTCCTGAATTTACTGGGGGACATCCATTCCCACCACGCCCTGCATTGCAGAAGCATGCCTTCCTCGTCACTGGTTGGCATGCACTTGCTTGTTTGATTGACAGCTGTCTTTTCCTATTGGACTTGGAGATTCTAGAGGACAGGACTATCATGTTCATATTGTATATCACTGCATCATTCATACCTAGAACTATAATTGCTCAACAAATATTGGACATGGAGCTGGAGAGATGACATAATGGGTAAAAACTCCTGCTTGCAAAGCCTTCTGGCTGGGGCTCAATTCCCCAGCCAGCCATGGAATACTGGATTGACACAGGCATCTGTTGTATTGGTAAGATGCCCTGGCTACCCACCCACCATGAAAATATATACATTAATGTTGGACAAAGTCTGCACACAAGAACACAAGGAAATTTGGCAACCAGTTTCAAAAACAAATCAGCCTCCAGATAGCCTAGTCACATGCCCAAGATTTAGTTTATCAACATCGTAATTTCAAGATCGTCATTACTACATGTAGCCCCTGTCACTACTCTTGTATATTGCTGGGAATGGAACTCGGGGCCCTGTAAATGCTAGAAAGTTCACCTACCACCGAGATGTTCTGCTCTCCCAGCCGCTGTGTTTCTGTTACCGCCGCGTCTTTTCCCAGTCCTCCAACTGCTCCCGGTAACACTGACAACCCTCAGGGCTTTTGCTATATATATATATTTTTTAAATTAAAGCCATGCGGTACTCTTGTAATTAGGCCCAATAACTCCACGTTTTCAAATTCACCAGTGTTATATAGCATCTAATTGGATTCAAATTTAGGAAATGGAGATTATACTAATCCATGGCTTAACTCAAAGAACTGTTTCTTCAAATAACTCAAAGCTCCTGCCGAACAGGAAGAAATCTTTCCAGTGAAAATGAAAAGGAAGCAGATACCAAATTATTATTATATTTCCATTTTCAGCCACAGCCTCAGCACTGTAAGATGTATGAGGGCAAAATATTGTGAAATGGGAACAGAATGCCTTCTCAGCTAACCCCTCAGGGACATGAGACAGAATTTAGACCACACACACACACACACACACACACACACACACACACAGTTATATGAACAGTCAAGCAAGAATGACTAGGATGGTAAGAGGAGGGGAACAGGAAGACGTAATTAACCCCGGTGCTTCAGCAGTATTCTGTTGAGATTCTCTGAACCACTTCAATTTGCGCTTGTTTATGTTACTTTCCCAAGTGTTCTCACTTCCTGTGCGCTCTGCTTACCCAACTCGCTCTCGGAGACTCATCACAGGGAAGTGATATGACAGGGAGGAGAAGCAGGGGGTGATGGCAGGAACGAAGAGGAGGCAGGGGACACGGTGGTGGGTGGGGACTTGGAAGGGCTTTCACATAGAGGTACCTGCTCCGGGTTGAGTGCTCACTCCTCTGCTCAACACTAAACATGCCTTCTTGTTACTTACAGGGAAAAGCTGTTTTCCTGTCGGACATAGGCAGGGCCCTGGAAACCTAAGCTGTCTGACATGAAGGCCCCGGGCAATGGAGGGGTCGCAGCAGCCTGAGCAGCCTCATATCCCAGGACCAGATGGGCAGGGGAGCTCCTACCCCCATTCTCCGGAGTTGCAGTGAGCCAGGGTCCTGCCCCCATTCTTGGGGGTCACAGTGAGCCTGGACGCCCTCCTCCCCCGGGACAAAATCTCGGACCCCGAGACTGGCAGGGAGTAAGGCCACTCCCTCTCCAAGCCAGGGACACCTGGGCATCCAGATAAGACTTAGGCTTTGCCCATAACCCTGTGGCCTTTGGCCAGTTGCCTAGGAAACCCCTTATATGCAATCAGCCAGCACCTTTGCAAGGCCCATCCCCCTGACATTGCCTACGTGCTGGAATGAATGTCCCCATATGCTGATTAGGCATCAGCAAGCAACCTTGTACATCCAATCCCCTTCGGACCCTCAGCTGCTAATAAACCCATTTCCCTGACAATAAACTGAGAGCTGTTCACCCAAACTGTCTCCTGAAAGTCCTTTGTTTCGCACTCACCACCATGGTTGCCTGGGATGCCTTGGGGGACCGCCTCCAGCCCAAGGACCCAGGAACCCACATTTTCCTTTCTGATTTGCTTTTTTCTATCATGGTCCCCTTCTATCAAATATACACTATTAGGACCCGTTCTATAACACTGAGGATTCTGCTTTCCATTTGGCCTAGCACAGTGAGACAATTGGAAATTTTCAAACTGTAGGGAATATAGACAGGGCTCTGGCTCTTAAGCTATACATGGATTTTAGTGACAACAAACTTAACTTCCTGGTATTGCCTTGTATTTTAAGAAACGTTTTACTTAAATGCAGCACCAGTCTCATTTCTGGGCACTAGCTCTCTTGAATTACTGTCTTCATTTGAACCATTATATATCTCATTTCCCACAGAGGACATTGCAGAAGTTTCGGGAACACACAATGGTAGTTTGGCAGATGTTATAAAGGCAGTTCACTTTACCACTTTTCAAAGGAGAGAGATCAGGCCTTCCGATGCAATGGCGTAATCTCCTGTGATTGGTCTATTGTACAAAAGCTGTGTCTGATGCCAAGATCATTGTACTTGTGCTAATTAATGGTAAATGTCCTATTGGCCACTATAAAAAGAGAGGTGATGTTAATTTTAATAAGAACTGAGAAACAGAGTTCACTCTGTATCATGATTACTCTTAATAAAATCAGCTCTTACCATTTAGTTGGCTCTTACCATTTAGTTGGAACTATGGAAAACTTTTAACTCAAATCATCTTTTTTAAAAAAAAATAATTTTAGTTATTTGTAAGCAGGGAGGATTACAAAGAAGAGACACAGAGAGAATGGGCATGCCAGGGCCTCTAGCCCCTGCAAATGAACTCCAGATGCATGCACCACTTTGTGCATCTGGCTTTATGTGGGTACTGGGGAACTAAATTTGGGTCATTAGGCCTGTTAAGCCCATCTCTGTAGCGCTGAGATCATCTTATTTATCCACCTAGATAAGAGTGTGCATGAAGGAGGAACTACGATTATCTGCATTTATTATGCCAGCCAATAAAAGTGTAGAAACATGAGATAACGGCGACTTGGGAAAGATCATCAGTGCGGTCAGGACACAGCCAGTGTTCAAATCCAGGCTATAGCAAGGTGCAATAGTGGCAAGTCTGATACAGGGGTAAACAACTGCTTTCTGTTCAGACTTGAGGCCCATTCTGTCGGAGTGAACTCAGGATGTCTGCTACTGTAAACATGGTCCAAAACTCATAGCTTAGGGAGGTCATAGGTTTGAATGGGGAAGCTGTTGCCATCGTTTGACAAACTTAACATGCTATCCCTGTAAAATTGTCTTTTAAATTTTTTTTGTTTTGTTTTTGGATTTTGAGGTAGGGCCTCACTCTAGCTCAGGCTGACTTGGAATTAACCGCTGCACCATCTCTCCAGCCCGAAAGCTAATTTTTAAAGAGGCAGTTTCAGTCATAATGAAACCTATTATTATATATAATTAATATATACGAATACAATTAAAAAAAAAACCCTAGGCCACGTGAATTCAGTATACACGAAGCTAAATGTTTCTTTGAACAGGGCTTCTGTTTCTTTGTCAATCTCACTCCATCTACCCCATTCCGAGATGATCTGTAATTTTGTTTTGCTTCATTTTCCAAACACAGCAAAGGAATAGGAACACTGTAAGGCAGAAACCAATGGGATCCTGGCCTACAGGTGGACTCTCCAAACACCGTAGTCTGTGGGCAGTCAGAGAAGAGTCACGAACAACAGGTGCTGTATGCCAGTGCTGCCTCTTGCCTCCTCTAGCATGGTCTTTTTGAGTTAATTTCTGTTGTCATTTTCTCATATTACCAGGCCATTTCCCTCCTGAGTTTAAAACACTCAGTTTCCACTGTCCCTTCCACCTGCTGGTCTCCAGCTTCCTTCTTTTCCATTAGTAGAAATGGAAGTCATTTACTTTAGGTGCAGGTCATTTAGGACTGGCGTTATCATCGTTATTTTCCAAGTGCGCTCGGAGAATTTACAAGGCAGGTTCCAAGTTAAATTCATTTCTGACCAGAAAGGAGCTAGAAGTTAAACTCTGGACTCCTATCCCCAAATGCATACCCATGAAGCATGTATGGGCGGAATGCCACATGTCTAGGAGCCTCCTTGCCCCGTTACCTAACCTATACTAAATACATCAAATACCGTTTTCATGAATTCACTCAAAAAGCCCAGTCTATTCTGTCTTCCATCTTAGTGACCAGCACCACCATACACATGTGCATGCCAGTAACCCAGTGTCACCTTCAAAGTTCCTTCATATGCCTTTGTCCTTTATCAACTTTACAAGCAAGTGAGATGTGTTCATGCTTAAAGCATAAAATACACAATTTTATTTCGAAATCTGCCAAACTACCACTATATTTCTTTTGGACATCTCAGACAGTCTCTTAACTTGTTTCCATCTTCTCTTCTTGTACATCTTAATGCCAGTCATGTGCTGAAGATAGTAACCCCCCCCCTTTTTTTTGGTTTTTCAAGTTAGGGTCTCACTCTAGCCTAGGCTGACCTAGAATTCACTATGTAGTCTCAGAGTGGCCTCGAACTCACAGCGATCCTCCTACCTCTGCCTCCCGAGTGCTGGGAGTGTGCCACCATGCCCAGCTTAGTACCCCCTTTTATTACATAAACATAACTCAACTATAAATGTCATAACAACATTTTCCTTTCATACCAACATTTTGTTGGAAATAATTTTATGTTTTTATGGATCTTAGTTTTTGGTTGTTTTTAAATCAAAGCTTTGATCATGGCTATGGTGGTGTGGATGAGAAATGACCCCTATGGTGTCTTCTATTCATGATTAAGCCTCATACTTAATACCTAGCTGGTGGAGTCTTGGGAGGCAGGGCCTCGGAGGGGATGAATTTATTGGGGTGGGCCTTGGGATCTTATAGTCCAGCTCAGCTTGCCAGTGCCAGGAGTTCACTATCTCTGATTCCTCCCTCAGGGTACACAATGATGGGAACCAGCTTCCTGGCCCCGCTAGGCTATTCTGGTGCACGATGAAACTTCTTGAAACTGTAAGGCAGAAATGAACCCTTTCCTTCCCTGAGCTGCTTCCGGTCAGGTGTTCTGTCTCAGCAACAAGAAATTAGCTGCTACAATGGCCAACAAGCTCTAGCCTGATCTGGTCTTCATCATACTGTAGCCTTATCCACTAATCCACGTACATTGCCACGCAGGTGTTTCTTGGGTTCCATACTCCCTGCAAAACCCTTTACATAGCTACTTCTTTTCTCTGAATCACCTACAACCCCCACCCCTCCGAGGAGAAACTGCACTCATGTCTACTCGTTCCTCAGACTTCTGTTCAGGTGTTCCTTTTTTTTTTTAATCAACAACTTCCATAATTGTAAAGAATATCCCATAGTAATTCCCTCCTCCCCCCACTTTCCCCTTTGAGACTCCATTCTCCATCATATCCCCTCCCCCTCTCAATCAGTCTCTTTCTTATTTTGATTTCATCGTCTTTTCCTCCTATTAGGATGGTCTTGTGTAGATAGTGTCAGGCACTGTGAGGTCATGGATATCCAGGCCGTTTTGTGTCTGGAGGAGCACGTTGTAAGGAGTCCTACCCTTCCTTTGGCTCTTACATTCTTTCTGCCACCTCTTCCGCAATGGACCCTGAGCCTTGGAAGGTGTGATAGAGATATTTCAGTGCTGAGCACTCCTCTGTCACTTAGTATCAACACTATGGTCATCCCAAGGTCACTGCCATCTGAAAAGAGAGGCTTCTCTAACCAAAAGTGAGAGTAGCATTAATATATGGGTATGAACATTAAGAGAAGTACTTACTGGGCAGTTTGGTGAGCATAGTATACACATTTAACCAGACACCAGCAGACATTACACCCCTAGGGCTCATGACTAACCCTGTTGTAGGGTTTCAGTATCAGGGATGTATTGCCTCCCATACAGCTGGCCTCCAGTCCAATTAGAGGCCAGGCCTTCCCTTTTTAGGGGCAATTTCCTTGGCCTCTGTTGTATTTTATTTCACAGGACTGTGGCAGTTCTTATTATTAGCACATCAGTGTCTCAATTTTTACTGTTTTTTTTTTTTTTGAGGAATTATTTGCTCAGTGTCTTTCTCCCATACCAGGTGTGGTATTTTGAATGTATGTCCCCAATAGACTCAGACATTTTATTAAAAGTTGAGTTTCCAGCCACCTGGCTTGAAGAGGCATCACTGGGGATGGATCTGATGTCAGCCCAGAGGTGTACAAAGAAGTCTGAGCTCTGCCTGGGCCCCTGCTGTTTGCTGCTTGGGGGTGCTTGCTCGTGGTGCGTGCTGATGGTGGCTTCTCTCAGCGTGGATCTGTGAAAGGGGCCAGCTTCTTCTGTCATTATGGAACTGCCCCCTGGACCGGTATGCTTCAAATAAACCCTTCCTCCCACAAACTGTGTCTGTTTGGAAGTTCATCCCGGCAAAGCGGAGCTGACTACCACACTAGACAATGCTCTTCCCGCTCAACCTTTGCATACGCAGCGCCACAACTCACACACGGTTAGTGCATCCGGCGCACTTGCTAAATGAGTGACAGGTAAATGGAAGTCAGATCTGACTTGCTGCTACAGGTTACACAACAGGTTTCCAAATGGAAACATTATAGACTATAGTCCGTGTGCCTTGTGGATACAGAGTAAAGCTGCGGTCATGTTTTCCACTGAGTATGGAAGAGACCTTCCTTAAGTGCAGACTCCAGTTGGGTTCTGTGGCACTTTGGATGCCTGTCCTCCATGGACTCAGGTGTTAAAATTAAACTTGAACCATGGATCGCCAGCTCCCTGGCTGGAGGAAGTCCCACTGGAGGGAAGATACTGAAGTCTAACCTGTTGGCCTCTGAAAGGCCCAGGTGTGAGGCCTAGTGGAACTTCCTGAGCCTAGCTAAAGTTTGGTGATCTGCCTCTGGCCAGACGTGACTCAGCAAGACGCCTAATGGCTTCTTACCTGCTACCTCCACATGGGAGTTAGAATTATCATTTCAATAGTCACAGTTTACTATTGGCCCTTACCTTTCCCCACCATCCTACAATCCCCGCCTTCACCCCCAACATTATATAGGCAACTGCTCATAGCAATAAAGCGAGTTCCTGCTTCGACAAGACTCCCGACTCAGTGTGGTTTTTCTCCGGTGGCCAGGAGAGGTCTGAGTCGTCGGACGCTCATCTCCTCCTCAGCCCCTCGGGAGGAACCAGCGGGCCTGGTCCTTCCCTCAGCACTACCTGCCCCGCCGGCGGAGCCCGGCACTAACCCTCTGCTGTCACTGGGCGCAGATTTGAATCCGCTGTGCTCTGGCAGGGTTCTTCTTGCTACTGGATTTTTGCAGTTTGTCGCCTGCTTGTGGTGTCTCTCTGCTTGGATCTATGAAATGGAGCCAGCTTCTTCTGCCATGGATGGAGCATCCCCTGGATCTGTCAGCTTAAAATAAATCCCTTCCTCCCATAAACACTGTCCGGCTGCAGGGGCATCCCAGCCCTGTGAGCTGTCTACAGCAGGTGCGTTCGGAGGTCACTAGTGACTCACGCCAATGCTCGGCACTGATAAAAGGCAGTAAGGTCTGCTCTGTCAGTGACCGTGGACCACTGCATCTGCACCGAGAGGTCCTTCTTCTGGGTCTGATGGGTCAGGTTAAGATCAGAACCAGGCAGAGCATGAATGTCTTTTCTTGCACTGATTATTTCTTCCCATACTCCTCGGAATGAAAGTTATGAGTTCTCAGTTTTATGCAAACACACGGAGTCACTCCTTTGTGTGTATGTTTCTTGTTTAATTCTTTTTGTAGCATACAAAATACAGAGTGGGTTTTTAACTAAAAGCCTTCATTGATAGAAGAAAAACAACTGAGGAAATTTTTCCATGGTTACCTTTCAGGTAGATGGCAGGCAGCTTGTGTGAGACACAGATGAGGAAGCATGAGACTCAGTACAAAAGAGGAGGCATTCAGTTAAAAATACTAGACAAAGGCTATAGACATCCAATATTGCTGCCTGTTGGTCGATTCTGAACACCTGTGAATAAAATTATGCCGATTTAAAAACTAATGTGAAGGACACTAGCAAAGCCAACAAGACAACCATTCTTTTTTATTTTTTAATTTTTATTTATTTATTTGACAGAGAGGGAGGGAGGGAGGAAAGGAGGGAGGGAGAGAGAGAGAGAGAGAGAGAGAGAGGGAGAGGAGAGAGAGAATAGGCATGCCAGGGCCTCCAGCCCCTGCAAACGAACTCCAGATGTGTGCACCCCCTCGTGCATCTGGCTAACGTGGGTCCTGGGGAATAGAACCTGCGTCCTTTGGCTTTGCAGGCAAGCGCCTTAACTGCTAAGCCATCTTTCCAGCACCAAACAACTGTTCTTATATTTAATATATGTTGACCTTTTGGGTTATAAACCAACAGTTACATCTAGTGTGCAAGTGAGACTCTCTGAAACATCAAAAATAATGAGCATTATGCCTAGAAGCTTCTTTCAAGCCATGTGTTTGCAAGAGGCTTGACTACATGCTACCTGTTTAGCTCACACACACCGTAAGAGGGATATTGTTACTATTCTTTCTCAAGAAGGAAGATCAAGCATCAAGAAATGAAGTGGCTTACTGGTGTACACTTTCCATGAGAGAACTTCTCTTCATTTCAAGTTTTGCTTTAACATGCCTCACTTCAAAGGACCTCCCAAACTCAGTCTGGCTGAGTCCAGGAAGAAATGTGACATTCTTTCTGTGAGGCTGGGAAAGACCTTCATCTCCACACTATTAGGTTTCCCACGGGAGGCGAGCATGTCTCAGGTAGAAGTCCCCTGGTGTCCTCTCTAATTAACGCCCGGAAGTGCTCTACATGAATGAAAGCTCCTCCCATCCGCAATCTGACTATGTGAGCTCTTCACATTTGTTAAGCACTGAGCCTTTCATATGTCTTCAGGTATGTTGGCCTCTGTTTTAGAATTTACTGGCAATACTGCCATAGCAATGCCATTCTTATTGTGACAAGCCTCCCTTTAGCTCACAAAAAGATAAAGATAAAAAAGACTACAAGCTGCTGAGAAGAAACAAGTCTCTCAAAGGTACTTGATGAATGGGAACTACTAGACTTTTGTGGATGCAGAAGTTTGGGTAGGTAGAGGTTATGCAGTTGAGTGCAACTCCTTGTGAGCTATCCTTTAATAATGTGCCTCTGATCCTATCCAGAACATCATATTCCAGTGTTTCCTTTGATCCAGAAACTCTCAAAATCTTCATAGATATGCACAGTTAATTTGTAAGACACTCGGGCTCACCACAATACACAGTACTGTGGTATCGAGAACTAATCTTTTTTTTCCCTTCTATTTTTAAATAAGCCCTTTAGGCTCTGGTTCTCCCCATCATAAGGACTCCACTTTGTCCTCCTAGGCAATGCCTGCATGTGTCTAAGTAAAACTCAGTATATATCCAACTCCCAAACACCTTGGTATTTGGAGGAGAACTACTTGATAAATCTAAAAGAAAAGAAATGCTTCCATACACTTAAGAGGTATTATATTGCGGGCTAAAAAGGTTTTGTATAGAAAAACATACCACAACCAGAGCCAACAAACTACCCAGAGAATGGGAGAAAATCTTTGCCAGCTATAACACTGACAAAGGCCTCATATCTAGAATTTACAAGGAACTCAACAAAACTAAGCAACGAAAACAATCAAATAATCCACAAAAAAAATTAAAATTAAAAAAATAATGGGACAGAGAACCGAACAGGAAATTCTCAAAGGAAGAAATACAAGAGGCCAATACTCACTTAAGAAAATGTTCAGCACTCTTACCCATCAGGGAAATGAAACTATAAGATTCCACTTTACTGTAGTCAGGATGGCAACCATTAAAAATTCAGCCAACAAAGAATGTTGGCGTGGATGTGGGGAAAGAGGAACCCTCGTTTACTCCTGGTGGGAATGCAGATTTGTGCAACCACTGTGGAAATCAATGTGAAAACTCCTGAAAAAGATGAAAATAGAGCTACCAACTGACCCAGCTCTTCCTCTACTGGGCATCGACCCTAAAGGCTCCACTCTTCACCACAGAGCTATTTGCTCAACCATGTTTACAGCTGCTCAGTTCACACTAGCTAAGAACCAGAATCAACCCAGATGCCCTTTGTTTGATGAATGGATAATGAAGACGTGGTCCATATACACAATGGGATTCCACTCAGCAGTAAGGAAACGTGATACAGTGAAATTTGCAGGAAAATAGACAGATGTAGGGAGCTGTAAGCAGTCGCCATTACAAGATGGCACTGGCTTTTTGTCTGTGTTGAGGTAAACAACTCCATATATGGTTAAAGCTTTCGCCTTCCACCTCCCCGATGGTGAGTGTAATTACGTTTCTCTTGGGAAATTTTTCCCCAAATCTTATTATTTTTAAACCAACCAAAGGCCTGTTTTTTTAGCCCTATACAAAAATTACGGGGTGAATCAATTGTGAAGCAAAGGGCTCCGATTTCCTTAAAATTCCGATCTTCCCCTAAGCTGACATACGTGGTATCCCCAATCACAGTGGGGAGACTTAGCTCCTTCTGAGTTGTGAAGAAGCGAGGGAAGACCGCTGTAGCATGATGTACCGGCAGGGGCTTAGGAAAGGCTGACAAGATGTCCCAGCGTTGTTCTCCTCTACTGAGCGCCAGGCACTGGAAGGCCAGTATCCATAGATTTTTTTACATTTGTTTTTTTAGGATCATTTTGGATCTCCGGGTTGTCCTCTGAGGAGAGTCGGACCGTTTTTACCAACCGACT
Source organism: Dipus sagitta (assembly GCA_036346955.1). Taxonomy (NCBI): domain Eukaryota; kingdom Metazoa; phylum Chordata; class Mammalia; order Rodentia; family Dipodidae; genus Dipus; species Dipus sagitta. The sequence goes on along the minus strand of CM070774.1, from coordinate 177,606,857 downwards.
GGGAACCCAGTGAGGTGATTCTTGGTCCTGTGGGAAAACACAAACAGCTCCCCTGGATCTCACTACCACAAGATCCGGTCCTTTCCATTTGTTATTTAAGACATTCTTTTATATCACCATTTTTCTGTGTGACTGGGTATTATGTTGGCTATGCCTGTCAGCTGTAGATTTATCATTATCATCCAAAATTAAGAAGTTAAGGGTGAATAGGGCCAAGGAAACTCTCTCCTTGGGAGTTGCATTTAGGAAATTTTGTTTAGCCTGTGTTTGGGCATTATCTGTAGCTAGGGACTTAAACTTAAGAAACTGGCCTTTTGAAAGGCAAGCCTTTGTCAACTCTATCCAGTCGTTAGGAGTTAAAGGAGCTGTGATAATCCTACGCAGTAGCGCAACTGGGTAATCCGCACCTGGTCCAAAATCTTTAACTGCCTGGACCAAGTCCTTTAACTGCTTGTAGGGGATTGGTTTATGTCTCCTTTGATGAGTTATCGGGTCTACAAAAACAGGGAAAGCGGAGGCCAACCGCGACCAGGTCTTTGTTTTGATAAAATGGCATTTATCCTCAAGGGGGATATAGGGTGGAGGTGGAGGGGCCGAAGGCTCCACCTTCCTTGTAAAACCACACCCTCTATCCTCCTGTCTTATCGTCGCCGGAGGGCGCCTGGGTGGAGACTCATATCGCCCCCCACCATGGCAGGTAGTAACTTTCTCTAATTTTACTTCCTCTATTTTCTCTTTAGTAAGGTTTTTTTTCTTTTCCTCTTTAGAGTCTAAGCTAGTCTCATCATCTGTTTTTAGCATATTTAAATGCGCCAGGTCCTCAATGACAGGGTACAGTCTAGAGGAAGCTTTTTTGTCCCTGTTGGTGGGTGAGTAATCATAAACTTTACCCATTTTTCTGAGCTCATCTTGTAAGCTTTTATCCTTTTTTTTCCTTTGTATTTCCTTTTTTGTTTCTTTCCTTTTCCTAGGCCTAGCTGGGGTTTCCCCATTTGTATCTGACTCAGAAAGACTATCCTGATGCCTTGTTAACGCTCTCCGTCCCTGTCTAATAATGTCTGTGTGGCTACCTTGACTTAGACAAGAATGAATAACAAAGGCAATAAAAAACAAAACCCAGAAGGGAAGGAAAACGGCAAGGATCAGATTAAAGTCCAGGTCAGAAAACTGCATGACTGGGGATGACTTACCGACGTCTTCCTCTCCGTGTGTCAAGTTCTGAATCCTCTTCGACCCCTCGCCTGGTGACCACAAGGCTCCCGGTGTCCCGGGTTTCGGCACCAGTTTGCGGTGAGCCCCCTGACCCGCAGGGAAGAACGACCACAAGACGAAGATCCTTCTTGATCACACTTTTATTGGAGAGCTCTTGGTTAACAGAAGGGTTGATGGCGAGGGGCGAGGAGACAGAATGTGCAGCTGCTTTTATAGAGGGAAGTGTAACGAGGCGCCCACTGATTGGTTGCTACCAGCTTGTCACCACCAGGCGCCACGGGATAGGCTCGGGACAGGTTGAGTCAAGGCACTGCCTAATATGGAGTTGTTTACGACAGAGGAAACACTCACCATCGGGGAGGTGGAAGGCGGAAGCTTTAGCCATATATGGAGTTGTTTACCTCAACACAGACAAAAAGCCAGCGCCATCTTGTAATGGCGACTGCTTACAGCTCCCTGCAGACAGACTTGGAAGAGATCATAGTAAGTGAATTCACATAAGCACAGAGAGATAATCACCACATGTTCCCCCTCATCTGTGGTTCCTAACCTGGAATAGCTTGAGTTGCAGGCATAACTGACAGGCAACTAAAAAGACAGAAAATGGGAATGGAAGTGTTTGGGAGAAAGGGATGGGAAAGTAGAGGGAGATACTCACAAAACTAAATCCAAAATGAATTGGTACCATAGAAACCTTTGTCTTGGATAGTAGACTACAAAATATAACCCTCAGTAAGTGTAAGGGGGAATGGTCTGGTAAGAAGGACCCTGGAAGAGGGTGGGATGAAGCCTAATCCTAAATCATTTGCATCTTTCTCCCAACTCCCAGTATCAGAAATTGGTTTCACCTCACATTCAACTGTTGATCAGAGAGACCTGCACGATTCCCAAAACAAGACAGACTTCTGTCAAAGCACTTGATTACCCACTTGAAGTAAAGGACACTGCTATGACCAGCCTGACAAGACGTACACACCTGTGCCATAGCGGCACCCAGCTTAGGAAGGTAACCAACAACTTTCTCATTGGCTAAGAGACCTGCTCAGTGGAAAGGAACTCATAGCTGGATCTAGGAACCAGGTCAGAATCCTATGGAGACCAAGATTATGGACTCCTACAAGAAGTTCCCACTAGTTTGTGGCCAAAAGAGCGGCTACACCTATCAAAGTCTCTCGAAATTAACAATGCTTATCTCCTTTAACCTGTGCTGACCTCACACTCTGTTGGGGAATCTGGTTTTTCTTTCTTTTTCAGACAGCAGAGAAAGGAGAACAACAAAAATCTATCGACAAAAGACAAGAATAGACAGCTGACTCTCTGGCAGGAGGTGAACCGCCCCTCGCATATCAGCCAGGGTCCAGGGGAAACCACAGAGGAATTGGCAAGTTGAGCAAGAGTGCTGCTTTCACGGCGAGCCTGCCAACCTGCACCAGGGTGGTGGAGACAGACACTGAGGAGACTGAAAGTGTACAAAGCAGAAATCCAGAAGCTGCTGAGAGCTCAACACTGAAACAGATTTATAACACGGCTCAGGGAATTTGCAGAAAGGGGGCAGAAATGTTGAAAAAGCCACAGGGTGGGAGGAAATATCCCGAGGTATGTCCTCCCCCCCCCACACACACAATGACTGACTGCTGCTCCCACAACTCATTACCCACAACCCCATGGTGAACACCAGCAATCCCACTCGGGGGGGGGGGGGGCCTCAGGGGCATGGGGGCAGGGAGGAGGGGCATGATGGTACCAGCATATGTTGTGTCCAAACAGAGCTTCTACTTCATAAAAAATGAAAAAAAAAAAAACACAGAGATAGTAAAATAAAAAGTGCTTGAGATAGTGCTAAAGTGAAACAAGGGTTTCTCAGCATGGATCAGGCTGAGCTTGTTTTTATTTTTAATTTTCCTGGAGTTGTTCTGAGTAGCATTTTATTTTCAAAAGCCACAATCGAGACCCTTTTTTTTTTTTTTTTTTTTTTTTTTTTAAAGGTAGTGTCTCACTCTGGCCCAGGCTGACCTGGAATTTACTATGTAGTCTCAGAGTGGCCTTGAACTCATGGTGATCCTCCTACCTCTGCCTCCCAAAGTGCTGGGACCAAAGGCATGGGCCACCACGCCCGGCTACAAAGCACTTTTAATGAGCTAAAGCAGCTCAGAGGACAACTGGAAGTCTTACTCCTGAAAAACTGTATTTGGATGACGGAAGAAACTTTTTTGTGTGTGCATTTTTTTTTCTCCATTGTCTCCCATAGAACTTACACCAGCATTTCTGTAATGATCACAGGAGTCAATTGATGTCTTAAACTAAGCAAACTCCAGCCCCCGATTCTTGCTCAAAACTCCAAATCTACCACAGGGTTGGGACTGTTTATCCCTTGGCCCTCGGGAACCCAGACACAGACAGACAGGAACGTAATGTGGTTCAGGGCTAAGCATAACCTTCACCAGAACAATGCGGAAGCTGTTCTCTGAAATCCTGAGAGTCACCTGTGAAAGACTTTCCCATATACAAAGATTCTCTCCTTTGTCTGTCAAGCTGCTTCTAAAAGCCAAACAAAGGGACTCACGCAAAGCAGCTCCCAATGTGCCTCTTTCTCATTTCTTTTCAAGAATACGAAGTCATTTAGCAAATATGAGCTTGGTGCCTTTCATTAGTCTTTCAGTTCAATCTTAAGATTTATTTTCTGTCCAGAAGTGCCCCAGTGAAAGAACAATAATTAACATATTTAGCTTTAATAAACTCTGACAAGTAACAGAGAGTCATGTCAGCTATCAAACTGATTTTCACCACATTGTTGGGAGGGGAGAAGTGTGGGCCCCTTGTCCACCCCTTGTCTAGGACAGGCCAGAGGTCAGGTAGGGAAGACTGTCGTCAAGAGAGCAGAAGGACTTTTTAAAAAAGACTTTTTTTTTATTTGACAGAGCAAGGGCGGGGAGGAGATAGAGAGAGAAAAGGAATGGGTACACCAGGGCCTCCAGCCACTGCAAATGAACTCCAGATGCATGTGCCCCCTTGTGCAGCTGGCTAACATGGGTCCTGGGGAATTGAACCTGGGTCCTTTGGCTTTGCAGGCAAACACGTTAACTGCTAAGCCATCCCTCCAGCCCCGGAAAGACTTTTTAAATGATGGCAGAAGAGCTTATGGGTGTCTAAGCCAAACACTATACAGAAGAAGGCAGTAACTAAAGACAGAGAGTCACTTCTTATTCCGTCTTCCCAGTTACTGCCGTGAAGTGTAAACAATAGTTTCAGAGAAGCAATTGCTTTGTAAACATGTCTGCTTATTTATGAAAGAACATGATGGTTATTCTTATAACATATGGTTGTGCTTGTGTTGCAGTCAGCTTGCAGTTGCTGGGCAAACATGTAACCAGACACATCTTATGGAGGAAGGGCTTTATTTCAGGCTTATAGACCCCGCAGAAATTCCATCAGTGGTGGAAGAAGCTGTTCTCCCTTCCACAGATGCAGAGAGAAACAACTACGGCAAGCAAGCATCAACACCAGCAAGCACGACCCAAGCTCAAACTGCTCTTTTCACACACCTTAGGGCTGGACTCTAGGATCCAGCCCCAGTGACATGCTCCCTAGTAGCAGGGATCTTCTGTCTGCGAGGGGCTCAAGTAGGAACTTTAATCAGCAATAACTGAGTCAGGGTGGAGAGATGGTTCAGTGGTTAAGGTACTTGCCTGCAAAGCCTAAGGATCTGGGTTCGATTCCCCAGTACCCACATAAAGCCAGATTCACAAAGTGGGGCATGCATCTGGAGTTCATTTGCAGTGACTAGAGGCCCTGGTGTGCCCATTCTCTCTCTCTTTCTTTCTCTTTGCTTGCAAATGAATAAATGCATGAATAAATAAAGTGACTGAGTCTACGGGGCCATATGTTCAAATTGCTGCAATCGGCATTTCCATCTTAGGGTGAAATAAGCTTTCCTCATCTTCTAGCATTAAGAAAATAGGCATTAAGCTGGGGTCTATAGTATAAGTTTAATAATGCATAGATATATTTACCTGCATGTAAGCATATGAATGATTGACGAAGTGTTCTATGACCCTCATCTCACTAGCGGCATATAGGCACCACTCTAAAGATGGCACGTGTATAAGAAGGCTGAAGTGACTTATTTTTATCTTTTGAGGTAGGGTCTCACTCTAGCCCAGACTGACCTGGAGTTCATATGTAGTCTCAGGGTGGCCTCGAACTCACGGTGATCCTCCTACCTCTGCCTTCCGAGTGCTGGGATTAAAGATGTGCGTCACCACACCCAGCTGAAGTGGCCTATTTTTTTAAGTCAGGTGGAAATCATTTGGGTCCTCTCTCGCCCATGCATGGACTTGTAGAGAATGTGGATCATTCTAAGATGTGAGCCACTACATCCCTCAGGGACTCGAGTTTGCCAGGGAGAAGAGGGATTTGCATGTGACCAATCAGGGGCTGGAGTGTTCCTGGTGCCCTGGCTTGTATGTTTCACCACTGCTGGTACTGGCCATGGCAACGACTCTGTAAACACAGATGGAGCCCCCAGTTTCTCGTCCACTGCTCCTCCAACTTTATCCTCACCCCTCTCATCTTTCTTTTATTTATTTATTTATTTTTTTTTTATTTTTCTCCATTTTTATTAATATTTTCCATGATAACAAAAAAAATCCCATGGTATTACCCTCCCCCCTTTCCCCTTTGAAATTCCATTCTCCATCATATCCCCTCCCCATCTCAATCTTTCTACTTACATATATACAATACCAACCTAATAAAAGCCCTCCTCCCTTTCTTTCTCTTCCCTTTCTATCTCCTTTTTTAACTTACTGGCCTCTGCTACTGAGTTTTTTCCTTCTCACACAGAAGCCCAATCATCTCTAGCTAAGATCCACATATGAGGGAGAACATGTGGCGCTTGGCTTTCTGGGCCTGGGTTACCTCACTTAGTATAATTCTTTCCAGATCCATCCACTTTTCTGCAAATTTCATAACTTCATTTCTCTTTACTGCTGAGTAAAACTCCATTGTATAAATGTGCCATATCTTCATTATCCACTCATCAGTTGAGGGACATCTAGGCTGGTTCCATTTCCCAGCTATTATAAATTGAGCAGCAATAAACATGGTTGAGCAAGTATCTCTAAGGTAATGAGATGAGTCCTTAGGATATATGCCTAGGAGAGCTATAGCTGGGTCATATGGTAGATCAATCTTTAGCTGTTTTAGGAACCTCCACACTGATTTCCACAATGGCTGGACCAGATTGCATTCCCACCAACAATGTAGAAGGGTTCCTCTTTTTCCACATCCCCGCCAACATTTATGATCATTTGTTTTCATGATGGTAGCCAATCTGACAGGAGTGAGATGGAATCTCAATGTAGTCTTAATCTGCATTTCCCTGATGACTAGGGATGTAGAACATTTTTTTAGATGCGTATATGCCATTCGTATTTCTTCCTTTGAGAATTCTCTATTTAGCTCCATTTCCCATTTTTTGATTGGTTTGTTTGATTCCTTATTATTTAACTTCTTGAGTTCTTTGTATATCTTAGATATTAATCCTCTATCAGATATATAGCTGGTGAAGATTTTTTCCCATTCTGTAGGTTGCCTCTTTGCTTTCTTCACTGTGTCCTTTGCAGTGCAAAATCTTTGTATTTTCATGAGGTCCCAGTGGTTAATCTGTGGTTTTATTGCCTGAGCAATTGGGGTTGTATTCAGAAAGTCTTTGCCAAGACCAATATGTTGAAGGGTTTCCCCTACTTTTTCCTCTAGCAGTTTCAGAGTTTCAGGTCTGATGTTAAGGTCCTTAATCCATTTGGACTTAATTCTTGTGCACGGAGAAAGAGAAGAATCTATTTTCATCCTTCTACAGATATATATCCAGTTTTCCCAACACCATTTGCTGAAGAGGCTGTCTTTTCTCCAATGAGTATTTTTGGCATTTTTATCAAATATCAGGTGGCTATAACTACATGGGGTTACATTTGGGTCCTCTATTCTGTTCCATTGATCTACGAGTCTGCTTTTGTGCCAGTACCATGCTGTTTTTGTTACTATGGCTCTGTAGTATAGGTTAAAATCAGGTATGGTGATACCACCAGCCTTATTTTTGTTGCTCAGTATTATTTTAGATATTCGAGGTTTTTTGTGATTCCAAATGAATTTTTGGATTGTTTTTTCTATTTCCGTGAAGAATGCCTTTGGAATTTTGATGGGGATTGCGTTAAATGTGTAGATTGCTTTTGGTAAGATTGCCATTTTCACAATATTGATTCTTCCAATCCAGGAACAAGGGATGTTTTTCCACTTCCTAGTGTCTTCTGCAATTTCTCGCTTGAGTGTTTTAAAGTTCTCATTGTATAGATTCTTTACTTCCTTAGTAAGGTTTATTCCAAGGTACTTTATTTTTTTTGATGCAATTGTGAATGGGAGTGATTCTCTGATCTCATCCTCTGTGTGTTTGTTGTTAGCATATATGAAGGCTACTGATTTCTGTGTATTTATTTTGTATCCTGCTACATGACTGTAGGTTTTTATCAGCTCTAACAGTTTGCTAGTAGAGTCTTTAGGGTCCTTTATATATAGAATCATGTCATCTGCAAATAATGATAACTTGACCTCTTCCTTTCCGATTTGTATCCCTTTTATGCATGTCTCTTGCCTTATTGCTATGGCTAAGACTTCCAGAACTATATTAAATAAAAGTGGGGACAGTGGACACCCTTGTCTTGTTCCTGATTTTAGTGGAAAAGCATCCAGTTTTTCCCCATTTAGTAATATGTTGGCTGTAGGCTTATCATAAATAGCCTTTATTATATTGAGATATGTTCCTTCTATTCCCAGTCTCTGTAGGACTTTTATCATGAAGGGATGTTGGATTTTGTCGAATGCTTTCTCTGCGTCTAATGAGATGATCATGTGATTTTTGTCCTTCAACCCATTTATATAATGTATAACATTTATAGATTTGCGTATGTTGAACCATCCCTGCATCTCTGGGATAAAGCCTACTTGGTCAGGGTGAATGATCTTTCTAATGTATTCTTGTATTCTGTTTGCCAATATTTTGTTGAGAATTTTTGCATCTATGTTCATGAGGGAGATTGGTCTGTAATTTTCCTTTTTTGTTCTATCTTTGCCTGGTTTTGGTATCAGAGTGATGCTGGCTTCATAGAAGGAGTTTGGTAGAATTCCTTCTTTTTCTATTTCATGGAAAAGCTTAAGAAGCAATGGTGTTAGCTCTTCCCTGAAGGTCTGGTAAAATTCAGCAGTGAATCCATCTGGGCCTGGGCTTTTTTTAGTTGGGAGATTTTTGATAACTGTTAGGATCTCCATGCTTGTTATAGGTCTATTTAAGTGATTAATCTCATCTTGATTTAATTTAGGTAGGTCATATAAATCAAGGAAATCATCCATTTCTTTCAGATTTTCATACTTTGTGGAGTATATGTTTTTATAATATGTCCCTATGATTTTTTGAATTTCTCTGGCATCTGTCGTGATGTTACCTTTTTCATCTCTAATTTTATTAATTTGTGTCTCTTCTCTCTTTCTTTTGGTCAGATTTGCTAAGGGTTTATCAATCTTGTTTATCCTTTCAAAGAACCAGCTCTTTGTTTCATTAATTCTTTGTATTGTTTTTTTGGTTTCTATTTCATTAATTTCTGCCCTAATCTTTATTATTTCTTCCCGTCTACTGATTTTTGGTTTGCCTTGTTCTTCTTTTTCCAAGGCTTTAAGGTGAAGCATTAGGTCATTTATTTGCGACCTTTCTAATTTCTTAATATAGGCACTTAAAGCTATAAATTTACCTCTTAGAACTGCCTTCATTGTGTCCCAGAGATTTTGGTATGTTGTGTTCTCATTATTGTTTGACTCTATAAATTTTTTGATTTCCTTCTTGATTTCTTCATTGACCCATTCATCATTTAGTAATGTATTGTTTAGTTTCCATGATTTTGTGTATGCTCTATATCCTTTCTTGCTATTGATTTGTAGTTTGATTCCATTGTGGTCAGATAGAATGCAAGGAATTATTTCAATTTTCCTGAATTTGTTAAGATTTGCTTTGTGTCCTAATATATGGTCTATTTTAGAGAATGATCCATGTGCTGCTGAAAAGAATGTATATTCTGCAGCATTTGGATGAAATGTCCTGTATATGTCTGTTAGGTCCATTCCTTCTATGACCTCGTTTAGTCCAGATGCCTCTCTGTTTATTTTTTCCCGGGATGACCTGTCAATTGATGAGAGTGGGGTGTTAAAGTCACCAACTACCACTGTGTTTGGTGTTATCTGTGACCTTAGTTCTAACAGTGTTTGTTTGATGAATTTGGGAGCCCCCATGTTAGGTGCATATATGTTTAGGATTGTAATGTCCTCCTGTTGGAGTGTGCCCTTAATCAATATAAAGTGACCTTCCTTATCTTTCTTGACTAATGTTGGAGTGAAGTCTGCCTTGTCAGCTATCAGGATAGCAACCCCTGCTTGCTTTCTGGGTCCATTTGCTTGAAACACCGTTTTCCAACCTTTCACCCTAAGATAATGTCCATCCTTTGTAGAAAGGTGAGTTTCTTGGAGACAACAAATTGTAGGGTCCTGCTTTTTAACCCAGTCTGCAAATCTATGTCTTTTGGTTGGAGCATTGAGGCCATTGATATTAAGAGATATTATTGAAAGATGTGTATTTATGCTTGCCATTTTTTTTTTTTTTTTTTGTGGTTCTGGTTCTACCTTTGCTCTCTTATATTAACTAGTATTTGAGTGTTGTTTGTTGTTTTCCAGGTTCCTTATATGTGTGTTTTTCTTTCTCTTCGGCATGGAGGATTCTTTCAAGTATTTTGTGTAGAGCTGGTTTTGTCTTCAAATACTCCTTTAGCCTGCTTTTGTCATGGAATGTCCTTATTTCTCCATCTATTTGAATGGATAGTTTTGCAGGATAAAGTAGCCTTGGTTGACAGTTGTTATCTTTCAGAGTTTGGAATACATCACTCCAAGCCCTTCTGGCTTTGAAAGTTTGTGTTGAGTAATCTGCTGTGATCCTGATGGGCTTGCCTTTGTAGGTAACTTGATTTTTCTCTCTAACTGCTTTCAATATTTTTTCTTTGGATTGTGCGTTTGGTAGTTTGATTATAATATGGCGAGGAGAGGTTCTTTCCAGGTTTTGTCTGGCTGGTGTTCTAAATGCTTCCTGTATCTGCATTGGCACCTCTTTCCCAATTTTGGGGGAAGTTTTCTTCTATGATTTTGTTGAAGATGCCTACTATACCTTTGGATTGAAATTCTTCTCCTTCTACTATACCCTGAATTCTTATATTTGATCTTTTCATAGTGTCCCGAATATCTTGAAATTCCCATTCATACTTTTCTATTAGTTTGTCTTTCTCTTTGTTGGATTGTATTAGATCTGCCACCTGGTCTTCTAGCTTAGATATTCTGTCCTCTCCTTCATCCATTCTACTGGTGAGATTTTCTACAGAGTTTTTTATTTCATTAACTGTGTTCTTCATTGCTAGTAATTCTGACTGGTTTTTCTTCATTATTTCTATTTCCTTATTTATGTCTTGTATTGATTTCTTTATTTCGTTAAATTGGTGTCCTGTATCTTCTCTGATTCCTTTGATTTCTTCTTTGAGTTCATTGAACATATTTACAATCATTCTTTTGAAATCTTTCTCAGGCATTTTCTCTAACTCGTTTTCACTAGAGGTCATTTCTGAAGCATTGATGCTTTTTGGTGGATTTATATTGCCTTGGTTTTTGGTGTTTCTTGTGTTATAATGTATATATTTTTGCATCTTGGATTAAGTTACTGCTTAGATTTTCCAGTTAGCTGGGTATCCTTTGCTGTATCTATTGATCTGATATTGTATATCTTCTATGTAGGAGATTAAGATGTTAGGTGTGGCTCTTACCACTCTCAGAGTATCTAGACACGTGGTCCTAGGGGTTAAGTTTGCCTGCTATGGGAGTATTCAAATAGGTTGAGTGGAATAAAATACAGGTATATTCTAAAATTTAACTAAACCCTATACACATTCAGTCAAGAACAGCACCGAGCATTTATGCAAGATTAGGTATTATAAAAACCAGATCCTCTATCAACAAAGAAGTTAAGATTTCTGGTCTGTTGAGGGATCCAAGTCAGTTTGTGACCAGGTGAGACCCTTCCCTGGTTCAATCCCAGTTACCTCTTTGGATGCTTTTGGTCTCAGTCAAGTTGCTGGCTGGGATGTTGGGCCGCTGTTCTGCTTTCTGGAACTGGGTACTGGCTTTTCCTGTGGGGCAAACCAAGCCTGGCAACTGTGGCCCTGCAGATTGGCACCCCTGATGCTGGATCCCCGCTGCTGCCGCTGGAGCTGCCGCTGCTGGGACCACTGCTGCTGGATCCGCCACTGGAGATGCCGCTGCTGGGCCCTCCGCCTCTGATCCGCTGGTGCTGCCTCTGCGGGATCCGCCTCTGCTGCTGAAGCCGCTGGAGCCTCCGCTGCTGGATTCGCTGCCCTGAAGCCGCTGTGGCCGGTACCGGAGCAGCTGATGGTGTTTTTGGGGCTGGAGTCACGGCTTCCACCGCCGCTTCCGGCTTCCACCGCCGCTTCCGCTGCCGGGGTCTGAGCCGCCGCTCTTGGATCCCGAGTCGCCACTGCCGGAGCCCGCGATGCAGCTGCCGGTGCCCGTGCTGCCGCTGCCGCTGCCAGAGTCCAAATCGCCGCTACCGGGTCCCGAGGTGCCGCTGCCGGAGCCCAAGTCGCCGCTACCGGGTCCCGAGCTGCCGCTGCCGGATCCCGAGCTGCCGCTACCGGGTCCCAAGCTGCCGCTGCCGGAGCTGCTTCGGCCTGCCCGTGTGGGCTCTGGATATCTCCTACTTCTCCGCTGCTGTTTTAATCTCTTATACACCTCCCTTGTGTATTTTGCTGGGTTTTCTTTGGCTTTTTCTCCCCTAGGCTGCTTAGGCGTGGTTCCTATGCCGCCATCTTGACCGGAAGTCCCCCCCCCACCTCTCATCTTTCTATGTATCTCTGGGAGTGTTGGGCCAATGTGGTCCTGGTAAGGACTTTCCCAGTGAGGGTTTGGGAGCTCAAGTCCTCGAAGGAAGAGCGAAAAGTGAGGTAACTGCTCGGGGTGCCGTTATCTCTTCTTCCCACCGGGAAATCTCGTCAATAAGTGTTGGAACACATAGCAGCAGAACAGGCCAGGAGATGTACTAGAGAGATTCTGATCTATAAACTGGTGGCCCTATAGATTAGGACACATTACTGGTCTAGGGAAGGTATTGTGTTATAGGGCTCCCTCTGTCATAAATAAACCAATACAAATCCAGATTTACTGAGTTTTTTAAATTAATTTTTTTGTTTATTTTTATTTATTTATTTGAAAGTGACAGACAGAGAAGAGGCAGATAGAGAGAGAGAGAGAGAATGGGCGCACCAGGGCCTTCAGCCATTGCAAACGAACTCCAGACGCATGCACCCCCTTGTGCATCTAGCTAACGTGGGTCCTGGGGAATCGAGCCTCAACAGGGGTCCTTAGGCTTCACAGGCAAGCGCTTAACCGCTAAGCCACCTCTCCAGACCAGAGTTTTTTTTGTTTTATTTATTTATTTATATTTATTTATTTATTTATTTGAAAGAGGGAAAGACAGAGAGAGAAAGGGAATGGGCACGCCAGGGCCTCCAGCCACTGCAAACAAACTCCAGATGCATGCACCACCTTGTGCATCTGGCTTATGTGGGTCCTGTGGAATCAAACGGAGGTCCTTTAGCTTTGCAGGCGAGCGCTTTAACTGCTAAGCCATCCCTCCAGCCTGCGATTTATTGAGGGTTTTTTTTTTTTTTTTAGTGGCAACTTCTTTGGAAGTTTAGATGTCTCTCTCTGTATTAAAATGAAGCAAGTTTCAAAAGGTCAAAGGAACATCTCATAAGAGGGGAAAGTGTGATTTGTTTTCCCAAGCTAGAGGGTCACTTTTAGTAGAACCCTTGCCTGTCATCAGGGAGGGTTCCTGGACTTGCTCACCCAGTGGCTAGCAAGCAAATCCGCCCCTCTCATTGTTCAGGTTCCTGGTTCTTATGCTTAGAAACTCCTGGGGCCTGAAGACATCAGATTTCACTAAGTTTCCTTTGGGATCCGTCTAGACTCTGAGAGAAGCAAACTTTCACATGCTAATTGAATGGCTGTGAAGCTGCAGCTGCCAGAGGCAGGTGGCGGCCCTCTGGCTGCTCCATGCGGCAGGTGGCAGCAGCAGCCCGCAGACCAGCCTGACTAGCCGAGGCGCTGGAAAGGGCTCCTACTGCTTCTCAGTCCTGGCAGTATTTTCTAAAAGGCCCTTGCAGCAGGGGGATAGGCATTCTCGGTACTTAAAAATAACTCTTCTACGGAAGCCATGCCAATCTTTCCTCTTACCCTCCCTGCTCGCTGAATCCCAGAGTGCCGCAGCGTCTCTGCCTCGCATTGTAGTCTGCCGCATATAAAACAGAAGCCGGCGGCTTTGCAGTGCCAAGCGAAATCTTGAACTTCTGCAACATCAGAGGCAAATTCAATTATTTACAAAGGAGAACTGGAACACACGTTATTTCTGCCAGAGGCAAGCCATGATTGTGTGCTTTTGACAAACTTTTTTTTTTTTTTAAATGCTCTATCTGAATACATCCAGCGAGGAACAGACATTTTCAGAAATGGGAAGTTGAGTAAGTGGTGACCCTATTCTTGTGGTTTCTATAGTGGTTCATTCAAATATTACTGAGCTGCCTTGTGTTTTCTATGCATTAAAAATAAAAACGTGGGGCTGGAGAGACGGCTTAACGGTTAAGGCATTTGCCTGCAAAGCCATAGGATCCCGGTTCAATTCCCCAAGACCCAAGTAAGCCAGATGCACAGGGGGTACATGCATCTGGAGCTCATTTGCAGTGGCTGGAGGCCCTGGTGAGTCCCCCTCCCCTTATCTCTCTGCCTCTTTCTCTGTCTCTCAACTAACTAACTAACTAAATAAAATATTTAAAAAAATAATAAAAACATGGAGTGTTACACTTTTATACATGCTTCCCTGAAGGCTTGAGGGAAATAAGATACCTAAGGCTTTAATTAATTAAAAAATATTTATTACCAACTCTTAAGAGATTTCCTCACCTCTGATGTGTGGCCCACATTGATGAATTGAAGACAATTCTTCATTGAATGTGGTCCCCCGCTCCCCCACCCAGGAGCCAGAATCTAAATGGCTTTTTAAAACAAAAGACAAAAGATGACCTTTGCTCTCAGGCACTTAACCATTTGGCACTGCAGGATTTAGAAAAGAAGGATTTATCCTAGAGATAGAGTGAGCCAGTATCATCTCAAATGTGGAATCTGAAGCTGGCATTTTATTATACAAGGGGGGGCGGGGGGGGGCACTGAAAGGTAAATTATTCCAAGCTGAGGGATTAGGAAAAACCAACAGTTGGGAGATTCTTGGGGGGCAGAAGCTGCGAGGAGACAAAGCTCAGATGACAGCGAGTTGGAGATCCTAGGCTGGGGAGCAGACATCTCGTTCTCGTCGCAGCCAGTCCAGATTTTGCCGCGTAAGAGTAATGTAACACTGACTTAGCATAACCATGGCGAAGGGACGCGTCGGGGTAGACGTGGGCAAGTCGGATGGGGCGAAGGTAAAACAGAGGGCAGAAGATCCGTCGAAAGCTTTCCGTTTTGCTGGGAAGTTGAGGAAGAGAGCCGAGCCTGGTAGTTGGCAGAGCTAAATGACAAAGAGTAATGGGAGCACAGAGCATGACCAAGGAAGAGGAGGAGGTCCGCTTGGATGTGGAATCAAAAACCTGTCCCCAGGTATTGTGTCCCCCAAGTCAGAAGAAAGGGAAAGCAGACGGAACTGGACTCCTGCTGGGAGAGGCAGCCTCGTCCTAGCGCGATGGGCGAAGGCTCTGGGCACCTTGCGAGAAGGCACAAAACGCACCCTCTTTCAGCATAGCTGAGGGCTCTGTCTTCATGATTTCACTCAAGAGGTCCAAGTTGTACAAACCGCCAGGAACTTCAGCCCAGCCCTCTATTTTATCACGCCCGTTTTCTGTCACTTTCAGTTAGGCTAAGTTTAGCTCAAGACAGGTTTTTAGCTGCATCACTATCTGCTCATCATAAAGAAATATTTTTTAAAAAGATAACAAGGAAAATAGAAGTGTGTTGGAATTCTAACTATACAAAGACTACCAGGACTTATATATATTTCTCTACACTTTTATATAAATATGTACATAGGATGAGTATTGACTTTTTAATCTGTTCTTCGATGTATTCATACATATATATGATAATTTGATCATGTGTACTCCCCAATTTCTTTTTTTCTCCTTCCAGCCCATATGCTGAACCCCTTTTTCCTCCCACTACTTACCAGAGTAGATGACCACTGTAAAGAACGACTCTCCTCCCTTAGCAGTCATTACCGTTAGTTCCTTGGGATGGGGTCTCATGACCTCCTCCTCCATCCATGATGGAGTGTTGACTGCTCTATGTCTTGTTCAGGTAACCACAGCTGCTGGGACTTTATGAGTTCAATGGCCATGTCTTATCTAGATAAGGGTTCTGTAATAATTTTCCCTAACCCCTAGCTCTTCCATTCTTTCTCACCCCTCTTCCATGATGTTGCCTGAGCCTTGGAAGGGTGACGTAGATATCCCATATAAGGCAGAACACTCAACTGCCAGCTTGTTTCCATGTTCATTTGACTAGTTATGAGTCTCCTCATGAAACTATCCACCCATGGCAACACGAGGCTTTTCTTTTTCTTTTTTATCTTCATTTAATTTATTTTTTATTAATTAGTTTTGTACTCAGCGAATACCGTCAAGTTGGTACCATTGTTAGGCTCGTCCATGTACACGAGGGTTTTCTAATCAAGGCTGAGAGAATACTAATCTGTGGGTAAATCATAAATATTTAGGGCTGGAGAGACAGCTTAACGGTTAAGGTGCTTGCCTGCGAAGCCTAAGAACTCATGTTCGACTCTTCAAATCCCACGTAAGCCAGATGCACAAGGTGACACAAGTGCACCAGGTTGCACATGCATGCAAGATGGCACATATGTCTGGATTTCAACTTCAGTGGTAGGAGGCCCTGGTGCACTAATTCTCTCTCTCTTTCTCAGAAAAAATAAGAATAAAAATGTATACATATATTTAAAAAACATAAATATTTAGAAAGCAGTTTGATAATATATTCACACAGCAGTAGTGTGTCCCCCTGTAGGGCTTACCGCTTCCCCAAACATGGGCTTTTGACATGGTTTAAAGAACCAGGTGGGACTGTAGAGCAGGCCTTCAATCTGTTCAGAAGGGGTTGGTGGCTCTGACGGCAGTCATACTGTTATTGCTGCAGCGGGAGCACCTTGTCTGGCAGGTCAGTATCGTCACACGTGATGTCCACTGCTGGTTGAGACCTCTGGTGACTTTTCTCTCCCAGCAGTCCACACAGCACCGCCCCACGCTGTGACAGCTGGCTGGCATGGAGGGTATTTCCAGTCCATTCCCAGCTTCAGCTGTCTGTATCCCACAACCTAAGGGTGTGGTGTCTTCAGCAGCAGGGGCAACCAAGCACACTGGCAATGGTCCGTGTTGTTTTGGGGGACTCTACAAGTTCCCTAACAAACAACTCATAGGGGTGATATTCCACACCTGGCACTATTATTTTCATTCATTCGTTTATTTTTTTACTTATGAGAGAGACAGATAGACAGAGAGAATGGGTGCACCAGGGCCTCCAGTCCCTACAAACAAACTCCATATGCATGCGCCACCTTCCACATCTGGCTTTACGTGGGTCCTAGGGAATTGAACCTGCATCCTTTGGTTTTGTAGTCAAGTACCTTAACAGCCAAGCCATCTCTCCGGGCTACTTATTTTCATTTACTAGATAACTTAAGGGAGAAACATTATCCATTAATGCCGGATAGCTCCATCCATTCTCTTATTATTTTGTTATATTTTTGATTAGTTTATAAAATAGTAGGCTTCTATCTGGCCCTTTCATATCTCCTAAGTGTTTTTGTTTTATTATGAAATCTCCACCCTTCTCGTTGCTCCCCATTCTCCTGCCCTGAACTCAACCTTCTTAACACTTTTCGTCCTCAGTGCCCCCCAACCACTTTTATATCACTTGCATTCCACTGTCCTCTCTCCTTTTAAGGCTTCTTTACACTTCCTCGGCATTTTTATAGCTCCCTGAACTCCACAGATATCCTAAGTTAAACAGACGAATCTGAAAACTTGAAGCTAGGATTACAGCATGAGCGAGAACGTGTGATGTTTGTCTTCCTGAACCCGGGTTATCTCACTTGGTAGAATATTTTCTAGTTCCAACCATTTTCATGCAGATTTCATTTTTCTTTAGAGCTGAAGAAAATTCCACTGTGTATATGTACCACATTTTCATTATCCGTTCATCACCTGATGGACGTGTAGGCTGGTTCCATTTCCTAGCTATTGTGAGTAGAGCAGCAATGAATATGCATGTGCAAGTATCTCTGCTATGGGGTATAGTCTTTTATGTATGTGCCCAGGAGTCACATAGCTGAATTATATGCTCGTTCAAATTTTAGCTTTTTTGAGGAAACCTCTACATTGTTTTTCATACTGGCTATATCAGCTTATACTACCACCAATAATAAATAAGAATTCACTTTTGGACTGGAAGAATGGCTAAGCAGTTAAGGCACTTGTCTGAAAAGCCAAAGGACACAGGTTCAGTTCCCCAGGACTCATGTAAACCAGATATACTAGGAAGCACATGTTTCTGGAGTTCGTTTGCAGTGGCCAGAGGCCCCAATATGCCCATTCTCTCTCTCTCTCTCCCTTTTTCTCTCTGTCAAATAAATAGATACAGGGCTGGAGAGGTGGCTTAGCGGTTGAGCGCTTGCCTGTGAAGCCTAAGGACCCCAGTTTGAGGCTCGATTCCCCAGGACCCACGTTAGCCAGATGCACAAGGGGGCGCATGCATCTGGAGTTCGTTTGCAGTGGCTGGTGGCCCTGGTGTGCCCATTCTCTCTCTCTCTCTCTCTCTCTGCCTCTTTCTCTCTGTCTGTTGCTCTCAAATAAATAAATAAAAATAAATAAAAAATATTTAAAAAATAAATAGATACATAAAAATAAAATATATATTTTTAAAATCCACTTTTACCTACATCCTTGCCAGCATTTTGTTTTCATTTGTCTTATTTCTTTTATTTTTCAATGAAACTTCATGTTCAAAAAACAAATGACATGTCAGATATGGCAAAGGAAGTTTAGTTTCTGTAGTTTGCCAGCCACCAGCCCCATTAGCAATTTCCTAAGCAGATCTGGGTGATGAAATGACATGGCAGTAGTTATAGGATCTTGGTCATCTAGAAGATCCAGAATATTGTTGCTCAAGATTAATCAGTGGGCGCACAACTGTAGAAAATGTCTTCCTCTGCCTTAGCAACCATTATCTCCTCAGGGAAGGTTTGGGACCCCATGGCCTCCTCCATCATCTGTGACAGAGTGTCAGTTGGCTCAGTAATTTGCAGGCCTTGTGCAGGGAGCAGTAGTCACTATGAAGTCATGAATGCAACACCACTGCTGCCCATCCTCTGCTCTTCCGCGCTTTCCACCCTCGCTTCTATAACGCTTCATGAATATTGGAGGGGAGGTACAGATAGCTCATGTAGTGCTAAAGCCCTCCAAAGTCGCTTACTCTCAGCACTTTCTTGAGTGTTGAGTCTGCACAGCCGTCACTGCCAACTGCCAAAAGGAGCTTATCTGACCGGAGGTAAGAGCAGCACTCGTCTGTGGGTGTAAACATAAATCAGAGGGCAATTTGATGGACACTTAGCCAAACAGTAATAGTAGCTTTCCTCCTAGAGCCTACAATCTTCACAGCCGTGAGCTTCACACTAGGTTTTCAGTATCAGGCATGGATTCTGTTCTATTGAGCGAGCCTCAGTTCCACAGAGGAGCTGGTTACCCTTTAACAGTTATGCTACTGTTGCACCAGTAGCAGGTTGGTTGTGTAACTTGCAGGGATCCACCATAGGGTAAGATTGTTGGTGACTTTTCTCCCCCACCAATCTGCATAGCACCTTCCAGAACTGTGATGCATAGACAATAGAGTAGAAGCTCTCCGATCAGTTCCACCTTGATTTCTAGTGTCTTGCCACAGAAGCAAGTGGTGTCTTCAGCAATAGGGTCTTGCCATCTAGTTCTGGTGGGCTGCAAAGATCAGTGCTTCTCATGTTTATTGTTGGGGGCAAGGGGCTCAGGAGCCTCCCTGATCAAAAACTCACTTGGAGGTATTGTAACCCCATCAATGGGATTTCCTCTGTGGCTTCTTGGGAGAGTATTATTCACCCATGTAGGGTACTTTTGTTCAAACTCTCTTCTCTTTCTCTCTCTCTCTCTCTAGCTCAGGTTGACCAGGAATTCACTATGTAGTCTCAGGGTGGCCTCAAACTCACAGCCATCTTCCTGCCTCTGCCTTCCAAGTGCTGGGATTAAAGGTGTGCACCACCACACTGGCCTCCAAGCTTTTTTCTTTTTTAAAAAATATATTTTAATTAGCTGACAAAGAAGTAGGTTTCTATATATTTTTTGTGTGTCCTTAGTTTTGGATAACTCTTCCCTGCCGTGCTCACCCCTTCCTTCCCTCCATCGTCTTGTTTGGATGACAGTCATTCTGCCCAGAGACAGATGGAATCTCACAGTAGTTCTAATTTGTATTTCCCAATGTCTAAGGATATTGAAAACTTTTAAAAACTATTTATTAAGCACTTATATTTCTCCTTTTCAGAACTCTCTGTTCAGTTCCATATCCCTCTTTTGAATTGGGCTGTTTAATTTTGTTGATGCTTAGTTTTTTTTTATGTCTTGACGATTTTTTTTAAGTTCTTTGTTTATTCCAGATATCACTCATCTGCCAGATGTAGAGGTGGAGAAGATTTACCCTGTTCTATAGACTGCATCTTCACTCATGTAACACTTTCCTTTGTTATACAGAAACCTCTCTTTCTTTCTTTGTTTTAATTTCAAAATGTTCCATTTGTAGATTATTGGCTTTAATTCCTGGGTGATCAGAGGCCTATTCAGAAAGTCCTTACCTATGCCTGCATCCTGCAGTGTATTTTCTACTTTTCCCTTGGGCAGTTTCAGAGTTTTGGGTATTATGTTGAGGTCCTTGATTCATGTGGAGTTGGTTTTGGGGCAGTGTAGAGATAAGAACCTTGTTTTGGCCAGGCATGGTGGTGTGTGCCTTTAATCTCAGTATTTGGGAGGCAGTGGTAGGAGGATGGCTATGAGTTCAAGGCCATCCTGAGATTACATAGTGAATTCCAGGTCAGCCTTAGCTAATGTGAAACCCTGCCTTGAAAAGCCAAAAATAAAAGAGACAGAAAGAAAGAAAAAGAACCCACTTTCCATCTACTGAATACAGAAATCTGGTTTTCTAATAGCACCATTTATCAAACATGCTATCTCTTCTCCATTGTTTATATTTTGGGTCTTCATCAAAAATTGAGTGGTGTGCCGGGTGTGGTGGTGCACGCCTTTAATCCCAGAACTCGGGAGGCAGAGGTAGGAGGATGGTCGTGAGTACAGAGTGAATTCCAGGTCAGCCTAGACTAGAGTGAAACGCTACCTCAAAAAAACCAAAAAAAAAAAAAAAAAAAAAAAAACATTGAGTGGCAGTAGTGATACAGACATATGTAGGTTACCTATCCTATTCCATTAATCTATATGAATATTTGTGAGTCAGTACCATACTGTTTATATTACTATGGATCTATAGTATAACTTCAAATCAGGTTTGTTGATACCTCCAGAAATATCCGTTTTACTCAGGATAGTTTTTAAAAATATTTTATTATTTATTTATTTGACAGAGAAAGAGGGAGAGAGAGAGAAAAGGCATGCCAGGACCTCCATCCACTGCAAACAAATTCCAGATGCATGAGCCCCTTTGTGCACCTGGCTTACATGGGTCCTGGAGAATTGAACTAGGATTCTTTGGCTTTGCAGGCAAATACCTTACCGCTAAGCCATCTCTAGTGCCCCTAGACTATGATATACAAAAGAACCTCAGTGATACAGTTTGGAATGTTTCCTGATACCTTTCATAATAACTCAGAAAAGGAAACAAAGATGTTGCCATTCCTACATGGTGCCTCTATTCTTCTCAACACCTTATTGAAATTACCCTTGTGATGTTCATTA
Source organism: Dipus sagitta (assembly GCA_036346955.1). Lineage (NCBI taxonomy): Eukaryota > Metazoa > Chordata > Mammalia > Rodentia > Dipodidae > Dipus > Dipus sagitta. Next base: position 177,585,459 of record CM070774.1, on the reverse strand, counting down.
ATGACTTTTAGTCAATCCAAAGGACATTTAAAATAATTTTATTTATTTATTTTTATTAATTTTGAGAGAAAGTGGCAGAGAGAGAGAGAGAGAGAGAGAGAATAGGCACATCAGAGCCTTCAGCCTCTACAAATGGACTCCAGATGCATGCGCCACCTTGTGCTTCTGGCTCATGTGTGTCCTGGGGAATCGAACCTGGGTCCTTTGGCTTTGCAGGCAAATGCCTTAACTGCTAAGCCATCCCTCCATCCCTGTTCAGGATCACTTTGAAAATCCCAGTGGGGTGGCACTGGGTCACAGGGGCATGCACAGCCTTGGGCAGGCCCTATGCACTCATGTGCAGAGTTATAGAAGCTCAATGATGGGGTGGCCTAGGGTTATGACAGAACTGATTTTTACTACATGCACACTGATCTGAACTTTTTTCTTCAAACCGTACCATATCATCTATACATGTTATAAAATACGGATCTACTTTTTATTTTTAACATAACTATATATTTCATTGTATTGATATATAGGAAAATAATTGCAAGTAAGATAAATAAATAATTTGTTATTTTATTTGAGAAATAATATCATACAATTCAGTTGAAAAATTATAGTGAGTAATCTTTGAACATTTATTTTTAGTAGCAAACTAAAACAACTTGAGAGAGACATTGATTGATTGATTGCTTTTGATTTTGATTTAGCTGGAACTCTAAGAATCTAATGTTGATTCAATACTAACTTAATTATGTTGACTGTTAGAAATACACTTAAGAAACCATTACTATTTCTAGGATTATGTTAACCTTGCCAAAATTAAAAGAAGGATTTAAAGTTTTGCATCCTACATGGTTTTCAAGTATAGAAATCTATTTAATACGGCTCTCCACATTTAGTGGAGAAAGAACACATTGAAAAAATGAAAATTGTTGCAATTATTTTTCATGTTTTAAAACAGTGTGGCACAAAAATCACATACCATGCTTCTTTGCAGATTTCTCCACAAATCATATTTCTACATCATGATACTGTGTTTCTCTACCTAGTGAATTCATAGGCTAGGAAAGCCAACCAGTGAGTCGGTCTGACATTTTGCCAGTAACCACTACGCCCACTTTTTCTGCTTCTTTTAAATGGAACCCTGTCCTGGGTTTGGAAACCAAGGTACAAATAACACTAACGTGGGATGGAGATTGATACTTGTTGCTTTTTGTATCAGTATAGTTCAGTGTAGCCTCAATTAAGCAATGGTATTAGAGAAGAGAAAATTGGGTATAATAGCACTTTTTCTGTGGTAACTGAGAACCTGAGTAAGATAGAGAAAAATTAATCTTCATCACTGAAGATCTTTTAAAAATTTAGTGTTTGCTTTTCTGCCTCAAGGAAAACCTTGGAATGAGCTTTATTTTCTATCACAATTGAGTCTCTTACAGAGAACGGAAACAGTGCTCTGCATAAAGGCATGCACCCTACTTGAGAAAAGAAGTATAGCTTCTTAAAGCTTTGTTCTTTTGTGAAAGGACATGAACAAGCATGGGGCAAAAGGATGTCTATTTCCTACAAATACCTAAAAACTGTGAAGAAAATGAAGTTATGAAATTTTCAGGAAAAATAAGTGGAACTGGAAAAAAATATATTAAATGAGGTAATTCGGGTTCAGAAAGGCAAAAATCTCATGTCTCAACTTTTAATGTTAGGATGTGTATAAATAAAGAGATGTGGGACTGGATATGGGCGACAATTCAAGATAGGAGACCATGAGAGGGAAAGAAGAGGTGGCGAGAAGCAGGAGAGAGGAGAAAAGGAGGAATGTAGTATGAAAGCAGAAAGGAGGTGACTTTGTGGGGTGCACCAAGGGGAAGGAAGATGGGAAAAAGAAGGGAGGAGGGAATCAGCAAGTAAAGTTTGTTTGAAACACTGTAACAAAATCCAATTCTTTTGATAGCTAATTAAAAAAGAAGGGGACTGGAGAGATGGCTTAGCAGTTAAGCGCTTGCCTGTGAAGCCTAAGGACCCCGGCTCAAGGCTCGATTCCCCAGGACCCATGTAAGCCAGATGCACAAGGTGGCGCACGCATCTGGAGTTCGTTTGCAGTGGCTGGAGGCCCTGGCGCGCCCATTCTCAGTCTGTCTGCCTCTTTCTCTTTCTGTCTGTCTGCTGTTCTCAAATAAATAAATAAAAATAAATAAAATTAAAAAAAAGAAAACAATGGTGCTGGAAGGAGTGGTATCTGTCGCCTAGAAAAGATGAGCCCTTAATTTACAGGTGACCCTGAGAATGAAGTGTCTTGCCCAAGATTAATGTGGGCATTATAAGGAACTCTGCGCTACTTTTTTACACTGTCACTGTGTTTTATTATAAAATATAGTAATTTATTGAGACACATAACATATTAAACCATTTAAATGAGTTATTTTTTATTCCATTTAATTGGTTTAATGTTTTAAGTTGGCATATATAGTAATGGATGACATTATGTTATTTTCATGTATACACACACACACCACACACACATATATACATATACATACACATATGTATGTCATTATGTGTTCTAATATAGCCCTCCTCCATTGTCATCTGACCCATTACTTGTTGATTCCTTTCCTCACTTCCTTCCACCAAATAGTGCCTCCTTTGGCTGCCTTGACACATATATTGCACTATTCTTTCATTTTCTTCTTTGTATTTTCATAATCCACATTCACACACAAACATACACACACCTCACACATATATATAATGTGAATATATATACATATAAATGTTCCACATATAAGAGAAAATCTGCAGTATTCATTTTCCTTAGCTTGGCTTAGTTTGCTAAATAGGATGATTTCGGATTTCTTTCCTTTTTATTTATTTATTTATTTTTTTAGTGCTGAATAAAATTTCATTGTGTGTTTGCACAACATTCTGTATCTATTCATCTATTGATGGACATCTAGCCTGATTCATTTCTTGGCTATTGTGAACTGTGAAGCTTTAAACTTGGATGTGCAGGTATCTCTGTGATATTTGACTTAGAATCCTTTGGGTAGATGTCCTGGAGTGGTATAGCTGGGTCATATTGTAGTTCAGTTTTAATCTTTCAAGAAACTGATTTCCTTGTTGGCTGCCCCAGTTTCTATTCCTGCTAGCAGTGAATGAAAGATTCCTGCTTGCCCACATCCTCATCAGTACTTATTGTCATTTGTTTTCTTGATGATAGCCATTCTAATTAGCGTGAAATGGAATCTTAAAGCAGTTTCAGTTTTCATTTCCCTGATGGTTAAGGATTCGAACACTTTTTCAAATAGATAGGTCATTTGTGTTTCTTCTTTTGAGACCCATCTATTTGGTTCATCAGCCTATTTATTGATGGGATGATTTGGGTTTATTTTGGTGCTTATATTTTGCAGTCTTCATTCAAGGCATCAGTCCCTTGTCTGATGGAAGCTTGGCAAAGATGTTTTCCTGTTGTGTACACTGTTCTCTCTGTTGGTTGTTTCCTCCGTAATATAGAAGCTTTTTAATTTCATGCAATCCAATTTGTAAATCCTTGAATTAGTTCCTATGCTATGGGAGCTCATTTTAGAAAAGCCTTGCCTGTGCCTAGATTCCTAAGTGTTTTGCCTATGCTTTCCTCCGGCAGTTTCAGAGTCACAGGTTTTGCATTCAGATCGTTGATCCATCATGAATCAACTATTTGTACAGGGTCAGAGATGTGGACTGTGTTCTGGGTTGAGTTTTATTCTTCTACATGTGGAAATCCAGTTTCACCAGCACCTTTTGTCGAAGAGACCATCGTTTTTTCTAATATATGTTTTTGACAGCTTTCTCAAAAATTATGTGGCTAAAACTGTGTGGTTTTATTTCTGGGTCCTCTACTCAAATCTTTGTAAATCTATACTGATTTTGTATCAGTGTCATGCTGTTTTGTTAGTATGGCTCTGTAATATAATTTAAGATTGGCTACTGTGATACCTATAGGATGGTTGTATTTGCTAAAGATTGCTTTGGGTAGCTGTAATCTTTTGTGCTTCAATATGAAAACTTCATGATTAGTTTTGTAGTTCTGTGGAGAATGTTATTGGGAACTAGTGGGGATTACGTTGAATCTGACGATCTCTTGCTATTATAGCCATTTTCACAATGTAGTTCTGTAAATCTATAAATGTGATAGGTCTTAATACAAGAAAGTTGTGTGTCTTAAAATTTTCATTGTAGAGGATTTTACTTTCTTGGTAAGGTTTGTTACTAGGTATTTAAAACTTATTGTAAATGTGATTTTCCCCTTAATTTCTTTCTTAGCATGTTCATTATTGATGCATAAAAAACCTATTAATTTTGTCTGTGGACTTTGTATCGTGCTACTTTGTTGAAAGTGTTTATCAGATCTAAGAAGTCGTTAAGGTCTTTTACATGCAGGATCATGCTATCGACAAAGTTGATTCCTTCCTTCCTGTCTGTATTCCTTGTAGTTCTTTTACTTGTCTTACTGCTCTAGCTAAGTCTTCAAAGACTATATTAAATAAGAATAGAGAGAGCAGGCACCCTTCTCTCATCCTTGATTTTAGAAGATATATGTTCAGTTTGTTCTCATTTGGTATGATGCTGGCTTTAGATCTGCCACATTAGCCTTTGTTATGTGTATTATATAATTCCTAGGTTTTTAAGGACTTTTACCGGAAGGGACATTAAACTTGATTCAAGGGTTTTTCTGCATCTATTGAGGTAGCCATGTGATTTCTGTCCATAATTCCATTTGTGTGCTGTGTTATACATATTGATTTGCATATGTTGAATCAGCCTTGCAAACAGATAGAACTTGTGTTCTATTTCTGACAGGTGAAACATTCTGTAAGTATTGGTTAGGTTCAGTTGCTCTATGGGATAATTTAGCTCTGTGGTTTCTTTACTGATTTTTAAAAATTTGTTTACTTATTTATTTATTTTTATTTGAGACGGAGAGAAAGGGAGAGAGAGAGAGAGGGAGGGAGAGAGAAAAAAAAGTGGGTGTGCCAGGGCCTCTAGCCATTAAAAAAAAAAAACCTCCAGATACATGCACCATCTTGTGCATCTGGCTTACACGGGACCTGGAGAACTGAATCTGGGTCCTTAGGTTTTACAGGCATGTGCCTTTACTGTTAAGCCATCTCTTCAGCCCTCTTTACTGATTTTAAGTTTGGAGGAACTAAGGAAAGAGAACAGGGGAATAAAGTCACTCCTTATTATGCTAGGACCTGTCTGACCTTTTATGTCCATAGTTGCTTTACGAAGTTGTCAGCCTCTACATTTGGCATATTTATGTTTATAGTTGTTATGTCTTCCTGATGAATTTTTTCCCTTTATTATCATTGTCTTTTCTGACAAATTTTGTGTTGAAGGGTATTCTACCAGATGTCAGCACAGGTGTACCATTTGTGTGTGACTTTCATTTACTTGATGGATTGTCTTCCCTCTTTGACTCTTAACTGGTGTCTTTACCTGTGAGTTATGTTCTTAGAGACAACAGACAGTTATATTTAGTTTCTAGCTTTGTAAATTTAGTTGTCTTTGACTAGATTTACAAAGCTAGAAACTAACCTGCATTTCCTTTTATAAGATATTATTACTCATTTATTTGAGACAGAGAGAAAGGGGGAGAGAAAGAATGGGCATGGCAGGGCCACCTGCCCCTGGAAATGAACTCCTGGTGCATGTGTCACTGTGCATCTGGCTTTACATGGGTACAGGGGCATCAAACCTGGGCTGTCAGGGTTTGCAAGAAACATATTTACCATGGAGCCATCTCTCCAGCTGCATTTTTCTTCATAAATCATAATCATTTACATGGAAAGTCATATTGAGATTAACAATTTTTATGTTTAATTAGCATACAAAATAATAGATTTTCTTATGGCATTTTCATATGTAGTTTTTTAAAAAATTTTTTTGGTTACTTTATTTATTTGAGAGCGACAGAGAGAGAGGGAGAGAGAATGGGCGCGCCAGGGCCACCAGCCACTGCAAACGAACTCCAGATGCATGCACCCCCTTTTGCATCTGGTTAACATGGGTCCTGGGGAATCAAGCCTCGAACCGGGTCCTTAGGCTTCACAGGCAAGTGCTTAACCGCTAAGCCATCTCTCCAGCCCTCATATGTAGTTTTGTTTCTTCCCCCAACCCCAGGCCCCACCAGGTTTTCTTCCCATCTCCATGCCTAACCTTTCCCACTAAACTCCTTTGCTCCAAGCATCTTCCCTTCCACTTTTACATCACATGTTTTATTGCCTCCCGTCCTCTCCCTGTATCCATTAGGCCACCTTTCTCTCTTATCTTATGGAGCTGGCTGGTATTCTGGCCTCTTATAATACACACACACTCACACACACATAAACAATTAGAAGAACTAGAATGTATGTATGACAGAAAATGTGTAGCATTTGTCTTTCTGAGCCCGGGCTTCCACACTTCATATAATATTTTCCAATTCCATCCATTTTCCTGCAAATTTCATAATTTTGTTCTTTATGGCTGAATAAAATTACATTGTATATGCATCTCATTGTCATTCTCATTATCCATTCATCTGCTGATGGACATTGAGGCTGATTCCATTTGCAGTGTTGTGAACAGAGCAGCAATTGGCACGGACGTGCAAGCACACAGATGCTCATAACTTCCTGTAATTTGGTTGGCAACTTTTCTGGTTAGTTGGATTGTTGTTTGTTCTTTACTTTCTCTCCTACCAGTATCGTGGGTTTGCTGGCTTACTCTATACAACAGGATAAGGTCCCTCCTAGCAGCTCCTTTGTCCCTCTATTTCTCTCAAAAAATTTTTACTTCCCATGATTTTTGTGGTTGAGACTATTTTTATCCCCTCTCTGTGTACAGTGTTCCCTCGGTTTTCTTTTACAGTGATGGATTGGTAGTCACCTAATGCCTTCTTATTACTCCAGTAATGCTAAAAGATAGCTTAGCAAGACGCAGCCGTCCTCCCTGGCAGCTACTTACTTTTAGGAGTTGAAACATATTGTCCCATGCATTCCTGACTTTCAGAGTTACTCATGTTATTTTGGTGTGCTTTGCCTTTGAAAGCCTCTCCTAGCTGCACTGGGAGTGTGAGATCTGTACAAGAGAAGTCCTTGTCACCGTTACTGTCAAGACCGCCTGAGCGTTAGCCACCCTGTTGGAGGGACGTCGCTGTGGGTATCAAGCAGACCCCTGGAGCTTCAGAGTTTGGTGGTGGTACATCAGCGACCATCAGACAGGTCATTCTAGAGCTGGATCTATCCTCTGAGCTTAGGCTCAGGGCTATCAAACTTCAGGGTGACTCTAAGAGGATGTTCCCTGCCCTCTGGCCACCAGGGGCTGCCTTTCCCTGAGAATTCCGCAGTCTGAGTGAAACCGTCTGACCACCTGTGCTTCTCGGCTTGCTAGTGTCCGTCGTGCCTCCCCTCCCCCTATTCTCCACAGCTGCCTTGCCGGGCTGTTCTCACTCTAGGGCCAGAGCAGGTTAAATTAAGGGCTCCCTGTCTTTCGGTTCCTCCCTCTTCTTAGGACTCCAGGGTAGATCAGTTCCAAAGGATAGGTGCTCTCACAAAATTGTGCCCAGTCCTTACCCCGTGAGTCATAGAGAATGACAGAATTAGATTCTTTTGCACTGCTGACTTGCAAGCTGAAGAAATTGTGGTCTCACCAAAACATGCAACCGAACTTGTGGCTTGTCAGAGCCGCAGATTTGTTCAGAAGGTAGGACCTTCAGTCTCCTTTAATCGGGTATGTCCGCGTTGTCTTTTGGAGGAGCACACACACACACACACACACACGCACGCATGCACGCATGCATGCACGCACGCACACACACACACGCACACACACACACACACATACACACAGAATCATGTGTTTTGGGGAGCCAGGTTTGGTTTGGCTCCTTTTGTATGAGTCACCCATCTTTCTCTCTGTACTTTACATGTATCCTGTCACTAATACTAAGTGTGAATTTGTGGCGTTCTTCCTCTCTGGAATAGAGCCTACTTTTTTCTCACAAGGTCACATAGCAGCATGCTATTGTCCACCATCTTACCTGGAAGTCCTCCTAATGATAATATTTTCCCAAACATGTTAGTTTACACTTATTGCTTGAATCTTTACCTGAAGTAAATTTGATTCTCCCCTGTCTTTGTGTATAAATGATATAAGTTCTGATCAATGTCATCTCTCACTAAGAAGAGTTCTCATCATTGTTTAAATTCCTAACATGGAGACAGATGAAGCCAAAGGCAGACAAGGAAAGTGACTTCAGACAAGGGTTAAGTCCAGGACATGGACACTTTAGAAAAGTCACCATTTGCCCTCTGTGAGACAGTGAGGGAAGGGAAATGTGAGGGAGAACATTTCAATGTCATCTTTTAAAATATTTTATACTTTTATTTATTTGCTTACTGGAGAGAGAAAGAGAGAAAGAGAGAGAGAGAGAGACAGAGAGAGAAAATGAGCACACCAGGGCCTCTGGCCACTGCAAACAAACTCTAGACGCATGTGCCACCATGTGTATCTGGCTTACATGGGAACTGGGGAATTGAACCTGAGTCCTTAGGCTTCACAGGCAAGTGCCTTAACCAGTAAGCCATCTCTGCAGCTCCAGTGTCATCTTTTAAAGAAATGGTTGTGTAGATACAATATGGCTTGGAGTTTTAGGGGTAAATCAAACTTTAGTTTAAACTCTGACACTTGTCCAACTAGTAGTTGGATGATCCTGGTAAAGTAATGTTTGTGACATGGTTTCCTTGCACGTAAAATGAGGATATTGATAATTCTTGTCCTCTCAACTTGCTGAGAACATTCAGAGGGATCACATGTGTGAAGACATTTGGTCCCAAAGTCAGTCCCATCTTTCAGCTACAGATGCCACCACAAAGCTTCTAAGAAAAGCAAGAAACAAGAGAGAAGAGTAAAATGATGAAGATGGACTTGTGGTATTCCTCTTTCCCAAATCAGTGAGGTTGGATAGAAAGCCCATTTCACATTTCTGGGTTTGCATTTCCTCATTAGTAAAATAGTAAACTGTTAAGGATTACACAAATGAAAATAGCTTCCTAGTGCATTGATTCAAGACAGGCTTAATGGTCATCACTAAATGATTTGGTCTGTTATTCAGTTATAAAATATGAGATTTCCATGAAATTCATAGAAAATGTGGTCATGTATAACAGAAAATTACATGGGTGAATGGATTATATGGGTGAATATTCTGGTAGTTGCAGTCTGAAATTCCTTAATGCCTTTTTCATCCTGTAAGGAGTCCTCCCCCTATGACCTTAAAAATTAGTGCAACAGTAAATTAATCATAGCCTGCTGTAGTGATTGGATTAAAGGGAATCTCTTGCTAAGAATCACATAAAAGCCTAAACAACTAACCTATGTAGAGAGCTACTGTATTAGGTATAGGGACACTATGAAATAAATTTAAGATTGAATTAATTATTTTTAAAAACCCTACTAAGAAGAAGAAATTGAGATTTCAGATTCTCTATAATTTGTCTTGATAGCAATTTTACTCAAATTAAAAATTGTAGATTTGGGGATGCAGAGATTGCTTAGTGGTTAAGGTGTCTGCCTGCAAAGCCAAAGGACCCCAGTTCGATTCCCCAGGACCCATGTAAGCCAGATGCACAAGGGAACGCATGCAGCTGGAGTTCGTTTGCAGTGACTGGAGGTCCTGGCATGCCCATTCTCTCTCTCTCTCTCCTTCCCTCTCTCAAATAAATAAATAAAAATTTTAGAAAAACTTTAAAAAATTATAGATTTGTTGGAAGTTGTAGACAAATCCACAACTACCCATCTTAATTGCTTTCTGGAATAGTGTTAGTTCTAGACTCTAGTGTAGATTAAAAGAAAGATGTCTCCATTTCCATCACATTCACCCCTGGATTCTAACTAGGCCCCAATCATCCAACAGTTCTGTCTTTTCACCTTCACTGGAGAAAGGTGTGTGAGCTTCCACTGTGGTAGACGAGAAGGCATAGCTAAGCAGGTCATTCTTGACTAATTGGTGTTATTTAAAATATTTGGTATAAACATTCAGGAAATGGGTGAATCAATACTGAGCAGTTGCCACAACGCTCTGATTTATCATGCTTCCTGCTCCTCACAAATGCAAGCGACAAAGCAGCAACAAAGCAAAATCGATCTATTCTTATTAGATTGGACCCATGGTCTCATATCGGGCTCAGATATTGGATTTCCTGCCAGCCTCATGTTTTGCCCCTTATTGCTTTCAGGAGAGCCAGCAGTAGCCTGGAATAAGAGCATGACTATGGCATGGGACACCTTAAATGGATGATGTAATTTCCTTGGCTCTGCTGTCATTGGAGCGAGTGCCCCAAGCAGGTTAGTGTCTGTGTGTGTGTCAGTGATGTTTGGAGACTTGATGGAGATGAGACAAGAATGGCTCTTGCCTAGAAGAAATGGCTTCAGGAAAGAAAGTGGGAACACAAAGATGAATAGTCCTACAGAAGATATTTACTAAGGGGCCGCATTGTCCATTTGAGTGAGGAACTTTGTTCTTTTGGCTAAGAAAGACTAAAATGTTCTTCCTGAACTGGTTTTCTCCCTTATTTCTGACATGGATACTGTGCTGTCGCGGTCAGGTTTGCATTGCTGGTAGAGATCACCCAACCAAGAGCAGCTTGTGGGAAAAAGAGGTTTATTTTGGTTTACAGGATCGAGAGGAAGCTCCATGATGGCAGGGGAAAACGACAGCATGAGCAGAGGGTGGACATCACCCCCTGGCCAACATAAGATGGACTATAGCAACAGGAGAGTGTGCCAAACACTGGCAAGGGGACACTGGCTATAACACCCATAAGCCCGCCCCCAACAATACACTGCCTCCAGGAGGCGCTAATTCCCAAATCTCCATCAGCTGGGAATCTGGCATTCAGAACACCTGAGTTTATGGGGGACACCTGAGTCAAACCACCACATGTGCCACTTACCATCTTCCATTTCCCTGCTAAGCCAATTGTGGAAGACCCCTCTTCCTCACATCTAATCAGGCACATGTTCTCCAAATCCATGTCATTAAGCCATTTATTTAATGTTTGCTGATGTAAATTTGATCTCTCTGGCTCAAAGCTTCAATGTGACAAAAAAAAAAAAATAGGGGGCTGGAGAGATGGCTTAGCGGTTAAGGCATCTGCCTGCAAAGCCAAAGGATCCTGGTTCACTTCTCCAGGACCCACATAAGCCACATGCACCGGGGGGTGCATGTGTTTGGAATTTGCAGTGGCTGGAGGCGCTGGAGTGCCCATTCTCTCCCTGCCTCCCTCACTCCCTCTCTCTCTCTTAAATAAATAATTATAATATTTAAAAAATTATGGGCTCTCTTTAATTTGAATGATTTCAAAGCCCTGTTCTGAGTTATGTTCTTATCAATGTAAATTTGATGACAAGGGCTTTAGTTTGCTGTAGATAGAAGGGAGACAATGGGAGACCAAGAACACGTTCCATTCATTGAAATAAACTGAGGGCTTGGGACGCCGTTCCGTTGGTAGAGGGCTTGCCTGCCATGTCCTCAGCAGAGACTTCGATCCTCGGTACAGCATAAAACCAGGCATGGTGACTCATACATAATCCCAAACATTTAAGGGGTTGAAACAGGAAGGTCAGGATGTTGAGGCCACCTTGGGATGCCTGAGAACCCATCTCAAAATGATACAAAACAAAATGAAATAAAAAAAACAACAAACAGCCAAGATAACAAAATCTGACAATCTGACATAGTGCTGAAAAAAGATAGAACATTTTAAAGCAGAACAAAGCTGGGAATAAAGATTTGCTGACACTGAATCTCCTGGGCCTACAAGGTATGAGTGCAAAGGTGAGTGGGGGGGGGGATGCAGACACACACCACCCTCCCTTCACCAGTCAGTGAGGAAGAGGGGGTGAATGCACAGGAAAGTACCTGGGAGATAGGTGTCTGCACCTGAGCACAGAGAGAATGATCAGGCTGCAAACGTGGAGCTTACAAGACTGATCACAGCAGCATTTTTGTTTGGAGGCCAAGAAAACTGTAAAAAAGTTTATTTATTTATTTACTAGAGAGAGAGAGAGCTAGAGAGAATGAGGCAGATAGAGACACACACACACACAGAGAGAGAGAGAGAGAGAAAGAGAGAGAGAATGGGCATGCCAGGCCTTCCAGCCACTGCAAATGAACTCCAGATGCATGTGCCACCTTGTGCATATGGCTTACTTGGATACCAAGGCATTGAACTTAGGTCCTCAGACTTCGCAAGCAAGTGCCTTAACCTCTAAGCCATCTCACCAGCCTTGTAAAAAGTTTTGATTTGAGCCCCTCCCCATTCTGTCTGAGAATAGTTGAGAAAGTGGGTTATTTGTGAAAATTAGTGAGGAGGAAGATCTGTAGAAAGTATCAAAGGAATTTTAGAATCGGTGACTAAGAATGTGGTAAATATATAAAAAGATAAAAAGATTCTTGGGCTGGAGAGATAGGTTAGTGGTTAAGGCATTTGCCTGTGAAGCCTAAGGACCCAGGTTTGATTCCCAGTGCCCACGTAAGCCAAATGTACAAGGTGGCTCATGTGTCTGGAGTTCATTTGCTATGGCTAGACGCCCTGGAGAGCCCATTCATTCTCTCTCTGTGTCTGCCTGCCTGCCTTCCTTTCTTCCTTCCTTCCTTCCTCCTTTCCTTCCTTCCTTCCTTCCTTTCTTTCTTTTCTCTCTCTCTCTCTCTCTAATAAATAATTAAAAATGAAAATAATTTTAAAAAGAAGATTCTCTAACAGCAGTTTGTGGGAGAAGATGGCAGCCGGACTTTGGACCGGAATGGGCAGCACTTTGCGTCAGGGGTGGGGAGGAGATTACTCACTGGAGCTTGGTGCTGTCAAGGTGACTGTCAAGGTGACTGGCAGGAAATTGATCGACACAAGTACTAAGGAACGCGGGGGGACACATTTTCCGACTGTGGGGATTGCGGTTAAGAAGTAGAAACTGTGACAGTGAGTGAACAGTGAGGACAGTGGCCAAGCAGAAGGGACAAGAGAGGTAGGGCCAAGGTTGATCAGCTTTCCCTCCAAGCTCACACTTGGAGGTTCATGATTCAGCCCCAGTTTCACTGGTAGGTTACAATGAGCACGTGTGTGAGTGACATCCCACTTAGAATCCAGCTGCCCCTGATTCCAACAGCACACTGTCGTCCAGCTAATGCCACATGGACTCCGTATGCTGTAGTTCTTCTGGGTGAAGGGAGAAGAGAGCTCTTACAAAACCTAAAACAGTGAACTGCGAGCCGCTGGTTTTATTCTGAGGGCTCAGGGACTGAAGGACGCCCCTTAGAAGAGCCAGAAAGCCTGTTCTGTGTGCCATTGCTGTCACGTGTCTTCAGGGACATGACGTTGGGCTGAAAAAAAATGATTAGGAAGTTCTGCGTAACATAAAGTAGGATCGTATTCATGTTCAATTAGGAGTTTGGGAGTTGGTCAGAGGGAAATTGCTATCTTAAACCATGACAATTCGCACATCCAGGTACAACTGGTGCCAGCCTTCAAATTGTCTCATTGTCTTTGACTGCCAAGTTTCATCTCAGGAGGTCTTTATTTCTTTCAAAAGACCAAAACAATCAATTACTTAATTCTTGATGAGGTTAAGGTGGCAGATTAGAACAGATTAGAGTTGATTATAAACACAATTCCTTCTTCTGTGCTGCCTGGGGACCAACAGAATCCTGTCAGACCCCCTCATTAAAACAATTATACCAACTCGTGACAGGATACACACTTTATTGACCAGACTGGAGTCTACATCGAAATCAAACCGGAGAAATCAACAGAATGCAACAGAAAGTCAAATACCTGAGCAATTTCACAAGGACTATACCCCAAATTTTATCTATTATCAATGGGTCAGTCGGTCTGTCTGCCTATCTATCATCCATTCCCTTCTCTGTTTTATTTGTTTATTTTATTTATTTATTTGAGAGCTATAGACAGAGAGAGAAAGAGGCAGAGAGAGAGAGAGAGGGAGAGAGAGAGAATGGGCACACCAGGGCTTCCAGCCACTGCAAACAAACTCCAGACACATGCGCCACCTTGTGCATCTGGCTAGCGTGGGTCCTGGGGAATTGAGCCTCGAACCAGGGTCCTTAGGCTTCACAGGCAAGCGCTTAACCACTAAGCCATCTCTCCAGCTCCTCTCTGTTTTATTTTAGATAAAGACTGGCAAGAATCACTAGCTTTTGGGATGGTCCTATATGGACATTGGTAACCTGATCCCTAGTTTCTGAGCTGGATGACATAAAGACACTGATCATGGTGTTGGAAAATCAAAGGCAACATTAAGTAAATGAGCATTCCGTGGGCTGGGGAGATGGCTGAGAAGAGCAAACGTGCCGGTGCCTCCTCCACGTCATGAGAACATGCTTGGCCCGGTGTTGGCCTCTGTATTCTGCCCAGCTGGCTCCTTTTGCAGTGGTTTCAGATGAAGCATTTCTACCGCTCAGGAGAAAGGCTAAATGCTCAGCAGATGTGTGACCATGTGCTTGCCAGTGCCCAGTGCAAACTGAGGCTTGACAAGCTGAAGTCCCTACTGTGTGACCTTGGAGAGAGCATAGGCTGTTTCCTCATAGTTTATGAATGTTAATTGAGTCAATAGAATCCTTACGTAATTCTTTTTTTTAACATTTTAAGTCTTTATAATGAGCCTTCACTTATAAAGAATTTTTCATAAAATGGGAGTGAATTATGATTTAAATTAATGTAGTGTCAAAATTGGCATTTAAATCACATAGAAAAGAAGAAAATGGGAAGTCATGACTCCTGGTGCTATGACAATTCGGTGTCCTAGAAAATATGTGCATTTTGTCATTAGCATGTGTTGTATTAATTCCTTCCCTGCTGGTACAATGGGTTCTGCTGTGTTTGCCTTAGGACTTTAAATTGGGATTTTTGCTGGCATATATATGATTAAAACCACAGCATTAATTTTGCATGGATACTTAGCTATACTTTATTTATTTATTTATTTGACAGAGAGAGAGGGAGAGAGAGAGAGAGAGAATGGGCACACCAGGGCCTCTGGTCACTGCAGTCGAAGTCCAGATGCGTGTGCCCCCTTGTGTATCTGAATAACGTGGGTCCTGGGGAATCAAACCTGGGTCCTTTGACTTTGCAGTCAAATGCCTTAACCGCTAAGCCATCCCTCCCGCCTTTTCTTAAAGAAAAAAATTGCTATTTTTCTTCTTTAAGAAGCCAGTGTTGGTGAGTTCAGGAGGGAGACTGGGACATTTACTTGGTAACTCCACAAGAGCAGGGTTGTGAGCCTTACAGGGGTCCCCAGAGGAAGGCATGGAATAAAGGACAAATGGCAAGTCTCTCAAGTGTTGTTACCCACTGAAGTGGACGGGGCACTTCATTTCCAGAGAAGGTCCTCTCCCACACACGGGGTTATGGCTGAACTCAAGCTGCCAGGAGGGCTGCATTTACATTATAAAGCCTGACCTTGAGTCCTAGCACTACCATTTATAGCTTTATGAACTCCAAGGGTTATTGTTTTACTCTTTAGTTCTGCTGTCTCATCTGGGATGAGAATTTTCTGTGGTCTTCTTTCTAAATTGGGCAAGAACTCTCCTAAGCTTTAGAGGGGTTAAATGAACTCACTAAAGGAAAACAAACAATTGCTCCATATAATGCCTGGTACACATCAAATAAATATTTGACTATTTTCTTCTTTCTCATTTTAATTAATAAAAGATAGGATTAAAACATGTTTCTGGGAATCACACTTCTAATCATTTATGGCATATGCAGAGACTAAATGTAAATCATTTTCTAACAGTTTCCAAAGCATATGAATCACACACTATCCCAACAAAAAGGGCTCTGACTCGGAGAATATTCTAGTCCCATTTTTAAATTTTGTAGACAAAGAAAGAGACCCAAACAGGCAACACGAAACACCCAAGGCCACACAGATGCACAGTGGCACAGTGGGACTTGAACCTGTCTCTTCTCTTGAAACCGGTGCTTTGACCCTAACCGTGCTGGCTTCACTGCTACTGTGTCACCAATGAGCACATGGCCACAGCCCTGGGGATCAGAGGGTGAAGGGAGATGGGGAGTTCTCAGTCAATTTATTAGTCTGGGAAAGCGGCTGTACTTGGCACTTACCCAGAATCACAGTGGAAAAGAGAAAGCCCAAGTTGGCCGATGGTAACCACTTCCAGAGATTTACGGAAGGGCTGATACCTAACCTTGCAACCATGTCTGGCACCATGCGCTTCTCCACAAGTCTCAAAGTGGTCTGGCTGACAGCGTCTTAAATAGCTCTACCAGATAGCAGCCACAGAAAGTCTAGACATAATGGATGGCATCAAAATAGACTTGGTGGGGGATACGTCAAGGTTTAGTAATCACATTTCCCCAAGGAATATCTTCTTCACCGGAGTCTCAAAACAGCTACCGTAGGTCACACTTCAAGGAGCGCTCACCCAAGCCCCGCGGATGGACTGCCTGCGATTCTGCATGAGGTTATATGTAACAATGGTTTCCACAACCAGTCGGGAGGATTGTGCTAGGCTGTCTGTCTGTCTATGACGGGAATCTTTGGGAGAGAATGCTCTAAGAAATAAGGTACCCCAGGGCCCTCTCTGCAGAACTTGTTTCAGTCAACCTGTGGTGAGGCATAAGCATCTATATTTTTCAAAAGTGTCTACCATGCTTTGAGATGGAAACAGCACACTAACTCAAGGAGGGGTGATTGGGGAGGAAATAGGGGGGTCTGGTCCAAATGGCAGGTAGGAGGGCATTGTGATTTGAATGCCAGTGTCACCATAGACTCAGGCATTTTTGGTTAAGCTTCCTATAGACTCCAGCAGGCAGGGCCGTTGGAGGAGGTGTGTCGCCGGGGACCGATATTGACTCTAGCCGCCTGCGTGTTCAGAGCCAGCGCGCGCTCTGGCCGTTTGTTTGCTCTGTGCTGTGGATGTGTGATGAAGGCAGCCAGCCTCTTGGGCCAGGATGAAGCTTCCACTGCTCTCTGCAAGCCTGAAATAAACTCTTCCCTCCCATAAGCTGCTTCTGGTCAGGTGTTTTCTCCCAGCAATGATCCACTGAGGGATTCAAAGCTATATGACTGGGCTAGGGAGATGGCTTAGTGGTTAAGTCCCTTGTCTGCAAAGCCTAAGGACCCAGGTTTGACTCCTCAGAACCCAGGCAAGCTAGATGCACATGGTGGCACATGCATCTGGAGTTGGCTTGCAGTGGCTGAAGGCCCTGACACACTCATTCCCTCTCATTGATAAGTATAAATAAAAGAAAAATCTTTTTTTTTTTTTTAAAGCTACATGCCTTTCCCTACAGCACAGGTTTGATGATGTGGAAGACAGTGGTTAAGTGTTCTCATGTCGTCCTGCTCTTTAGTAAGTAACTTCTCCCTCCATGAACTTAATTGCACATCCATGAGATGCCAGGTGGGCACCGTGAGTATACCGCCCCTTGCTGGTTTACTCTACCTGCTGTGGGAACCTGCATTCCCTTTACTTCAGTACAGAGCTCAGACTGGACAGTCTTCGGTGACTCACAGTCTAGCAGCGTACCTGGCACAAGGTAGGGAGGCAATACAAACTGAGAACATGCATTAAACCCAGTTTCCTTGCTACCCAAAGGGCATCATCAACACCTTGGCTTTAAGGGAAAAGGTTGTTGAGATGCTTAGGAAGCACCTCCTGTCGCTGAGAGTTCAGATTGATGTTGTCAGGGGACTGCTAGATTAAATCCTTAATCTTGGTTTCCAAGAGATCAAGTCCCTAACCCGATGAGCCGTGGAACTCCCCCAGTGTCAGTTTAGAGATGAGTCAGTCATGTGGCTTCTGGGCCTTCCACGTGGCTCCCAAGCTTCTCAGAGGGATTCAGCCAGCGCTGATAAACAAACACAGATGCTGATCTGGAAAGCCAAGCAAGGTTAAGAGCTGATGAGCACACAAATCCACAATCCATCAATCCCTAAACCGACCGGGATGCTTGAGGAGTCATGTAATCTCTGGAAGCAGATCCACCGTCAACTGCTCCGAATTAATTTGGGATTTTCAGAGCTGAAGTGTCAGAGCGAGGAGACAGTGAAAGTGTCAACTCATTCTGGAACCCAAAGCACCCAGGAGCCTGAGCACGGAAGACCAACCCTAGGGGCAGCTCTGTTTCTTATTGAAACCGGGGAAAGTGCGGGTCGCAGTTGAGCCTAAATGCTATTTATTCCCTCTCAGCTGCGGCCCAGGCAAGACTGGAAAGCCCTAGCAGATCGATTCACGAGGGGATTTACTGGAAGTGCGTGGTCTTCAAAGAGGTCCTGGGGAGGAGAGAGAACACGGGGCTTAAGTGTGTAGCAGAGTCTTGGCTATGGGAGACTGGGCATTCTGTGTGTACCTGGAGGATCCCTTTCGTATTTCTCTCTTGACCTCTTCCTTATGAACGCATGTTTTTGTTTTTTTGTTTTTGTTTTTTGTCTATGGAAAGGAGAGTTATAAGGGTGGGAAAAGGTGGTTTCTGGTTTTTAACTATTGAAATATGAAAGTAGTGGGTATAAAGCTGCACCTGGTTGGGGCTGAAATGTGAGATTACTATTTCACTGTTTGAGGATTGTGCCTTATTAATTTACTCTAATGAAAACCTTCTGTTTTCTCCAAATTGTTAGCATTCCCAGATTCCTGGAAACACTTCTTCATTCTTGCATTCCATCCACTCAGCCCTGTTGTCAACATTCTGGTCCGGGAGCCCCCCCGCCCCCCACCGCACCCCCATGCAGCAGACACAACATGTGCTGCACATGGCAAAGCCACATTCCTTAGGGAGAGCCCCCCGCCCTCCTTCCCTTCCCACGGGGAAGTGCTTCCTTTTTCTTGACTGCTGTACTCAAGTGAATCCATCCTCTTAGACTCTCTCTGTTATCTCTTCAGAAAAGAGGGAGACGTGTAAACAAAGTAAGGAGTGTGTGAAAGAAAAACAGCTGTGAACATCTGTTAACAATTTTACTTCATCACATCAATTTCAACAAAATCTCTGTACAGCTTGGTACCCACACTGTCTGTCATATATATGTGCATATATGTATATATATATATTTTTTTTTCTGCCATCGCCACAATATTCCCTGAGCCTGGTAGGTGTGACAGAGATGACATATCCAGTGTTAAACAGTAGGCTTTTTTTGTCTTCTCATCTCCTTGATGAGTCTTGGGTCTCCCTGTTATTCACTGCCATCTATAAAACGAAGGAGCCCTGGTAGGTGTGACAGAGATGGCATGTCCCATGTTAAACAGAGGGCTTATTTTTTTCTTTTCATCACTTTGGTCAGTCTTGTTTCTCCTCATTATTCACTGCCATCTGTACAAAAACAAACAAACAAACAAAAAACCTTATATAACCAAAATTGAGGTTTGTCCCCATTGCATTAAACAATGGGGACAAACAAAAGCAATTTTATGAGCCCAACAAATCCATTTAAATGCAGAATGGTGGTAGCTTCCTTTTAGAGCCTACAAAACATTTTCTTAATGCTATTGTGTTTTGTTTTGTTTTGTTTTTACTTTATGTCTTCCCATCCATGCAATCTGATTGGATTTAACTGTCACTTCAATCCTGTTGCAGTCATGTTCACATTGCTGGTAGAAATCATCCAACCAAGAGCAGCTTGTGGGGAAAAAAGGTTTATTTTGGCTTACAGGCTCAAGGGGAAGCTCCACTATGGCAGGGAAAACAATGACATGAGCAGAGGGTGGACATCACCTCCTGGTCCACATAGCAACAGGAGACTGTGCCAAACATTGGCAAGGGGAAACTGGCTATAATACCCAAAGGCCTGCCCCCAACAATACACTGCCTCCAGAGGTATTAATTCCCAAATCTCTATCAGCTGGGAACCTAGCATTCAGGACACCTAAGTTTATAGGAGACACCTGAATCAAGCCACCACAAATCACTTTCCAATCTAATTTTTCATGATTCCATTTTTTCTGTTGTTCTAAATGGGGCGAACAATGGTTTTCCAACTTCTTATGCCTTTGGTATCTCTAATCCATGACTTGTGGACTAACCTTGCTATGCAAAGCAGACAAGACAGAAGCTATGTAATTAACTTGAGTGAGACACAGGCTTTGAAATTTTACAGTACTCTTATCGCCCCTTACTTGTTCCTCGTAGATTCCCTGGACATCAGATTATAGACCACAGGGCTAGCTCAGTGGTCACCAAAGAAGAGAAACCAAAGTTCATTCAAAGTGATGCATAAGAGGCCAAATCTTGAACCAGCCTGAGCTGGAGCGCCAGTGAATCCAGTTAGTTCAGAAGACATTTGTGAAGACATCAGAGTTTCAGAGAGATGCTCTTTATGAGAGATTATGCAACCAGAACCACACACACCAATTTTCTTTTTCTCCATGACTTAGCAACTAAATTCTGTAAAATGTTTGTCAACTTCACACTCCTTAAAGAAAGTGAAGACCTGAAGGGTGGGGCATCCCTGGAGGAGGTTTGAGCAAAGAACCTTCAATCAGATTCCGTGAAAGAAGAATGCATTTTAAATTTCATCAAGGGGCCTGATGCAATGTCACATCAAGATCAAGTGCCCGTAGTCATGATTTTAAATGATGGCTCGGAATTTATCCCTGTTGCCCTTTTCCCTTCCTTTCAAAATAAATGGCAAATAAAGTTGCGTGAGAAATGTCGTCTATGCCTTTCCTGTTCTTCCAGCCACTCCAGACTTTATAAAGATGATGCTGATGTTTTATTTTGGCCACCTTTTGTTAGAATTCTATCTGCAATCCGTCATGTCCTCTGAAAATATTAGCAATTCCCTTTGACCTGGTAGAAGACGGTGAGTCTCAAATGGACTTGCTGACGGGGATAAGTGATAGACTATGTTCCTTTTCAGCTATTTTAAGGAAAGCCTGGGCTTGGCATAACTCTGATGGATGGTGGTTAAGCACACAATGGGCAAAATGAATAAAGTCGGTGAGGAGAAAAAGCCATCATGCTATTTCCCCCAGCTTCCTCTCCACCTGCCTCCCCACAAGACAATGGTATGTCAGCAAGACCTTCTCTGTGAAATTTATAATTGTTCCTTTATTTAGCATAGCCCAAGGCTGTATCACCAAGGACTCTGCAGGAAACTTGTTGAAGCAGTCATTGGAAGTAAAGGAAAAGGAATGGAAGAATACAAAACTGCTCTAGAGTGATATCATTTCCTACAAATGAGAATTATTATTTCTTTATCTTTTACTCCTTATCCATCCTTCATCTGTCCCATCTCATGAAAAAAAAATCCTGCTTGCAAAGTCAGCTTTGTCAGTGTGAGAATATAATCATTTAGACTACGCATGTAAATTTGTCCTTAGTGAAAAGTAAAAAAAGTTCTATTTTGATATTTTTTTCACCAAAATGAACTTTTTTATTCTAAGAACTTATGAAGTTCCTGTATACAAAGTACTGTGAAGTACCACAGAGGAACAACAATAAGACAAGATTTGCTCCTGCAAGATGCTCACGATGACCTCAGTCTGAGAGCTGGGAAAACAGATCCATGGGTAAAGCACATGGCACAAGGGTGGGCACCCGAGTTCCGATCCCCATCACTGATGTAAAAATGCCAGGCATGGTAGTGTGTAGCTGCAGTCATAGCTCTGGGGAGATAGACACAGGAGGATCCCTTGGGCTTTCTAGCTAATTAGTAGAGCCGAACCAATGAGCTCCAGGTTCAAGGAGAGAACCTGTCTCAAACAATAAGGAGGTGGACTGAAGAAATGGCTTAGCAGTTAAGGCACTTGCCTGAAAACTAAAGACCCAGGTTCAAGTCTCCAGGACCCATGTAAAGTCAGATACACAAGGTGGTTCATACATCCGGAACCAGCTTGCATTGGTTGAAGGCGTTGGTGTGCCCATTCTCCCTATTTATTGGCCTTTCTCTCTCTCTCTCTCAAATAAATAAAGTAAAATAAAAAAATAAGAAGGATAGTAATTGAGGAGGACACTCGATATAAACTTCTAGCACACACATATACACATATGCATGCATGCACCCACACACACTCCACACATGCATACACATGAAAAAATGGAATTTTTTTTAAGTTCCTAACAATTTTTCTCTCTATTCCACTTTAGTAAGATAGTGTAGTGGGATCAATTTTATGGCTATCTAAGGTACCCTGCCACTGTTACTAGGAGGGAGATATTATTGTTGTTGAAATCTTAACAATTAGGTAACTTAGAGGAAAAAGAAAGAGGTGCAAAATGTATAGCTGGACATATACTGATCATAACAGAGGCTCTGACACCTGATTTTCTGATAGTGCAACGTGCCTTTATTTGTTAGAACTTTTGAGGCGGGGTGGTGGCTCACATGTCGTGTAATCCCAGCATTCAGGAATGTGAAGCAAAAGCATCGTCACCAGCTCAAGGCCAGCCTGGACTCCAAAGTGAGACTCTGTCTCAAAAACAAAGCAAAGCAAGCAAACGAACAGAAAACAAATGAAAGACAAAAATGTTTACTCTTAAGATATTCCTCTAGGAATTTTAGTCACGTGAGGGGGCACCACGGGATAATTATTCATCTAGAACCGCCAGTGTCCATAAACAGCTATACACATGGAATGGCTTTCAAGTGGGTCAAGAACAAAGGACAGGCATGCAAGGGGCTGGGACAGAGCGAAACGGTGACAAGGAACATTGTAGTTCATCTCTATCACATCAGCCTGGAGGCCGTGGGTCATGGATCTACTTCCGTGCTACTGTGCTAGACAGCTTCATCCGCAACGGCCGGCAACCTGACCCTGAGCAAGGTGATGTGGAGGAAGGGGTCCTAAGGGTGTTTAGATTATGAGGTTTCATTGCCATGCACCGATTGATGCCTTTATAAGAGAGGCGACAGAGGGCTGGAGAGATGGGTCAGTAGTGAAGAGCACTGATTGTGTAAGTGGGAGGCCCGAGGAGGCCTGGGAGACCACCCCGCTGAACCCCCGGTACCTACATGAACACATGAGCGTGGCTGCACACATCTGGAACCTCTATTTTCTGGGAGCAGAGATTGGAGAATCACCAGGTCCCATGGGAAACAAAACAAACAAACAAACAAACCAAAACAAGACAGCCCAGCGAGCTTTGTGATCAGTGAGGGATGCCTGTTCAAGCAGAAGAGTGATAGAAGGGGCCGTTCAGCATTCCAATCCGGCCACCATAGGCAGGAGAGTACACCCTGCTATGAGCAAGTGCCTGGGGTGCCACATGGACACATACATGTGCATACACCGCATTACACACACACACACACACACACACACACACACACACACACACACTCATTCAAAAAAGGGAAACATGGATGGCAGGAGTGTGCCCATCCTTCCTTTCCATTCTGCCTGCTGCCATGTGAAATGTGAGCTTACAGCAAGAAAGACCCTCACCAGAACGGAGTATCTTAATTTTCAGCTTCAAGGCCTCTGTTACGTATTGATAGCATTATGACGTGGACTACACTGTCATTATACGGAACATGTACATTGTAGCATCAGAATCTTAAAGATTAGATGAACACTTGTGCAGCAAAATGTATTTCACGGAATGCTCGTGCTTTATAACGTTTCTGATTCCTGTTTCTTACTGCATTGTAATCATTCATTTGACTCAGTCAGAGCTACACCGAACCCATAACCTTATTTTCATTATTATTATCTTAGATTGATTAAGATTAATACAACTAAAAGTTCTCACTTAGTTTCATTTATGCCTTTTATCATGTTTCTCTCTTCTTACATAGATCTGTTTCCTGATCTATATTATTTTCCTTCCCTCTGCAAACCTTCTTTAAATATTGCTTTAAGTGAAGGTCTACTAATCACACATTTCTTCAATATGTTTTCATTTAAAAAAGTAATTTTCCAGACCTGGGCTTGGTGGCGCACGCCTTTAATCCCAGCACTTGGGAAGGCAGAGGTAGGAGGATCACAGTGAGTTCAAGGCCATCCTGAGACTACATAGTGAATTCCAGGTCCATCTGAGCTAGAGTGAGACCTTAACTTGAAAAACCAAAAAAAAAAAAAAAGTGATTTTCCTATATCTTTTTCAATGGATAAACAAATTCGAAGTGGTAATGCTTTTGCATTGTTCTGTTTAAACACTCTAGGTTATTTTATTCCCATCTTTGTTTGCATGTGAAGAAAAGCCCAACTTATCCTTAATAGTATTTCCTGGTAGGAAATGCCCTAACCCTTGGCTTCTTTTTAGATCTTCTCTTTGGTTTGATTTTCTGTTGTTTTGGAATGATATCACTGGGTGCATTTTATTTAATTTGATCTTTTTGGTATTTATCCTTATTGTCGTTCTCTATTCTTTCTGGATTTGTGGTTTGGTGTCTGTCATTTGGAAACTTCTCACTCATTTACTTCAAACATTTCTTTTACTCCTTTATTTTTATGATATTCCCATGACATGTGTCTCATGTAATTACCACACACTTATGGGACGTTCTGTCCCATTTCTTCTCATTATTTCTCTTCACTTCTCAGTTTAGGAAGTTTCTGTTTACACATCTTCAAACTTACCAACTATCCCATCCTCGCCCAACCCACTAATGTCACTAATGAGTCATTCAAATGCCTTCATTTCTTCATTTGGGCATTTCCTTGGGTTTCTTCTTTAGACTGTCCATGTTTCTGCTTATAGCATGCATGTTGCATGTTGTATGCTTTTTCCATCACAGCTGTAAGAATGTTAATCACAGTCATTTTACTTAGGCTTCCTCTTTTCTTTTTTTATTGAGGCAGAGTCTCACTCTAGCCCAGGCTGACCGGGAATTCGATCCTCCTACCCCTGCCTCCCAAGAGCTAGGATTAAAGGCGTGCGCCACCAGGCCTGGCCACAGTTATTTTAAATATATCTGACAATTCCAGAAGTCTCTGCCATAGGTGAGTCTGGTTCTGAAGTGTGGTTTACCCATGTTGCCTACATGTGTGTTTTTTTTTTTTTAACACCTTTTAGCCTGTCTTGTAATATTGTGAAGAGGAAGTGAACCCTATGAAGTTCTATGTCTGTGTACAACTAAGATAATGTTGTTTGGTCGCTATTGCTGTAGGTGTCATAGGTGTCAGTATCTAGATTTTTCTGTATTGTCTCCTTTTGCTTTTGTTGTCTGAGTTTTCCTAGAAATTCCTTCTCAAGTAGGTTATGAGGTTGGTAGTTCATTCAGCTGAAATCCCCTGTGATTATAACAGAATCCTTTTGATATGGTGTGATATGTGTGTGGGGGGGGGGGGCTGAAGTGTTCTAGAATCCTACAATTAGGTTTTAGGAAAATTTGTGTGTGTGTGTGTGTCTGTGTGTGTACTTGTGTTCATGTCCTTTGACCTTCACAAGTGCTCATCAGAGTCCCCCATCTCCTCATATGAGATAGTGGGGTATATGGTCAGGCTCTGAAAGAACTCAAGTTTAGTCTCTGATAAAGTGTCCTTTGAGGAAAGAAGAAAGAACATTCTGGACTTGTTTCATAATGGTTACTACTTAGCCTGTCCTTGCTAGAGGCATGAGAAAATTTTTTCTCTCCTTGCCTTGAGGATCTGTGGCTAGGACTCCTCTGGACTTTTTACCTATTAAGCTTATTCAATGCATAGTGTCCACCAGTAGTTAATTACCATCAATTATTCCTAATATGCTCCTAAGTGGCTTCCCAATGAGCTGTGATTTGAGAATCCCATTTCTCCTATTTTTAGAGCTATGGGCTCCTGTGTGGCTTCAATTCTCTGATAAATCTATGGCTGTTTACTCATTTTAAATTTCTCCACCTTGTCCTCACTGTAAAACTGGAGAGATGATCAAACTCCTAATATATTAGACTAGAAAGCAGAAGTTTCTAAATTTTTGATTTTTTTGAAATCTATCTATCTTTTATCTGAGGTATATGCTATTAATTGGTTTTTACCAATTTATCATTTGCTTTTTTTACCTTATTTATGGTGTTTTCATTATAATTTTATATAATTAAGTTCATTTACTTTAATCTTACTGCATCTGAATTTTGAATCATATTTAGAAAGTTTTCAACCATATCAAATGGAAAAGAACTCATGAATCTTCTAACAGCAATGTGAATGGTTTACATTAACCTTCAAAGATATGATTTACTTGGTGTTTATTCTGATATGTGATTTGAGGTATAAAATCAATATTTATCTTTTCTTAGAAATATTTTATTTTTATTTATTTATCTGACAGAGAAAGAGGGAGAGAAAGAGAGAGAGAGGGAAAGAGAGAGAGAGAGAGAATGGGCACATCTCTGTGCATCTGGCTAACGTGGGTCCTGGGGAATCAAACCTGGGTCCTTTGGCTTTGCAGGCAAATGCCTTCATCGCTTAGCCATCCCTCCTGCCCAATATTTATCTTCTTTTTAAAAAGGCCATACAGTTGTATCAACACAGTTTATTATTAAATAGCTCATCATTTCTTTAAAAAAATTATTTATTTATTTATTTATCAGGGAGAGAGAGAGAATGGTCACGCCAGGGCTTCTAGCCACTGCAAACGAACTCCAGACACAGGGACCACCTTGTGCATGTGACTCATATGGGTCCTGGGGAATCAAACCTGGGCTCAGGTTTCACAGGCAAGCGCCTTAACCGCTAAGCCATCTCTCCAGGCCTAAGTAGCTCACCGTTAAGTGAGGTGAGCTGCCACACATTCCTGTTCCTGTGCCAGCTTCCAGCTGTGCTCGCGTCTGCTTTTGGACTGTGTGTTCTATCCCATTAGTCTGCCTGGCCAGTCATAGCTGAGTAGCGTCCGTTTTAATTACAGAAGACATGGGGTGCACAATCCAGGAGGGTTACTCCTGCCTTATTGCATGCTTAGTGTGCTTTTAACTGTTATTTTGCATTTATTTTTTAACACAAGTTTTAAAAGCTCTGAAAAAAATTCTATAAGATTAATGATCACTACTTCTTTGATTTAAGAATATTCACCAATAAATCTCTTTAGGTCTGGACTGCTCTTTCTAGGAAAGCTTCTGATAAATTCAATTTCGCTGTTAGATATAGAGATACTCAAGCTTACTCTTCTATTCCTGTGCCAATTTTTGGTGTTTTCATTTTTTTTAAACATTTTCTTTTACTACCTCAACAACAATCTGTTCTTTCTGTTTGTTTATTTTTATTTATTTGAAAGTGACAGACAGAGAGAGGAAGAGGCAGAGGAAGAGAGAGAGAATGGGCGTGCCAGGGCCTCCAGCCACTGCAAACAAACTCCAGACGCATGTGCCCCCTTATGCATCTGGCTAACGTGGGTCCTGGGGAATTGAGCCTCGAACCAGAGTCCTTGGGCTTCACAGGCAAGGGCTTAACCGCTAAGTCATCTCTCCAGCCCTGGTGTTTTCATTTTTAAGGGTACTTGTCACATTGAGGTCATGAGTTTTTTTGTTTTTTTCAATGCCTGGTGAGCCTATTTGATAACTTCTTTTTCTTTGTTTATAATGATGATTGATGTTCTAGTTTTCTTTTGTTCTTGCTCAGTCTAGTCAAAAGTTTTCATGTTTTCAGGGATCAGCAAACTTTATTTATAAAAGGCCAAATAGTAAATGTTATTAGCTTTGTGGCTAATGTGGTCTTCATTACGACTACTGAAGTCTGTCACTGCAGCATGAAGGCAGCAGTAGGAAATACATAAATAAATAAGCCTAGCTGTGTCCTAATAAAACTTTAGTAATTAAGGAGAGGAGCACAGTGAGATCATACGTCGCCCCTGTCAGAACGTCTGTAATCAGGAAGGCAGATGTGGAGTAACTGAAAGAATTCCATTTATTGCCGGTTGAAGGTAAAATGTCACAGCTGCTTTAGAAAACAGTTCGCCAGTCTCTTAAGCCTTTCCACATGGTGGATGGGACCTTGAAGGAACTCACAGAAGCCTGTCTTGACCTGAGACTCCTGGGAAGTGCGTCCCATGGGCAGGACAGCATCAACAATCTTGTCCCTCAAGGAGAGAACGTCAGGACTGCCCGCCGCGGAGGAGCGCCCAGAGATGAGACGGGGCTTCCAGGAAGCTGTAATACGAGGGACGCCTGGTGGGATCCAGGAATCAGGCCTGTCAGTTGTCATATCTTGTATCTCAACTCAGCTCACTTTCCCTCTGCTTCTAGTCCTTCTTTATTTAATACTCAGTGTCAATTTAGCAGGCCACTTTGGCTTCCCTCTGCTCTCGCCCTATTTCTCTTTTACTCCTTCCTGTTGTTTTTTTTTTTCCTTCTTCCTTTCTGAAAGAACATCCTCTGGCCAGGTTTGTAGGGTCCCTGGGCCTCAGTCTCCTAAGAAGTATTCCATGTTATCAGATAGCATATCTTTACTTCACAGTTTTCAGTCTATTTTTTACCCTAAACTCCCCTCCTATTTTAAAATCCCTACATTAATTATCTATTTCCATTCACAATTTCTCTTTATCACCCAATACTCATTAATAGTCACCTTTTTTTTTTTTTTTTTTTTTTTTTTGAGGCAAGCCCAACAGACTGGCCTTTTACTTTTTTATGAGAGAGCGAGGGAATTGGTGTGCCAGGGCATCCAGCCTCTGTACTAGAACTCCAGATGTGTGCGCCACCTTGTGCGCATGTGGGACCTTGTGTGCTTGCATCACCTTGTGTATCTGGCTTATGTGGGACCTGGAGAGTGGAACTTGGGTCCTTAAGCTTCGCAGGCAAGTGCCTTAACCACTAAGCCATCTCTCCGGCCCTTTCACTGTTTTCTTCCTATTCATGCCCACAATACTTTATTTATTGGTAAACACATTAGCATGTGTCCATTTCCTTCCTAAAATGATTGCTGTTAAGGGTTGATTGTTTTGTAGTGGATTATGACTCGATTTTTATAGAAGGTCTACTCCAGTGCAATATAAATTATGCTAGTAAATTGTCATGTGGTTTTAAGGCTTTGGGAGTTGACTCTGGGAATGAGATAAGCCCTTATTCATGCATTGCCTCAGACTCAAACATGTTTGTAGCCCAAACGTTGAAAACATTGCACAGTTTTTGAACATCTACAAAGTAATCCAGGTTGTCTCCCCCGCTCCACACACCACTGAAACCCCAGCAAACCTTAAGACTTGAACCTCCGAAGTCACTATTGCTTCTCCCATGGTACAAAAATGCCTGAGGTGGGAACTGTTAATTGAAAGTCTCACCTGAAGATAAGATGTCTGCCCAGGGCCCTAAATTACTATCCCCAGCTTACTGTTCCAGGAGCTTCTCCAGTCGTTTCTATTGGATGTCGTGAATGCCAATCTTATATTCTATTTTGCTATTTGCCATTAGTTCTGCACTGCGGAGTGGAGCGACCGGGTCCTTCCTGCTGGATTCCGGTCTTTGCCTGGTTCGATGTTCTGCTCTGCGTGCTTCTGCTTTTCAGTGGGGCAACTCCACTCATTCCGGCTACATGTTGTTTAACGTCCAGCATGTTCGAGTAATTGCCTGCTCCTTGGCCTTTTCTTCTACTCTTGCTTGCTATATCGTTAATAAGCAGTCATTGGAAACTAAAAGTCAAGTCTAGGGATATGTCTCAGTGATTAAAGGCCCTGGTTTGCAAGCCCGAGTTCAACTCACCAGCACCCATGAACTAGTGATGCCCATATCTGTGATCACTCTTATGCCAAGGAAAGATGGAGCAGGGAAAATCCAGAGGCTGTGGGCCAGCAAGGCTGGTGCACGTGAAGCAAAGCAGTCAAGGCAGTGCCCTGTCTGGAAAGGTAGAGGGAGAGGATGGATACCTGAAGGCTGTCCTCAGACTCTCACCGTCGCACTGAGGCATGTGCTTGTGCACAGAGACAACACCTACATGTGATCTTTTCAATAAACATCACGGGTCGTTTTCTGTATACAGCATCCCAGATGACTGTTGTTATGAACAGTAATCTGCCCTTGGGGGAAAGCCAGGGATAGAGCCTTGTGCTTCAAATACCAGTGTAACAAGATGTCACAATGACATCTCCACTCTGCTGCAATCTAGTCCCTCTTGAATATTGCAAACACTTTCACTTAAAGAAGGAAGGTGACATTTAAAAAAATTACTCATTGATCAGAAGCTGATTTTGATAAGGTGGCTGTTTTCATAATATTGATTCTCCTGATCAAGAAGTATGAGGGATCTTTCTACCTTCTAGTGTTTTTCTCAATTTCTTTCTTCACTCCTTAAAGTTTTCATTGTGGAGACCTTTGACTTTATTAGTCAAAATTCCAATGCCATTTTTTTTTTTTTTTACAGAAATGGAAAAATGTCTTGAAATTCACATGAAAGCACAAAAGGCCCCAGATAGCCAAATCAATCCCAAGAAAAGGAACACTGCTCATCATACCTGGTTTCGAGATATACCACAGAGCCATCATAATAAGAACAGTATGGCGCCTGCACAAAAACAAATCAGTGGAATAGCCAACTGATTTCTGACAAAGATGCCAAAAGTAATGATTCTTCAACAAGTGGTGCAGGAAGAACTCAATATGCACATGGCGAACACTGAGACTAATTTCTTATCTTTAACCCTGAACAAAAATCAACACTAAGTGGGTCAAGGACCTCAACATGAGACCTGAGACCCTAGAAAGAAATAGCGAGTACATTTCAAAGTACAGCATAGATAAGAACTTTCTGAATAGGAGTCTGGTCCCTCAGGAAATAAGATCAATGATTGACATTTGAGACTTCATGGAGTTAAAAAAAAAATCTTTCTTATAGCAAAGGACACTGGACCAAAGTGAAGAGATACCCTACAGGATGGGAGAAAATCTGTGCCAACTATATATCTACAGAGGATTGATATCTAGAATACAAACAGGACTTGAAAAACTAAACAACAAAGAAATAAACCACCCAGTCCTAAAGAAAAATGAGCTGAGGAACTAAACAGAGAATTTTGAAGAGACGAGAAACAAGTAACCAACAATTATTTGAAAAGATGTTCAATATCCACAGGACCCAGGGAAATGCAGATTAAAACTGCTTTGAGATTCCACTCTACCCCAGTGTTAACGGCTATTCTAAAGGAAAGAAATGTGTAGGAAATAGAAACCTTTATTCACAGTGGGAGAGTAAGCTGGTATGGTCATTATGGAAGTCTATGTGGGGATTTGTTAACAACTAAAATAGAAATACCAAAATACCATGTGACCCAACTACACTACTCCTAGGCATATATCCAAAGAATTGTCCATTCTACCATGGAGATACTTACAATGTTTATTGCTGCACCGTTCACAAAAGCAAGGAAATGGAATCAACCTAGATATTCCTCAACTGAAGACTGGACAATGTCAGTGTGGCATGTTTCCATTTATATGAAGGGTATACACAGATTAAAAAATCAGCCACACGTGGTGGCGCACACCTTTAATCTCAGCACTCAGGAAGCAGAGGTAGGAGCATTGTCATGAGTTCAAGGCCACCCTGGGACTACATAGTGAATTCCAGGTCAGCCTGGGCTAGAGTAAGATCCTACCTCAAAAAAAAAAAAAAAAAATGAACAAACAAAAAATTTATACTAGTGGTTTGCTTAGGATTAACTATAAATGAGCATGAAAGGGACTTATTGGATGATAAAAATGATCTGAAACAATTATATTGAAAATTATACATCTCAATGAATTTACCAAACATCATTTAATTATGCACTTAGAGTGGATGAATTTTATAGCATGCAAATTATACCTCAATAAAATTGTTGTTGATGATGTTTTATGAAACAATCTAATCTGTACAGGAAAGCAGGCAAATTAAGCATCAGATTGGATATTATACAAAGTAATTTATTTTTGTCCTTGATCTATTTAACAAATGAACTTTTGAATATAATTTTCTCTATCATTGCTCTACTTACAGCTTTATTTCACTTATCTCTATTATTTTATTGTTTTTATTTAACTTAGGTTTATTAATACTCTTTTGTCTCAAGTTGTTAAGGGGGAAGCCTTATATTATTGACTTAGACATTTCCACTTTTCTTATGTAAGTTTTTAAACTGCATTTTTTTTTATGAAAATAGTTGCATCTCACAAATTTTTTTGACATTCATTTTCTGATTTCCCTTGTGTCTTGTTTTTGATTTACAGGTTATTTAGAAATATGTTGTTCAGTCTTTAGGTATTTGGCCTTTTCTATTTATTGTTACTAATTAAATTGATTTTGTTCTGAGAATAAACTTTGAGTGATTTTAATTCTTATAAGTTCACTGAGATTTGTTTGATAGCCCAGAATATGTTCTATGTTAGTAAATATAATAAATTCAGTAAAGAAGACTCTATATTCTATAGTTATCGGACTTGTGTTTCATACATAATTAAACCAAGGTTATTGATAGTTCTAATATTTTTTTTATAATTTTTGGTCCAACTGTTCTATTACTTACTGAGGAAAAGCTTGAAAACCTACAACTTTGGGCTGGAGAGCTGGCTTAGTGGTTAAGCGCTTGCCTGTGAAGCCTAAGGACCCCGGTTCGAGGCTCTATTCCCCAGGACCCATGTAAGCCAGATGTGCAAGGGGGCATACGCGTCTGGAGTTCGTTTGCAGTGCCTGGAGGCCCTGGCACATCCACTCTCTCTCTCTATCTGCCTCTTTCTCTCTCTGTCTGTCGCTCTCAAATAAATAATTAAAAATAAACAAAAAAATTAATAAAAAAAGAAAAACTACAACTTAAAAAAATGCATCAAACAAGAAGAAGGGGTTATATGGAAGGGCTTGGGGGAAGGTGGACAAAAGACAATATTGGGGAGGATTATGAACAAAAGGAGTTGTGTATATGAATAAAAATTGTTAACAATTATGGTATTAGTCCGGGAGTAGTGATGCATGCCTTTAATCTTAGCACTGGCGAGGCAGAGGTAGGAGGATCACTGTGAGTTCGAGGCCAGTCTGGGAACTACAGAATGCGTTCCTGGTCAGCCTGGGCTAGAGTGAGACCCAACCTCCAAAAAAAAAAAAAAAAAAAAAAAAAAAAGGGAAAACAACAACAAAAAAATATTGTAGTATTATAGAATCTCTCATTAGTCATTAGTCTTGTGTCTCCTTGGAATATTTTTGGTGATTACTTTAGGATTTATAATCTCACTGAAAGCACAACAATCTACTTAAAAGTAATACTGTACTGCTGCAAACAAAATACAGAGATCACATAGCTACACAAAATCCTCTCGTCATTGTCCTTTGTATTGTAGTCATTGATTCTTTATACCAGAGCTGTCTAACCTTTTTTTTGGGGGTTTTTCAAAAAAAAAAAATTTTAAAATTTTTTAAAATTTTTTTTTTTTTAAAAATTTTTTTTTTAAAAAATTTTAAAAAAAAAAAGGGAAAGGGGGGGCCCCGGGGAAAGGGTTGTTTTGGGAAACCCCCGGGGGCCCCCCCAAAAAAAAAAAAAAGGGGGGGAAAAACCCCCAAAAATTTTTTTTTTGGGGGGTTCCCTTTTACCCCTTTTTTTTCCCTTTTTTTTTTGGGGGGTTTTTAAAAATTTAAAAAAAAAAAAAAAATTTAAAAAAAAAATTTCCCTTTTAAAAAACAAAAACAAAAAAAAAAAATTTGGGGGGGAAAAATTTTTTGGGGGGTTTTTAAAAAAGGGGTTTTTTTTTTGGGGGGGGTTTTTTTAAAAATAAAAATTTCTTCCAAAAATTTAGGGGGGGAAAATTTTTTTAAAGGGGTTTTAAAACCCCGGGGTTAAAAAAAGGTTTTCCCCCCGGGGGGGGCCCAAATTTAAAAAAAAAAAAAAAAAAAACCCAAAAAAAATTTTTTTCTTTGGGGTTTTGGGGGGGGGCCCCTTTTTTAAAGGGGGGGGGGTTTTTGGGGTTTTTTTCCCCCGGGGCCCCCCCCTTTTTTTTTTTTCCCCCAAAAAAAAAAAAAAAAAATTTTTTTTTTTTTTTTTTTTTTAAAAATTTTTTTTTTTTAAAAAAATTTCTTTTTTTTTGGAAATTTTTTTTTCCAAAAACCCCCTTTTTTAAAAATTTTTGGGGTTTTTTTTTTTTTTTTAAAAAAAATTTTTTTCCCCGGGGGGGGGGGAAAAAACCGGGTTTTTTTTTCCAAATTTTTAAAAAATTTTTTTTTTAAAATTTTTTATTTTTTTTTTTAAAAAATTTTTTTTTTTTTTTAAAAATTTTTTTTAATTTTTTTAAATTTTTTGTCCCCCTTTTAAAAACCCCCTTTATTTAAAATTGGTTTTTTTTTTTTTTTTCCTTTTTTTTAAAAATTTTTTTAAAAATTACTTCTTATTTGAATATCATCTTGAAGATTATTATATTTTTCTTTTAAGCAGTCTGAAGATATCACTCTATATTCTTCCAACCTCAGTAGTTTCTGATGACCAATTTGTGATGATCTGAATCATTTTGGAGTTTCTTTGAATATTTTTCTTTTTAAAAAACTTTATTTATTTATTTATTTGCAAGGACAGAGAGAAAGAGAGAGAGAGAGAGAGAAGAGAGACAGAGAGAATGGGCATGCCAGGGCCTCTAGCCACTACAAATTCCAGATACATGTGCCACTTTGTGCATCTGGCTTTACATGGGTACTGGGGAACTAAACTTGGGTTGTTAGCCTTTGCAGGCAAGTGCCTTAATCACTAAGCTATCTCTACAGCACTGAATTATTTTCCTATAAAGGCTTAATTTTTTTTTCTTGGGCTGGAGAGGTTGCACAGTGGTTAAGGAGTTTGTCTGCCCCAGGACCCATGTAAGCAAGATGCACATGGTGGCGCATGCCTCTGGAGTTCTTTTGCAGCAGCCTAAGGCCCTGGTGCACTCATTCGCTCTCTCTCTCTATCTACCTCTCTCTCTGTCTCTCAAATAAATAAATAAAATATTTTTTAAAAATGAATAAAGCCTTTTTTTCTTCTTATAAATTTTTTAGTGTATTTATTTGAGAGAGAAAGAGACAAAAATCAGATAGAGATAGATAGATAGACAGATAGACAGATAGATAGATAGATAGATAGATAGATAGATAGATAGAGAATATGAGTATGCCAGGGCCTCTAGCCACTGCAAACAAACTCTAGATACATGTGCTGCCTTGTGCATCTGGCTTGCATGGGTACTAGGGACTTGAACCTGGGTCTTTAGGCTTCGCAGGCAAGCGCCTTAACTGCTAAGCCATCTCTCCATCCCTAAAAAAAACTTTCTAATTGACAATTTTCTACATGCACATGCTATGTTTTGATCATAACCCCCTTTGACGACACACTTTTGTCCCCCTTCCCTCTTCTGCCTTCCATGCTCTGAATCCCTTCTTTCCAGCCAGTTCCTTCTCTATTTGGTTGTCTTCTGCATACGCCCTCTTTCCTCATCCGTGAGTAAATAATGGTTGGCTCCCTGTTGTGCAGGTCTTGTCCAGGTAGTGGCTGCTGCTGCAGGTCATAAAGGCAATGGTCACTTCCTGTCCAGAAGGCAACATTTCACAGTGCTTCTCCCCCTCGTTCTGTGGTTCTTGAATTCTTTCTGCAATGTTCCCTGAGCCTTAAGTGGCATGGCAGCGGTGTCTCACTTAGCGCTGACACTCAACAGTCGATTATTCTTAGTGGTGTATGATGAGTTTTGATTCTCCCCAGTAGTCGCTGCCATCTGCAAAAAAGAAACTTCTCTAACCACAGGGCAAATCTATGGGCAGAAACATAAATATTTAGAGGGCAACGTGGTGGGCATAATATACATGTGTAGCACAAACAACAACAGTGGCTTCTCCACCTAGGACCTATGACCTTCCCAACCATAAGTTTTTGATTAGGTGCTGATGCAGGTCTCGTGGTGTTGACAACCGTGGGGTCGTGAACTCACCGTTCTGTCCACGTGGGGAGCATAGCTCCACAAAGCGCACCTCTGCACCTTGTTGCTCTTACATTCCTTCCAGTCCCTCTTCTGTGTTGTCCGAGCCTTGGCGAGGATGGTAGAGATGTCTCCTTCAGCGCTGTGCTCTCAACAGCCTCTCGTTTTCAGCTTTGTTGAGTTTTGAATCTCCTCTGTGTCCACTGCCATTTCCATAGAGACAGGTCTCTGGCCAGCAGTGAGAGGA
This sequence comes from Dipus sagitta, assembly GCA_036346955.1. Lineage (NCBI taxonomy): Eukaryota > Metazoa > Chordata > Mammalia > Rodentia > Dipodidae > Dipus > Dipus sagitta. The sequence goes on along the minus strand of CM070774.1, from coordinate 177,549,431 downwards.
GCACTAACATTCCTTCCCTGCCCCCCCCTTTTTTTTTTGCAACTACCTCTGCAATTGTCCCCTGAGCTCTGATGGGTATGATAAAGATGACTCATCCACTGCTAAGCCCTGGTCTTTCTCTTCTTCTTGTCGCTTTGATGGGTCTTGGTATTTGCAGCCATCTGTAAAAAGAAGAGTCTCAAACCAAGAGAGACCCGCATTAATCAAAAAGTCTGAAACACACACACTTAGCAGGTTGTTGATGGACATTTCGGCCAAAGAAGAATGAAGGCATCTCGGCAAGGTCTACGACTTCTCAAGGCCCAGTGTTTTGACTCAGCTGTGAGGTCCAGGCACGAATTCCCTCGACTGAATGGACCTCACGTTCGTGTCCAGCCAGAGAGCAGTATTGTGCAAGTGGGCACACCTTGGCCAGCTGGCTGGTTTTATAGCCGGAAGGCTCAGGTGCTTGTTCACAGTGCTGATGACTTTCATCCCCCGGCAGCTCACATAGCGCCTTCCATCATCACGGCAAGAGTCTGGCTTTCGTTGCGGGTTCAGCGTGATTCGTCAATGTCCTGCAGCCTGTGGTGTCTGCAGCCATGGGGTCTTGCCATCTCTGTCGGGTGGAGAGCTAGGTGCTTTGGTAATGGTCTGTACTGTCTGGGGTGGGCATATGGGCCTCCCTGACCAACGGCTCGCTGTAGGGAGGGGAGGACCCTTCTCTGGAACTGGGATTTACCTGTAACAACCCACGGGTTCAGAAGAAAGCTTTCTCCACCCTAGCAGGGTGCTTCCACCCAAGTTACTTCTCTTTCTTCAAAAAAACAAACAAACAAACAAAAAAGGATTACAAAAGAATTCTTCTAAATTATCTAGCAAAGCAGGTTTCCGTGGAACTTATTCTTGGCTATGTAAATTTATGCCTTTTGCAATATTTGGTGCATTTTTATTATTTCTTCTGCCACATATTTCCCCCCTCTGGCTCTTGAGTAAATTGTGGTTAGACTTTTGATGCTCTGTTTTCAAATCTCCCCAGCCTCCTAAAATCATTTTTAAAGAGTCATTCATATTTAAAAATTATTAACATAAAATAGGGCTTCTTTGTCATCATGTGCTATTTCATACTTGTTAATCAATTGGATATCTGAAGGATCTTTACTTACATATATTAATTTTATATCTTTCTGTATTAGCTTTTTTATTTGTTAGCATTTATATTCCTTTGAGTTTTATACTTGTTTTATCATACTATCCATAAAAAGATATAGTTTTACTCCTTTTTCAAATTTTCATGTCCCTTATATTTTTGTCTAATTGTTTTGATTGATATCCTAATATTTTGTTAAATGACATAAATTATTATGGGCAACTTTAGTGAGACTACCTCTAAAATTTCCTTATAAAGGAAAAATCCTGCATTATAACTGAGCAGTATACATCTAATACTAAAGAAAAAACAGTTTTTATGGAGTACCAATATTTTTTAATAGAAATAGATGTTGAATTTTGTTAAAGGCCTTTCTAATAGTAATAAAATAATCACATATTGTATCTACTTAGATTTTAATAATAATGAGTGATATTAATAGATTCCCTAATGCAGCTGTGTGATACAAAATTATGAGCACGTGTCCTGAGAAATGTGTGGATAGGTGATGTCATCATTGTGTGAATATCATAGATGATATTCACACACGGATGGTGTAAGTCAGTCACTCAGTATGAGTTCCTGAGATAATCAAGGAACAGGGCATGTATGAGATGTTTAAGCCTGATGCCTATAACATGGCATACTGTCCTATGGTAAACATTCTTTTATAAATAAAAAAGATACACTGTGACATGCCAATAAAATATAGTAAATACATAAGCTAATAAGTCAATTATTATTACTCTTAAGTGCTATGGTAGTATATGTCATTGTATGTGGTACATATTTATATGACTCAGTTCAGTGGGTTTATTTATACCAGCACCAAACATGAATAATGTTTAACGCACGGTGGTGACATTATGACAAAAGTGTTTTGCTACACATCACACACATATGTTTATACTTAACTTTACTGTTTATGGTCATCTTCTACCATTACTTTTCTGGTCTCTTCATTTTTACTTATTTTTCTCAGTTAAGAGGTTTTTAAAGAGATTTCTAAGGTACAGTGAATAGGTCATATGGTAGACAAACCCTTTCATATCTAAAAGATATTTTTGTGCCCTTCACACCTGAACGACAATATTTTTTCTGACTGAAACTTTGGGGTCACACATCTTTTTATGTTTTGTGGATGTGAGATATTGAGTGTTGAAGAAGTTTGTTTTTTCTGGTTCTTTTGTTTAAAAAAGTGTAACATTTGAAGAGCTTTTTTCAATGTCATACTTGTATCTTAAAAACAATAGTAGATTTTCTCTTCATTTTATCTTGGGGAACATATTAAACAGCATTATATTTATATTCTCATTAGACCTTTAGTAAAATTATCTTTTGCTACCTTTTGGAGACTGGTGAATGTTTTAATGTTAGCTCTTTCACATGTATTTACCCTAAGGTCATATGTTCAAATTTTTTTCTCATTTAGATCAGTGTCAGAGATTCATGATTTCCTAAAATGTCATGAATTTTGCCTATTCTTAAAATGTATTCTCTTAAAGCTAATGAAGTCATGCTTATTGTTATAAATATTTTATATATTTTCCCTATTTTGCATGTTTCTTTGTAAACATTCATTTTAGTATATCATTTTTTCACTATCAGAGAATTAGCTCCTGGACTTATTAGTTATACCAATTTTTGATTTATAACATATTAATTGCTTGTTATTTACTAAGTATTATCTTTTGCTTTTATGGCAATTTCTTTTGCTAATTTAATAGTTCTTGGTGTATATATTGTCTGGGTTTATAAACTCTACATTTTGGTCTGCAACCATTATCCTTATATTTGCTTTAAATTTACATTTATTCAATTGAATTAAATATTCATATCCAGATCTTCTCCTGTAGGAACTACGTTTATATATTAGTTTGCCAAGGTTTTAATAGTGTCATGTATTTTCAAGACAATCTCAAGAACTTTTAGAAGTCTGTTCCAAACTGTCAGTTGCCTGTCCATCCTAATGATAGATGAGCTAGACATAAAACTGTGTCAAGTTTAATTCCCTGAAGGATTTTTGTAGTAAATTTTAATTCTAAAAATCTGAAGTGAATCTTATCCCCAACAAATTAATTGCATTAAATGCTTAACATCTTATTCTTTTATGTTTTAAGAAGACCATTATTTTATTAGGCCATACTTCACCACTGATGAGGAGGTAAATGTTTTTTCTTATGGCTTAGTTATGGAACCAATGTTGCTACATGAGGTTTTAATAAAATTTCCTTTTTAAAGTTTTAATTTTTTATTTATTTATTAGAAACAGAGAGAGGGATGAGAGAGAGAGAGAGAGAAAGAGAATGGGCACGCCAGGTCCTCTAGCCACTACAAATGAACTCCAGATGCATGAGCCCCCTTGTGCATCTGGCTTATGTGGGACCTGGAGAATTGAACCTGGGTCCTTAGGCTTTGCAGGCAAGTGCCTTAACCATTAAGCTATCTCTCCAGCCCCAAATCTTCTTTTTAGTCACAAATATATTGAAGGAAGAAAAGGTGATAAAAGAGAGATATTAACTATACTTATGTTGGATTTTGTCTAGTTTTCATAGAGATAATATAATATTTTATTTTTATTTATTTTCAAGGTCAGGTCTTGCTCTACTGGACAGTAAACATATGAAAAAATGTTCAATCTTACTAGTTCTCAGAGAAATGCAAATCAATATCACACTGAGATTCTGTCTCATCCTAGTCAGAACGACAGTCATTAAGACAAGAAATAACAAATAATAACAAATAAACAATGACTGTCAGAGAGGATGTGAAAAAAGAGAAGCTTTATATAATGTTGTAAGGAAATATAAGCTAACCCAGCCATTGTTTAAGTCAGCACAGAGATTTCTCAAAAAACTGAAAATAGATATTTCTAAACTATAACATAGCTATAACATTCCTAGAGATTTCCCCCAAAGACACCAAGTCAATTTATCATGGAGATACTTGCACTTCAGTGTTCACTGTAGCTCTATCACAATAGCTGAATTATGGAATCAACTGTTGTCCAACAACAGAGAAATTGGTAGAGAAAAATGTGATATATATATGATTACATAATTAATATGCATTGTACATTAAGTGAATTTTTCTCATCCATAAAAAGGAATGGTTACATCATTTGCAGGAAAATGGATACAACTAGGGATCATCGTATCAAGTGAAGTAAACCACTTGCAGAAATACATATATCATGCTGCTCCTCATTTATAGTTTCTAGATTTTACATAGATATAGAAATCATGTGGTTATATTTAACATGAAGATAGAAGTAAAACTGTCCAAGAGAAAGAAAAAGGGATGGAAAAAGGGCTTTGAGGGGAAATATACTCAATGTACTGTATATACTTGTGTGAAAACTTAAAAAATATACATTAAAATCAGAATTAACAAATTCCATATCAATTCTTTGCTTGTGTTGTTTGGTTAAGACCTCATGTCATTTCATTTTATCTTTTTTAAAGATTTATTTTTACTCATTTATTTATTTATTAGAGACAGAGAGAGGGAGAGAGAGAGAAAGATATAGAGACAGTGAGAATGGGTGCGTCAGGGCCTCTAGCCACTGCAAATGAACTCCAGACACATGCGTCACTATGTGTATCAGGATTTTGTGGGACCGGGAGAGTAGAACCTGAGTCCTTAGGCTTTGCAGGCAAGCACCTTAACCGCTAAGCCATCTCTCCAGCCCATCATCTTATCTTATTATTATTCATACTTGAGTGAAATCATTACTTCCTGTACCTAAGAACAGAGACTGTTTCAAACTTGTGAGACTCCTCTGTACAACCTAGAAGTCCAAATGTGGCTGGTTTATTTTATCTTTATTTTCCCTAACCCCAGAAACAACCTGGCCACATGACTTAGAAGACACAGTCATTCATCTCTCGCCTTACTAACAAATCTTTTGCTGCAAGCTTGGCTTCCCTGTGATATTTCTATCTTATTCCTGATTTCTCTGTGGCTTGAGGGACTGTAGCAAAATGAATTCAGAGGAGTGAGTGCTACCAGACAGCTTTCCATTCCTGTCAATCTAGAGGTCAATAGTTAGGAGTGCCAATTAGAAACCCTAAAGCTGTCACCAGCTTACTATAGAAAATGATGACAGGTTTTTTTTTTTTCTTGTGAACTTTCATAATACCTTCTTTATTGCCACATTTGAATGGCCCATTCAATGTTGACCTCTTTTTTTTTTTTCTGCTCCCTGATGAGGGTGACAATAATAATTAAATGTTAAAACTTGTCATCACAAAAGATTGGTGGCTTTTTTTTTTTCTATATCTCCATCACCATTTCCTGGAGAAGGGACAAGAAACTTAACTTTTGTAAATATCCATTTTTATTAAGTTTAATTCTTATTTCAGCTTCTCATTGCTAGAAGGTGGGTATTTAATGAGAGGGTTTTTGTTTGTTTGTTTGTTTTCTTAATTTATCAATTTTTTTTGTTGTTGTTTTTCGAGATAGGGTCTCACTGTGTCCCAGGCTGACCTGGAATTCACTATGTAGTCTCAGGGTGGCCTCGAACCCACAGAGATCCTCCTACCTCTGCCTCCCGAGTCCTGGGATTAAAGGCATGTGCCATCACACCCAGCTTTATCAAATGCTTTTATGCGACAGGACATAGGATGCAATTTGGAGCTCTTGGGGCAGTGGAATTACACGGAAGACTGCATTCCTAATAGTCATCTTGCCCCTTGCCTAGATAAAGGGAACGAAACTGCATTAAAAGAACCTCTTCTAATCTCCTGTGTAACCGTGGGCTGTAGTTTCATAGATGTGGAAGGAGAAAGAGCCTGGGTCTTTTGGGCTACAGAATAATCCCTCTGGAGTGAGAGAATGGTTACTTGCTTTCTAGTATCTATTTCAGGGCAGTTTCAGACAGCGTGAATCAAAGGCTTTCGGTCTTGTCACATTATCTGCCTTGTTCAGGTTCAGGGACAGAGCTGGCACCGAAGGGGTCCACAATGGACTTCTAGAACTTAGTCCCACAGCTAATGAAATTAGTTGAAATTCCACCCGGTTTGAGAATATGATCTTGAGTTTACAGTGTGTTACAATATTTTTTTTTAATCCTTCACTTTTGTATTTTTAAGGAAATTTTAATAAGAAGCTGGGAGAACCACCATTAAGTGTTTTAAGCCAGCCACCTATTATCTTCAGTGTTCACCCACTAAAACCACTTCTTGGGTTTCCTGAGAGTAGGTATCCGTTGCAGTCAAGTTCGCATTGCTGGTAGAAATCACCCAACCAAGAGCAGCTTGCGGGGAAAAAAAAAGGTTTATTTTGGCTTACAGGCTCAAGGGGGAAGCTCCATGCTGGCAGGGAAAAGCTTTGGCATGAGTAGAGGGTGGATATCACCCCCTGACCAACATCAGGTGGACAATAGGAACAGGAGAGTGTGCCAAACACTGGCAAGGGAACACTGGCTATAATATCCATAAGCCCGACCCCAACAATACACTGCCTCCAGGAGGCATTAATTCCCAAATCTCCATCAGCTGGGAGCCTAGCATTCAGAACACCGAAGTTTATGGGGGACACCTGACTCAAACCACCACATTATCCAAACAAATATCATCTTCAGAGATATTTGATAAATGCTTTTTGTTTGTTTGTTTTGTTTTGGTTTGGTTTTTTGAGGTAGGGTCTCTCTCTATCCCAGGCTGACCTAGAATTCACTATGTAGTCTCAGGATGGCCTCGAACTCACAGCTATCATCCTACCTCTGCCTCACTAGTGTTGGTATTAAAGGTGTGTGTCACCATACCTGGCTTTATATTTGATAAATGCTTAATAAATGTTTTTGTTTGTTTTATAATGGAAAATTGCTAAACCATCCTAGATTTTAATATGCTACTTTTGGTCTGTACATAGCCAGGTTGGGCATATAAGAAGTACATGAAAGTGATAGAATCAACCTGTAAAAATACTTCTATATTCAGAGTTTTGTTAGTTTGCACAAATCTTCTTCTATGTAAAATTCTCTATTTTGTTTTTATAAAAAAATATCACCCTTACTTATAAACAACTGAGGCATAAATAAGATATAGAAACTTTAGTCCTATTAAATCCAGTAAAGTTTTCTTTATAAAGTTCAGTGGACCAAATATTCTTAATATATCATGAGATATTCAGCTTGCTCACTACACTAAGTAGCCAGTGGCCCTTTGTCCATTATTATCTGATAATGGAGGTCCCAAATCACACAGTTCATCCTAGGAAATATTTATTCATTGGCATTTGCCACGTTACAGATCAGTGTCTTAATGTTTACTTATCAATATCACATCAGTCTATTGACAAGTAATAATTAGTATTGTAGAGTCTATTTTAAATTTGTTTTATTTTTATTTATTTGATAGAGAAAGAGGGAGAGAGAGAGAATGGGTGTGCCAAGGCCTCCAGCCACTGCAAACAAACTCCAGACGCGTGCGACCCCTTGTACATCTGGCTGTGGGTCCTAGGGAATTGAACCTGGGTCCTTTGGCTTTGCAGGCAAATGCCTTAACCACTATGTCACTCCTCCAGCCCTAGAGTCTATTTTAGACCATTGCGCCCACTCACATCAACCAAGATGCCATTCCCAATAAACAAGGGTATCCCATTGACACAGCCTTCCTTGATTAATGGACTGACTTTAGGCAAAAGGGCATCAGTTTTACTTTTCCTTCCACGGCCCTTGCCTTCTACTCGACAAATAGTTTTACAACACAGCTCCATCTGGAAAGGCTTCAAGGAAAGACAGGAATGTAATATGGTATTCAGTCAGGGAACCTGGATTTCAGTTTTCATTTCTCCCCTTTGCGATCTGTATGATGTTGCATGCATTTGCTCTCTCTCTTTTCGTTCCAAGAACATTTGTTGTTTGAACTGATGCTTATTAATGCATTTTGGGAAGAATGATTAAAGCTTAATTATTTAGTACAGGTTTTCCATCTAAGTCTCCCTTATTGATAATAAACCTTTGACTTAGTATTTCACCTTTTAGGAAATCTACGTAAACAAGTGCACATGATAACATTTATATCAAAGTCCTTATAGAAGCTTCACTTATTTGAAATGAAACCTGTAAACAAACATAGTAATACCCAACAACAGAAAACTGGTTAAGAAAAATTAATGCACTCAGAAGGGTGTGTAAATGAATGACTGCACTTGAGTAAACTTGGAAAGCTGTAAGTATACCGTAACTCAATAAGCTCCATTGACTGTGTATGGCGTACTCTTCAGACACATAACATACAGCTATGATCAGAGGCAGATCAACTCAGCAGTTGACCAGACATTAAAATGCCACAAGCAACCTCTCTGCCACTCCCATAATGCACGACCCACAATCCCCATGGGGATGACCTGTATCCCCAACGAGGAAGGCCTCTTCAGAAAAGGGGCAGGTAGGAGAGAAAGGATGGTCCCAACATGTGTTGTTTACATACAAAATATGTCCATATCTAATAAAAAAATAAAAATTTTTAAATGCTACAAGTAATGGTAAAAGAGGAAGGATGTTTCATTTTTCCAAACTCCTTGACAAAAAGAGACAGGGAGTGAGTCTCCACCTACAGAGAGCAGCATTTCGTTGTAGAGGGATAAACTCTTCGAGACAAGTTAAAGTACCAACAGATGGCACCTGAGTTACCTAAGGAGGTCCAGCGGCTACCTGCAGCCTCCCAGGGCTGTCATAGGACCATCATTTTCTTCCTTGCTTCTCACTCCTCAGTCATCACTGTGAAACCCTTGCTGAGCTATGACTGAGCAAGCATGAGGTTTTCATTAGAATGGTATGTTATTACATTTCCCAACTTGCAAATAATGTGCTTTGAGCAAATTCACTCATCTCTTATTCTTATTTTTGTTTTAATTTTTATTTAGTTATTTATTTGAGAGCAACATAGAGAGAGAGAGAGAGAGAGAGAGAGAGAGAGAGAGGGAGAGAGAATGGGCACGCCAGGGCCTCCAGCCACTGCAAACAAACTCCAGACATCGAATTGGGGTCCTTAGGCTTCACAGGCAAGCGCTTAACTGCTAAGCCATCTCTCCAGCCCTCATCTCTTATTCTTCCCTGACCCCTTTCCCTCTCTTTGGTGCCTCCCCTAGCTCTAACAGTCCCCCCTTTTAGGGCCACGTTCTTCTCTCCCCTTTCCCCTCCAGTTTCCACACAGTAGAGAAAACATTTGATACTGTCTTTGTGGGTGTCATTTATTTTACTAAACATAATAATGTCAGTTCCATCCATTTCCTGCAAACAACATAATTTCATTCTTCTCTGTGGCTGAATTAAACACCATGTGCGTATGCACCATATTTTATGTATCCATTTTTATTGGCTACCTGGGTTGAATCCATAGCTTAGTTATTGCAAGTACTATTGGGATATTCATGGGTATCTTTAAGCTGATTTTGATGAATTTACATATACCTAGAGATCATAGAGCTGGATTATATGGAAGTTTGTGTGTGTGTGTGTGTGTGTGTGTGTGTGTGTGTGTTTAATTTTTTGGTTTTTTGAGGTAGGGTCTCATTCTAGTCCAGACTGACGTAGAATTTACTCTGTAGTCTCAAGATGGCCTTGAACTCACAGTGATCTTACTACCTTGGCCACCTGAGTGCCAGGATTAAAATTATGCACCGCCATGCCCAGTTTGGAAGTCCTATATTTTTAAGATTTAATTTTTATTTATTTATTTATTTAGAGACAGAGAGAGGGAGAGAATGGGCATGCCAGGGCCTCTAGCCACTGCAAACGAACTCAAGATGCATGTGCCCCCATTGTGCATCTGGCTTAGGTGGGACCTGGAGAATCGAACCTGAGTCCTTAGGCCTCACAGGCATGTGCCTTAACCATTAAGCCATCTCTCCAGCCCTGGAAGTCCTGTTTTTTTTTTAATTTTTGCAGAACCTCCACAGTTATTTCCAAAGTGGCTGGGCTGATTTATGTTCCCTGAAGCAGTAGGTGAGGGACTGATCTATGCCAGTGTTTGTTGTTGTCTTGGACAAGCACAGGATGTGATCTGGTCATCTAATGATGATACTCATGTGCATAGTAACAGGGGAACTGCAGTAAGTGAGAGCCACATGTTTCAGTGGCAAGCTTGTGAACACCCGCATGTCTTGGTGTCGCTTCTTCTGGCTTGGATCTCTGTAATCCAGCCACTAACATACAAATCAAACTGTTCTTCTGGGCCCTTTTAAGTTACAACTCTTGAACAATCACTGGAGTCTTCCTTCTGTAGTAAGTATTTTTCTTAACTTTTTTTTTTTTTTTTTTGAGAAAGAATTGGAGCTCCAGGGCCTCAGCCAGTGAAATCAAACTCCAGATTATTGCACCACCTAGTGGGCATGTGCGACCTTGCACTTGCCTCACCTTTGTGTGTGTGGCTTATGGGGATCTGGAGAGTCAAACACGGGTGCTTAGTTAGGCTTCACAGGCAAGTGCCTTAACCACTAAGCCATCTCTCCAGCCCTCTAGTAAGTTTTAATGAAGATTTTCACAGCACTTGGCTGCCAGGACCCAGTGTGTATGTTTGTGGGCCTGGAGAGCCCCTGAGAGTTTCCCATCTTTACCCTTTAAGGCTTAGTTGTAGAGGTTGCTGGGTCTTTTGCTTCTGGGCACCTGCAGGTGCCCGTACCTGTAGGTGGGAACTACAGACTTTAGTAGATGCTACTTTTTGGGTCTGAACATTCCTATTTTATTATTGCAGTCCAGGAGATAATGTATAAAAGCTGACAATATTATTTTGGTTTCTCTGATTCTCTGAGCTTTCAGAGCAAGCCTTTTTTTTTTTTTCAGAACAGAAGCTATATGTTTATACAATCTGGCTTTGAGGATGATTTATTATATATGCATCTGAGAAAACTGCAATTCAGGCAATTCAGGACTTTTAACTTTTTAAAAATAATTCCAACAGCAATGTGATATGTTTTGACAAAAAGGCAATGTCACTTTATGAAGAATCCATTTGTTATTTATTTTTCTGCTTCTGGGAGGCAGCAGTAAGTCAGCCAAGGACATCTCCATGAGGGTACTATTACTAAAAGAAATTAAATGATGTACAATAAGGAATGCTTTTCTCAATTATAATTTTTTAAAAGATGGAAAATGGTTCAATAAACATGAAGTTGATATCTGATTTTAGATATTTTTTTGCATATAATTCAATTTAATTTTGGTCTTGTATGAAGTTTATAAATTTTTAAGATGATTAAAACATAGATATTGGTATTAATTTTTCCAATGAAAGATGATCCCATTTGGCATAATGTCTTGAAAAGCCCTTCAAGTTTTTGCTCATTTTTTCCGATGGCTTTAAGGTTTGAGGGAGCATGCAGGTAGAACATAGAGGGGTAAACTCAAGAACTGTCATATAAAATACATAATGGTATTACCATCATTATTTTTTTCTAGGCTGTTCTGAAGTTCTTGTTAATCTCCAAAACAAAAATCTAAGTTTAGGTCTGGAGGGATGGCTTAGCAGTGAAGGCACTTGCCTGCAAAGCCAAAGGACCCAGATTCAATTCCCCAGGACCCACGTAAGCCAGATGCACAGGGTGGCGCATGCGTCTGGAGTTTATTGACAGTGGCTGAAGGCCCTGGTGCACCCATTCTCACCATCTTTCTATCTGTCTCTTTCTCCGTCTCAAATAAATAAAATTAAAAATTAACATCTAAGTTTAATATGCCAGACACACCCAGTATGACTAGACTTCTGTTCATCTTTTAAATTTTACCTTCACCATCTACTTCCCATATTCCCCTTAAGATACACACATGTTGAGATCAGGCTATGTCCTGTTCTAAGTTATTCCAGATTGTTTAAAATAGGGTTTTTTCAGACTGTGCCTTTCTCTGAGGAACTCTATTTTGCAAGCAGTTTTTTAGTCCATTTTGAGAGTGGGGATAACTCTGCATCTGGGTGGACACATGATTGATACCATCTGTCTAGTACGACCCATGCGGCAGACTGATAAATGACTTATTCTCAGGAGTAGAAAGGATGCCGCCCCATAAAATTTATTGGGGTGAATTGGGACTGTAGGAGGCACGTGAGTACAGGCCCAGGAACTTATCATCAGGCACACCCAACTGAGGAGTGGGTAGAACACTTTTACCTGGACCCCATAGAGAAGCAGAGTAGATATCTAGCACTGCAATGGTAATGGCCCCCAGATTCCTGTAATCTGATTCCCTCGAGTGTGCGTCAAGAAACTCCCAGGGGCTTTAGCTTGTGATGTGTCCTATTCAAGTGCCATCTGCCCATCAGCCTGTTCACCTATCTGAACCTGCTGCATCTGTCCATCCATCCATCCATCCATCCATCCGTCGTCTCTTCCTCTGGACCTGGTCCTGCCTTCCCTTTGCTTGGCCCCTGCAGTTCAGTTTTGACCTTGATGTCTCACTCTTCTCCACAGTCAGCAGCAGCAGCTCCAGCACCACCCCCCCCCCCCGGCGCCACCCCACCAGCAAGTTCTTTTAAGACACCTGCATTTCCATCAGTGTCTCAGCCTTAGACTCTCACGCTTCTGAAACTGTTTGCCCCTTTAACCCTTTGTAGCCATCCTGAAACCTACATTTTTAACTTTTTGTATGTATTTAATTAATTAATTTATTTAAGGAGGATAGAGAGAGAGAGAGAAGCAGATGGAGAGAATGGGCACATCGGGGCCTCCAGCCACTGCAAAAGAACACCAGACGCATGCACCTCCTTGTGCATCAGGCTTATGTGGGCATTGGGGAATTGAACCTGGATCGTTAGGCTTCCCAGGCAACTGTCTTAACCACTAAGCCCATCTCTCCAGCCCCTCCCAATAAGTTTTGATAGAGAGAGATTTATTTTGTGATGTGTAGTGCGTGATTTGCATGTTGCCATTAATAACTAAGATTCAAATAAAGGCCAGGGGGAGATGACAGAGTAGTTAAAGGGGCTGAAGACAAGAGTTCAAATGCCTAGCCCTTGCATAAAGCTGGGTGCAAAGTGGTCCTGGGTGGCAGAGCCAGGGGAACCCTGGAGCTCATGGCTAGCAAGATCTGCTTTCCCTGGGGCAAAACAAGAGAGACTCTGTCTCAAATAGGTGGAAGACAAGGAGCAACAGACCAAGGTTGTCCTCTGACCTCTGCATTATGCAAGTGTACTCACGTGCGCGCACACACACACACACACACACACACACACACACACACACAGATCTGTGCTTGTCTCCACCAGCGCTTTCAAGGAAAGCAAGAGTATCTGGCAAATTGCCGCCACTGAAACCAGTGTACATTGTGAACTTCATATTGTTAGTCAATAAACTCCAACCCTGTGAAAAGTCACAAGTGTGTTCATCTATTTGTGACATTGTGTGCTCCAAACACAGTGTACCCACAAGAGCAGCCCGCTTTAACTGTGGCTCTTCAAGAATGTCTCGTTCTATCTCCTTGCTCTCCCCTGCTGTTTTTCTCCTTTGCCAACTGGCCTTTCCTCCTCTAGATCCAGGGAATTGATTTATCAGCAAAGATTCAGCTCTCCTCTCATGGTCCTGTTGCTGAGTGTGTGTGTGTGTGTGTGCACGCGCGCGTGTTTGTGTGTGTGTGGTCTCACGTGACACTCAGCCTCTGCTGATGATTATTGGCTTACTCACCTCCGTTCTCCCTGTACACAGATTGACTATCAAGGCACTGAAATTAAATTTTCTTGTCGTATCCTGAAATGCAATGTAACATCTGGGATATGAGCAGTGTTCAGTGTCAACTTGATGGATATAAGTGAATCCATCAATCTATTGAGTAAATTTAATAGCTAATTGTCAGCCATCCTCTGATCACTGTGAGAAAGATACTAAATTATGAGTTGACAGCAATTTTCAGCAGGGAACTTTTAAGTCCAGAACACCACAGCTTTTCTTTCTGCCATTGTTCCTGACTTTCCAGAGAGCACACCGTAATCGAGAGGGCTCTCAGTCTTTTCCCTGTCTAGGAAGTGTGTCGCCGCATGCAGTTAGAAAGGAGTAAATTTAGAATTGGTAATGGGCTGAGGGTAAAGTTCAGGAGCTGTTACTGACAGGTCTCCAATGATTGGATTGATGTGGGTTAACCAAATCAGCAGACAGATTACCATTAATGTACATCCACAGCATACCACAGTGCCCACTGCCAGACACTTGCTAAGAGAACGGAAGCTCAGGATAGCAATTGAACTGCAAGTGCTAGCTGTCTTTAGAGTGCTGCCCATACTTCCTCTATAACCATCAACACGTAAGGATGTAGATGCTCACATAACAGAGAAACAATATGTGAATTTTATTCATTCCCATAAAAAGTAGAAGATTCCCTCATTTTCTGAGACCTTTGTTTCCTGTGAAAATGAAATTTAAATCAGTACACAGAGTCTCACTTAAAATCTCCATATTCCATCAAAGACCAGTGAATAGACACACTGATCAAAATCATGACCAGCTTCATAATCAGGCAAGGGGTTCATATTTAGATTGAGAGGAAGTCGCATTGTCCCAAACACCTAACCAAGTGATTAAAATGCCAATAGCTAAGAATTAAGTTCTTTTATCATGCTGGAATGTTTGTTTCCCTACAAAGGATGTGACATTTGCTTATAAGGAACTCTAGATTCTTATATGAACTGGTCAATTTTAAATACACTAATAGAGAGACAAAGGAAATGGGATGCTGGAAAATTCTTTCTGATTTATGAGTGAAAAGAGATAAGCCTAGCCTTGAGGACTAGCCCTTGACTAGTGAGGACCTTCAAGAAGACCATCCCAGGGATTTCAAAGGCATAAGCAGCACCGGACAGAGGGCACTGGGAAAAGATGAGGAACCACCAAAAACAGCGGGTGAAATGTCAAGTCAGATACATTTATAATCTTGTCAGCATTACAAAGCTCTTCACAGAAAAGGTAACTTCTCAAAGTACCTAAGAGAAAAAAGAAACTGAATTAAAATACATATTCGTTTATGGTTTTGATCCATGTGAATTCAAATGTTTTAACATGGAGACAGGAGGCTAGTTTCAGTCTTCTACATAGGAGTATCACAGGAGTTTTTATGTACCATTTATCAAAGAGGTTTTCCTTTCTTAAATGTATTTTTGTCACTTTTGCTCAGAATCAGTTAGTGGCAGCTGTGGGAGTCTGTTTTCTGTGACGCTGTCTGGTTCCACTAATCTTTTCGCCTTTTTTTTTTTGCCAGTATGGATCAAAAACTTATAGGCAAGTCCTAAAAATATGAACCCAGTGGAAGAAAGCAGAGGGGAGACATTTCAAGACACTGGTATAGGCAGTGGCTTTGTTGATGCAGCATCAAAAGCACTTGAAACAAAATCAATAATAGGAAATAGAACTATACCGAGCCTCACAACATCCACAGCAAAGGAAACAACCAACAGGACGAAGAGGCAACCTATAGAGTAGGAGGAAATATTTGTTCAAGGCTCAACTGACAAATGATTGATACCCAGAATATACAAAAAAACTCCAAGTTTTAATGACCAAATAAAAGTAGTTCTGGAGCTGGTGAGATGGCTCACTGATTAAGGCACTTGCCTGCAATTCCTAATAACCAGGTACCCCAGCCTGCGGGGGTTCAACAGAGGCCCGAGGGGAAGTTAACCTGAATGGGAGAAGGCAAACAGACACAAGAAGGAGACCAAGCCGAGCGTTTGGTCAAGGTCTCAATTTTTATTAGTACAGGAGGGTTTATATAGGGAGATCCGGGGAAGGAAGGCTAGTCATATAGCACGTAAGCAGAACCAGGAACTTGGAAGGCGAGGCCGCATGTAGCGCTTCTGGGAAGGTCCCAGGTGTGGTGTTCCGAGCACAGTGGGTCTTGCGATTTCCAGTAAGTGATTCAAGAACCAGGAAACAGAAACTTAACTCGCGACATGGCGGTTTCTGTCAACATGGCCGAGGTTTGGCTTATAGCTCCCAACAACCAGGGTCCAGTATCCCACATAAACCTAGATGCACAAAGTGGTGCATGCATCTAGAGTTCATTTGCAGCAGCTGAAGTCCCTGACATGCTCTCTGTCTCTCTTTCTCTCTCTCTCTCTCTCTCTCTCTCTTTCTCTTTCTCTTTCTCTCCCTCTCTCTCTCTCTCTCTCTGCTTACAAATAAATAAATGAATGCTTTAAAAAAACATAAGTAATCCAATTTTAAAATGATCCAATGATCTGAATAGACACTTTCAAAAGAGTAAGAAGAGAAATAATCAAAAATATAAAATAATGCTCAAGATCATTAGTCATCAAGGAAATCCATATAAAAGCATATAATGAGGTATCATCTCACCACAGTTAGAAACAAAATAAAATGCTGCCAAAGATGTGTAGAAAAGAGAGGTTTTATGTACTGTTAGTGGGACTCTAAACAATAATGCTCTTTTGGACAAGAGTATGGAAATACCTCAAAAAACTAGATGTAGCCGGCAGTGGTGGCATACGCCTTTAATCCCAGCCCTTGGGAGGCAGAGGTAGGAGGATCGCCGTGAGTTTGAGGCCAGAATGAGACTACATAGTGAATTCCAGGTCAGTGTGGGGTAGAGTGAGACTCATTTGGAAAAGTAAACTAAACTAAACTAAAATAAAATAAAAAACCTAGATGTAGAGGCATCCCATAATCCAGCTATTCCACTGCTGGAGATCTATCTATCTATCTATCTATCTATCTATCTATCTATCTATAAATATATATGACACATACATGATATATAGGAGATATATATATATATAATATATGCATTATATATGTATATATATATATATATACATATATATATATATATACCATCTCAGCCCCATACAAAGTAAATGCAATAACCAGCATATCAATACCTTCATGCCCATGTTTATTGTAGCATCATTAATAATAGTTAAGATTTAGAATCAATCTGCAATACAGAATCTCACTGGATGGTATAGTTTGAATGTGAAATAACCCTCATAGGCTCATGTATTTGACACTAGGTCCCAGCTAGTGGTGCTATTTTGCCTTGATGAAGAAAGTGAGTCTCAAGGGAGAGCCTTGGGGTGTTATAATAGACCTCCTCCCCTTCTCTCTGCTTCCTGACTGTGGATGCTACATGACCAGCCACCTCACATCCCTGCTGCCATGTCTTCCCCACCACAAAAAACTGTGTCCTCAAACTATGAGTCAAAAATAAGTCCTTTTTCTCTTCTTGCTATTCTTAGGCATTTTGTAACAGCAATGATATGGCAAATACAGGTAGACAAAATGAGCATGATACACACACACACCTACATGCCCCACAATGGAATGCTATACAGCTATAAAAAATAATCCTGCTATTTGCAGCAAAAATAGATAACATTAGAGGATAATCTGTTAAATGAAACAATTCACACAGAAAGATAAGCATTGCATTTTCTCATATGTGGAAAATGAAAAATTGTTGATTTTAATATAGAATAACAATTAGGAAAGGGGAAGTATGGATAAAATAAATTCAATCTGAATGTATTGAAAAGCGACATTTAAATATCATGCTGAGGCCATTAATAGTATAGCTATGAGTATCAGTAAATAAATTTATTTAAAAATTCAATGTGTCATATAGACTGTGGATATAGCAGGTTTTAAACCAAACTGGTGAGTTTCAGAGTTTTTTTTGTTTGTTTGTTTGTGTTTTTGGTTTTATCGAGGTAGGATCTCGCACTAGTCTAGGCTGACCTGGAATTCACTATGGAGTCTCAGGGTGGCCTCGAACACACGGTGATCCTCCTACCGCTGCCTCCCAAGTGCTGGGATTAAAGGCGTGCGCCACCACGCCAGGCTGAGCTTCAGAGTTTTTGTCATAGCTGTCCTACACCACTACAGTGAGCACATCCGTTCTGGGAATCACGTGAAGGCTTCACGGATGATACTGCCATGACAAACGCTCTTGTGCTAGGGACACTGGAAGTCAGGGCTCTAAATATGCGTGCATAGTTGTGTTGTTTTTCTTTTAAAAATTTTTGTTCATTTTTATTTATTTATTTGAGTGTGACAGAGAGGGAGAAAAAGAGAAAGACACATACACACACACACAGAGAGAATAGGCACTCCAGGGCTTCCAGCCACTGCTAATGAACTCCAGACGCATGCGCCCCCTTGTGCATCTGGCTAACGTGGGTCCTGGGGAATCGAGCCTTGAACCGAGGTCCTTAGGCTTCACAGGCAAGCGCTTAACCGCTAAGCCATCTCTCCAGCCCATTTTTCTTTTCCTTTGACAGAAGTACGGGTGGTTATGCACTTCACATTCCCAGCAATTTGTTTCAACCAACTGAAACTGTTTTGGAGAACTTACGAGGAATCATATTGTAGCTATAGTTTTACTGTGTTTTCCTATGGATCTTTGAATTACTTACACCAAGCAAGAATAACCCAATTCATATCCCTGTTTCTAAATGGGTAAAATTGCTAAGTGGGAGACAGCTCCAGTTTGGGAAAACACAGAGGAAATGCTAGTAATTTACAATGCAACTACATTTGCTAGCTGGGCATGATGGCATTAAACTATAATTCCAGAACTTGAGAATCAGAGGCAAACGGATTGATCATAAGTTCAAGGCCAGCCTGGACTACACAGTAAGCTTCAGTCAAGCCTGGGTTACATACTGAAGCCCTTTATTAATACCACAAAACAAAATCAACACACACATACACATTAAGAAATTGTATTTGCTATTGAATGATATGGTGAGTGGGAAATTAAAAAAAAAAAAAAAAAGCCTGGGGGACACCTTTAATCCCAGCACTCGAGAGGCAGAGGTAGGAGGATTGCTGTGAGTTTGAGGACAGCCTGAGACTACATAGTGAACTGCACATTAGCCTGGACTAGAGTGAGACCCTATCTTGAAAAACCAAAACCAAAACAAAAGAAAAAAAGAATAGCTAGTGGATAACTTATTGAAGATTGGAGACAGCCTCAAAGTGGGCTATAAAGCCATCATTTATTGGATATGTGATCTTGACCTGTTAATGTTCTCTTACTTTCAGTTTTCTTATCCCAAGTGTGAGCTCAGCTAGGAGATTGGCCAACCAGGGAAATACAAGGATCTATTTCCAACCCACCAGAGAGATTAAGGAGAGAATTGTCTGTGATAGGTTTAGTATAAAAAGTACGGATTGAGAGTGGGGGAGGGGTATGACGGAGAGTGGAGTTGCAAAGGGGAAAGTGGGAGGAAGGAGGGAATTACCATGGGTTATTGTCTATAATTATGGAAGTTGTCAATAAAAATAAAATTTAAAAATACAAAATAAACAAAATAAAATCCACAAAGAACAAGATGGATGTCTTCAAGACTTTGGAGGACTTGGAGTGCCTTGGCGCTCAGGAGCATTTAAAACAGCTTAAAGAGCTGAAAGCAATCAGAGCCTAGGGACAGAGACTAAGCCAGGCCTTAGCTCAACGGGAGGAAGCCGAGTCAGGATCTCATGCCAGTGGAGGATGGCTGGGGTTAGAGGAGGAGAGACTGTGACTGGGCACAGAGCAGCTCAAAGGATAAACACACCTTACAGGGTAAGTGTGAGCACAGTCTATTAAAAGCCATGCAATTTGAAGCATTTGAAAAACTGTAAAGCCCTAACAGATATTTCTATTTTTACCATATGGTACAGTAAAGATGAAACAACTGCAAAAAAAAAAAAAAAAAAAAAAAGTTTGTCAAGATCACCCGATCAGGGAGCGACCAGCAGCTGTCCTCCCTACACCCAGCGGAGCACGCCCTTGGCACTCTCGGGAAACTCGCCTTTGCTTCTCTTCACGGTCTGACCCTCTATCAAACCCCGGGCTTTCACCTTCCGCTTTGATCTCTGGGTGCTTTTAGCACACCCTCCAATTCCCGGCCATAAAGGCTAATGCAATAGCAGGACTGCAGGCATTTTTCATCAAGAAATCTCTCAATTTCTGCTACCGAAGGTTAAAAAAAATGTATTTCTGAAGGGCACAGTCACTCAGGCCCAGGCTCCCCCGTTCGCTGAGGGCTTTGTCCCGGCGTGCTGAGGCGCTTACATCCCATTACCAGAAACTCAGTTGTTGGAGAATTGGCTCTTCATATTGTTTTATTTATTTATTTATTTATTTTGGCCTCTGGATACAAAGCTACATTTCGAATGAGTTGGCTTTAGCCAGTTGTTTGCTTTCCTTTGGTTGATGAGTTCTCTGAACTTCTGCTTGTATGATGCTATTATTCCTTTTATAATAGCTTTTCATTTTCTCAAATATTGCTGGTCATTTCACTGTCCATGGATTTTTTTTTTTTTTTTTCTGCCCATGGGCAGACATGAACTGCTAGCCACAGAGGACTGGCTCTGCTTAGATCCTTCCTTTGTGTGTGAATGTGAAAGACCACCCTGCCCTCGTTGTCTTTATTCAGTAATCTCCATTATCATGCCCCCCCCCCATCCTCCAAGTAGCACATTTTCCTATGCAGGCAAGTCAGGCTGCCTCTTCCATTATCCACTCTGCCTTCCATCCGTCCTTCCTTCCTGTGTCTCCATTCAGAAACAAACTGAAATACTCACCTCCACAACATTTTCAAGAGCAGGGTTTTTGTTTTCTGTTTGTTTGCTTGTTTTGTTTTGAGACAGTCTTGCTGCTCCGTAGCCCAGACCAGCCTGTAGCTTGTGATCCTGTTCCCTAGGCCTCCCAAGTGCTGGGATTCCCGATGTGCGCATTGGAATCACAGGGAGGCAGTGAATCGGCCCACCAAGTCCTTCCTCTGTGGAGAATGTAAAGTCAGATCTTAATCACTGTGTGCTGAGGACAGCCTGCAATCTGAAGTGAGAAAAACAACCCTAATTTTGTTCTTTAAAAAAATATATGCATATATATATATATATGTGTGTGTGTGTGTGTGTGTGTGTGTGTGTGTATAAATGTGTGTGTATGTATGTATGTATATATATATATATATATATGAGGGAGAGAGAGAGAAAACGGGTGATCCAGGGCCTCTAGCCACTGCAAACAAACTCCAGAGGCATGCACCCCCTTGTGCATCTGGCTTACACGGGCCCTGAAGAATCAAACCCGGGTCCTTTGGCTTTGCAGGCAAACGCCTTAACTGCTAAGCCATCTCTCCATCCCCTAATTTTATTCTTTATAGAAGTCTTTATTTGTTGGTCTTTTTACTGATCTTTCTATAACCTTTATCCATAAACCTAGAATTTTTTATTAATTAATCTCCAAGAATCCTAATAACTTCAGAACTCTATACTTTCACTATCCCGCCCCCCCCCCAACCTTACAAACATTGCCTGCTAGTACTGGGGAAGGAAGGGAGCAACGACAGTCTCATCAAAATGTACCTTTATAGGAAATCTCAAAGGATGAGTGCAGTGTTTCCAGATAAATAATAGGGAAAAAATATCTTCTAAATAGAGAAGACAGTGCAAAGTTACGAAGAGATGTCACAGAGCATTTGGAGAACTTTCCTTAGAGTTGCTCATTCAAGCCAAAGGATCCCAGATGGACTCTCCAGGACCCACATAAGCCAGATGCACAAGGGGGCGCACGCATCTGGAGTTCGTTTGCAGTGGCTGGAGATCCTGGCACACCCATTCTCTCTCTCTCCCTCTTTCTCACTCTCAAATAAATAAATAAAATATAAAAATGGTTATTTCATTAAAAAACAGGATAGCCAACCTCAATTTGACGTACTATCACCTCACATCATGTCATTAACTTTGAATACACACTCTAGGCAGGTAAGGGCAAAGTTCACACGTTCCAAACAGAAACGTTGTGATGATTAGATTGAACACGGCAATGAAAGCATTTCACATTACTTCCCCATATAAGAAACATGCAAGAGTGGCATTTTATCGTTTAAGTCACTGAAAGTTAAACATGGAAGGACTTACTAGAGAGCTTATTCGCTTCTAATATAAAGGAACTAGACATCCCCCCTAAAATGTAGATCACATTTTCCCCAAACTTACCCATTGCTCTGTTGCCTTCCCGCCCCGTACCTGTGCGATCACCAGGCATTATTCCCTCCAGCTTTTGCTCCCTAGCCCAGGCTCCGCTCGCCTCATTAGCGGTAGAGGTTACAGTGCAAGCAGTTTTGTTCTACCCTGACATCCTGACTGAGCTAGAAGCTTCTCCTCCCTCCCACTCAGTCAGAAAGCGCTAGGGATGTCCTCATTGCCAGAGTGATTGCCTAGTATGCATAAAGCCTGGGGTTCAGTTCCCAGCATCACCAAAAAAAAAAAAAAAAAGGATACCAAAACATTTTCAGATGGGGTAACTCACATCTATGAGGCCAGTACTCTGAGGTGAGGCTAAAGCAAGGGGAATGTCATTGGTTTCAGACCAGCCTGGGCTATAGAATGAGACCCTGTCTCTCAAAACAACAGCAAAAAATAACAAGCAATTATAGGGTTGGAGGTAGAAGCAAGAAATCTGACTCCACTACATTGATTAGCTTAGAAAAGAGATGGCTGAACTGAGTGACATCTGAGGGGTTCTTCACCTCCAGCACTATGACTCCTCGGAAGCAGCCGAAGAATGTCAGCCCATTATCAGAGGTGTGCCCCAAAAGCTCATCATTATCATCTTAGGCACTGAATTAGCATCAATTCTAAACTTTTACTTGCAGGATAACAACAGAGAGAAATAATATCCAAAATGCTCTGAAGACTTTCTTTTAGCCAACAAAATGCTATTTGCAATAGCCATGAGTTTGAATAAAAGGGCATCAAAGAAGTTAAGAAGCTACTTTTGTTTGTTTGTTTGTTCTTTTGTTTTTCGAGGTAGGGTTTCACTCTAGCTCAGGCTGACCTGGACTTCAAAACAAAATCTCAGGATGGCCTCAAACTCAAAGGTCCCGAGTGCTGAGATTAAAGGCGCGTGCCACCATGCCTGGCTAAGAAGCTACTTTTGTATAATTCAATAATTTAATTGCAAGCTGTGTGATTTCCCATGGCTATAAGTCAACTTGAAGAGCACACCTTCATTAGATACGTCCTATGAGTAGCTGCAGTTTGCAGGAAGTTTTCATGTTAAACATTTACTGAGCAAAAATATTGTATTACCAGGCAGATTCTGTTTAGACTGAAAACATCTTATTTCCATTAGGAGCAATGCATGATCCAATGTGCAAAGTAACATCTGGTTTCATTACTCTATATATCTTTGACAAGAAAAAAAATTAACTTACATAACCCATGTCTTGCATAACAGTTGTATTGCATTGTTATCCACAGATAATTTTTTCCAAGCATCTTGCATAAATGTGGTTTCAAGGAGAGCTTCCAAGAGATAATTTTTCTCTGTAAAGTCTTAATTTTATTGTTCTGTAGAGGTTTTGTTTTGGTTTGGCTTGTTTTGGTTTTTTGTTTGTTTGTTTGTTTGTTTTGTTTTGCTTTGTTTTTCAAGGTAGGGTCTTGCTCTTGCCCAGGCTGACCTGGAATTCACTATGTAGTCTCAGAGTGGCCTTAAACACACTGTGATCCTCCTACCTCTGCCTCCTGAGTGCTGGGATTAAAGGCGTGCACCACCATGCTCTGCTTGTTCCTTAGAGTTAATGTCATTCTTTTGGATGATAACCAGTAAAGCTGTGAAAAAAAATTTTCAATGAATTTTGCAGTACATTTTATATAAGCTTGATGCTCAAAGTCTGAAAAACATGAAGTCCTCCCTCACATTGTACTTTATTAATGTAGCATCTCTAGCTAAGGCTAGCCCAGTATTCATTATGTAGCCCATGCTGGCCTCAAACTCAAGGTAATCTGCTTGCCTGTCTCTTGGCTGCTGGGATTACAAGTGCGAGCCACCACACCCAGCTGATAGTTATCTATGCTAACATTCAAAAGCAATGATGTTTTTGTAGGAAAACTGTATATGTTTATAAAGAGCAATGCTTTAGCTTTAAAGCATTGCAACAAAAGACTTTTCTTATATATATAAAAGAAGGGTTATTGCGAGAATCAGGAGATTTGCTTTTAG
This sequence comes from Dipus sagitta, assembly GCA_036346955.1. Lineage (NCBI taxonomy): Eukaryota > Metazoa > Chordata > Mammalia > Rodentia > Dipodidae > Dipus > Dipus sagitta. The sequence continues at coordinate 177,525,363 of CM070774.1, read as the reverse complement.
TACCTAAACATTCTCTCAAATCCCATCTTCTTGAACTTAAGAACATTCCCTTGAGATGGGAGAATGTCCTATTATGATATTATTTATCATCATTTTATCCTATTTCTCAAGGGGGTGGAAGGCCACAAACTACATCTTGAGTGACTCAAATTAGATAGCAGAAGTATCCCGATAGTTACAATAATAATTCTGGAAGGAGTTTCGGGGGAAGTCCAGGAGCTCACTGTAGAGGCCCTAAAAGTAGGAAAGGCCCGAGCTGTCTGAGTGAAATGGAACACGGTCAAAACTCTCAGCCTGGCTGTGTCTTTGGCACAAGAGCCTCTGAGTTTGAAAACTGGTTCCTTCAGACGAAGTGTGCCTCTGTCTGAAACTGGCGCTGCTGGAACGCAGGAGTTCAGTGAACTTCACAACTGTTATGGACTTGATACATAAAATTGGAAACAATGTAAGAGCCGTGGTTTTTTGATGTCTGTGCACTGAAACGTTCTTCACTCTCAGGTCTTGGTCAGCTGCTGCCGTCTGTCACGTGGGGCTGAACAGTGGCTTCCCCAGCGTCACTCACCGAATGCACGTTCTGGAAGTTTTCCGCAATAGGGAAAGCTACCTCCCCTAAAATTCTCCGATGCCTCAGAGGTGGAAGCAAGGCCTGGAGACCCATCCTTACTGCTGCCCTCTTGTTAGTGAAAGCACTGAGGGGTCTCAAGCAGCTCTCCTCCCGCCAGTGTCTGGGGGCATTGACGAGAAGATCAATAGAGAGAGGATCAATAGAAAGAGGATCAATAGAAGCTTTTTTTTTCTCTCTTTTTTTTTTTTTTTTTTTTGGTTTTTCGAGGTAGGGTTTCACTCTAGTCCAGGCTGACCTGGAATCCACTATGGAGGCTCAGGGTGGCCTCGAACTCACAGCGATCTTCCTACCTCTGCCTCCTGAGTGCTAGGATTAAAGGCGTGCGCCACCACGCCCGGCTAAGAGATCAATAGAGATGGCGCACAGGAAAGCATCGGGTAGTAGTGGAACTCCTGCTGATATTGTTATTATTACTGGGGCCCTCCATCCCTTCTTCTGTCTCTTGCTTGTTTCCATGGAGCTAACGACATTGCAAGTGATAAGGTGTTACCAAAACTTGAGCAGCGTGCCCAACTCAGGCCATGTAATAAACAAGGTGATCAGAAATTTCTTTCAGTAATGCAAAAGCAGAAACGCTGAAATAAAAGTTTTGATGAATTAGATTGTTGAGGTCAGCTAGCTCCCCATGCTGAAACATAAGCATGAATTAATTCCTTCACCAACACATTTTTACTGTTATATATGTCTGCTTTATGTCCCTGAGTAGTATAAAGTCCGTCAAAAGTAAGAAACATGTTAGGAAAACTACTGATTTTTGACCATTACCAAAGCAACTTATCATTAAAGAGCACAAATTGCAATACTAAATCACATGCACATTGCATCATGGAAACAATAAGGTTATTAATAAAAAGACTCTTGTTCAATATTAGGCCATTTTACTATGAAATATTTCAAAGTGGGAGTTAATAGAATCAAATTCAATTTATCTAGGAAGGTTATAATAATACTTTTAAGAAAAAAGGGATTAAACACAGGGGCATTTTAGGGAAAATGTGGTCTCTTAAAAGCCCCTCTGCAGTTGGTCTGTTTTTACCTTGGTAATCTACTTTCTATTTTGGATCCATAAGATGAAAGAAGTGCCAAAAAATGATTGTTTCTCTTAGTTATGCTTGGGTTATATGAAGTATATTTTAGAGACACACCTACATTCTCCCAGTCACAGACAAGGGTTATAACTCTATCAGCAGGGTCATCTCCAGAGTGCATGGCTCATGGGGAAAATTACCTTGCATTTAGCTCTGTCTAGCTGTCCAGATTGCAACAAAGTTGGTTACATATTTTGGGGCAGATAAACTAGAAATAAATTTAGGAAGCATAAGCTAAAAGATGTGTGTTAATAATCTATATTAGATTCAAAGCCATTATTTCTATTGAGGGAATAATATTGATTGTTTCATATCTGGTGTAGATGGCACACATCTGATTAAAATCATGGCAGTAAGTTTTCTGATAACATATTCTTCAATTGAATATGAGGCATAATTTTGACACTGCAAAAGTTAAAAGAAAGAAGTGATTGATACACATAACATGGACTAACTGCAAATTGGCTCTAGTGGCAGATACTTATGTGAAAACCAATCTCCTTTGAGACTCAGAGTTCATGAATTCAAATTGGTAAGCTGAAAAATCTTGTAAATATGACATGTGCCCAAAATGACCCAATGAGAAAGGTGCTTCACTTTTGAGATGCATTTTCCCTATAAACAATAGCATTATTCAAAAAAACAGCAACGAAAACGTCTTTCCTCTAAGTTGCTGCTTTGTCCCAGAAACGCAAGACAACTATAACATCTTCTTTAGTTTTTTGTTTTGTTTTGCACTGTATTAAATCTTATTACTTGATAGGTAGACTAAATTCTATTTTTGTATCTTCATATATGAATCAACAATATAAGAATTTAGGAATATTCTTATAGCCACTAATTCATCATTGATTAATTGAAGATGTAAAACATATTTTCCCAAACATATTATAATAAAGTGGACAATCAGTCAAGGTCCTTAATTATGAAAGTCTTTGAGCATTAGCATTCTATTTCTTTTGCTTTTAATTGGGACTGGGAGCAAATTCAGTTTTTTCCTTAATTAATAAAAATATCATTCATTGGGTGATTTTAAAATTTCTTTGTGGAACAAATAAAACTTGCATGTATTTATTGTGAACAACATGATATTTTAAATACATATATGTTGTGAAATAGCTTAGTCAAGCTAATGAACATATGCATTAACTCTCATACTTAACTCTTGTGTTGTATGGGTGACTCTTGAAGAAAAAGCTTTACTTTGTAGAGGTTGTGTAGAATTTTAGTTTCTCTTAGCTAATACTTGGGTCTGAAAGAATGCCCAGAGCTCCAAAGATTAAACATTTGGTCCTCATTCCAATGCCCTTGAAAAGGCGTTTGCACCTTAATAGGTGAGGACTAGTGGGAGGAAGTTAGGTCACTAGTGTACCAATAGGTGACACTGGAATGTGGCTATCTTGTCTCTGCCTTCTTCCTGGCTACCACGTGATGAGGCAGTTTCCTCCATGGCCATCTCCTGCCACAATGGGCTGCCTCACCCCAGGACAAGAGTAAAGGAATGAAGCATCTAAAACTGTGAGACAAAGTAAAACCTTCTGCTTTTTAAGTTGATTATACCAGGTGTTTTTGTTATAGCAACAGAATCCTCACAATCAAAAACCTAACTAAACTTAGCTCTGAAAACTAATAGTATTCTCATTAGTGACAAACACTCAGTTTTCCCTTTCTCAGCACCTGGGAGAGTTTTGGGTTACTACATTGGTCACTGCCATCTGAAAAGAGCAGCTTCTCTAACCGAAAGCAAGAGCGGCATTAATATATGGGTATGAACATAAGTATTTACAGAGCAGTTTGGTGAGTATAATAAATCTATTAAGCCAGACAACAATAGTAGTTCCTCCCTAGGGCTTATGACCTCCCAAGCCATAGGCTTTTGATTATATTTTCAGTACCAGGCAGAAATTCCTTCCCACGGAGCAGACCTCAAGTCCAATCAGAGAATAGTTGGTTTCCCCCATAACAGCATGAGGAGTCTTCAGCAATAGTCTTACCATCTAGTCCTTGTGGGCAAGCAAGAGCCTTGGAAATAGCCTGTAATGGTTTTGGTCATCAGAGGACACCCCTGATCAACCCCTCTGTGGAAGGTATTCCACCTCTGGCACTGAAGTTTTTCTAAGAACAATCTATGGATTCTTGCTACCACATTATCTACCTCCACAAGATACTTCTGCCAAAACTCTCTCTCTCTTTTTCTTTCTTTTTGTTTGATTTTTCAAGGGAGGGTTTCACTCTAGCTCAGGCTGACCTGAAATTCACTCCATAGTCTCAGGGTGGCCTCGAACTCACAGTGATCCTCTGTCCTCTGCCTCCTGAGCGCTGGAATTAAAGGTGTATGCCATTACACCTGGCTAAAACTCTCTCTCTCTCTCTTTTTTAACATATATATATTATTAGCTAGTAAAGAAGTAGGCTTCCTTCCATATTTCTTATTCATAAATCTTAAATTTTAAGCCAGGCATGGTGGTGCATGTCTTTAATCCCAGCACTCGGGAGGCAGAGGTAGGAGGATCACCATGAATTCAAGGCCACACTGAGACTACATAGTGAATTCCAGGTCAGCTTGGGCTAGAGTGAGACTCTACCTCAAACAAACAAACAAACAAACAAAAACTTTTAAACATCTTAAATTTTGATTTCATCTTACATCATGGGTGTTCACCAGTTTATGGGCAGGGCGGAGGCAGAACGTGGTGGTTTGAATCAGATGTTCCCATAAACTTATGTGTTCTGAAGGCTTCATTCCCAGCTGGTGGCAGTTTGGGAGGTGGAGGCTTGCTGGAGGAGGGCTGTTAAGGTTGATTAGCCTCTAACTTGCCAGTGTTATTTCAGCTCGGTTCTTTGCGGCTGTTCTCCACTGTCTGTGGCAGAAGTGATGTCCAACCTCTTCTCCTGCCATGCTTTCCTGTGCTGTCAGGAAGCTTCCCCTCGACACTGTAAACAAACAAACAGACAAACAAAAAAACAGCAACGAAAACGTCTTTCCTCTAAGTTGCTGCTTTGTCCCAGAAACGCAAGACAACTATAACATCTTCTTTAGTTTTTTGTTTTGTTTTGTTTTTGTTTTTCAAGGTAGGGTTTCACTCTAGCAGTTCAGGCTGACCTGGAATTCACTCTGTAGTCTGAGGGTGGCCTCTAACTCATGGCAATCCTCCTACCTCTGCCTCCTGAGTGCTGGGATATTAAAGGTATGCACCAATTTGCCTGGCTTTTCCTTAACTTTTGGGTGAATTTCTTATACCACATTGTTTTAATTGTTCAGAAGTTTAGAGAAAGAAGTTACACATAACTTTTTTCAAGAAATTGAAGGATATTCTATTCCTTGGAAATATAATACACTGTAAATATAAGAACATAGATTTGTCATGCTGTATTTTACCTTTTAAGGGTATTTCAAATATTTTATTTGGGGGAGGGGAGAATACAACATAAGGTATAAATAAATGCCATGAAAGAAAAAATAATTTCAAAACATTCAACTCATTTGTTTTGTTTTGCACTGTATTAAATCTTATTACTTGATAGGTAGACTAAATTCTATTTTTGTATCTTCATATATGAATCAACAATATAAGAATTTAGGAATATTCTTATAGCCACTAATTCATCATTGATTAATTGAAGATGTAAAACATATTTTCCCAAACATATTATAATAAAGTGGACAATCAGTCAAGGTCCTTAATTATGAAAGTCTTTGAGCATTAGCATTCTATTTCTTTTGCTTTTAATTGGGACTGGGAGCAAATTCAGTTTTTCTCCTTAATTAATAAAAATATCATTCATTGGGTGATTTTAAAATTTCTTTGTGGAACAAATAAAACTTGCATGTATTTATTGTGAACAACATGATATTTTAAATACATATATGTTGTGAAATAGCTTAGTCAAGCTAATGAACATATGCATTAACTCTCATACTTAACTCTTTGTGTTGTATGGGTGACTCTTGAAGAAAAAGCTTTACTTTGTAGAGGTTGTGTAGAATTTTAGTTTCTCTTAGCTAATACTTGGGTCTGAAAGAATGCCCAGAGCTCCAAAGATTAAACATTTGGTCCTCAGTCAATGGCCCTGTGAAAAGGCGTTTGCACCCTTAAGAGGTGAGGACTAGTGGGAGGAAGTTAGGTCACTAGTGTACCAATAGGTGACACTGGGAATGTGGCTCAGTCTTGTCTCTGCCTTCTTCCTGGCTACCACGTGATGAGCAGTTTCCTCCATGGCCATCTCCTGCCACAATGGGCTGCCTCACCCCAGGACAAGAGTAAAGGAATGAAGCATCTAAAACTGTGAGACAAAGTAAAACCTTCTGCTTTTTAAGTTGATTATACCAGGTGTTTTGTTATAGCAACAGAATCCTCACAATCAAAAACCTAACTAAACTTAGCTCTGAAAACTAATAGTATTCTTTCTATTTTGTGCACACCCCTCTCTTTTCTTTCTCTCTCATCTTGTTCTCTCCTTCCCTCTCTCACTGCCTACCATCTGATTCCTCTTCCCCATTACAATAAAGTCTTAGATCAAAAAATTGTTAAGAAGCTAGGCATGGTGGTGGCACATGTCTTTAATCCCAGCACTCAGGTGGCAGAGGTAGGAGGATCACCGTGAGTTCGAGGCCAGCCTGAGACTACATAGTGAATTCTAGGTCAGCCTGGGCTAGAGTGAGACCCTACCTCGAACTCCCCCCACAAAAAAAAATTATCAAGAGATACTTCCTCAGCCATGTTTATTGCTGCATTGTTCATAACAGCTAGAATTGGAAACAGGCTACATGCCCATTGACTGAGGAATGGTCAATGAGAATGTGGCACATATACCCAATGCAGTGTTATTTAGTGGTATGGACAAAACGAACTAATGAACTTTTTAGGAAAATGGGTGGACTTGGAAAGAGTCATACTAAGCAGAATCACACAGACTCAGAAAGACAGATACCACGTACTCCCTCTCATATGTGGTTTCTAACGTGGAACAGCATTATTTGCTTGAAAGTTGCAGTAAACATAAGTAGTACTGGCAAGGATCGAAAATGAGGCTAGGAGAGAGGGAGACAGGGAGGGAGAAGAGGAGGAGGTGCTTCACAGGAAGTGGTGGGACAGAATACAGGGGTAGAAGGGTCTTGGCAGGGATGGGGTAAGGGACGCTGGAGGTAATTACATAAAATTAATAACAACATAAATCGGTACCATAGAAATCTTCCTGATTAGGTAATTAAAAGCTATAACTCTTAATAAGCATGAAGGGGGGGGGGTGAAGGAGGGATTTGTCCAAGCAGAAGTGTCCTGCAGGGGGTAGATCTAAAACCATGGCCCACTGCCAGAGCTGGATTACCCATTGCCACACACACACAGAGTTGTTGGTGAGGGAGGTGTTAAGGTCCACAAAACAGTGAAGGCTATTGTCGAAACACTTGGTTACCCAGAGCTAAATGGTAATAAGACGCTATTGCTGAAGACACCAGAGGCTTCGAGCACAGGATAGGGAACGGAGAAGGAAGCCGGCTCCTTGACGGCCCTCACCGTTCTGGAAAGTGCCATGTGAGCTTCTGCAGGACCACCGTCACCAGCAGCAGAACAAGCAGGGGAGCCTGCGAGTTACAAAACCAGCCAGCCCGGCAAGATGCACACACCTGCGCAGTAGTGGCGCACAGGCTGGGGGTGCAATCAGCTGCTCTCCACTGGATATGAGGCCTGCTCACTGGGACGGAACTCAGACCTGGCACTGAGAACAAAGCCAGAATCCTATGGATAGGAAATTCCTAGACCCTAGAGAGGAGCTCCCACTGTTGTTTGGCTAAGAAGAGAAGAGCACGCCCCCATCGAGAAGTCTTTGAAAGCACTATGTTTATTCCCTTTAATCCATGTTACTCTGGCTGGAATCTGGTTTTATTTATTTGTTTGTTTATTTATTTATTTAAGACAGAGAGGGGCAGGTAGAGTGACAGAATGGGTATGCCACGGCCTTTGGCCATGGCAAGCAAACTCTAGACACATGTGCCACCTTGTGCATCTGGCTTATGTGGGTCCTAGGGAAATCAAACCTGGGTCCTTTGGCTTTGCAGGCAAGCGCCTTGACTGCTAAATCATCTCTCCAGCCTGGATTCTGTTTTTTTTTTTTTTTTAATGTAGTAGATAAAAGCAGGGAGAACCAAGATCCATCAATTTGACACACACACGCACACGCACACACACACACACACCAACTGCTGAGCACACGAGGCGTCATCTCTACATCTCTATCACATTTGCCACAGCCCATGAGACACTACAGAGGAAGTGGTACTTTAAACTGGAGTGCTGCTCTCACTGCCAGCATTACAGTCTCCTCCAGAGAGAAAATAATAGACATGGAGGAAACTCAAAACTCATCAAAGCAGAAATTCAGACGATTCAGAGAGCTCAACACTAAAGGAGACTTATAATACGCCCACCAAGGCCCAGGGAACATTGCAGAAGAGGAGGCAGAAAGATTTTTAAGAGCCACAAGGTAGGGAGGGGTATCCTGAGGCATTGACATCTCCCCCGCACCACCAGCACTGAGAGTGGCTGGTGTGCATTCATGACTCCACTGTGAATACCAACGACCCCACTAAGGAGCCTCCTCTGGGTCCACTGGGGACAGGGGAGAGCACATAGAAGACTATAACCTCATGGGACCATGAACACCAGGCGTGGTGGCGCATACCTTTAATCCCAGCACTCGGGAGGCAGAGGTAGGAGGATCACTGTGAGTTCGAGGCCGCCCTGAGACTACATAGTGAATTCCAAGTCAGCCTGGGCTAGAGTGAGACCCTAATTCGAAAAACCAAGACCAAAACAAACAACAAAAAAAACTAATCTAATATGTTTATGCTGCAAAGGTCATAAATGTATGTATGTATGTATATATATATACCCATATATATGTGTGTGTGTGTGTGTGTTTTCTTTTTCAGGCTAGGTCTTGCTCTAGCTCAGACTGACCTGGAATTCACTATGTCGTCTCAGGGTGGCCTCAAACTCACAACACGCATCCTATTTCTGTCTCTCAAGTGCTGGGATTAAAGGTGTGCACCATCACGTCTGGCTTAATAAAAATAATTTCTAAAAAATAAAAAGTAGAATAGCTCTTTTCAAGTAAATTAAAAAAAACTCACTCCTATAAATAAGTCATTTCAAGTCATAAAGAAAATTCGGGATGGAGAGCTTGCTCAGCAGTTTAACTTGAAGTGCTTGCCAGCAATGTCTAACGACTCAGGTTCCATCCCTCAGTACCCACAAAAGCCAGATGCATAAAGTGGTGCATGCATCTGCAATTAATTTATATTGGCTAGAGGCCTTGGTGCACCCATTCTCTCTCCCTCCCTCCCTCCCTCCCCTCTCTCTCTATTTGTCCTTGTAAATAAATAAACAAAATATTTTTTAAACAGAAATTTAAAAAGTAGGGGCTGGAGAGATAGCTCAGCAGTTAGGGTGCTTGCCTGCAGAGCCTAACTAACCAGGTTCGATTCCCCAGTATTCACATAGAGCCAGATGCACAGAGTGGCACATGTATCTGGGGTCTGTTTGCAGTGGCTGGAGGCCCTAACATACTCACATTCTCTCCATCTGCCTCTCTTCTATCTGCCTCTGCTTACAAATAAATAGAATTATTTTTTAAAGTAGTAGTAATTTTCATGTATAAGGTATTAAAATGTGTTACTGAGATGTCACGGTTTTAGTTCTTTTAAGCATGTGTTGTTAAAAAGTATGATGGAGGTCTGGAGTGATGGCTTAGCAGTTAAGCACTTGCCTGTGAAGCCTAAGGACCTTGGTTCGATTCCCCTGGACCCACGTAAGCCAGATGCACAAGGTGGCGCATGCATCTGGAGTGCATTTGCAGTGGCTGGAGGCCTTGGTATGCCCATTCTCTCTCTCTTTCTCTCTCTGTCTGTCACTCTCAAATAAATAAATAAAAATAATAAAACAACAAAAATATTTTAAAGTATGATGGAGCCAGGCATAGTGGTACATGCATTTAATCCCAGCACTGGGAGACAGAGGGAAGAGGATTACCATGAGTTCAAGACCAGCTTGAGACTACATAGTGAATTCCAGGTTAGCCTGAGCTAGAGCAAGACCCTACCTTTGACAACCCCCCCCAAAAAAATACACACACACACACACACACACACACACACACACACACATTTATAATGGAGAAGGAGAGGAACAAAGTGATTAGAAATAAGTGGAACGATCTTCATGGGAAAGGAATCAAAGAGGAAGAAAAGGCTCTTGTCCATTCATCAAAAGGATAATGAAGACCATAGAGAATGATAGTGGACATTCAATGCTTATGATTATGACTGCTAGAGCTAGGCATCTTTAAGTATGTCTTCTTTAATCTCACTCACTCCCACGTCTGCTGGGAATTGTGATGAGAGAGAGAGAGAGAAAATCTGTGCCAAATAACACATTTCTAGTGAAGAATAAAAGCTAAAACCCTAGACCACTTGATTCCTACATTAATATTTCTTTTTCTTCAGTGAGGGGAGATATCAATGCCACAATAAAGTTCACTTAAACATAAGCCACGGCAAACTAAGCCCCTGCTGAGGCTGGGAAGATCAAGGGCCAGATATTTTTCTTGCATCTATCATGGGAATACACAAGGATTGTAAAAGTTACGTCTATTTTTGTTATTGAATAAATACAACATATAATAATCGATTGAATCACTGTTGAATACCTGCCCAGGCTCCATTCTTTGATCAGCCTTTTGATGACGGAGCTGCCGTGACCCTTGGTCTCTTTGTCCACTTGGATTTCTGTCCTGCTGCCTCTCCCAGGCACCAATCCCAGATCCCCAGTGCCCTGGAGAGGAGTTGCAGGGGCTCACACTGAGCGCCGTCCCCCGGCTAAGGGCTGGCCGTTGATCGATTCCGACAACTGCTCCTAATTAATGGTCAGAGATTCGGTTTTCTCCTAATTAATTCTCTGGAAAATTACACATTAAAGTTGCTGTCAGACTTTTTGTTTTGTTTTGTTTTTTGCTTCCTACCATGATGTCTGATTTCATCTCCTGATCTATCAATTCCACCTGTTCTTTCCCAGACAAACCATTATTCCTTTATTTCGACCACAAAGCATCTATGTACATCCTTTGGGCATCTATCGATATATGTATATATTTAAACACTGTATGCTTTTTCCTAGATCTACTGCCACATCTGCTTCTTGGTACTCTTTCCCCCTTTCTATCTTCAACTCTTCCATTTTCCTTACTCTTCAGATTTTCTCCAATAAGAATCCTTTGTTAGGCTTGTTCTAAAATGCTTCTTTAGTGACTCTCTCTACTGTCTTCAGAAGTTTTCAGGTCTCCATCCCCATCAGCAGAGCATCCTTGAACTTGTGGCTCAGCATTCACCTTGCCCTGGACCCTGTCCTGACCCTGTCCGCATCCTTTGGACTCCTGTATTTCCAGCCCGCGTCTCTCCCGAGCCGCAGCTTGAATCTGTTCAACTCTTTCCCCTTCAGGTCAGTCAGTTTAAGGAAACCTGACTTTACATTTGCTGTCACCTTTCACTTTTCTGTTTTTGACTTGATAACTTTGATTTTATTTCCCTGGCTTCCCTGACCTTCTTTTAGATTTACAAATAATCCTGTAATCCTTTCTTTTGCTCCAGTCACTTACTGTTATGGTTCAAAATGTTATTTCTGTACAACAGCCCTCGGTTTTCTACGTCTGCTCTGGCTCCACATTCAGGTGTATAAACTCCCGCATGGGTTCCCCACTTAGGCTATTCCCCAGCAGGTATGTTAGTGACTTCCTGGCCAGATCTTCACTATCTCAATATGCTATTGACTATGATGGTCTTCACACAAGATTTCCAGGTAACACATGTTGAACAAAAGGAGGAACGGAGCTTCTAAAAGCCCATGCCCATTTTTTATTCATGTTATCCCTCTCCGTCATCCCACAATATATTCTATTGTCCCTCAAACTCAGAATTCCAGGTTTCCCCTCAGGTTGAGATTCTAAACTTCTCTTTAATTAAGTTCTCTACCCAGACCTGTCACATGCGTTTTCACTGAAGCTTTTTGATTATGCCATTCTTTCCCTGTTAAATCTGTCATATAATCTATTCTATCTACATCGTATCCATAGGATGGTCCAGAGCTTTTCTAAATAAAACTCAATGCACATTACTTCTTAAAACTCTGACATCCCTAGGGATAGTTTTTGATACCTTTTTTGTTGTTGTTGCTTGTTTGTTTGCTTTGTTTCTTGAGGTAGGGTCTCAGTCTAGCCCAGGCTGACCTGGAATTCACTATGTAGCCTAGGCTGGCCTCAAAATCACTGTGATTCTTCTACCTCAGCCTCCCAAGTGCTGGAATTAAAAGCATGAGCCATAACACCTGGCTTGATTCCTTAACTTGATGGAAGATTTACCTTCATTCATCAACATAATATTTAATGGTTAAACTTGAAAATAATTTTGTTAAAATCAAATGAAATAAGTATGATTACTATTTCCAGTGCTAGCCAATGTATGTTTGATAAATTTGCATTAAAAGAAATCTATTTTGGAAAGGAGAAACTAAAATATCTTAATTAAAGATTATATGATGGTTGGTCACTCGGACAATCCAAAAGAATCAAATGGAAATGCTACTAGATAGAATAAAATTGCTCTATAAGATTGATACTTGTACAATATAAGCAAAAATTCAATCTTTCTGCATACCTGGACTGATTAGTTTAAAAAATAGTGAAAATGATATTATTCATAATAACAAATATAGAAATGTTATGTTTGCATAAAATAGAATAAGAAACATGCAGTACTCACATGAAAATTTTCAAAATTTGTAATGAAGTCTGTATGTCATATCATATAGTCACTCAATTCTACTGCCCACCCCCCGAACCTTTCCAAACCAAAATTAAAATACATTTATCCTCTGAACACCTTTTCCCTTGGAGTTAGCAATCACTGGTTGCTAATTGCTTAGCTCTGCTAACTTGAAATTTTCAGAAACAAAGAGTCAGCTATTTGTATTGTGGCTATAATCCGACTTTGGTCACTTTGATCTCTTTAACTCTGCCTTCTTGTTTATGAAATGGTAACTAGAAGAGTCTATCAATGTAAGCTAGAAGAACAACTTATAATTAATGATAGTAGTAATTTACTTACTGATTTTTGAGCAGAGAGAGAGATAGTAGAGAGTATGGGCACACCAGGGCCTCTAGCCACTGCAAATAAACTCCAGATGCATGCGTCACTTTGCGCATCTGGCTTTTATGTGGGTACTAGAGAATCACCCCTGGTCTGACAGGCTTTGCAAGCAAGCACTTTTAATCACAGAGCCATCTCCCCAGCCCCGATAGTAGTAACTTAATTCATACTAAATAATATTTGATAATTTAAAAGTAAAACAAATTTTATATAATTTTTATATTAAAATTATTAATCCTTATATACAATTTGTCACATAAGAAGCCCTCAACAAATGTTACTTATTTTATACTGCCTTACAATAATCAGCCCAAGTGGGGAATGTTGTAAAAATCAAATGACCTTTTTTTTTTTATTATTTCTAGGGATAGCAGCGGGCAATAAGCACAGAGAGCACAGCGCAACACACTCAGAGCTAAAGGAAGTCAGGGACCGAGCAAGAACACACCACCACAGTGTGAGAACCGGAGAAACGTGGACAGAGGAGTGGGCAGTTGCGTTAGGGTACAGTTCTTAGAAGAAAGCAGACCAGCGGGTGTATCAGAGACCAAAGCACCTGTGTAAGTATGCGCCATTGTAGTCATGACGGCAGGGAAGACAAACACGTCTAGAAGGGTGAGTCAGGTTTGTACACGTGCTAGAAACGAATCCACAGAAGAACAAGGATAGCAGCTCTCAAATCACTTGGGAGGTGGAGTGTGACGGTCAGTGAGCCCGTCACTCCTGGCTGCAGCCAATGCACAGTGAGAAGCTCTGAAGAAGCGGTGTGCCTTCCACACCAGGTGAGGGCACGCAGACTGTTCTGGAGTATATGGCGCAGTAGTTATGCAATAGCAACAGATTCAAGAGCCAAGTTCCAATTAGAGACGATTTATTCCGCGTGAGATAACTCTCCCACCTTCCCACCACCTCACACACTCGCCTAAATTGGTATTCTGAATCACGCTGGGGTGAGCTAGTTTGACAATGAGAAAGACTAATGTGAAAAAAAAATATTATTTACTCATATTGCTTCAAAAAGCATTTAAGGCAGCAGAAATTGATATTTTTATTCCAGTCCTGGTACATGTTACCCAGCAGATGGGAAGAACTATGGGATTTATATCCTGCAACACGTTTAGGTTTTTAAGTATGTTACACTCAGGATTTTGAGACACATTTGTACTATGGTAGTAAAGAACATTGTGATGCTAACTCTGTCTACAATGGTGACTGTCTTAGCTAGAAAGAAAGAACCAGGAGAACTCTTACAATGCTTATAGTAATGTGCTGCCAATCTATCTTTTCCTTCTGCGTCTCCCTCGTATACACAGAGGGCTTAGTCTGTTGCACCAGTCTAATAGGTATTATGGTTCACACCTTGGGAGGCTGAGGTAGGAGGATTGAAAGTTCAAGGATAACCTGGGTTACATAGTAAGACCATCTCTCAAAAAACAAAAGTTTAAAAAAAGTCAAGCAAACAGAAAGGAGTCTAATATAAACCAAAGGCTATAGTCATCGTGCTATTAAATTCACCCCAGAGTTTTGCCATATGGCTATCTTTAAAAAAAAAAAAACATAAAAATCATCACCTTCAGATTCAGAACTTTCTTCAGATTTCATAGACACAGTTAGTATCACATATATCAGAACATTGGGCATCCCAGAAGCATTTGATATATTGCACAGAAGTGCTGTGGGGAGCTACAGTGAGGGGGATTTGGGAATGAAAAATAGAGGCTAGTCCTAGGAGTGTCTATGCTAGCTCATAAGACATCCTAGGCTAGTCCTGTTCATAAGACATCTAAACATACATTATATAGAGAAAAGCCATGAAGAGATATTAAAAGCAAAGTGAAATGTCAATATTAATAAGTGACACTGAGAGGTTATCGTAGAAATACTGACCAAAGACCGTAGCCACCTCTGCTGAAGACCTGGGTTAAAATTCTGACCCAGCCAGTTCCCATCTGCTTTAATTTGGTGAGTTATTTATTCACGAAGTCCTCATTTCCCTTATCAACATATACAGTCAACATGGTTTCTCCAGTATTATGTGAAGGATTAGGAGAAATAATTCATGTTGGAAAATCTTAGTGATTTTTACTAATTGACGCTACTTTTATCATATAAACACTATGGAATGTTTGTGTATGTGAGTTTTCAAGGACAAAATATGTCACAAGTTTATCAAGTAAGCTGATGAAGCTGTTAACTTTAAAAACACATATTTTATTTTATTTATTTATTATTTATTTAATTATTTGAGAGAAGGAAAGAAGCAGAGTGAGAGAGGGAGGAAGGGAGGGAGAACGCATGCACCAGGGCCTCCAACCACTGCAATTGAACTCTAGATGCATGCATCCCCTTGTGCATCTGGCTTTGCATGGGTACTGGGGAATCGAACCTGGGTCCTTTGGCTTTGTAGGCAAGCGCCTTAACCACTAAGGCAGCTCTCTAGCCCAAAGCTGTTGACTGTATAAAGATGGGAACCATGCCTCTTTTAAACTTGTGATCTGACCTAGTTCCTCTGCTCTCTCTAGGCCTCTACTGAGGAGGAAAAAAAAAAATGCTTAGATTACTGAATAAATAAACTAATTGCAACTGTTTATTGTGAATAAGCGGAAGGAAGGATTTTTAGAAGGAAAGATTACAAACTGCTCGGCTTTGTACTCACATAATCTTGGTTTCTGCGGGTTTCTTGACCAGGACCTTCTTACGTCAAGGACTGCAGAAGGCCCTGCATGTGCGTGTGGGAGAATGAAAGCGCTCACTCCACTGCTGAAGATGAGGAAGACGGGCAGGTCACAGCCCAGCACACGTCCCCTCAAGTCAGCCTTTGTGTTTCTTGGTAACCGCATGCTCTCAGAGATAGTCGTGTCAATCAGTACAGCACTTATCCAAAGGGCCACCAAAGCAGGCCGACAAAGTTCCAGAGTCGGTCAAGAACTCAGGACACAGCTTTGGAAATGTATGAGATCTCTGCACAGGAGAAAAGTTGCACAACCAGAGGCCTCCCGGGATGAAGAACTACATAACCAACACTTCTCCCCTTTCCCTTCTGGGACAGAACCGGCTGTGCTTCTGTTCTCACAGGGGTGAGGAGATTCTTAGGGTGACTTGGGCACTAAAGACTACAACACACACTTACCCACCTGGAGAAAGCTGAGGGACTTGGTCTTCCACGTGGAAATGGAGCTGAGACAGTTAAGGATTAACAAGGTCCCCTGAAAGTAGAGAAAAAGTGGCCGAGGGCAAGAAATGTCCTTTCTAGCTTTGTCACCTTGGGCAAGTTCTTTACTTCCCTGAGCCTCAGAGTATATTTTGCTCGTGGAAAATGATGGAAATTTGAGGTGTCTTGGAGAGTGATGGAGCCATTCTCAACTCTTGAGTGTGGTATTAACTCAGGAGTTGGGGTGCAGGATACCCACAGTTGGACAACATTTCCACTGAGTCTGTAGCCTCCATGTTCTTGGGAATTCAATGAATGAAATCTATGGACCACAGGTGAGACTTAGACAGATTTTTTTTTTTTCAAGGTAGGGTCTCACTCTAGCCCAGGCTGACCTGGAATTCACTATGTAGTCTCAGGGTGGCCTTGAACTCATGGTGATCCTCCTACCTCTGCCTCCCGAGTGCTGGGATTAAAGGCGTGTGCCACCATGCCCAGCTTAAGACTTAGATAAATTGTATCAGAGTGCTTAAGAGAAGGAAAGAGGGCAGGGCTCCTGTGCTGCAGGAGGGGTCCCCAGACATGCGATATCATTAGGCATGATTTATTTTAGGAGAGAAAGTTCAGTAGAAAACTGGAGGTGAGAGGCGTCCCAAGTGGGTCAAGTCACAGTGCATGGTGACTCACAATTGGGATTCTCACAGGAATAAAACTTTAGTTCGCGGCCCGGTGGTGGGGGGGATCACGGGGATTGAGGGGGTGAGCTGGTCGTCCAGTTAGGAAAAGCAGGAAAGAAACAAGAGGGAAGACTCACTGGGCAGCAGAGACAGGCTTTATAAGCCCTTACAGACTGTGGGATGGTTATGTGGTGGTGGGGTCACTGGCATTCTTTGGTTGCTCTGCAGTCTACCTGGCCTCAGGGCTTGGGCCACTACAGGGACGTGATTATGAGGATTGGTGCTCTGGGTCATTCCGAATCTGGTAATTGCGAGGGTTGGGTCACAAGGAAATGGCAGTCAGAATCCAAAAATGGAGTCATTCTGCTTCTAACACAGTTCCCAAGCCAGGTGTCCAGAAGCCTTGTAGTCTTAGTCACATCCTTACATCTGGTTTCTTTTTTTTTTCTTTTCTTTTGGTTTTTCGAGGTAGGGTCTCACTCTGGCCCCAGCTTACCTGGAGTTCACTCTGTAGTCTCAGGTTGGGCTTGAACTCACGGTGATCCTCCTACCTCTGCCTCCTGAGTGCTGGGATTAACGGTGTGTGCCACCATACCTGGCCCTTACATCTGGTTTCTAAGAGAAAGGAACTACTTTAGGAAAAAGAGAGAGGGGGAGATAAGAAAACCACCAGACTTAACTTCTGGTACTTCTGGCCACTAGGAAGGTGAAGACGCCCCAGGTCTCCAGGGGGGAAAAAGTGAGGCTCAAGGGCATTCCCTGCTTTTAGCCAAAAGAAAATAACAACAAGAACAGAAAACCTTTCACGGGCTGGAGAGATGGCTTAGCAGTTGAGGTGCTTGCCTGCAAAGCCTAAGGACATGTTTGACTCTCCAGGTCCCATGTAAGCCAGATGCACAAGGTGATGTAAGCTCACGGAGTCACACATGAGCACAAGGTGCTGCATATGTCTGGAGTTCAATTGCAGTGGCTGGGAGCCTTGGCATGCCAATTCTCTCTCTCTCTTGCATTAAAAAAAAAGGCCAGTTTGTTGGGCTTGACTCAAAAACAAAAACAAACAAACAAACAAAACAACCTTTCACTTTGGAGGCCCTGTTGTCCTAAACTTAGCCAATTTCCATCTCCTATTTTTCATCAATACTACCCAATACAGTTTAAATCAAGTGTGTAAAAAATTCTTAGCACAATGCCTGGCAGATCTAAACATTCAATAAATTTATGTCATAATGATAATAATAAATAGATCATCCTGTAATTTGAATCTAAAAATTTAATGTCACCGAAGAATTCCATATAAGGACTTAAAACAGTGAGTTTTACTGAGTTGAATTATTATTGGCATGAATATTTCATAACTCAGATGAAAATTGATACTAATTTGGGTAAAGGTTCTTACGAATTTGTGGAAGATAATAAGCTCCTATTTGCTGTCTGATTTTCCCGACATTCTCTGTTCAGTTTTCAAACTCCCTCTAGCTTTTGGTTAACTGCTGTCCCACTGATCTTCTATGATGACACATTTGTCTCATATTTTACATTTAGCTAAGCACCATCACATGAGATGCATGTTATCTTCAAATAACTTCAAATTCCAGTCTGGAACTAAAGGTGAAATGGGAGGAGTCTGTGATGTCTCAGTGATGTGACATCAAGCATCAAGGACACTGCAGCACAGACTCTTAAGCTCTGGGGACAGAGGATATGGCTTGGTCAGTGAAGTGCTTGCCTCAAAGGGAAGTGACCACTGATTGATGCCACCCACGTACCAGGTGCCGTGCTAGGTGCTATGTGTTTACGTGGCTTCTCAACAACCCCGAGAAGCTAAAACTGCTGGTGCGCTCATATTTGGAAAACAGACTGTGGTGGTTTGATTCAGGTGTCCCCCCATAAACTTAGGTGTTCTGAATGCTAGGTTCCCAGCTGATGGATATTTGGGAATTAACACCTCCTGGAGGTGGTGTATTGTTGGGGGCGGGCTTATGGGTGTTATAGCCAGTGTCCCCTTACCAGTGTTTGGCACACTCTCCTGTTCCTGTTGTCTACCTTATGTTGGCCAGGGGGTGATGTCCACCCTCTGCTCGTGCCATCATTTTCCCTGCCATCATGAAACTTCCCCTCGAGCCTGTAAGCCAAAATAAACCTCTTTTTCCCACAAGCTGCTCTTGATTGGGTGATTTCTACCAGCAATGCGAACCTGACTGCAACACAGACCACGAGAAACGAGACAGTTTGCTTAAGATCAAAGAGGAAGGAGCGGACTCAGAGCTCTACTCTGTGTCTGTCTGCCTTCAGAGCCTAATCCCTCTTCCTTCAGCCTCACTGCCTCTCCCTGGGAGTGAGCCGCACGCCCCTCCCCCAAGCCCATCTGCAGAAACCATAGCAACCTGCTGGCAGCAGGAGGACCCAGGCACCATTGCTGAGAGGGCCTTGGCCCCAGTGGCACCAGGAAGGAGGCCTGGTCTGCTGGTGAGGCTCACAGAAGGTCTCGCTTCAGGCAGCTGGAAAGACAAAGGTAGAGAGACAGGTGGAGCCAGACAGAAAGGTCAAAACCAATATGATTGTTCCAGCAGCTTGCAAGTGACACTAGTGCCCACAGTGATGGCTTGTTCTTCTGTTAGCAGTATTCACGTGCGCGGCTGTGGGCTACCCTCTTTATAAATAGATACATAAATGAAAGCTCAGATGTTCTGGTGTGGGACCGAGGTACAGAAAGTTAGGGTCTCTAGGTCATTTTCTGGCTTCTGATGGGATCTAATAGCAGATCCGTGGGTCCATAAGGCTCTCAGGAGTAATTTGAAAAATCACTGCATTAACGATTAATTATTGTTTCTCAAACTGTCCAAAGGATCAGATATATGTCATCTGCACAATGCAGAGTCCTATTCTCTGGTGCAGACCTCGTGTTGATGGGAATTTTTACTGAAAATGTAGAATACTCCCATTCCTTGCCATGGTAGAAAAGCCTCATACGCTAGGCTTTCCTTCCTCTGCCGGCCCCCTCTCTTTTCCTTTCCAATAAATACTTGACTTCCTCATAAGGGTTGTGTGTGTGTGTGTGTGTCCCCATAATAAAATCCACAACTTGGTTACAACTTCTCCCTGCTGCGGTATCCTGCTTCCTTCTCTTGACCCTAACACTAATGATAATTGTGATGGGGTCCAGTGTCGCACAAGTAAGACCCTTGATTTACAGAATGTGAGGCAAAGTTTTATTGGGTAAAAAAGAAATAAAAGAAAAAAAAGATAGTGTAGTATATCAGGTCTGTGCTCCAGAGGGAATCTGGGGGGGCGGACACAGCCCTGAACTGTTCAGAGTGTCGGCTTTTATTGGAAATAAACACATGATGTTAGAAAAAGAAAACAGGATGGGAGTTAAACCATAAATCACAATTTACATGTGACAGTTACAGCCATAAAAGTAAAAAAAAAAGGAACTTGTAAACAGATCTGTTGGTCTGTTACAGGAAGCGCCCCCCGCCGGAGGGAGGGTGCAGGTAGGCCTGTGACCAGGAGTCTGGCTTATTTTACGGAGTTTGCTAAACAATGCAGGCCCCAGGTAATGCTATTCAGACCAGCAGAGCCTCCTGTTTACCTGCCATTAGCTAAACAAGTGTTTCATGCCATTCTTTTATGAGCTCTTAGGAGGAAGTGACTTCTATCTTTCTCTAAGGTAGGTATAAAGAAATGTAGAGAAATATAACATTGTGTTCACTTTACAACAATGACATCATCTGGTGACAACTTTTCCTTGCCAGTGGAAGTGAAAGGCTTTCTCCCAGATCTAGTAGAAATGCTTAAACGTGCAGCCATGTAAAAATTGTTCGATTCCCCAGGACCCATGTTCGCCAGATGCACAAGGGGGGCACACGTGTCTGGAGTTTGTTTGTGGTGGCCGGAGGCCCTGGTGCACGCATTCTTTCTCTCTCTCTCCCCGTCTTTCTCTGTCAAATAAATAAATAAAAATATTAAAAGTTGTGACTGTCTAAAGTAAGGTAACAGATTTTTGAAAATTCCAATATGCATTTGCCTCCTCTTCTCATTATGACTTTCATGTAATATTTCATAGAAGTAAATGATTTTCCAGCTTTGCACTTCAGAAGCTCCAAGATAAGTTTGTTACAGGCCATGCGGCGGCGGTGGGGGGGGGGGTGCATTAGGAATCTGCATCTTTATTAAAAGTTCATCTGGTGGTTCCTAAGTGTACTGAGAAATGGCCACTGAAGACCTCCCGGCACACCCTCCTTGTGGCTGAGCCACAGAGCGGCCATCCCCTGGTGATCCTCGAAATGCAGAGATGCAGGCCAAATCCCACACCAGCTGAGTCATTTTGTTGTTGTTTTTCCACAAGATCCCCAGGAGGTTTAATCAGCATAATAAGGTATAAGAAAGGCAAAGGCAGACCTTTCCCTCTGTAGTGGAAGGTGGAGACCAGGGGAGCTAAAAGCACATTCTCTGAGGCCAGGCTGGGATCTTAGTCTCAAGTGTAGAATTTCAGCAAATCCTACTTTTTTTTTTTTTTTGCAGTCAATTATACCCTTTCCTTGCTGTTGTTTTTCTCCTTTTCAGTCCCACTATGACCAGGGAAGACAGTGAAGGCAGAACAATTCTTGACTGGCTGCTTGAGGAACTATTTTTGTTAACTTCAATTAATGAGTCATTTTACTCATTGCTCCAACGGTTCAGGCAGTGGATGGTAGCACTTGTTCAGACTTGCCGGGTTCACCCATTTATAGGCATGGCTCTAACCCATGACCCTTGATAAGCCCCCCCCCAAAACCCCGGGGAAGGCTTCTCTTTGGCTCAGTGGGCCATTTGCCTATCCCACTGCACTGTCCAACTGGAAATGTTGTGGATAGATTTCAGAATGAAAACCGGAGAACTATGAACACAATAGTTAAGTGAACTAGACAAAGAAGAGCGTGCTTTCACTGTGGGCTCAAAGGCTTCTAGACAAAGATTGTTTATAGGTAACAATAGGAGAGCTTCCCATACAAGTGAAGAAAGAATCAAGCTGGTCATCTGGGAAAACAAAATTATCTGTCAAAGTTTGTTACTTAGGATAAGATAATCACAATTATCAGACAGGGCCCTAGGAAGAATATTAGAAAAAGACAAATAATATTCTTAATTGGAGGATAAATATGGCAACCTCATTATCTTTTTCTAATTCTCATTTCACAATGACTCGTACTCAGTAGACACTCAATAAATATTTTTATTTGAGTCCTATGATTTGATAATCAGAGTGAAAATTAATCTCCATGTAATTGCATGAGAACTAATTAAGGAAGCAGAGTTATTGCTAAGATACTTAATCAATAAAACCTGCAGGTGTCCTTTCAATTAGGGTAGGAAACTAATGGCTTCACATTTTCCCTCAATTCATGATACCAACATAAAATTTCTTCCAGACATTGAATAATTTCATTTGATTTATCTTAAATAGAACACAGACATTTTAAGATGTTACCAGAATATACCATATGTCCAAGTAGGCTTGTAGTACTCTAGGACTGGGTGACATGAAAAAGTTACCCACACTAAAGTTTTTTTCTCTTTTCAAAATTCACTACCTGAGCAGACATACAAAATCAAATGGTTTTTATGGAAGCTTTGGAGCTCCTTGCCAGTGTCAATCACAGCAGTACATTTAGGGTACCCTAGATCCTAGATCTGGTCTTATGAACTAAAAGAATTAAATCCATAGACCAGAGGATAAGACTTAGAAAAACTATTAGATTTAGAGAGGAGAAGCAAAGCACAGGAGTGGTAGAGAGCCCACATGGGGATCAGATGCTAAATCCCGGTTCTGCCTCTTTTGAGTCTGATCCTGATGAGTCCCCCTCAGATTCAGTCACACTGGATACTGTGGGGAGCCCCCGGAGGGTCCCCAAGCGGGATTGTCTACTAGACCCAAAGACACTCACACGGAGAGCTCTCAATGCAAGACGCAAGAGGTTTATTGTACCGGTGCACCGGGGCTCGACACGAAGTCCTCACGCAGGAGAGGTGAAGAGCCCCGAGCAGCCGGGAGGTAGGAGTTTTAAAGGGAAAGATCATAAAACATGCGGAAATATCTCAAACATGTTTCAGCTCAGGGATTCTTCAGATGTCGTCAGGGTGTCGCCTCGGCTCAGGGATCGTGACCCCAGGCAGGGAGCTAGGGCCCCTGCGGTTAGGCATTGTTCAATTGTCTCTGAGCGGAGGCTTTCCAGAAATTGGGTAAGGGGGTTACGGTTGAGCAAACAGGGGTTGGGCAAACAAGCACAGGTGGGCAAACAAGCACAGATTTTTAAGGCAAAGGTCAGCATTTCAGTTAACTAGTTCCTTATCTGGGCCCGGGCGGCTAGTTGCAGAAAGTCACGTATGGCAGAAAGTCACGTATAACATGCTTTTCCTTCATAAAATGGCTGTCCTTATGTCTAGGTAAAGCAAGCAATTGTACAGAAGCCAAAGAAGCAGGTTAGTTGTATTTATTGGTAATCTTTCAATACTACAACATTTTTCTAGCATCTCTAGGTAAAAATGAATGTTTATTGAATTAAGAGATGAAATAATAGAGGATGAAAATGCCAAACACACCATTCCAAGACCCAGGACGGGTTAGCCATTTAAGGATAGGCTTGTGTATTAAGGTAGGCATTAGAAATGCAATGTTGTGGCAAGCCAATGAGACTTGGGTGAAAACATCTCTATCACTTTGAGTAATTCAGTTAATACCTCCAGCTCCAAATCCCTCACCAGTAAAATGGAGATTACATTGAAGGGTTAAGAGGATTAGATGGCATATTATATACATAGTAGCCAGAACAGAGGAAACCTCGAGAACAGTAGGCATCCTTTCTACTTATTTTCTTGAACATCATAAAACCTCATATTTATAAACATTTTCAGTGCCTCCAAAGTTACTCTCTTGAACCCAGATATTAAATCTACAATATTGTTTTGAGCTGGGCCAGCACTCAGGAGACAGAAGTAGGAGGTTCGCTGTGACTTCAAGGCCACCCTGAGACTACATAGTAAATTCCAGGTCAGCCTGGGCTAGAGTGAGACCCTAACTGGGAAAAACAATTTAAAAAGATGTTTTGAGTATATCTTTGAATATAGAGGGCCAAAAAAAAAAAAAAGATTAAATAAAAGACTTACTTGTCAAAGAGAATTAGATTAGCTATTGATAACTTCTAATTATTTCTTGAAATATTATAAACATATTACATAAAAATATATACACATGCATATGGAGAATGCATCATATTGCTATAATTATATTAAAACTTATTTCACTTACTCTTATTTGTTCATAATAAGAAGGGAAAACAAATTTTAAAATGCACAACAAATTACAATTGTACTAGAAAGGGAGGTTGACTTTAGATTAGCCAAGACTCATTATTGTTATTTAAAATGTAGTGTTGGGAAAGAAGGCACAAAAATTCAGAGTAAGTAAAGAGACTATAGGAAACTTAAGTATAAAGAGAGCACAAATAATTTTATCTATTTTTAATATCTATTGATCTATTTGAGAGAGAGGGCATACCAGGGCCTCTAACTACTGGAAAAGAACTCCAGACACGTGTGCCACCTTGTGCATCTGGCTTACATGGGTACTGAGGAAATAAACTCAGGTGGTTAGGCTTTGAAGGCAAATGCCTTAACTGCTGAGCCATCTCTCCAGACCAATTTTATCTAGTTTAAAATTTATTTTTAATTATTATTATTATTGCTTTTATGCTAGTATCTAAACTAGCGGGTTTTAGCTTGGCATTTTCATACATACATGTGATCATACTTTGTTCTAATTTGTGCCCCTCCTCCACTAACCTTCCCTGAATTT
This sequence comes from Dipus sagitta, assembly GCA_036346955.1. NCBI lineage: Eukaryota > Metazoa > Chordata > Mammalia > Rodentia > Dipodidae > Dipus > Dipus sagitta. Next base: position 177,500,791 of record CM070774.1, on the reverse strand, counting down.
TATCTTTTCATTGAGCTATTATTGGCAAGCACTGTCTATGTTTAGGAGATACAGCATGATGCTATGATATATGTATTCGTTGTAAAATGGTTTTCCAATAAGCTAATTAGCCCATCCATTGCAACACAGGCTTTCCTTGTGTGCATCCTGAGTATGCAGTGTATGAACTGTAGACAGCCACCATACCGTACAGTAAGTCTCCAGAATTTTCTCAGTTTATAACTAAAACATTCTTCTTGACTAACTTTCTTATGTTTTCCCATGTGCCCAGCCTCTGAAAACTACCGTGTTGCTCACTATTGCTCCAAACTTAACCTTTTCACATTTTACACATGAGATCGTGCAGTATTTGCTCTTCTGTGTCTGGATTATTTCAGGTGACATATCAATGTACCCTACATTTACCCATGCTGTGACAAATGGGAGGTTTTTATTCGCATTTCAGGATGAATAATAGTCCACGTTGTAAATTTCTGCCTCATCATCTTCCCTCCTACAGAGTCTGATTACAAATGCACTTCCATCCTGGATGGTCTGCAGTTCTGATTCTGCTTCCCAGACGCCTCTTCTGTAATTCTTCCCAAAGGTAGATCTGAAAGAAAGAAAAGTGATATTGGGCTGGAGAAATGGCTTAGCAGTTAAGCCACTTGCCTGGGAAACCTAAGGACCCAGATTTGAATTCCTCAGAACCCAAGTAAGCCAACTACACAAGGTGGCGCATGTGTCTGGAGTTTGTTTGCAGTAGCTGGAGGCCCTGGTATGTCCATTCTTTCTCTCCCTCTCCTGCTAATAAATAAATAAATTATATATATATATATATATATATATATATATATATATATATATATATGGAGAGAGAGAGAGAGAGAAAGTGATATTGATGTTTGATTTTAAGTGACCTTTTTCTATGTTGTAATTTCAATCCATATTTTCTAATTCTTCAACAGATACATTATACACAGTAGCTTTGTGAAAGTCTTATGCCTTGGGAAATAAAGAGCCCAAGTATCTCCTCTTACTTGGACTCAGAAATGTTAGGTCTTTATGCTTCAGTGGCGACCTGACATTTAGCCTGGAAGAGGAGTTCAGAGAATAAGATAACAGCATTCCACACTATCCTCCTGAGAAATCACTAGACTTCCCAAGAGCTAAATATAGGCATTGAGGAAAATGTAGACCTGACGGGTGTAAGGCATAGGTTTCTTCATAAATTAAGGCACCATTAGCATATTGATCCTTACAGGTAAGTTCATAGCAACTTGCATTTCAGCCATTCTCATAGGCATGAGCCTGACTTTTCCTCTTCCCCAGGGACTCAGAAACACAACCTAGGAGCATGACATGAGAGGTACACTTGGTGGCAACTGCAAGAATTGCAGTCCCATTAGCACAAACCAATAACCTGGCCAAGAAACATCATTTTTCTTCTTCAAAAACTACTGAAAAAAAGAAAAAGGATTCATTAACATTCACATCCAGTGTGATAAAACCTTCTGGAATAGCTGTTTTCTCCTTCAGTCTCTCCTTTAGTCAAAAGCTGCCTCCAGATTTAAGAAGTTTGGAAACAGCTCCAGAGAAGCCTTGGGACTAAATGTTTTTTTTTTTTCTTATTAGCCTCTTCACATGTTGATAGAAATTGAAAATTGCTTTACCTCAAGCTCTGCCTATTATTATTCATGTATCAAAGCCTTAAAATTATTGGAAAATAGTCTCATTATCAAGAATTTCAATAAATGATTGCCGTGACATTTCCTGAACTGTGTTTATAAGGCTAATCTTACAACCAGATCTATCCATTTCTATTTCGTTATAACTGGCAATTAAAATTCTGACAGGTATAGGTAATTTCTACCTTTATAACCCGAAATTTCTAGGTCCTTGACAGGAAAGTGTTGTATGAGGACTATAGTTAAATATGACTTCTTATGTACCAGAGCATAAGAATATTTTTTATAAATCTTCCCAAAAAGGCTAGGCTAGGGGGCTTACAGACTGTGCAATACAGAAAAGTTCCCTGAAGTTAATTTTCGCATAGATTACATTATGCTAGTCCTGCTAAACATTCCTCCCAATGTCAATTTTCCACATTTTTATCTTTTTTTTCCAAAGGGTAAATTATGAGATTTAAGATAAGAGGGGCAGCAAAGCAGGAAAACACTCAAGCAAAAAGAAGTTCTCCTACTTCCCAGCCTGGGAAAGGGGAGACTGGGAAATCTCCCTCGCATAGAAAAGTCTCTGTCAGGGGAAAGAGGCTTTTGGGGGAAGGGAAAAGCAGCAGGGCTTAGACATGTGCTTCAGGCCCATTTGTTGGATCAGACATACGGTTAGCATGAGCCTCCCTTCCAGGCTCAGGTGCGTAGCGAGGGACCCTATTGGCTGATGGTCTTATCTTTTGTTCATCCTTCAGGGAGTGTCTGAACTAATGGGCTCAGAGTGTGTCTTCTCCACGTGACTTCCCACCCCCAGCTGTTACACTTACCTTCATGTTGCTGGCACAAAGCCCCTGACCAAAGGCAGCTTGTGAAAGGAGTTTATTTTGGCTTACAGAGTTGAGGGGAATCTCTACGACGGCTGGAGACGCTGCGGCATGAACAGAGGCTGGGCATCACCTCTGCCATGGCAAGTGGAAAATAGCATCGGGACAAGGAGTGGAACACTAGCAAAGCTAGGGGCCAACAACCAGGAAGTCCCGCCCCCAGCAATACACCTTCACCTCCCACATTGCCACCAGCTGGGTGACCAAGCACTCAGAACACGTGAGTTGGTGGGGCACACCCAATTCAAACCATGTAATTCCACCCCTGGTCCCCACAAACTGATAACCGTCCATGATGCAAAATGTAAGCATTCAGTCCGACTCTAAAAGTCCCCATAGTTTCTTCAATCCCAAGACTGTTCAAACATCCCCATAGTCCAAGATCACTTACCTCCTAGGCTGTAAAACTGAAATAACATAATGGCACAGAGTGAACATTCACACTTCAAAAGATGGCACTGAGCATATCAAGGAAAGAGTGAACCAACACAAGATCTGAAACAAACAGGGCAAACATCCAATCCTGTAGCTCCAAGTCTGACATCTCTAGCCACTGATGAAGTCTCTGGAATTCTAAGTCCCACCTGGGCTGCTCACAGCCTGGAGTAAACTTTATTCCAAGCCAGTAGGTTTCTTTGGCAGCCATCCCATAGTCTTGGTATCTCCAAAAGATCCTTGACTTTATAATGAAACTCATGGTTTATCCTCACTGCTCCACTGGGCCTTCACAAAGGGACCCCAACATGCCTTCTTCACATTGTCCAGTGGCCATTTCCACAAAACAAAACTGTGTTGCAAACCTAAAGACCCTCTTTTTTTCCTGCATTTGTTATACTCCCATAGTGCTAGGAGGGTTACCAAATTTGTTAATCCAGGGAGGCACAAAGCCAACTATGAAGAGCAGAAAAACTCCTTTAGCATTCAGGCTCCCTACTTTCAAAAAAGTCAGCATTCTCCTTGCATCCCAATGCAGAACGGCTGGCCCAATCTCAGCGGTGGGGATCTCAAATAATTGCAGCTGCATGCGCGCTGTATCCAGCTTGAAACTTTCATTTCCTTCTGTGACATATGCGTCCACTCACACCAGTCCATTTCTAAGCAACACAGCACTGCGTTCTCAGGACATGGAAGAATACAGAAAGGCTCTCACACAAACTCTCTCTAGCCCAGTTGGGACAATGTTCTTTCTTTCCCTCATAAACCAAACCTGCACAGTCCATAACTCTTTCTGCATCTAGGTCTCTCGACTCTAACCAGAGCAGTCAAGTAAACTCGGCCTTCAACACTGAAACGTGTCTCTGATGCCAGGGTTTCAGATCCTCCCACATTCCTCCTTCAAGTCAGTTCCCAAAGCCTCAAAGCCACAGCTAGCTTCTGCCAGCAGCAGCCTTACTCCATGGGTTCCATTTGTTTTTCTCTGTTGTAGCTATCTTTGAACTACTTGTACAAAGCACCTGACCAAAAAGTGGCTTGTGGGAGGGAAGGGCTTATTTTCGCTTATAGTCTTGAGCAAATGCTCCGTGTGGCATGAGCAGAGGCTGGATATCGCCTCCTGGCCAACATCAGGTGGACAACAGCAGGAAACTGGCTGTAACACACATAAGCCTGTCCCCAACAAGACACCTCCTCCAGCAAGGCTCTAATTCCCAAATGGCCACCCGACGTTCAGAACACCGGAACTGATGGCAGATCCCTAATTCAAACCAGCACAGCGGGTATCAGGACACAAACTCTCTCTCTCTCCATGCTTTGGTTTGTTTACACAGTTGCTTCCCTACTTTCCTTGAACATCTTGTTTGCGCTGCACCAGGCTGTCAGTGGAGGGCAGTGTGGAGTGATATAGACCTCACTATGGTCTAATTTATCCTCCAGCGTGGATCAATTAGAAGAAGACCTACACCACTTTAAGGATGGGCCTTTCCTTTGTACTTTTCCAGACTTACTTATTAATTATGATCTCCTTCCCTGGCTTGAGTTATATTACCCAAGATCTGGTTCCGTTGACCAAGCTACATATATGCCAGGCACAGAAGAAGAAAAGGAAGGCACCCTCCTCCCGTGCGGAGAGAACATGCTTTAAAGGGTGTTTAGGCTAAAGATGTATGAAGTCTCCTCCACAATTTATAACATAGTTTCAATAGGGAAAATACAGCCGCAGTTCAAGTACTTGATTTACATGCAGACTTTTGAAATTTCAGCCTGTGCAGTGGCGGTAGCTCTGACTGAGACTTTGTCATTGTTCTGGAAAACTATACCCTTGACTCCATTGTGTTGACAAAGGCAGGAAAAAAGTTTAGGCAGAGAAAGCCACAGAGTCCTATCAAGGAGACGAAGGAAAGATGTGGCAAATGATAAGAAATACTTCAACAAAGTAGTAAATATGTTAGGGAAAGAGATATAAACCTCACCGTGTTACAGACTTACTCCATAAATCAACTCAGAAATTGTAGTGATTCCTTCAGTATAAATAAATCATGGGTTGGCAGGTTAATACTCACTGGTGTCAGCCAGTTCAGTTTTCATAGTTTCATTTACTCTTACGATGGTCGGGCGGAGGGCAGTGGTGGGATCTCAGTGCGTTCACCACGACAGCTCCTGCTTCAGCTCCTGTATCTCCTGCACCTCCTGCTTCAGCTCTCCATATACTGCCTGTACCTCCTCCTTATTACCTCCTACACCTCCTGTTTCAGCTCTCCATATACTGCCTGTACCTCCTCCTTCATTACCTCCTGCACATCCTGCTTCTGCTCTCCATATACTGCCTGTACCTCCTCCTTCATTACCTCCTACACCTCCTGTTTCAGCTCTCCATATACTGCCTGTACCTCCTCCTTCATTATCTCCTACACCTCCTGTTTCAGCTCTCCATATACTGCCTGTACCTCCTCCTTCATTACCTCCTGCACCTCCTGTTTCAGCTCTACATATACTGCCTGTACCTCCTCCTTCATTACCTCCTACACCTCCTGTTTCAGCTCTACATATACTGCCTGTACCTCCTCCTTCATTACCTCCTACACCTCCTGCTTCAGCTCTCCATATACTGCCTGTACCTCCTCCTTCATTACCTCCTGCACCTCCTGCTTCTGCTCTCCATATACTGCCTGTACCTCCTCCTTCATTACCGCCTACACCTCCTGCTTCAGCTCTACATATACTGCCTGTACCTCCTCCTTCATTACCTCCTACACCTCCTGTTTCAGCTCTCCATATACTGCCTGTACCTCCTCCTTCATTATCTCCTACACCTCCTGTTTCAGCTCTGCATATACTGCCTGTACCTCCTCCTTCATTACCTCCTGCACCTCCTGTTTCAGCTCTACATATACTGCCTGTACCTCCTCCTTCATTACCTCCTACACCTCCTGTTTCAGCTCTACATATACTGCCTGTACCTCCTCCTTCATTACCTCCTACACCTCCTGCTTCAGCTCTCCATATACTTCCTGTACCTCCTCCTTCATTACCTCCTACACCTCCTGCTTCAGCTCTGCATATACTGCCTGTACCTCCTCCTTCATTACCTCCTACACCTCCTGCTTCAGCTCTGCATATACTGCCTGTACCTCCTCCTTCATTACCTCCTACACCTCCTGCTTCTGCTCTCCATATACTGCCTGTACCTCCTCCTTCATTACCTCCTACACCTCCTGTTTCAGCTCTCCATATACTGCCTGTACCTCCTCCTTCATTACCTCCTACACCTCCTGCTTCAGCTCTGCATATACTGCCTGTACCTCCTCCTTCATTACCTCCTACACCTCCTGTTTCAGCTCTCCATATACTGCCTGTACCTCCTCCTTCATTACCTCCTACACCTCCTGCTTCAGCTCTACATATACTGCCTGTACCTCCTCCTTCATTACCTCCTACACCTCCTGCTTCAGCTCTCCATATACTGCCTGTACCTCCTCCTTCATTACCTCCTACACCTCCTGCTTCAGCTCTCCATATACTGCCTGTACCTCCTCCTTCATTACCTCCTACACCTCCTGCTTCAGCTCTCCATATACTGCCTGTACCTCCTCCTTCATTACCTCCTACACCTCCTGCTTCAGCTCTCCATATACTGCCTGTACCTCCTCCTTCATTACCTCCTACACCTCCTGCTTCAGCTCTCCATATACTGCCTGTACCTCCTCCTTCATTACCTCCTACACCTCCTGCTTCAGCTCTCCATATACTGCCTGTACCTCCTCCTTCATTACCTCCTACACCTCCTGCTTCAGCTCTCCATATACTGCCTGTACCTCCTCCTTCATTACCTCCTACACCTCCTGCTTCAGCTCTGCATATACTGCCTGTACCTCCTCCTTCATTACCTCCTACACCTCCTGTTTCAGCTCTCCATATACTGCCTGTACCTCCTCCTTCATTACCTCCTACACCTCCTGCTTCAGTTCTACATATACTGCCTGTACCTCCTCCTTCATTACCTCCTACACCTCCTGCTTCAGCTCTCCATATACTGCCTGTACCTCCTCCTTCATTACCTCCTACACCTCCTGCTTCAGCTCTCCATATACTGCCTGTACCTCCTCCTTCATTACCTCCTACACCTCCTGTTTCAGCTCTCCATATACTGCCTGTACCTCCTCCTTCATTACCTCCTACACCTCCTGCTTCAGCTCTACATATACTGCCTGTACCTCCTCCTTCATTACCTCCTACACCTCCTGCTTCTGCTCTACATATACTGCCTGTATCTCCTCCTTCATTACCTCCTACACCTCCTGTTTCAGCTCTACATATACTGCCTGTATCTCCTCCTTCATTACCTCCTACACCTCCTCCTTCAGCTCTACATATACTGCCAGTATCTCCTGATTCAGTACCTCCTACACCTCCTGCTTCATGTCAGCCTGTACCTCATACACCAAGGCTACTTTTCCTACTTGGAGCAGCCTTCCCTCCCCATAAAAACCTACAAGTATGGCTGCAAGAACGTAAGGGCAGCTTTTTAAGACAGAAACATTTTTATTTATTTATTTGAGAGATAGTGGAACTAGGCAGGTAGAGAGAGAATGGGCAAACCATGACCTCCAGCCACTGGACACAATCTCCAAATGCACACACTACCTTGTGCATCTGGCTTTCGTGGGTCCTGGGAAATCAAACCTGGTTCCTTTGGCTTTGCAGGCAAGTGGCTGCACTACTGAGCCATCTCTCCAGCCCTGAAAGGCGTGTTGTAACAGAAGCTTTTGTAAGAAGCAGAGGACAGTGTCGCTGTACACTGCACACCCACAGTGACATGTTCCCCATTCCCTTGAATCAAGTCCTTTCCTTTTCTTCTTTTCCTCCCCATCTTGCTTCCCTTCACAGTACAGTTTTATTTATTTATTTATTTATTTTATTTTTTTGAGGTAGGGTCTCACTCTAGCCCAGGATGACCTGGAGTTCACTATGGAGTCTCAGGGTGGCCTCAAACTCACAGCTTTCCTCCTACCTCTGACTGCCATGTGCTGGGATTAAAGGCGTGAGCCACCACCCCTGAGCCAGTACAGGTTTTTTTTTTTAATGTATTAAATTACTCATCACACCAATGAAAACGTAAATTCTGTACATATTTTTGGGGTGCTTTGTAATTTATGAATACATGTATATGTGAATTACCTTTAAATAAGGTTGAACATAAGTATCTCTTCAAAAATGTATTATGGCAAAAGCATCTAAGATCCGTTCTTCCTGCATTTTAGTGCACACAGCAGACTCGTGGACTGTTAGACTACATCCCACTGCTCTGCTCTCAGTTGAACCGCTTGCCTCCAACTCTGCATACCACTGCCACGCCCACGCTGCTCCTCCTTTCTTCACGCCTTTAGCTCCTTTTCATTAAGACTACCACCATGTCTCTACCAACGACTCCTTCTAGCTGCATTCTTAATCATTGCTTTGGTTAGAAAATTAAAGTTGCATCCTTTATTTTCCGTGTAAGGAAAGAAAGGTGTACATGTAGCTCCTGCTCAAATTCAAATAAAACTCATATGGAACAATTAAGAGATAGGGGGCTGGGGAGATGACCTAGCAGGTAAAGGTGCTTGCCTTCAAAGCCTGTCATTCCAGGTTCAATTCCCCAGTATCCCACACAAAGTCAAATGTACAAATTGGCTCAGGCATCTGGAGTTGGTTTGTACTGGCCCTAGGCCCTGGAACACCCATTCTCTATCTCTGTCTCTCTCTCTCTCTCCCTCTCTTTTTCTCTCTCTCCTTGCAAATAAATAAATAAAAATATTTTCGAAACTAATTAGGATATCGGCTGATCCAAACCAATTCTTCTGGCCAGGAAGATAACTTTAGACAGACACAATGTAAGATGGTAAGCTTTCCCTGCTGTTGGCACAGCAAAGTTCCCAGAAAATGTAGGTCTCAATAGACTTCCCAGACATTAAACAGCAGACTTTATAGCATTATGCCCCCTTTTGAGTTTCAGGAAAGATTCATTACAAGCCAGCATTTAATTCCCTATTAGGGCTCTAACGTCTTTGGGCAAGACCAGAAACGACTTTGATCCTTACCACCACGGCAGTCCCAGCATGCAACTGCTCATAGCCCAGAGGTGGGGGAATAGGAGCGAGGACAGCACCGAACAGCCGTGCAGACAGACCCGTCCCCCGGAAACACAGCCAGAGGCTAGCCAGGCATCGGGCTGGATGTTAAGAGATGTTCCCAAAGGGAACGGTTTTGCCTCCAACTGTGAAGCTGTCTTTGAAACCATGGTAGAGTCTTTTCTGAGATTTTCATTGCTTTTGGGGCTGGGCAGCGACAGTGTGTAGCAGGGAAAATAAGAGAAAACATCGTTTTTGTTTTTTATTTTGTTTGTTTGTTTTGTTTTTCTCTCTCCCTTAGACTTTAGGGGTCAGAACATGTAAGGAGGGAACATCAGTAAGCTTGAGGTCTGCGTGTTGCACTCGTAGGGGAATGTGGCGGCATCTGCCACCTGCAGATACCCGGAGGAGTGTGGATGCCCAGCTAGCCTATGCTCCAGGTTACGATGACATTAGAACGACATCTACCAGATCCCAGGGGCAAACCTTGTCCCCGCGCAAAGTCTGGGGCCTTAGGAATAGATAATCATTTAAAAGCCTGGTGACATATTGTGTGCTTTATCAAAGTGAACAAAAACCATAAATCTGTCAAGTCCCGAAGCCTTCAGTGCACACGGAGAGCTATGTGATAAGCCACCTTCAGTGGTTCCTGGTGGTTTTCTATAAGGCAAAATTAGTGAAACAAACAAGCAATATTCCTAAAATTTTAAGGCTCACAATTTTCTCCTGACTGCTTTTGTCACCTTCCCTACACTGCTGTCATTTTTTTTTTTCCAAGCATGGGGAAATCCTCAGTAGAGTGGCTCAGCATTTACTTCCTTCCCTGCACCTGAATGAAAAGCAAAGTACTCAAGCCATCCAAGAGGACCGTGACCAACCGCAGCCCCAAGGTGTGTCGAGGGCAGGGGTAGGTGATACGCCAGGGGTGGGGCATTTTCTGAAAGGATGCGATGATAAGAGGGAGTTCACAGTGTAGGAGGGCTCTGCTGGAACGCTACCACAGAGGAAGGTCTGGGTGGGTGAGAGGAAGGCGTCTGGCTTCTGTGAGGAGGGAAGGCTAGAGGAAAGAGGATGAAGTTAGGAAGAGTTGTCATGGACGTGAAATCCCTTTAAGTGTTTGCAAGTGATACAAATAAAGATGGGAATTTCTTTGATGACTTTTGGGTTTATTTATTTATTTGAGGGGGGCGCGCACATCAGGGCCTCCAGCCATTGCAAATGAACTCCAGATGCATGTGTCACCTTGTGCATATGGCTTACATGGGTTCTGGAGAATCAAACCTGGATCCTCAGGCTTCAAAGGCAAACACCTTAACCACTAAGTCATCTCTCCAGCCCTGTTTGGCTTCTTTAAAAGTCACACAGCTCTCGCTTTGTCATATTGGAGTTGCCTTTACAGAATTACTCAAAGGTAAAATGAGAACACTGGATAGCATCTCTTTCAAATAGGTTGCCAAAAATTCATTAAAGTGATCTTGGTGCCTTGGTTTGAAATACTACACAGGAGAATGGGTACAGTGAGGCACACACACCCAATAATTTAGTCTTTTTCTGTTAGAATGCTCTCTTATTAGGACTTCAAGTCATTCATATTTTTCATTAGTATTAGAAAAAAAAATGGTTTGTAATGAAGCTAACAAGGATATGTTCAGTAGAAGTTGGCCAATAGAAGACTCATGGAAAATGTATTATTGTGTTTAAGTGTGCCAATAACCAGAGTCTAAATGGTGGGGTTCAACAAGTAAGTAACAAACTCCCACTACCCCCATGCAAGTACAGAAACATCAAGAGACAAAAAAAAAAAAAAAAAAAAAGGATCTAGGCATATGGAATTTTAAAATTTAAAAAATCACCTCTATTGCATATATTCCTTTTGGGAGGCTATTGCTTTGAATGAAGAACTGGAACTTGCAAGTGCTTTTAATTCCTGAATTCTGGAACCCAAGGGAACATGAGTCTACAGACCAGTCACACCCAAAATTCGTTCTTTACACTAGAAAAGGGGGAGGAGGGAGTGCAAGAGCAACAGACACCAGAGAGGGTCAGAGTTGCTATAGGTTATAAATATGAAATGTCCCTAAATGTTTTCAGGTGATATGAGTAAAAATTGGCACTCAACACATACAAACGTCATTATACTTCTTTTTTCATGACCTCATGATTATGTGCTGCCTCTGTGGAGACGAGTGACACTAGTTCAGGAAGAGCGCGGCAAGAGTTCTTTTAAAAAATGTTTAAAAAATATTTGCATTTAAGTACTTGAGAGAAAGAGAGGCAGACACACACCACACACATACACACACACACACACACATACACAGAGAGGGAGAGAGAGAGAGGAGAGAGAGCAAGAGGGAATGTGCATGACTATGGCTGTGCCATGGCCTCCTGTCACTGCAAAGAAACTCCAGATGCCTGCATCGCTTTGTGTGTCTGCCTTTACTTGGGCACTAGGGAATCTAACCCAGGCAACCAGACTTTGCAAGCAAGTACCTTTAAGCACTGAGCCATCTCTCCAGACCCCTTAGTATGATTTCTTAGTTTAGGATCTGTCCCTACAGAGCTGGGCATGGTGGCACACACGTTTAATCCCAGCACTTAGGAGGCAAAGGTAGAAAAATCACTGTGAGTTCGAGGCCACCTTGAAACTACGTAGTGAATTCCAGGTCAGCCTGGGCTAAAGTGAGACACTACCTTGAAAAACCAAAAAAAAAAAAAAAAAAAAAAAAAAAAAAAAAAAAAAGAGGATCTGTCCCTACATAGAATCCTGCATTTTTGTCATAGTATTAAATTAAAATCAATCAACTAGACAAGATGTATATACGAGTGCAATAGTGGCACAAAGGTTATGGGGCTAATCAATTGCTCTCTGATTAGGCTTGCTCAGTGGAAGGAAATTCATATCTGGTACTGAAAACCAATTCAGAAGCCTATGGCTTAGAAGGTCATAGACTCTAAAGGGAATCGTCCACAGTTCTTTATCTAAAAAGAAGTAATGCTCACCAAAAGCCCTAAATGTTTATGTTTATCCCCCATGATCCATGCTGCTGTGAAGACCCATCAGTATGAGAAGAAAAGAAAGCCAACTGCCTAGCAGGAGACAATTCATCTCTATCGAATCTCTCAGGGCCCAGAAAGCATCAGAAAGGAAGTGGCAGAATAAATACAAATGCTGCTTTCACTGCTAGCCTGACAGCCTCCTCCAGGGGGTGATGGAGATACTAAGGAGACTCAAAACTCGTCAAAGCAGAAAATCAGAGGCTGCTTAGAGCTCAACACTAGAGACTTATAACATAACCTCCAAGATTGAGAGAACATTGCGGAAGAGAGGGTGGGAAGAACATAGGAGCCTCAGGGTGGGAAGGTGTATTCTGAGGAATCATCTACCCTCCCCTAGCTCCCTACCCAAGACTGACTGGTATGTTCATGGCCCCAAAGTATTTACAGACAACCTTACTGAGGAGGGTCCTCAGTTGAATGAGATATGGTAAAGGGAATATTTGTAATATATTCATATAATAGAGTTCTCAAAAAATTGAAACTTTACTTAAAGTACTGTCACATTCCTTTTACTGGATAATATCATAGTCAGAAATTTTAAATTAAATAAATCAGTGGGGAGAGACTGCAATATGAGAGACAAGAGAGTCAAGATCTTTTCTATTAATAATAATATCAAAGAACGAGTACAACACCTTTAAAATTTATTTTGTTTATTTTCATTTATTTATTTGAGAGCGACAGACAGACAGAGAGAGAAAGAGGCAGCTAGACAGAGAATGGGTGCCCCAAGGCCTCCAGCCACTGCTATCGAACTCCAGATGCGTGTGCCACCTTGTGCATCTGGCTTATGTGGGTCCTGGGGAATTGAGCCTTGAACTGAGGTCCTTAGGTTTCACAGGCAAGTGCCTAACCACTAAGTCATCTTTCCAGCCCAGTGAAACCTTTTATTCAACAAAAAGAATAATGTTTTAACAATGTTATACAGAGCAGTGAGGACAATTTGGTAAACCAAGGTCTAATTAATTCTTTTTTTTAATATGTCTATAGCTTACATTTTATTATTTTATTTTTTTCTTTACTATTCATGTACACAGTGTGTATACAGCCATGTTGGTACCATCGTTAGCCTCCTCCTTGTCCTCCCCCCTCCACAGGGACCCTCCTCGTTGGGGAATGTGGGTCATGTATTGTGAGGGTAGCCATCAGTTATGGGGAGGAGGCAATGTCTCTGAACATAATGTCCCAACATGTGCTTCTAACAATCTTTTCTCCCCCTTTTCTGTGAATTTCTATGAGCCATGTTGGGTTCATTTTAGGTCTACTTCAGTGATGAGGTCTTGGGAGCCTCTGTGTCTCTGGATCTCTGGTTTGGTAGGAGTTGAGTATTCTCTGTGTCTATCTCCTTCACCCTTGTGCTGGTACCCGGTTCACCAAGAAAGCTGCACTCTTGCTTATTTCCGCAATTACTCATGGTTTCAGTTGGGGCCCTGGTGAGGTGCGATGGGATGATTCTCTCCTCATGAGATATATGTATGTGTGTGTGTGTGTGTGTGTGTGTGTGTGTGTAGAGAGAGAGAGAGAGAGAGAGAGAGAGGGAGGGAGAGAGAGTCTACTTTTATCAGAATTAAATTTATAGTTTGCTAAAAATCCAAGCTTATGTATCTTGTCCTAGAACCATAGTATCAGAGTCTCTTGGGGCAGAGGTAGAGAACCTGAACTTAACATTTCTGTGAGTAATTCAGATGCGTACAGAAGATGGACCATCATCTCCTGGCAGTAGGACAGCATGTACCAGAGAGGACAGAGCTTTATTTGACACATAGTCACAGCATTAAATTGATCTCATTTACCCTGAGAGGCTCAGCTCTATTCCTCCTGCATCAGGTAGCATGCTTGTTTATAAAGATAAAAATGAACTGGAAAATATAGAACATGAATCAGCACAGAGAGCAAGCCATGGAGTTTACATTAAAGCATGAGAAAGTAAGGAGATGGTGGTGTTCACCTAGGGTTAGACAGCAGAGCTGGTCTGTTTCCAGCCACACTTGAACAGTTCTTTTCATTCACATCCAGAACATGTGCATGAATCTGCACGTCCTCTGTTATGCATGCATGATCGCAGTTGAATTCCAGTGCCACTTAGCTGCACAGTCATTGGCTTGTATAGATTGGCTGAAGTTCTGCACATCCCACTTGGAAATCCTTTAACTAGATTAGAAACCCCTGGGTCTGCACATTGAACATGATTTTCCAAAAAAAGAATCTACGATAATTAGTAATTAGTGGGATTTCTGGACCTACTGTTTTTCACCGTCTGGGGCAGCCAATCTATAAATGCATTAATTATAGTAGACTGTGTGGATGAGAAATATAAATTCTACTAAGTGGGAAAATTACTGAGCTATTCTAGCTCCTTGGAAAGAAAGGAGAACTGTGTCAGTGTTTAACTGTCTCTAAAGCATAACGCAGACAAATTAACTCCTATTTGGAGTCAATGAATTATGGATAAATACCACCAACTGTGGATTTTCACAAAACAGGTATATGAAAAAATTTTGATATACTTAGAACGCTTTGCATAGTTTAGAATTATCTTGAAAGTAAATTTGTCAAGTACACAAAGACCTATAGTCATTTTCTATGGAATGGACTGTCTGCCAGTTTCCAGAGATCTAAGGAACACTTCCAGAATTTAGTTGGTAATGCAAAGTACCACATCATTTGCCTTTCTGTGCCTCGGTGAGAAAGAAATTTTATTAATGTCATGTGTTCTAGTATTTTGACATCAATTCTACAGAAGCCCAGCTATTGTACTTTTCAGACAGATTTTAGCACTAGAACCTTTGACACCATCTCTACATATTCTATTCTGTTAAGGGATATCGAACAAATCTCGCTAGTATTTGTTCCTGTCATAGAACTAAGCACCTGTTCTGTATGTCTTCAAGTTTCTTTCCTTTCCTTTCTTTATTTATTTGAGGGAGAAAGAGAGAGAGAGAGAGAGAGAGAGAGAGAGAGGGCATGCCATGGCCTCTAGCCACTGCAAACGAGTGAATTTCAGATGCATGCACCACTTTGTGCATCTGGCTTATGTGGGTCCTGGGGAATCGAACCTCAGGTCCTTAGGCTTTGCAGGCAAGGGCTCTAACTGCTAAGCCACGTTTCCAGCCCTGTCTTCAAGTTTCTTAATAGATATTCCCAGGATGGGGCCATCTTTTACAGAGTTTCAGTAGAGGAAACTGGTGCATCCTACTAAAGGCCCTTTGTTTTCCCTGCCACCCGCTTTATTCCATCCACTAAAGGCAGTGGGCACCTGCTCCCTCTCTCTACACCTGTGGGGGATCAACCCCAGAGAACTTCTGCAGTTTTACTCTGGTCTGCTGAGGAAGCTTAAAACGTTGAGCATCACTTCTGCTCCATCTCCACTAATTATAAGGAAGCAAGACCTTCAGGCTATGGATATTAAGTAACTCAGGTTAAGGTTGTAGAGTTGTAATTAGTGTCAAAATAATATGTTAATCAGATGCATATTGAAGTTGTTAATATCTGGGGAGTGGTATCTGAAAAAATCCTCGTATTTCCTCCACGTCTAAGGAAGTGCAGTAAAATAGCCGAGTATATCCTTTCACCCCCCCTCCCCGAAAAAAAACTAAAAATCTAGACAAAATGCATAGAGTACCAATTGTGTGATATTAGACATCAGATGGCACAGAATGGTGATGATGAAGAGAGGAAGGAAAATTGGCTGATCATTTGATACCCCTACTTACTTCTTGGAGAGAATGTGATGACTGGTGCTCAAGGAGCCGAGAGCCGAGTAGGACTGAGCACAGCCAGAATGTGATGACGTGCGCAAGGAGCCGAGAGCCGAGTGGGACTGAGCACAGCCACCGTGAGAAGAAGGCAGCGGGAGTCTGAGAGGATCAGGACGGCCTGAGTTACCACAGCTCAGCTCCAGAACCGAGATGCACGAGGAGAAAGAACACAAATGACACACTAAGTCACGAGCACCGAGCGGCACGTGGGTGTTAGACACCCCAAGGAGGGGGCCAGGGGATACCAGAAGGGGAGGACTGTAACGTGTGGAACTCACGTAGAATGGGACATAGGATGATTTATATTTCTAACAGCCAGCATGGGCAACCTCATAATTCACGGCGCACTGGAAAGCCACTCAGATGGATTTGCCTTAGTAGTGGGGCAAAATTAACACTAGACTAAGTGTTGCCTATGTCCCATTTAGCAAATGTTGAAAATGAAGCCTCAGGAACAAAACTGTAAGGCTATGAAGAGCTTTAAAAATAAATATTCAGCCTGTCTCCAAGGAACTTAATGAAGCTCAGGAAGAAACTTGTAATTGTTGTAGGGTCACAAAAATATCCGGCACTCCAGATTCAAATATCTGCTATCTTGTAGACAGTGAGCTGCCTTGTAATGAATCAGGAAAAAATACAATTCATGATTGAGAGAAAAATGAATTAGTACTATAAGGAGGCTGGGGAGATGGCTGAGTTGTATGAGCACTTGCTGTGTAAGCATGAAGACCTGAGTTTAACGCCAAAGATGCATGCAAAAATATAGACATGGCTGTTCATACCCGTAACCCCAATGCTGAGGGTGGGTGAAGACAGTAAGATCACCATTGCTTGCTAGTCAGCCAGTCTAACTGCAAAAAGAGAGAGAAGAAAAAGAGCACAAGTCCAGGTTTAGTGAGAGACCCTTTCTTAGAGAAATAAGGCAAAAGAGTAGAAGAGGACACCTGAGCATCCTCCTCTGGTCTCTGCACATCTGTGCACGTTTGCACACATAAGTGTCTACACAACACACACACACCAAAAAATAAATAAAAAAGAGGGAGAGAAAGAAAGAAATGGAACAAGAAGGGACACAGACTGCAAAATGAGAAGACAAACATATTATGATAGTTCTTGTATTAAATATGTTCAAGAAAATAAAGATTGTGCGCACTAAGCAGATATAAAAAATGACACAAAAGATAGTTCAGTTGGAAACTGAGAGGTGGAAAGTATACTTGATGGGATTCGGAACAAATGAGTCCTTTTCAAAAGGCAGTGTCCTTCCGGGTGTACTAAATACAGAAGAATATGGATGGGGACAGCAGCAGACTCCTTACCAGAGATGCTACAAGCCAGAAAAATAAAATGAAGCAAGAATTTCAAAGTACCAAAATCAACGACCAGTGAAAGCAGCCTTGAAAAGTAAAAGGCGAAGTGAATATATCTTGAGACATACTGAATTTGACACAAATCAGCAAATCTATAGGGGTGAAAACCACATCATGGGCTGGAGAGATGGCTTAGTGGTTAGGGTGCTTGCTTGCCTGCGAAGCCAAAGGATCCAGGTTCTATCCCCTAGGATGCACGTAAGCCAGATGCACAAGGTGGCACATGCGTCTGGAGTTTCTTCACAGTGGCGGAAGGTCCTGGCAGACACCCATTCTCTTTCTCTCTATCTTCCTTCTGCCCCCCCCAAAATAAAAATAAAATAAAAAGTTTAGAATACGCCCACATCATGGCTTATATCAGCTCATGTGTCTCATCTTCACTTTATAGACTGTTAACCCTCCTTAAAGTGGGGCATGTGTTCGCTCATGACCTCACAGAAGCCAATCCTGGAGGACAGAAAGGCTCAGCGAGCACGCACTGCTGTGCCCGCGCGCTGGGCACAGAGACCTTCTGTCTCCTGCGTGTGCTCTTCACGTCCTTCCGTTCATCTTCACGAAGAGTTCCCACAATTCATCCTGTCCTCCGGTCGCTGTAAAATCACGTGAATGTATTTCACATTTCTACAGTTTCGAAAGGTGTATGCTGGTTGCTCAGCACACAATGGGGCACCTGTATCAGCCACACCCTCGCCAAGGCTCAGGGACCCTTGTGTAAGAGGGGCACAGAAGGTGTAGGAGGTCGAGGATGGGGGGGAGTCCTATGGAATGCTGTCTTCTGCTCCATTGTG
The DNA here is from genome assembly GCA_036346955.1 of Dipus sagitta. Classification (NCBI taxonomy): domain Eukaryota; kingdom Metazoa; phylum Chordata; class Mammalia; order Rodentia; family Dipodidae; genus Dipus; species Dipus sagitta. The sequence continues at coordinate 177,482,734 of CM070774.1, read as the reverse complement.
TGGGGGCGTAATCTGACTTGATGCCTTGTTCCATATGCGATGTATTAATCAACACTATGTTGTTCCAAGAATCCTGTGGGCCCCATTGACCATAGGTGAACTCTATCGGTCTTTCCTGGTTTTTAGCTGACAAGTCAGCAAACTACACTTAACTGCACTATTCACACATGAAGCATACCAGGAAATCTTTTCTGTCTCCCTCTTTTAAATTTTATTTTATTTTATTATTTTGGTTTTCTGAGGTAAGTTCTCACTCTAGCTCAAGCTGACCTGGAATTCATTCTGTAGTCTCAGGCTGGCCTCGAACTCACAGCGATCCTCCTACCTCTGCCTCTGAGTATTGGGATTAAAGGCATGCACCACCACGCCTGGCTGTCTCTCTTTCCTTCTTTTTTTTTTTTTAAATTAATTTATTTATTTAAGAGAGAGAGAAAGAGGCAGACAAAGAGAGAGAAAGAGGGAGAATGGGTGCACCAGGGTCTCCAGCCACTGCAAACGAACTCCACAAGCATGCACCACCTTGTGCATCTGGCTTATGTGGGTACTGGGGAACCGAACCTGGGTCCTCAGGCTTCACAGGCAAGTGCCTTAACCACTGAGCAATCTTTCCAGCCCCTTTTCTGTCTCTCTATTGATCAGTGGTGTTAATTATGGTATTGTCACCATATTTTATCACTGGGAATCACAAGAAAGTTAATTGTATTTTTCTCAATGCACCCAGATATGCTGTGTATTTTTCTCAAAGCATCAAATAGCTTGTCTTCTGGGTTTTTTTCCCACCTTCTTGGCACTGATTGGTGAGTATCGTCTAAGTCTAATAAGAGGCAAGCCTTTCTTTCAGCTACATAAATCTCCCGGCGGAGTTCACCCCATGCGGTTGCTCAGGCACAAACTTTATTGGTCTGAGAACTCGTTTCCGCAACACCATCACCGTTGCATTCCTGAGCTCACGGTGGCTATCATGAGCATTCCGTCATGGATGTTTGAGCAGCATATGAGGCCCCTACCCCTTCCTGAGGAGCTGTTGACAGTTAATGGCTGCTCAGGGGTAGGAGGGAGACATTCTCTTCAGGGTTGTAAGCATGGGTAAATTGCCCATGCTCCAGCACGCAGCCCTCCACCCACGCAGGTGCCCAGCTACCTCTTCAGTTTATTAGGCTCCTTGGTCCCACAAAGTCTTTTTTTGTTTTTTCTTTTTTGGTTTTTCGAGGTAGGATTTCACTCTAGCTCAGGCTCACCTGGAATTCACTATGTAGTCTCAGGGTGGACTTGAACTCATGGCGATCCTCCTACCTCTGCCTCCCGAGTGCTGGGATTAAAGGCGTGCGCCACCACGCCCCAGCTCGAGAGTACTTCTTTGTCTTGGAACTTTCCAGATAACTATGCTGCAATCACGGACCATGATGATGACAGCATTCAGGGGTGGCAAGCTGCTGTGTAGGAGGTTCTGATACTAATAATCCGTGCCCAGGAGTTGCAATCAGGAATTATCTCAAGGCCATCAAATAGAAATAATATTTTGAATTCCAGAAGTTAAAATCCTACTCTTCTACCCAACCTTTGCTTTGTTCTTTCACATTAAGATTTGTACTCAGTAAGATAACAGCCCTGTTTTCATTGAGGAGCAAAATGAAAAGGCTGGAAAATAGACCTTCATTCCAGAGAAAGGGAAAGCCTATGAAAATACAAGTAAAAGCCATATGTGGTGGCGCACGCCTTTAATCCCAGCACTCGGGAGGCAGAGATAGGAGGATCGCCATGAGTTCGAGGCCACCCTGAGACTACATAGTGAATTCCAGGTCAGCCTGGGCTAGAGTGAGACTCTACCTCGAAACCCCCCCACAAAAAAGAAGAAAGAAAATACATATAAAACATGCAAAGTTGTATTATTTGACTTGAGGTCTTTTGAGTGCCTATTATGTGGTTGCTACTTAAATAAGGAAGACTCAAGGACAGATACGACATACACCTCATGTCTATTCAGGGATTATGGTGTATTCTTGGAAAGAACTGAGGTTGCCTAGGAAAATGCAGAGCTTGTTAGTATTTTCTTCTGTTTATTTTTAGAAGTACTCTCTTTTTCTTTACACATAGGAGAGGGTGCATAATGATTTAATTGGGTGGCCTCTCAGGATGATTTTTAAATATAATTTTTAACATATGAAATAATGAGTTTCATTATGACATTTTCATACATACATATAAGAATACTTTGTTGATATCAATTTCCCATTACTGTCCCATTCCCCTCTTTGTCCTGCTGGTCTCCTCTTCCTCCATACATTATATGTGTATATTTACAAGCAGAAAGAGAGAGGCAGAGAGAAGAAAGATACAGAGAGTGGGTGCACCAGGGCCTCCAGCTGCTGCAAAGGAAATCCAGGTGCATGTACCACTTTGTGTGTCTGTCTCTAAATGGGTACTGGGGAACCAAACCAGGGTGGCTAGGCTTTGTAGACAAGCTCCTTAACCACTGAGCAATCTCTCCAGCACCTCCATTTTCCTAATGCACTCATCTGTTGTTGGGAATCTAGGCTATGGTGAGGGTACAATTTGTTTCCTGTCTGGAAGAAGGGTGTTAGGTGTGCATGGGGATGGGATTCAATGGAGGCACAAGAAGGAAAGTCCTCACAGGAAGTGCAATTGACATGTCTTAAAGTACCAGTTAACATGGCCTGTTAGTTATGGAAATGGAGAAAGGATGGGAATTCTGGGCAGAGAACACAGGGTTTTGATTCAGAACTGCAGAAAAATATGTCGCCTGTTTGTTAGTAGCTGAAATAGTTTAGCCAAGCAGGGCAGGAGTACATGACATATTGTGAGGGAAGAAGCAGGGCGAAAGGCCTTCAGGCAAGCCTCCCAAAGTCTTTCAGCTCCAGGTTGTCCTTCAAGGAGAGTGCTACGTGTGTGACTGAGTAGAGAGCTATCCCAAGTTCCAAGGAAACTCTAGAGAGATTTGGATACTGTGACTTAATTTACAAGCTCAGAACCAAGTCTTGTCTGTGTTGTCTTGAGTTCGCAGGCAATGTGCCTGTCATTTGAAAGAAGGTGTTAGTACTAGGCTGAGATCATAACTGGCCAAGGTGATTCATTATCTTTTCCATAGCTATGAACTCATCTTCCCACGCAGAGAAAGCAGGCTTTGTCCAGAATAAAATTGAAAGTCAGATTTATATCACAGACAATTCTCTAAATATCCCTATCCATTTCAAATATTTTTATTTTATTATTATTAATAACATTTTTTATGGATACATCACATGTTGGTACCATTTTACCCCCCCTCCTTGCCCACATTCCACTGGGGGTCCTCCTCAGTGGGGTTTCTGGCATTTCCCATGGGGTTGTGGGTTATGCGTTGTGGGAGCAGCAGTCAGTTATTGGAGAGGGGGCAATTCCTTTGGGTATGATGTCCCAACCTGTGGCTTTTACTGTCTTTCTGCCCCTTCTTCCACAAAATTCCCTGAGCCATGGTGGGTGAGTTTTAAGTCTATTCCAGTGATGAGCTCTTCGGAGGGTCTGGATTTCTGCTTTGGTAGGTGTTGAGTGTCCTCAGCGTCTGTCTCCTTCACCCTGGTGCAGATTGTCAGGCTCCCCATGGAAGCAGCACTCTTGCTTGTCTCCCTAATTCATCTTGGGCCTTGGCTGAAGTGTGAGGGGTGTTTTATCTCCCAGGGTCTCTCTACTTTCTGAAAAAGAAAAACAGATTCTCCAAGGGAGAATGAAGTCATCATAGGTTAAACTGGATAAGTGTTATTAATTTAGGGAGATCTTGATGGATGTATCCCCTCTTTTAGCCAAAGACTAGTGGGAGCTTGCCACTGGAGATCATAATCTTTGTCTCCATAGGATTCAGACCTGGTTCCCAGTTCCAGATATGGGTTCCTTTCCACTAGGTGGATTTCTTAGGCAATCAGAAATCCACTGGTTTAACCACCAAGGCTGTGTGCCACCAAAGCACTGGTGTGGACATCTTGCCAGGCTGGTTGTTTCTGAATAGCTTGGACCCCTGCTTGCTCACACCATTGTTGGACACTTTCCCCCATTAGCTTATTAGTACTTTCCAGCACTAGGTAGGATGACTGTCTGGGGACTGGCTCTCTTGTGGATTCCAGCCAGGTCTCTCCATGTTCTGTGCTAGAATCATATGTGTCTTCAACCATAGAGTCTTACCTTCTACCTCAGGTGGGTAATCAAGTATTTTGACAGAGGCCTCTCTTGTCAAACATTTTTTTCCCATAAAAATGTCTTTATGGGGCTGGAAAGATGGCTTAGCACATAAGCGCTTGCTTGTGAAGCCTAAGGACCCCGGTTTGAGGCTCGATTCCCCAGGACCCATGTTAGCCAGATGCACAAGGGGGCACATGCGTCTGGAGTTTGTTTGCAGTGGCTGGAGGCCCCGGAGTGCCCATTTTCTCTCTCTCTCTCTATCTGCCTTTCTCTCTCTGTCTGTCGCTCTCAAATAAATAAATAAAAATAAACAATTTTTTTAAAAACATGTCTTTATGTCTATCTGAGTGCCTGCCCTAATCCAAACATAAAATTAATAATAATCTGAGCATTTCTTAGGGCATTTCATTCTCAGAATCATACACCGTAAGCTCTTCAAGGAGTTGTTAACTTGTTTCTCAGTGAGATGAGTTAGCAGTTGTGCCTTATTGCTTCAGATCTCAGTGTTCGGGAGCTCAGCCATGAGTCGTGGCCCTACTCGAGATAATCACATCACGAATTGGAACACAGCTCTTATACTAAAATGTGGGAGTGAAAGGCCAGTGATAAATCTTGTTCAACTAAACTATATTGTTTCGAGGGGGAAAAATATCTAAAAACAAAAATAGATTTGAATTTCAGGGAATTATGAAATCATCTCCTAGTCTGTTTTTCTCAGGCTAGACGAAAAGCTAACTAAATTCTTATGGATGGAGACCTGACTATTACTCATATTTTATGACTAGAATATTAAACATAAAATGGCACTATTTCTGATAAATCCACTTAGTCATAGTGACGATCATCTGTCAACATCATTTGATAGCTTTTGTCCATTATTTTCCTTTCTCCATCATTCATGTCATCTGGACTTTCTTCCCCCTGCGTTTATCTTGTTAATGTCTCATTGTGACTCCTCCTGGTCTGCATTCTCTGCTCTAACTACATCTTCCTCCATCCTTTTTGGGAAATTAAACCTACTCCTACTAATTGCCTCATTTTCCATCTCTTTTTTCTTTTTGCCCATTGATTCCTCATACTGGGTTTTATTTTATTTAAAAATTCCATTTTTCTTGTTATATTGATCATTTCCACATTCCTATAGCAGGTAAATTTAGTCATTCAAATATGTACTGAATGACTGTTATGGATTGTTCTTCTGCTACACGTTATAGAACTATGGTGGCAGGTAGGTTCCAGATACTATAATACACTGAGAAGAACAAGCTAGGATAGTTATGTGGAGATGCACTGTGGGTTCTCTATCCACTTCACTGGCAATTACTGATCCCAGTAGCCACAAAGGCTGGGACAGAAGAGCACCAGCAGTGGGATCTTCCTGCATCAGCTCCCTCAGGATGGCCTCACAGAATGGGTTGTTGGCAGGGTTTCAACGACGCACCAACATAATGAGTAGAGATTTTAGGACAGAGGCTGGGAGATGGCTCAGTGGGTAAAGTGGTTGCCGCATGGATTTGAGATCCTGAGTTTAGATCGCCAGTATGCACTTAACATGCTAGCGTGGTGGCCCATGCCTGTAATTCTTGCTCTGGGAGGTGGAGACAGGACGTTATGACTAGGTCTAGGGTTCACAGGGAGATCTTGTCTAAAAAAAAAGAAACAAAAACCAAGGTGGAGAGAGAGGGGAGGGGAACACCCTCTGATATCCACACTTCTACATGCTATCCTACATATCATACATGCTCATATGTGACATGTAACATGCACACACATACACATGAAAAATAAGTTTTTCAAACACATGCTAGAAGTTATACACACAGAAGACAGGAAGCAGAGGCAGGGAGAGAAGAGAGGGTGGTAACCAGTAGTGTATGTTGGGGAATAGGGAGTAGGTCACTAGAAGTTCCTGGGCAAACGCCTGAATTGTCTACTTGATGGCAACAACTGGAGAATATGAGCCCCGCTCTCTGCTTGGAAGCGATGCCTCCAAGTTCTTACCTATAGCCACTCACGTTAGCTATTTGGTATTTTATAGAACTGGAAACTGTGTCAAATATAAGTGCAGCCTGCTTTTGGTAGGTAGAAGATAAATTTGTATTCAAAAAAATGGATGCAAAGGCAGCATGCAATTATGAAGATTCACTACACACAGTCCAGAGAAGACAAGAAAGCCTATAAGAAAAAAGGTTAAGTTTTTTATAGGAAACACAAACCTGTATTACATGTATGTACGTTTCTATGTGTTTGAAGGATGTTTTCCCTCATACTGTTTGGCGTGACACTATCAGCTACTGAATAAAGCATTGGAATATAAACTCAGCATTTCAAGAGATGAGTGCGTGAGCCCTTCCTTTTCTCGTCACCAGTATCTTTCACCTTCCATGACACAGTGTGAGATCTGAATACACATACTGTTGTCACTATTATTGTTTGTTGAAAATAAGTTAAAGTAGAAAAGTATGACCAGTGAAGAGAGCATTAGAATTAATTGTGGCTAATTGGTGAGAAAAACAATGATAAGGATCATATTCATTTTCTGGCCCAAAACTAAAAACCTGAACAAAAACCAAAAAAAAAAGATGGTTGTTTACTAGAAATTGGACATTGGGAAATACAGGGGAGAATTTGTAATAAAACCTTTTTGCAATATTCCTACATGCATAAAATGTATTTTGATCGTAATCCTCTCCTGTGACCATCTCTTGTCCCCCATTTCTCATTGTTCCCTTTCCAACTGAAACCTTCCTTCTTTCCATTTAGCCCCTCTCTTACTTTGAAGTCTTTTCTTTTTCTCTCATCCACGATCCATGATGGGGCTCAATATTGTGTGGTCTTGTTCAGGTAACAATAGTAGCTATGAGGCCGTGAATGCAATAACCATGTCGTGTCTGGAAAACAGCTTGCCAAAGCGCTCCTCCCCATCCTTACTCTCCTCGTGTCAGTGAGCTGCGTCTTCTTAGCAGCCACTGTCATCAGCATAAGAAAGCATCTCTGACAAGAGGTGAGGGCAGCACCATCTATGGGCGTGAATGTCAATATTTAAAGGATAGTTTGGTGAACAGCATATATTAATTTATCCAAGAAACAGTACTAGTTCCCTCCTAGGGCCTGTGACCTCTTCAGACACAGGCTTTTGACTAGGTTTTCAATGTGAGGCATGAATCCTCTCCCGTGGGGTGGACCATAATAGTTATGCCACTATTATATTTATGGGAACATCTTGCCTAGCTTGGTTGTGCAGTTCACAGAGTCCACTGCCTCATAGGCTCACTGATGACTTTTTCCCCAAGAATCCTGAATAGCACCTTCCAGGGTAAAGTGAGGAAAATGTTATATTTCTCTACATTTATTTATACCTAGCTTAGGGGAAAATAGAAGTCACTTCATGTAGGAGCTCCTAAGAGAATGGAATGAAACACTTGTTTAAGCAGATGAGGATGGTGTCGTGGATAAACAGGAGGCTCTGCTGGTCTGAAGAGCATTACCAGGCCTGCTTAGGGGCAGATAAGTGGGACTCCTGGTCGCAGGCCTACCTCACATGCCGCACCCCCCCCTCTCGTGCTTTCTGTAACTGATTTATGGTTTATATGCTCTCAGAGGTGGAGTAGATATAGAGACATTAAGCAAACAATGGAAGACAAAAAACATTGAAACTATAAAGTTGTATGTTCTGTTCCTTGGGATAACAGAGTTAATGCAGTGATTTAGGAGTAACTTTAGTATAACAAAGAAAACATTAGTGAATTTGAATGCATGGTGGTAGAAGTTAAATTAGAACAAGGCAGAGAGAGGTCTTAAAATCATAAAGCAATATTAGTTAGCTGTGGGGTGACTTCCAGCTGCTTAGTGTCCATGCAATTTGAATCACTGGAGAAAGGATAGGAAGAAACACTTTGAAGGAAACAGCTGAGAGATCCGCATTCATTAAGTAATCCAGAAGAGAAACCTTCAGCGGTCATCGAGTGCATAGGACATACTAAGGAAGAGATGCAAGGATGATGGTTTTTCCCTTGAGATAATGCTAGAGGACAATTTAAGTACTTCAGGCAAAGAGAGTGGCCTGGTCATCTTAATTCTATAACAATCTTTCAAATCATTAGTGAAATAAAAACTCTTAATACACGTGAAAACTAAAAGAATTTATTAAAAACTATCCTGAGCCAAAGGAGATACTAGAAATTCTTCAAGCCTAAGGAAATGATGCCAAAGGAAATCTGGATGTGACTAAAAGAAAAAGGAATTCCACAGATAAATGTAGCATATGTTTTCTTAATTATTTCACACTTTCAAGAATGGCAACTTAGCAGGGTGTGGTGGCACACGCCTTTAACCCCAGCACTCAGGAGGCGGAGGTAGGAGGATTGTCGTGAGTTCAAGGCCACCCTGAGACTCCATAGTGAATTGCAGGTCAGCCTGGGCTAGAGTGAGACCCTACCTCAAAAAACCAAAAAAAGAAAAAAAGAATGGCAACTTAAACTAAGAGAAGTGACAATGCAGTAGCTTTATATCATATGCAGAGTTAAAACAACTAAAACTAAGTGACAACACAGAAGCTCGTGGACAATGTTCAGCTTCCACTAGGACACTATTGAGGTTCTAAACATTGTATAGAATGGCATAACATTTCTCCAAGGTAGAGTATGATAAATCTATACAGTATAAACCATGGATCAGTCACTAAAAGAAGACTATAAAATGGAAAATTAGAGAATATTCTTATTTAAAGCAAAAATCATAAAACATACAAAATGTGGGAAAAACAGATGGATTTGACAGAAAATAGGCAGATGATAAATATATCAGTAACAACATTAGACACTATCTGATTAGATTAAAAAAAATAAAACACAAGGGACTGGAGAGATGGCTTAGCAGTTAAGGCATATGCCTGCAAAGCCAAAGGATTGAGGTTCAATTCCCCAGGACCCATGTAAGCCAGATGCACAAGGTGGCACATGCATCTGGAGTTTGTTTGCAGTGGCTGGAGGCCCTGGCACGCCCATTCTCTCTTTCTCATTCTCCACCCTCTCTGTCTAGTTAATAAATAAAAATAAAACATTCAAAAAATGAAGAACCTTATACTGTGTGTGTGAGCAACCCTGTTTAAATTCAAAGACTAGTAGGTTAAAAATGGAAAGATACAAATGATATTCCATACTAAACCGATCAAAAGAAAAGTAAGTGCAATAGATATATTAATATCGACAAAGCATATAACAGAGACAGGAATATTACTAGCATAAAGATTATTTAAAGATGATATATAGTCATTTTAAAAATATTACATAATTCTAAACTTAACAGGACTTCAGAATATATGATGCCAAAGTGATAGAACTGCAAAAGAGAATAGATAATTCAACAACTATAGTAAAAAAAAAAAATCAATACTTTCCCTCAAGAAATTATAGAACACCAGGAAGGATTCAGGGGATTTAAAAAGTGCAGCTATCAGCATGGAATAATTGCTATTTAGAGAACACACCACCCAAGGGCAGTGAACATAAACATTCTGTCCAAGTTCCCATGGAACGTTTCCTAAGGTCGATCATGTTTTGAACTATACAAGAGGGCTCCCTAAATTTAAAAGGATTTCATTCATACAATGTATGCTCTCTGGTCACATGGGATTAAATTAGAAATCAACAGCTGACAGATACGAGGAAAATATTATATTTTTGAATAACTCATGAAATAAAAAGACATCAAAAGGGACCTTAGAGTATAGAGTTTGTGGGATGCAACTACATGAATATTGGAAAGACATGATAGCATGAAGTAGATTTTTTAGAAAAGAAGAAAGGCTTCATATCAAAGACCTCATGCTCTAGTTTAGGAAATAGAAAAAAAAAAGAGTACATCAAATGCTAGTCAATAAAAGGAATAACATCAGAATATCCGTTAATAATATAAAAAGAAAAATTATAACTAAAATATCAACAAAGACAATCAACTTTTGTCAGAATAATTAAAACCAAAAGAAAAGTTATAAACAGTAAGAATGAGAGGAGTGACATCATTTCAGAGCCTACAGTTACTAAAAATAGTAAAGGCACATATAGAACAACTTTATGCCAATAAATTTGCAACTTAGATGAAATGGATAAGTATCTTGAAGTATGCAAATTGTCATTGCTTCTTGAAGAAAAGGTAGGCAACTTGAATCTATTTAGACATCTTGGTTAAAACATTTAAATTTAGAGTTAATATTTTTACTACAAATTCAGTGCAATCCTATCAAAATTCCAGTAAGTAATTTTGTAGATATTGACAAATTGACCCTAATATTGACTCAGAGATAAAGAATTTTAATCCTCAAAGTTAGTAGAAATATCACATTTGCAGGGCTCCTTTGTCCCACACTTTCCACAAGTGATGAGGACTACTCGGCACATGTAATTGGTTTAAATCTAAGTGAGAAATTCTGAGCTCAGAGCCTAGGGAACATGTGTCTTTTATACTGGGCAGTATGCATAACAGACCATCTCTGTGCTTAAAGACTGTTTGCTATGCAAACACCCATAAAATAATCCAGAATAAAAGAGCAATGCCTATCTTTGCCTCACGAACACATATAGTTATAGCAACAGAGTTGCCATGCAAAAATCCTCTGGCAAGTATCTTGCCACCCAAGCATCAATTTGAACAGCTATTCATACATGAAACCTCCTTCACAGGAGCTCAGGAAACCAGATGAGAAGTCAAAGTACCTGGCTTGAGCTTAACAATAAGAAACGATCGTATTAAAAAGTGAAAAGTTTCCCGTGCTATCACTTCTTCTCATCTAAGCGATACATCCTGGAGAGCGATGGCTCCGAACTAGGGGGGGGGGGGGGGGGACAGAGAGAGGTTTAAGTTGAGGCCGAAGGCTCTGAACCCAGTACTAGCAATACCCTTACAGCTCCTTGCTCAAGGCCAGCGACTACAAGTGGAGTCTCCGGTCTTCCCTGGGCCAGGCAGAGACCCAGGGTCTTCCCTTCCACCTTGCTGCAGTAGTCGTGAACACAGCCCAGCCGCGGCTACGGCCACAGCGGTTAGGGATTTGGTTCTGTTTCTGTACTGTGCGGGTCTCAAAGAGCTGTACATTTCAGCTATAAATCAGTATTATAACGTTAATGGTCATAAGAATCCTCATACTATTTCCCCCTGAAAAACTACGTAGTATGACACACAGTAATTGTTCATTTTGGAGAAGAGTAATGAGGTCCGCTAACTGTGGCATAGGAGTGTGAGGCTGGTCCCACCGCACTGATGTCTACTATCTGGCAGAATCCCGTAGCACTTGGCCATACACCGGTGACTGACCCCATTCTGGGAAGAAGCTCTTGGGAACAGACTGCTCTTTTTCAGACACTCCCTTAGTCCACCAGGAATAAGGAATTAGTAATGGCAGATGTGTGTGTGTGGGGGGGGGGGAATTCATGTATTGGTTTGAGAGTCCTCCAGTGTCGAAGCAGTGGCAACACGCCATCAGAGAAGGAAGCCCACCAGACACAGACCATCGGGTGCTGGAATACTAGGGGTGATGACCACAGGCTCAGAAAACAGAAGCAATATGATTAGAATTCCTGAAGGGACGGGCACAAGAAAAGATAAGTTTAAGAGGAGGATGTAAAGCTAACCTCTAATGGCCAGATAGCATCAGTGGACAACAAGTCTCAAACAGTTTTAAGAAGGGGGAAGAAAATTCAGCAGGTAAAAGTGTATTAGGGCACGACTTGCTCTGAGTTCAATTCCTGAGCACACACAGCTTGGCATAGCTCGGTGTTCCTACAACCCTGGTCCCATGTGGTGCCAAAGCAAAGAGAATAACAAGGGGCCCAGGGGTCAGCCAGTCTAACCAATAACACGGCAGTTCTGAGTTCAGTGACAGACTCCTTCTCAAGGAAACACAAACCCGGGGGTAGAGGAAGGTATTTAATGTACTTATCTGGTATCCCTACACATCTTCACACATGTGCATATACCACACATACTCCACACACACACACAGACACACACACACACACACAATACTACACACAAAAAGAAATGGAAAAAGAAACAACAAAAGAACTTTTAGAGAAATATGGCTTCACTTAACAGGGAAAACAAGGTTCCGGGAACTAACCAATATAGCAATAAATATATATGAATTTTTGAACCAAGAACTTAAATTAACTCCTCAAAGGAAACTCAATAAAGCAAGAAACACAGAAAGATAATTTAATAATTTATTAGAAAAACCCTAGGGAAATTGAAAACTTCTTAAAATTCAAACAAATCCTTAAGATGAAAACTACTCTAAACAGAATGAAAAATATAATGGAATAAATTTCAGAATAGATCAAAAGATGAGCTCAGAGATAGTTTATTTGAAACTATACATATGAGGACAAGAAAATAAAATAATAAGAATGAAAGTAGCTTCTAGGAATGTTGGGACAACATTAAAAAGAGAGAAAATATCAAATATTCTTAATTAGATGCCTAATATCTAATTAATATCCAGAAGGGATTTTAGAATACCAAAGGGGTACACAGTTTATTCAAAGAAATAGTAATATAAAAATTTCCAGCTGGGCGTGGTGGCACACGCCTTTAATCCCAGCACTCAGGAGGCAGAGGTAGGAGGATCACCATGAGTTTGAGGCCACCCTGAGAATACATAGTGAATTCCAGATCATCCTGAGCCAGAGTGAGACCCTACCTCGAAAAGCAAAAAAAAAAAAAAAGAATTCCAAGCCTATAAAAATACAAATATCTCAGCACAGAAAGAGCAAAGATCACACAGGTTTTTGCATAGTGCCTGGATTCAACACAACCAAGTCCACTCTAGAATGTCTTATAATAAACTATCAAAGGCCAAAGACAAAGAAAGGGTTCCAAAAATAGCAAGAGAACAGAGACCAGTAATGAAGTGTTCTAATTTACTCCCAGCAGACGTCTCAGTAGAACTTACAGGCCAGAAGCAAGTGGGATGAGATATTCAGTTATGAAAGGAAAAGCTACTAAAAGAATATTGTGCTCATCAGAGCTTCCTGCTAAAATGATGGACAAATAAACACATTTTTAGGCAAAGAAACCTGGGAAAATGTGTAATTATCATGTTGTATCGGAAATGCTAAAGGGAGTTTTTAAACTGAGACACTAATGACTATGAAGAAAATATCAGAAGGTTCCAACTCCCTGAAAACGTAATTTGCAGATACATCTGAGTGCTGCAGAGTTATAAACATTATGCACAACCCATTAGGTACTTCAGTATGGAGATTAAGAGAAAGAAAAATGATAATAAATACATCAGCATATTAAGAGAGGGAAAAAAATTTTTAAAGTAAAATGGTAAATAAAAATACAAAATATATGGATGAACGGCGTACAAGAGTAGAGTTCCAATAGGCAAGAGTTTCCACACAGCAAAACAAAAGAAAGCAAAGTACTGTTTGTGAGATATATTGCATCCCCTGAGACCTATGCATAGCTGGAGCTATGGAACACAAACCTAAATGTCATCCCCTATAGCTCTCAGCCACACACCTCAGAGTAGGCCACATAGAGATACTGAAGGTAGACCGAGGGTAGCTCTAACCCAATCTACAGGTACCCTATCAGAAAAGTGGTCTGCGGGCTGGAGAGATGGCTTAGCAGTTAAGGCACTTGCCTGTGAGGCCTAAGGACCCATGTTCGACTCCCCAGATCCCACATAAGCCAGACGCAAAAGGTGATGTTTGTGCAAGATCACACATGCACACAAGGGGGCACACACATCTGGAGTCGATTACAGTGGCTGGAGGCCCTGGTGTGCCAATTCTCTCTCTCTCTCTCTCTCTCTCATTCTCTCTTATTAAAAAATAGAAAAGTAGTTTGGGACCCATAGAGTCAGCAGATATGAGTGTATAGAGGATTACCATGTGGACAGGCAGGAAGAAGGCCGTTTGTGACCGAGGAGAAGGGCCTCGGAGGAAGCCAAATCCTGCCAGGAACTTCATCTTGGGTTTTTCGCGCTGGAGCTTTGAAGATCAGTTTCTTTTGTGTGAGCCTGCTCACCTGAGGCATCTGTTTCAGGGCAGCTCTCGCTAATGAATGCCCGCGTGCTCACAACAATATTACAGCAGCTTAATTAGGGACTGCGGACTGGGGAGGAGAAAGAGACTTGGAGAGGTTCTGGGCTGAAGAAGAAAGTAAGGTTTCAGGGGAGAAAGATCATCAGGCAACTTTTAGGACTCTGGTGAGGTTAGTGGATACTTTAGAGTCGTCATCGCTCAATATAGTTATGCTGTCATGAAATGCTTGATACGCTGTAAAACCCTCCTTTGCGTGCGCGATATCCTTTTACCAGTCCAACTGGATGCCCATTGCTTCACATGAGCAAGTGAATTTCAAAATGGACTGCCAGTTTATGTTAGCCATCTGCAAGAAGAGGGGGCTGGCATGATCAAACACTCTCTGTGATGCCACTCAATATCAGTGAGAAGGATTGCCATGTCACTTGAGTCACCAACACCCAGCGAGCCAGTGTTTAGCTTATCAACATCAGCATGTCAGAGGATCAAGGAACAGAAGCGCAAGAGCTAGTGAATGCAGGCTTGAGATGTGGACCGCAGAGTTCAAGACAGCTTTAGGCGCACACTGAGTTAGAAGTGGCTAAGAATGATGTCGGGGAATTAGAGGGTTTATTTTTGTGTGGGGGGGAAGGTACAGGGAAGGAATAAGTAATATTTACTGCATGTTTCTTTCAATACAGGTTGTATTAGCATTAACTATAAGTATAACTAAAAGAAAATAGGCAAAAGAAAGGGTGGGCAGCAACTGTAATATCTCAGGGGAAATATGGATCCTGTATTCACACTTGTGTCTCATAGTGAAATCCATGCCTTTTCCACTCTTCTATGCTGGCTGCCAAGTTAGGATCAAGAGGAGCTTGCATCAACACATCAATGAAAGGAAGGAGCTACTCTGGTAGGAAAAGTGCTTGTCTCACTAACAGGAGGACCTGGGTTCAACACCCAGGCCCCGTGTCGAAACAAAAAGCCTAACATGAGTGAGGACGCATGTGCTCACAATCCCTGCCCTTGGGACGGTGGAGACAGGTAGGTTCACATGTCTCATACAATCTAGTCTGCTTGGTGAGTTCTAGGCCAGCGAGAGACCCTGTTTCCAGGAAAGGAGGGCAGTGTCA
The DNA here is from genome assembly GCA_036346955.1 of Dipus sagitta. NCBI lineage: Eukaryota > Metazoa > Chordata > Mammalia > Rodentia > Dipodidae > Dipus > Dipus sagitta. The sequence continues at coordinate 177,467,400 of CM070774.1, read as the reverse complement.
GAGGTTGTACACACACACACACACACACACACACAGCACGTGCACACACAGACACACACACACACACACACACAAACACACACACACACCCAGGTGCACACAAACACTCACACATGTACAAGGAATGTGACTAGGAACTGTCAGCCAGCAAAGTGCCTGGTATCCGAGGAAGAAAAGTGAGCAGCCAGTCCGAGAACTATTGCTTTGAGCTCAGTGCAGAATAGGGACAGATCTCTTCAGCGCCATTATACTCCGTGGGTGGAGAGGGCGTTTCCCATGTGACTGAGCTTCGGAGGAGGCAACAGCCAAAGCTCTGTGCGAGATGTTTTCAAATCTCCTGGATTCTTCAAAAGCCCTATTGTTTTCTGGGTCCCTGAAACGGAGCTGTCATAGAACTCAAGGGATCTGAGAGAGAGAAAAATTGAAAATACTATGACTCACACTGTCTGCGATGCTTAAGTTACTTAAGTTTCCAGTCTATTTATGCTATCAAAAAAAAAAAATCCCTGAAAAGTCATTTGCATAACATGTACCCACGAGGCTTTAAAACAGAGAAAAACTGTCTAATAGTTGCTATACATAGACGGCCTATTGTTTAATTATTTAGGCGACTGCTATTTAATTGCAATTCAAATGGATCATCTTCTACAAGTTCAATTTTTAAGATGGAAAGGAACTTTTAGTTTAATGAGGGCCAAAAATAAAATTTATTCGATTATCTTGATAAGTGCCTTATCTAATTAGCTGAGTTTCTGGAGCTGACGCATTGAAGAATATCAGCTTTGGCTGGATATTGAAGTGCTCCCTGTGTTCCAGGTAATTTACATGTTACCTCATTTCATTCTTACAATATCCTGATGGGTGTTATTGTTATCACAACTTTAAGGATGAGGAAGCTGAAGTCCAGGGAGGCTGAGTAACTTGTTCACACAGTCAGTCAGTAAGTGGTGGAGCTTGGTAGGAATGGTGTCTGTATCTGGAAAAACAAAAATTAACATTCAAACACAAGTTTAGTATATTTTTCCTTACTCCTTTCTTAGTAATACTTAATAAGGTAATTTACAAGTATTATATTTGTACCATGATTTAATACAACGACTCCATGACATGAATGTTGCATGTGACAAATGAAGAAATTGAGGTGGAATTGTCTCACAGGTTGTGAGTGACAGAGCAGGAGCTGAGCTACGGTCTGCTTTGTTTCTCTTACCCACTGTTCTACCTTTTATTTATTTATTTATTTGAGAGAGAGATAGAGGTATAAAGAGAGAGAAAGAGAAAATGGGCGTGCCAGAGCCTCCAGTCACTGCAAACGAACTCCAGACACATGCACCACCTTATGCATCTGGCTTGTGTGGGTACTGGGGAACTGAACCGAGGTCCTTTGGCTTTGCATGCCAGCACCTTGCCTGCTAAGCCATCTCTGGAGCCCTGTTCCACCTTTTAAGTTTCAGCTGACTTAGAAAAACAAAAACAAAGACAAGCTGGGCATGGCGGCGCGTGCCTTTAATCCCAGCACTCAGGAAGCAGAAGTAGGAGGATCACTGTGAGTTCATGGCTACCCTGAGACTCCATAGTGAATTCCAAGTAAGCCTGAGCTAGAGTGAGACCCTACCTTGAAAAACAAAAACAAAACAAAACAAACAAACAAACAAAAAAAAAAAAAAAAAAAAAAACAAGGTAGATGCAGCCTACCTCAGGACTAAACAGAGACAACAGATTTTTAAATTCCCTTAGACTGAGGCTTTGTAGACTGAGGTTTGGCCTAGCCAGAGAAAGAGGCTACGTACTTTATTGATTATTCAACTTTGGTTTTTTGTTTTTGTGTTTTTCTGTCTTTTTTTTTTTTTTTTTTTTTGAGACAGGGTTTTATGTATCTCTGGATGGCCTCAAATTCCCTGTATAACTAAGGATGACCCTTGAACTTCGGTGATCCTGCCTTTACCTCCTGAGAGCTAAGAACACAGGGATAGTTCACTGGTCTCAGTTCAGGCAGGGCTATGGATCAAAGACAGGGTCTCATGTACGCTAGGCAAGCATGTGCCAGCTGAGCTCCGTACGCATCTCTCATCTTCTTTCTTGCCGTGTGCAGTGTGTGTGGTGTGTGAGTGCTGTGGTGTGGGGTGCCATCACATGCCCTTGCCTGAGGGCGGGAGGTACTCAGCTAAGGGGCCCAAGCGGGATGCTGGGGGTCCCGCTCCGCCGCTGTCCCGCCCAGTTCTGTTTTGAGCAGGAGCTTGCAGAGCTCCTAACATTGTCAAGTCACTGCTCCCCCATGGCTCATGTGGCCACGCCCAGCTGTCTGCACGGAACCCGGAGATCTGAACCCTGGTGCTCCCGGGACCCTCAGTCCCTCACGCTTGCATGGACTGAACTGCTGAGCCATCTCGCCAGCCCTCAACTTCTGAATATACTATCATTGGGCTGGGGGTATGGTTCAGTAAAACACTTGCTTTTAAGCATGAGGACTTGAGTTCAGATCCCCAGCACCCACACACATGTCAGGTGGGGACTGGAGAGAAGGCTTAGCAGTGAAGACGCTTGCCTGGGAAGCCTAAGGACCCACATTTGATTCCCCAGAACCTGAGTAAGCCAGATGCACATGGTGGTACATGTATCTGGAGTTTGTTTGCGGTGGCTACAGGCCCTGGTGCAGCGCCCATTCTCTCTCTCTCTCTCTCTCTCTCTCTCTCTCTCTCTCACGGTGGCACATGCATCTAGAGTTGGAGTTTGTTTGCAGTGGCTAGAGGTCCTGGCACACTCATTCTCTCTCTCTCACTCTCTGTAATAAATAAATATAAAAGGGCTGGAAAGATGGCTTAGTTGTTAAGTCACTTGCCTGTGAAGCCTAAGAACTTATGTTCGAATCTCCAGGTCCCACATAGCCAGACACAGTGACGCAAGCATGCAATGTCACGTATGTGCCACAAGGGAGCACACACGTCTAGAGTTCATTTACAGCAGGCTGAAGTTGCCCTCTGTCACTCTCTCTCTCTCTCCCTCTTTCTCTCAAAATAAAAAATAATAATAATAACAAAATAAAATATTAAAAAAATAAATGCCAGGTGGGTATGGTTCCTATCTGTACCCCCAGCACTTGGGAGGCAGAAACAGGAGATCCTTGGGGCAAACATACTAGCTACGCTCACTGAATCAGCAAGCTCTGGGTTCAGTGGGAGACACTGCCTCAGTAAAGAATGTGGACAGTGATCAAGGAAAACACGCCAGCTCTAATCTCTGGCCTCTATACACATGCATGTACATGTATACACATACCTGCACACCTGTGTGCCCAAACACATACAAACACACATATACATATGACACATGATACATCTCTATTTATGTCTCTATAAATATATTTATAAATGTAAAAAGTATTTGTTGGGCTGCTATAATAAAATTCCAGAGACTGGGTAGCTTAGAAACAAGAGAAATTTCTCACAGTCTGGGAGACTTCAAAAGTCAAAATGAAGGCACCATCCAATGTGGGATCCAGATAGGGTTCATTTTCTTATAGAAAGTACCTATCCCTAGTTTCTCACATGATTTTTTTTAAAAGGGGGCAAAATAGCTGCTTTTAGCCTATTTTATAAGTCCACTAGCCCCCTTCATGAGGGCTCCACGTATAATCAAATCACTCTCAAGGCCCTGTCTAATAGATTACATTGGTGATTAGATTTCAGCATTTGGATTTTTAGAGGACACAAACATTCACAGCTCAGCATATACTATACTCCTTACAAGGTCTCATATTTCTTTCCTATAGTTATTATTCCAGCAAAATCACATAATATATTCTAAAATAGTCAATCTAGGCTAAGTACAAGTCAGAATTGAGACCAAGGATTTGGGACCTCGTCTGTAGTTCTGTGTAAATCATTTAATGCACATAGAGTATTCAATAAAAAACGTTAAATATAGTAAGTACTCAATAAATATTAAACACTATTATTATTTCATATTATTCCTAACATGGAGAGATGCCAAAGAGAGGAGAAATCCAATCAGGACTCTGGTGCTGCTACCAGATCCCTTGTATAAAACTCAGTAGTATAATCTACATTCTGAAATATGGGGTTAATGTGCAATAACTTCTTTCATTTTAATTTTATTTGTAAGGAGAGAGAGAAAGAGAGAGAGAGAGAGAGAGAGAGAGTGAAGAGGCAAGGAGAGAGAATGGGCATTCCAGGACCACTAGCCACTGCAAATGAACTCCAGACATATGTGCCACTTTGTGCTTCTGGCTTTATGTGGGTACTAGGGAACTGAACTCAGGTCATTAGTGTTGGTAAGTACCTTAACTGCTAAGCCATCTCCCCAGCCCCTAATTTGCAATTTCTACAAAGACAAAGTGAATGATTGTGTGTGTGTGTATATGTAAAAGTGTGTGTGTCATGTATGTGTGTGTGCATGTGTGTGTGTGAGAGTGTGTGTGTGTTTAGTCACTGTGTCTTCTTTCCTTTGGTCTTCTTCATCTAAGTGCTTTCAATTCTTATTTCTTTGCTCACCCAGTAGGTTCTCCTTCTTTCTCTCATTTACTTTTTATCATCAATGAAGCCACAACAGTCCTGTCGTGGGAGATATTAATAAAAGCTACAAATAATAGGAGCCTTGTAATCACAAGACAGTGTTGCTCGCCATCCTATGCTTCTGTAGGAAATGTCTTGATTCTGATGTCTCTGGACAACCAGCCCGTGTGGTTCTGTGCTTCCTGCCTCATGTAACTCTGAAACATGCTCAGGGTCAGTGTATGAAGTCACCCTACTGGAGGTTTTCCATAGCACATTATTATAGACCAGTCCTGTTTGTGGAGTACAAGTCAGTTAACCGTCTGTGCTGTGTACCACACAGAAGGAATGGGTGTCTCTCACAGGAATGCTTCTCTATGAGAGTTTATGGAGAAGTCCCCTTCAAGAAAAGAGGTTTCCTTTTGGGATCAATCTTGGTTTTAATGGGTATTTGTCTGAATGTGAAAGAAACCATGGGGGCTGGAGAAATGGCTCAGCAGTTAAGGTACTTGCCTGCAAAGCCTAATGACCAAGGTTTGATTAGAGACGTCAAATGCGCAAAGTGGTACATGCGCCTGAAGTTCATTTGCAGTGGCTAAAGGCCCTGGCTCACCCATCCTCACTCATTCTCTCTCGCTCTGAAAATAAATAAATAAATAAGTAAATAAATATTTTTTAAAAAGAAACTATGGAACAATCATACCTTCCATGATCATTCTTATTCATTAATCTTCATAGAAACTATCAAGTGCTCTACGTACTCAAATCTTGCACAGACGGCAACTGGAAGCCCATCCTTCCACCACAGAATGGGACGATACATGTCTGCCTGCTACAGGCTCCAGGTGTTCTCACCTGTACTTGAGAATTGCCTTAGGAATTAGCAATCAAAGATCAGCTGCAGATAGATATGAGGCTTGCTGAGACCCTAGATGCTCTGGACTCCAGGGGGGGTGCGGGGAGAAGCAAATAAGGGTGATATTTACTCAGAAGGCATTGGCATGACCATCATCAAGGATGACCGGAAGTGGTGTCTTTGCTCATACTGCTGGTGTCCTAGGACTCAGCCTTAGCTTAAGTCGCCTCTGTCAAACACAAGGACAGCCCGAAGCAGAGGTCACGGAACAGAATAAAGGCCAGGTGGTAGGCAGGCGTCCGTGGAGGTCAGCTTAGTTGCAGTCTAGTCAGCCAGCTATTGAGAGAAGAACCACAAGCAGGGATCACCAACTACAGCAAGAGGGAAGGTGAGAGGAGCTGGGCTTGTCAGATCCCAGACAAGAGCCCAGGTTTCTGGGTGGAGTTCCGGATGCAGCAGACATCTGGGATGTAAGCCAATATACAGAGCGTAGGCCATGAACATCCGCATGTTGGCCTGCTGGGGGTGGGTACCGAAAAGCAAAGCTGAATCATGCTACATCTGACCCTCGGACCCTGTAGACCGCATCGCATGGCAATCTTGAGTGTGCATGTAAAGTGCCGAGTGATCTTGTTAAAATGTAGGTTCTGATGCTGGGGAAGTGTGGTGCTGGGTTCGTGGTCTTCATTTCTAAAAGATTCCAGGTGACACTGGGACTTCTGTATGGCTGTTCTGGACTATATCTGAATGGCCTGGATGGCATGGCTCTTTTGGGATTCGCTGGGGGAGAGGAGACTAATGGCAGACTGAAAAAAAAAATTAACAACAAGAATTCAGAGAGCCTACCACAGCAGTTGAAGGAGGCGGGGGGCCTCCAGAGTCACAGGAGGTGACGTTTGGGATTATGGGGTATCATGACCATCTCACATGGGCACACACTGATCCTTTTGCACAGTGACGAGGGAAGGCAGGCAAGGAAAGCCTCCTCTCCTGGGACTACCAGCCTCGATGGCCCCGAGGCTAAGCATTATGTCAGAAGCCATGGTGGAGGACAGTAGGCACTGTGCCTTCTCTGAAAAGTCCGTTTCTGTCCTGTCTCTGCCTGACTCTGTTAGCACTCTCCTTTTATTGATGATCAGCCAAGTTGAACGCTGGAGGTAGACCATTTTCTTTTTCTTTTCTTTCTCTCTTTTTAAATAAGAGTAACTATCTTGAGCTCATGAAAGAGAAAAAAAAAGTCTTCCCAGCCATGTAAAAAGCCAGTGGCCCATCTTATCATTGTAAGAGAAAACTGAGCTCGGAATGGTTGAAAATAACTTCAAAGGTAGTCATTTTTTTAACCCGGTAAAATAATCTGTTTCCTTTGCCATGTCATCCAGCTGTCACAGTTCTGTTAGAAAATCCCAGTGCCGAGCACCTCCCAAACTGAAAAGTAAAATCATAGCCTAACAATCAAGGCAAGTTAAAAATATTGAGAGAGAGAAAAAAAAGTCTTATATGCTCTGAAACCAAGCACCCTTAATGTAGTTTTCACTGTAACCAATCCGAGCTGAAAGTGCTTAGTGATTTCGGTACTGGCACCATTGCTCTTAGAAACTACATGCTGGGGAACTCGCAGAAATTCTCCTGTTACAAATTCTGATATTATGCACGGCGAAGCTTTGTACTCGCATCCACTGTGTAAGATTTTCAGAGGAAGAGTCCACAGAGCTTCCATGTCACTTTATAGCACGCTTCATCTCCTACTATCTCCCTAAAATGACAGCTTGATTATAATGTAATTATCTTTTGTCATGAGGCTAGTGCATAAATTTATTTCCAGATGGGTTTTATGTTGCTTATATTTAAACTCATTACTGGAAAAGTGGTCATGGAGCAAAATATAAATAAATAACCTAAAGGCAGATGACCATAAATTCCTCTAAAGAGCAGTCTCACAAGTGGAGCATTATAGGGGAAGTGCTCAGTCTGTCTGTCTTGTGTCATGTAGATATCCCGCTGTTTGAAAGATAAATACCTGTGCCTTAAGAGGACAGAGGCTGTCCTGAGGCAGTGGAGACGTTTCTATGGAAATGCAAAAAAAAAAAAAAATGCAAATGCTGCTATAAAGTCATGAGAACCTCCTTGTCACAGATAATTTGGCCTGAGGCGGGGGAGGGGGGACCATGGCATTATATAGAGAGGAGTCAGTAGTAAGCCAGGGTCAAGGCTCACCGGAAAGCAAACAGCTAAGACAGTGTGTGCACTGTGAAGATGGATGGAAAAAATAACCGTGGTCATCCCACAAATAATATTCTCCATGCTGGTGAGAGGGTTTTATTTCCTCATCAGCTCATGAGTCCAGGAGGTTCAGTTCCGCTGATTTCCGCTTTTCCTGACAGTGATGATATCTGTTTAAATTTTAAGCTCTGGAACATTCTACACTTTGATTTAGCAAGTGATAATGTAGAAAGATGATTTGTTGTTTTTTTTTTTAAAGAAAAAGTATTATATTTATTTATTTGAGAGAGAGGGAGAGAAAGAGCGCGCACTAGAGAGAGAGAGAGGGAGAGAAAGAGAGAGGAATGGGTACACCAGAGCCTCCAGCCACTGCAAACAAACTCCAGATGCATCTGCCACCTTGTATATCTGGCTTACATGGGTCCTGGGGCATTGAACCTGCGTCCTTAGGCTTCCCAGGCAAATGCCTTAACCGCTAGGCCATCTCTCCAGCCGGAGATGGTTCTTAAAGTGGGTGTCCCCACCATACCGCTTGTCCAAACACATGACCTTGAAAGTGCACAACTAAAACTAATGCATTTGTTGATAACACAGCTTTAATAAACATGACAAGCAAACCAGTGAGAACAGTGAGCTTGGGATTATTGGAAAGATCAATGCAGCATGCAATGAGACCTCCGACAGGAAAATGTTCTAATCTTGGAAAATTATTCATGGTAAGGGTAGTGTCTGCTTGGAGTCCTGAAGGAAGTAGCTGTGTGGGTGCTTCTAGCTTGGAAGGAAGAGCAAAAGCACACCACGGTAGGCACCCAGGAGTGTGTGTGCAATGCTTCCCGGCTTAGAGATGGTGCCTCTTTGAGTCAGACTTACTTTCAGTTTGGTTTTAAATAAGCTATATTTAAATGCAGATATTTTGGGACATCAAGAGAACTAGAGACCAGTCCAGTATATTCCATTGCCTTTTAATCTTGGTTCTAATCACTCAGATATTCCCAAATTGGTCCCAGCTTTGTCTCAGTGTGCTTTTTTTCTTGTATCAACAGTGTCCGTGTCCAACTCACACGAGAACTAGGAACAGTATTTCCTCAAAATCACATACCTCTTCCAAACAGAGACTGTATGTTGTCCTGGTATATAACTTCTTGAAGGACAAAAATGAGTCATAATAATGACACCAGTAATGAACCTATCATCTTATTCCAGATGAAATAAGTATTTAGGACTCCCTCTGTGTTCTGTAATAGCAACATCAAATCAAAAGTCTTCAAATGCTTTGCATAAACAATTATGGAAAGTTAATCAACACAGAAAAGCACATTCTACTTTTTTTTTTTTTTTTTACAATTCTGTAAAGTGTCTATTGTGTGGACAGTACACAAAGATCTTAGTGCAGCTTAAGTCATAATTTGTTATTCCATTCCACAAATACAATTTTTAAATATTAATTTTATGTTATTTATGGACTTTTCAGCCTTTACGAGGCAATGTGATCTAGATATCCTTAAGGCAAGTACGGACCTTGCCTTATTGTGGTGTGTTGTGAAAGGAGACCACTGTGGATGGAGCTCTAGTTTATAAAACAACAAAAACATACTTGAGCACTATCTGTGGAAAGAGGCTAGGCTATTGGAGAATGTATTCAGCTATAGAAGAGATTGAACAGTCCTATCACAGTAATTAAAAGAGGCCAAAAATACATTGAAATAAATGCCAATACTAATTGGTGTTCACTCCCTTTAAGCAAGCTTAGATTATGTTGCATGACATAACTTGTCCATGTAAGTATAGATTATTGTACAAACCAAATATAAGGATGCATCTCCAGCAAAACAGAGTAGACAATCAATCTCCCTGTAGTCATCGGTGAGCTGTTGAGTTTGCTGCTGCCTTGAGTGATAGAGGTACCAAAGAAACCTCTATTTGTACTTCACTTGATGACATATGCAAAGACATATGGAATAAGATCCCATGCATATGCACACTTTTAAAAAAATTTGGTGAGGGGCATACATCAGTGTGTGAGTACCAGGGAAATTAAGCTGGAGATGTGGGGCTATTATATTCTCTAGTGCTCTATGTAAGGACAGAAGAAAGTTATTGTGTAGTCAGTAACATCCTACCTTGTAGGGTTCACCAGAGATTTCTGGGAAAGTAAACACTCCACTCTTCTTCCTTACTGTAATTCCTTTCCAATTCTACTTATTAAATACTATATCTGTAGCTCCTTCAATGGCACCTTGAACCACTGAGCCTCGTTTGTGGACCTCAAGTTCATTAGCCGAATATGAACTTCGTTTTCCTTTCATTTGGTTCACTCTCTCACAGCCCATATCACCGTCACCAGAGGCTCATGCCGAAACTGTAAAACACAAGTTGTGAATACTATCTTTTGGATGCTATGTTGAAAATACTAATTTATAGTATGTGACTAAATAAATCTCTTTTAGCCAGGACTAAACAAACTTGCTTGTGCTGAGCTTTGTACTGTAACTTATTCTACCATATGACTGATTATATGTAATATAATCAGTGTGTGTGTGTGTGTGTGTGTGCTGCATACACATGTGTGTGCTGATGCATGAGCCGTGTCCATGTGGTATGGAGGCCAGGGGAGAATGTTGAGCGACCTCTTCTATTACTCATATGCATTGTTTCCCTGAGGCAGAGTCCCTCTCTTACCTCACAGTTGCCATTTTCACTAGCCCCACCGATTCACTTGTATCTGCTCCCCGTAAGCCTGTAACCACATGCGTGGCCGTGCCCTGCTGTTTATGTGGGGGCTGGGGAATCAACCTCAGATGGTCTCACGCTGTCTTGGGTCCTCATGAGTCATCTCCCTAGCCTTTCTTCTACACATCCCTAGACTTGCACAACCACCATCGCCACCACAAGGGTATGTTCTGCCCTTTTGTACATAATGTATCAGGAATACCCTTGAAATTATCCTTACAAAAGACTCAACTTCAGATCTGCTTGCGTTTTCCCCACAAGATTCGACGTTACCCGGGCGTAGGGATGCAGTGTCATGTCAGTGCTTGGAATACGTTTGAGGAGCGAGCGAGTGGCGTTGCCTCTGTCACCTCGGACATCAGAAGCGCTGTCCACAGAACAGCTCGGTTCCAGTGCTCTAGGCACCTTGGAGAGCAGAGTGGGTGTCTCCCTGTCACTGACATTTGTGGGCAAATACTGCTGAGTGCATGCTCAGAGGAGTGAGTCTACGACTGGCAAGAAACAGGTTTAATCTGAGCTCTCCTCTGAGCCTCAGCTTCCTGTCTACAAGGTAAGAAGACCTATTTGATATTCATTTGTGACTAGAAGATTACAGAAATCTTCCACTTGGAGTACACAGCATAGTTCTCAGTGAAATAGCAATAGATAATTCTTATTAACTATTATTGGCTGCTAATAATGGCTGTCATAACAAGTTGCAACACCCTTTGTGGCTAAAGGTAGTATAATTTGATTTTCCTTAAGGCCAGAACTCTAAAGGGTTTCAACAACTTAAAACAAAGCATTAATAGGTATTATATCCTTTGGAATTGTAGAATAGTATGCATAAGCAGCTGTTACACACAAAATGAATGACCCATCGAAGTATATGGCATTTCTGAAAAACATATAGTGCTGATAGTCTATTAATGATTGAGGATCAAGAAATCCTTACCAAACATTCTAGTAAAGGCACACACAGTGCAAATGGACCAGAAAATTCAAACTCTCTCTTTCACTCAAAAGAAAAAACAAACAAACAAACAAAGACTATGTTGTGCTTTCCTAAAAACAAATTGAGTGTGATATGTTTGCTGAAGATAGGTGGAAGTACTGAGGAGAGCCGGAAGATAGATGCTCACTGGCTAGAAGTGTACAGCCACTGACCCTTTATGTCATGTGGTCAGAGGTCATATTGAGCTGCATCTTCTCTTGACCTTGAAAAGCCACAGCAAAATCCATGTGTACTTCAAGTTATCAATGAAGGGACATTGGAAAACATTATGTTTCTTTCAGACTTACTTGTTTGTCTTTAAATTTGACAATGTGTTCTTTTGAAAGAAAAATAAACAACAATAAGAAAAAAAAAACGGAACAAACGAAGGAAAACTGATATGCTGTTATATTGGGATTGTTGCCATGTTGGATTATGAAATAATTTTTAAGCAGAGTATATATCAATAAGAAACTACAATTCAAAAAAAAAAAAAACTTGTGCAAAGCGTACTCCTAAACACAAGTAATTTAAAAGGAGTTTACATGAAGAATTTTTTTTGTGTGTGTGGTTTTTTGAGGTAGGGTCTAACTCCAGCTCAGGCTGATGTGGAATTCACTCTGCATTCTCAGGGTGGCCTCGAACTCATGGCGATCCTCCTACCTCTGCCTCCCAAGTGCTGTGATTAAAGGCGTGCGCCACCACCATGCCCGGCTTACATGAAGATTTTTATATTCCATTTTTCCTATAGCTTAATGTCAAAATTATCAAACAAAAGTTTGAGTGAAACACAGTTCTGAATCTCAATGCCAATCTGCAAGGCTACTTCCTCCTCATATGCTGAAGGTTTTTTGTCCAAATTATAGACTTCAAAATTGACAATACCGACATGTGAGGTGATCTGGAATAAGTGATAAAGTCAGCTGTGTATGGTGTGTGTGAGAGAGAGAGGCGGGCAGGGGGAGGAGAGGGAAGAGAAGATGAAGGAAGAATTATTAAGAAGAAAATGCTTCTTAAAAGCTGTCTTCTCCTCAGCTGACCTAGTGACTGCTGTAATTGTGATTAAAGGAAAACAAAGGAGGAGATCAGAATGAGCTGCCCATGTGTTTGTTTACAATCTAGGCAACGCAGACACTGCTAGCGCATCACAGCACTGGAAGAAAAGGCTCTTTTTATGAGTTTCGCGAACATCATACAAACAAGCGTCACTGTCTTCATTATGTGGGAAGGAAAACACTGGGTGACCAGTTAGCATGTGGCTCCCATCGTGAGCTGTGAAATCAAGTTAGATGGTAGCAGATCAGATCTGGTCACATGCCCCATGCTCCTCCCCAGGAGGTGGAGGAGGCAAGTTGGATGCGGGGAGAGACCCGGGGTGATTGAGATCTCCTCAGCACAACCAAGGGAGGTTTCAGCCCCGCTGCAAAACCTCGTTGCTTACTTCTGGAGCTAACGCTGCTCTGCGGATCCTGATCTCAGAGAACCAGAAACCGTGGGCAAAGAGCTACCCAGGCTTGTGCACAAGTAACTAAGGACCGTGACGCTTCCTTCCTCGGCAGCATCCTCGCAGATACAGGCTGCTTTGAAAGCTTCCCCTAAGCCCCCAACTGCCTCACTCCACCTCTGCAGACCCCCAGTTGACCAGAATGCTCAAGTGCGTTTGAACAGAGGAAATGGGAACCTAGAGCATCTCACGGGCTCAGGATCCTGTAGGTTCCATAAAAGTGCCCTTGAAGAATGGTCAAGTTATCATCTGTAGGTGTCTTATTAAATTATTAAACACCACCACGATTACTGTAGCTAATCAAGTGTGAGTGCAGAGCACAGTGGTGGCCGTAGTGGTGTGGCAGAATGATTGAACAGCGGACTACAATAATTATCCCAATCCGTCTTCAGAGAGCGAGTCAAAGCTCTAACCATCAAATCAATCAATTAGTGAAGAGCAGCACTGAGGGTGTGTGTGTGTGGGGGGGGATCAATGAAAAGCAAGTTTCACAACAAAGCAATAAATCAATCCCAAAGAAATTGGCTGTACCGTGCTACAAAAAAAATGAAATATATTAGTTATTGCAGCTAAACATGAAGGCAATGGCTTCATTGTGTTATTACTCTAGTTCAAGCTAGAAATCAGACTTTAAAGAAATCTAAATAAATGCCTGGGCCACAGTGTATACTTCTAAAACAAATGGCAGAGCAAGGCATCTTTGTGGTCAGTAAGTCTCAGGCTCCTGCCACTCTGTTTCTGCTAAGAACTCAATTAACCATGGACCATGGTCCGTATGGACACCTGGAAGAAGTCAACGTAGCTGACCACTAGAAATGTTCTGTCTTGGGCTGGAAAGATGGCTTAGTGGTTAAGCACTTGCCTGTGAAGCCTAAGGACCCTGGTTTGAGGTTTGATTCTCTGGTACTCACGTAAGCCGGATGCACAAGGTAGTGCGTGTATCTGAAATTCATTTGCAGTGGCTGGGGGCCCTGCATCTATTTTCTCACTCTCGCTCTTTTTCTCTTCTGTCTGTCACTCTCAAGTAAATAAATAAAAATAAACAAAAATTTAAAAAGTGTTCTGTCTTGTACTGTCCAAATTCCTGAGTACTTTTGGAACATTATCCAAGGCTTCTTGACAAATGGCAGATGAAGTAGAAAAGAGTGAATGCTGTCATCTTTTACACAGTGGCGCTGAAGCTCAGGAGTGAGCCTTTTCAAGGTCACATGGATGGTCCCATGAGCAGAGGTTAGACCACCTGTGTTCTCACTTCCATCACCCCATGCTGTCTGGGTCGGTGCACTGTAATAGTTGAAAGAAAAGGCTTTTAAGAAAACCATCAAAACTCCCTCCTTGAAGTCATGAGGGAGACTTTTAAGTGGGCAGAGCAGAGAGATCTTTGACCCGTTGGCTTAACCTTTGGTGGGATACCATGGTCTTAAAACGATACCTTTCAGGGCGGCTCCAGATGTGACAGGATGTTAGAAAGCCCACTGTGTGCCAGGCCTCTTCTTGTCAGATGGCCTCAGAGGGATCCCCAGGGCGCCTTGGAGCTGGCTCTGCCGGGCTGCCTGACACAGGCTTGTGCCAGCTGATGGAGCGCAGAGAATGGGCCAGGCTCAGAGTGCAGGGCTTTGCGTCCGTTATCTCTATTCATTCCAGAAGCTACATCCCAAACTGCGCCCTATCCCTCTATCTTGCAGAACTGGGGAGAGGTTAGTCTCAGAAATGTTAATCAGTCCAAAGTCAAAGAGCACCTCGACTGTGACTCGAAGCATTTCACTTGATGCCAAGCGCTCCGCCACCCTTCGGACTGCCCTGCCCTGCTCTGCAGCTGGCCCCGCACCTGGGTGTCTATGCCGTCAGTTATAGAACCTAAGGAATTGTAGAGTGCTCACTGGCCCCCAGCTTATAAACACTCACACAGAACACGCATCTCCAGCTCATTTTCCCAGGCAAACCCAGAATTCCCGCGTCCACAAGAGACAGATCAAGCTTTTTCCTTGGAAGTTTACAAAGTCAGTATGGAATCTTAAAAAAAAAAAACACACAGTTAGGGCTGGAGAGATGGCTTAGCAGTTACAGCACCTGCGTGCAAAGCCAAAGGACTCAGGTTCAATTCCCCAAGACCCACATAAGCCAAATGTCCAAGGTAGTACATGCATCTGGGGTTCGTTTGCAGCAGCTGGAGGCCCTGGTGAGCCATTCTCTCTCTCTCTCTTTCTCTCTCCCTCTCCCTCTCTCTGTCCCTTTCTTGCAAATAAATTAAATAAATAAATAAAGTGGAAATTCTATGGCATGTAGAAGAAGGAAGTGCAAATATTTTTTAAAAACCAGTTATCAAATGATGGCAGAAATTTAACGTGTCACGGTTGTCCAAGAACACAGCTAAGTTTCATGATCTTCCAGGAGTCAGTATGTTGTCATATTTGTGCTGATCCCTCCTTACAGAGAAATGACACAAACAATAGTCAAAGCGTATGGGGTGATGTATAAGTGAACCTAGGCTCAAGTTCCCAAGAGTCCCCTCCCAGAGGGTTAATACTGGGTGCACTTAATACCCAATTCTTCCAGCAACTAATTCTCATAACATACATGAAATAGTGCACACTGGGAAACTCACCAGAGAGTCAGTGTCCAAGGGGTTTGTTGGGGTCTGGGTCCTCCTACTGAAACACATCCCAAACTCCCAGTCTCCTAGAAGGCACCCAGACATTAAAATAGAGACCAGACAGTTTGCACAATCTGGAATTTAAGAGCCCTTTCTTACCAGGCAATGGTGAGCATTTAAAAAATATAAGTTCTCAGGCTGGAGAGATGGCTTAGCGGTTAAAGCATTTGCCTGCGAAGCCAAAGGACCCAGGTCCAATTCCCCAGGACCCCAGTAAGCCAGATGTACAAGGGGCAGATGTGTCTGGGGTTCATTTGCAGTGGCTAGAGGCCCCGTCATACCCATTCTCTCTCTATCTGTCTATCTTTTCTTCTATCTCTCTCTCTGCGTACAAATACATAAATAAGAATTTTAAAAAATTCTCATTAAAAAAGTAAATTCTCATTCTCCAGCCAAAAGCCAACCTCCATTGACACTTTACTTTTATTCATTTCCTTTCCATCTGTTTTTTCCTTCTTTCTTCCTTTTCGT
The DNA here is from genome assembly GCA_036346955.1 of Dipus sagitta. NCBI lineage: Eukaryota > Metazoa > Chordata > Mammalia > Rodentia > Dipodidae > Dipus > Dipus sagitta. The sequence continues at coordinate 177,451,482 of CM070774.1, read as the reverse complement.
CATAGAACTTGGGCACCAAGGCTCCTGTGGCCCATGTTAGCTAATACCATTGGCCAGTCAGTAAGACATTTTCCCCTTCAGTCTCCTGGCTCACTGCTACCTTTCTTAGGAAGCTGTGGTCATGATTCTCAACTTCATAGCTTTCTTCTTAACTGTAGCTTGCAGGCTTTGGAGCCTGGTTTAAATCTTCTAGCCCTAGACGGCTCTCTGAGTGGGCAGAACTACATTGCATGTGCTCTTTATGACTCCCGGGCCTCACAGGTGTGCATCTTCCCTTGTAAAGCCATCAGGGTTTCTTTTTTTTTTTTATTATTTTTATTTATTTATTTGGCAGAGAAAGAAGAGAAAGAGAGAGAGAGGGAATTGGTGTGCCAGGGCCTTCAGCCACTGCAAGTGAATCCAGATGTATGTGCCCCCTTGTGCACCTGGCTCACGTGGGTCCTGGGGAATCAAATCTGGGTCTTTTGGCTTTGCAGACAAACGCTTTAACCGCTAAGCCATCCCTCCAGCCCAGCCATCAGGGTTTCTAAGGTGTAATGTGGAAGCACTAGCCTTAAATACCTTCAAAGGAGATAGAACATGTTGCCTCCAGGGAGGAGCTGATGATGTGAAGGGGAAAGTTAAAGGCTAGAGGGCAAGGAATGGGAGAGAAAATGAGTTGAAAGAGAGAGAAGAGAGGAACAGAAAGATGGCCTTGCATTAGAATGACCCCAGGTCAGAGTGTATTTTGAGCCTTGCTGATAAAACCCAAGCTGATGAGAAGTGTGTGTGTGTGTGTGTATGTGTGTGTGTGTGTGTGCAGGGGGGTACTTTATGTAGAACTACATTTTGTAGAGACATTAAAAATATTAAACATGGCTTCACACCTGTCTCTCTACATATTCCATACAACCCATCTGTCTATCTTGTGCAGGAGAAGTAAACGTTTAGCATATATACATGTAAACCTACCATCCCGTACACACACTAACCAGCTGATGGCATAGCAATACGTTTTCACTGACCCTCAATCCAGTTTGTGGTTTGTAGAGCATCTATTCTTATGGGGTCAGGAAGGCAAATCATCAAAGTTTGTGGTTTTGTTTCATTTTTTTTTTCTTGTGAAGGACTTGCTCCTTACCACCATGACAAAGAATACCCTTATTTTAATCTCTCTTGCTCATTCTCCCCTTTCTGAAATAGTTTTGTTCTACCTGCAACTGCTCACTCTTCTATTCCTTTCTTCTGCCTTGAGTTTCAAGGGCTCCTGCTCATTCCTGCTCCCTCCACTCACATTCCAAATTCCCAGGTCCTTGATATAAATGGCATTTCTTCAGTACTTGTTGGCACTCACGTCCTCATTGGAAAGACTCTGTTTTCAGCACAGCTAGAGGCAGCCACAGAGTCAGACAAGGGCTTCCTCAGTCACGTGAGCCATCTTGGATATCGTCTCTGACTTTTCAGTTCATGAAAAATTATTTTTCGTGTAATGTAAAGTTGCTACTATTATGAGAAAACAAGTGTGGAAAGCCACACTTATATATTTTCATAAGATGAAAGCTGCTGACATTGTTCAAAAGGCACACAGAACTTTATTTTTAAAGCAGATTATTTGCAAAATAAAAACCATCCCAGGGAGAAACTTTCAAAGGACTCTAGCCAGCTGCTTCAGAAAGCAGCCAGACTCCCTTTTGTTTGGTGGTCGTGAGCCTACCAGATTACAGTGCTTCTCTTTTGGTACCCTTGTAACTTGCAGGGAAGAAAAGCAGACATATAGAAGGGGAGAGCCAGTATTTTGATGTCTGTCCACAAAGAGAAACGGAACTGCCTCTTTCTGATAAGGAGCGGCTAATAGTCCTAAAAGGGCCGCGGCAAACCAGCTAGCTGGAAAAAATCAGTATAAGCCAGCAGTACGTTCTGTAACTCACTGCTCAGACTCTTGGCTCTCCCAGTTCCGGGGTCTAAGGAAAATAGAAAGTCTCTATGCATTCCAGGATAGAGAGACAGTGACAGCAACCATTAATTTCATCAACTCTCTGTGTAAGTATGAGGGCTTCTTCACGGAATCTGTTTGCTAAACTTTGAAGATTTATAGAATTCATGCTCACTTCAGCAGCACATACACTAAAATTGGCAATGACACAGAGAAGATTAGCATGGCCCTGTGCAAGGATGACACGCAAATTCATGAAGTGTACCATATTTTAAAATCTGCATCCAAATTGAACTGATACCATAGAATCCTATATGCTGGAAAGTTTGCAAAAGAAGGGGCAGAAAGATTGTTAGAGCCACAAGTTGGGACATTTTGCAGAGACATTGCCTCTCCCGCATAACTGACTGCTGACCCCTTAATGCACGACCTACAATCCCCATGGGGTTGACCTGCATCCCCAATGAGAAAGGCCTCTTCAGAAAAGGGGCAGGGAGGAGGGAAAGAATGGTAGCAACATGTGATGTTTACATACTAAATATGTCCATATCTAATAAAAAGAATATTTTGTCTTATACCACAATCTGCTAATATTGGTTTAACTTTTGTTTCATTTTTTATGGTTACTTTTATACTTTGTGTAAGCTGTTTCTTCTTCCCAGTTTTACTTATCTTTTATGTAGTTGTATACTTACAAAACACTAAGTAGCTATAACATATTCTATTAAATTACCAGTTTTATCTCCTTAAAAACTATTTATAGAATTCATAGCTATTCTAAAGTGGTAAAATTTAAGGTGACAGTGCAGTGTGTATTTATTCCCAATTAGGACTGGTGGTTTTGAACTTAGTTGATCCTCAGAAACTCTTGGAAGTTTTAATACATATTCCTAGTCCTTCCTCCAGAGATTCTTATCTGGCAGGTCTCAGATTTCTGCATAAAATATTTCACCCTGCTAATGTTCATATTAATCAAATTTGAAGTTCTCTGATTATCTAGAAATAATGCCTCAAGTTCCCCGAGGTGGATGTGATACACTTGGTTTTTAAAGGTCACTGCTAGAGCTAAACCCTCAAGTTTTGGTGGCTGAACCCACTAAATGTTTGCTTCTTATTCAGGGTAAACCTGGCGTGGATGCTCTTTCTCCATCTCAGAACTATTGGCTTCCAAAGCTACCAAAGGGGGAGATAAAGAGATGGAGGGCTACAGAGATGGCTTAGCTGTTAAGGCACTTGCCTGCGAAGGCTCAGGACTCATGTTGAACTCTCCAGATCCCACGTTAGCCAGACACACAAAGGTGAGGCAAGCACAAGGTAGCACATGCCCACTAGGTGGCACAAGCATCTGGAATTTGATTGCAGTCACTGAGGCTCTGGCACATCAATTCTCTATCTCTCTCTCTAAAATAAAATTAAAAAAAAAAACAATTAACAAAGAGATGGACGTGGTGCTATGGTTCTTGGATATCTTTAAAAGCATGCAATGTTTGCCAACACTTTATTCATGGTCCCGACTCAATTGCATGGAGTCTGGGGAATGTAAAGACACACATAGGAATTTGGTGACTTCTACTAATCTCTGCCGTAATGCTCTGTAGGTGGACCTCACTTGTTTAACAGATTCTAAAGTTTATCAGATAAATGCTTCCTTTTATCTTAAATTGCAAAGTTTCTTTACACTACACTATTCAACCAGAATAAACTCATTCCTGCTTTAATTCACTTCACTCCATACAGTGATTATCTTGTAAAATATCTGAAGGCCCAGGGAACACTAGGATAATGGGTTTACATCTTGCACTCTGCCTTATGATAATATTGCATTGTACATAAAATTAGGTTATTGACGTATAAGATCATCATTCAGTAACTGTGTTGATTAGCTTTGATTGTTAACTTGATTGGGTTAATAAATACCTAGGAGAAGGTGGTGCATGACAATAAGATCAGGAGGCTCTGATGTAATAATGGATCAGTGCCTTGGTGGATTTATAATGTGATGGTAGTTTGGAGGAGGTGTTGAAAGGTAGTAGGTGAGGCCTAGTTGGAGAAAACAGGTCACTGAGGGAATATCCTGGTGGCAGGGGGTATATTTTGGCCTGATTTTTTCTGGTATTCCATTTTTCCATGCTTCATACCCACCAAGAACTGAAGAACGGAAGATGTTCCTGCCACCATGATCTTGCTGCTCCACAGTATGGCCCAAGCAACCACTGGCTAAGCCCTCTGAAACTTTCTCGAAACAATTTTCTCCTTCTAAGTTATTTATGTCAGTTATTTTGACAGGGTGATACAAATGTAACTAAAACACACACACACACACATGTATATGTGTGTGTGTATATATATATATATGTGTGTGTGTGTGTGTGTGTGTATGTATATATATATATATATATATATATATTTACTTATCTATAAAATAAAAATGCCAGAAATAGCAACTTTCAAGAAATCTGTCATAGGGTCATGGTAAGTTTGAAAGAAGAGCTGCAACTCCGGAGAGCAGTAAGTAGGTGCGGGTGTAACCCAGTACTCCTCACGTGCTGCCTCAGTCCAAACCCCTTCAATTCTTGGTATGCTCACCTGCGTCCATCTGACTTTGACAGCCGACACCCAGAATGTCCTTTTAACTTGTAGCTTTCTTTCCTTACATCAGTATCTTGACTTCTTTCAGTTTCAAAAATTTCATGTGCAAAATGGAAAACTGAAAAACTATGTCACCTAGGGTCATTTTTAATGACAGCACAGACACTCCCATATTCTCTTCTTATAAGCATATTATGAAGAAAGGCCAAGAGAAGTGAAAAAGTAGGAGAAAGGGTAGATTTGAGTATTTCTAGGGCACTGCCCTAATTTCATGAACCTTTGGTTTTATGGATCTATTTTTTATGTATGAACAATATAAATGAAAGAAAATTTGAAATAGTTATGAAGTCTTTTTAGAGAGCTGCAGATGCAAGTTTACACTCATTTGTGAGCAGAAAATTTTAATGGACTAGAAAATCTCTGTGTTCCTTCAATTACATGAGTTTTGATCATGTGTTCCCATGAGTTTTCCAAAGCTTGAGGTTATTTTCACAGAACTCTTGTAGTACTCTTACTTTTTTGTCTACTATTATAATAACAGCTCTATAAGAAGTTGTTTCTATGCATATTTATTAATTATGATGGGTTATGTCATTTTGAATGAACATTCTATTTGATTTCTCTCACATGATTTTTCTTCTCTTTTGGAAAGTTATAGAACACCGTGAAAGCCGAAAAATAAAAAAAAAAATTACAAACTCTTCTTCCTCAAAATTTTTTTCTATTCCCACAAATGTTTATATAATATTTTAGAAGGTTTACAAGTCTCCAGTGCCACATATAGATTTTCTGATCCATATACTTTACTTTAATCTTCTCAAATTCACTAATGAGTGCTGCTAGCATGCAGAAAACATAGCAACATTCCTTGTAGAATGAAGCCATAATCTCCCAAATACAAATGGAATAGCCAGAAATCTTTCCTAGGAAAATCCCGCGATATGATAATAGGCTACTTTGTAGACAGCCTTGGTATTTCAGGGTCCCTGACACATACAGCTTTTCTCTTCCTGCCACCTTCCCTTCACAGCAGTCTTTGATGCTACCAAATGATGCACATTTTTCCTCCTACCATACTTCCTCTAAGAGAGCCAACACTGTGGAATGATGGTTTATCCATTTGTCATCTATCGTCACTATCTCATCCTCAAGCCTTCCCTATGAGAACTATTTGTTAACAACTTTGATTTGAGTCTTTATTTAAAGACATTAGCTTTACCTCTGAGTATTTTGAGTTTTCCTGATGGCAGTCTGTAACTTCCTAAATCTCTCACATTTGTACTAATTGCATTTATAAAAACCTCAAGGCTCTGAGTAGTTGAATATTGCTTTTTTGTTTTCTTCCCCTGGTGATAGTTTACAAGGAAGAGTGTCTGGTGCCACGTGCTCTTGGCTGTTGAACGTGAGCTCTCCTCCTTGCTGGTATGGGTTGTGGGGCCAGCTGTCATCATGTGCTGTCAGGCTGTGGGCAGTCCCTTTGGAGAAGAGCAGACAGGCCCCTCCTGAGAGCCAAAAGGCCCCCAGAGGTCAGCACCTGTTGGGTTTTGATAGTGTTCCAATGTGAAATTCAAAGGCTTGGCCTGGCTATTTATACTGGGAAAGGACACAGGGGCCTTGACATCTTGAGACAGCTGATCAGACCACAGCACAGTCACGTCTTGGTGAGAGAGAGCAGATGTGGCTTCTTGGCTTCTGAAGAATTGTGGACAGATCAGCCTGGGAGTTCTCCTCAACTATTCCAGTGGCCGCACACACTCGGGTCAACTCCCTGGCTCATTGCTTGCATTTCTTTCTGGCTTAGGTGTATTTTTGTGAGGAGGAGCTTCCATATGAACCACATCTTCTGGTATATTGTTTTATTCAGGTATATTGTTTTGTTCCGATCTATTGAGTACCATGAAGTTTTATTCTAAATTTGAATCTCTGAACCTTTCTAGGCTACACATGACTTCCTCATGGTGATGGTGAACTTCACAGTATTTTGAGAAAAAATAATAAGTAAAGCTCAAAAGCACTCAAACTTTTTGTGCCATGATCAAACACTATAATATTTTAGTAAATATTTACTAAACTATCTTTTTAGCATCTTCTTATTTGTTCTAAACTTGATCAATACCCAGTGAGGCCAATATGTCCTGTAGAATGCCTTGGGAAGTTTTAGGTTCGGAAATAAATAAGACCTTCTCACTTTAGATAAACCTTGGGACATGCAGTAGGGGTCACATGTATTTATGAGCAAAATCTGGTACCAACAGATTAGGGCTCCTCCTGTGTGGGCTTCACTGTAAGATGAGGAGTACTACGGAACAGAAATTGGCATCATTCTGCTGAGGGAGAATCTCTCTCTCTATGTATGCATGTATGTAGATAGATAGATAGATAGATAGATAGATAGATAGATAGATAGATAGCTTATGCGTGATACTGTACTTGCCTTTGACCCATATTCCTTACCGATGACGCTGCTTAGAAACCATGCTTACAACCACCCTACATGTTTTCTCCAACTTGACAAATGCACTTTTTCTCTTAATGCAAAGCAAAACTACCACTTCTATTCAGTGTGTGTCTCATCTTTGGACTAACCTATAAGAGACTTGTAGCTGAGATGGGCTCATCTTCGAGACGGGAAGTTAAGGTAGCATGAGGCAGTATAACTGAGTGGAGAACTGACGTACTTAGGGGGGTAACTGCAGGTGGTTTCTGGGAAGAGAACTTGCAACCAGTTCAAAGCACAAAGGAAGAGAAGAGGCTGTCAGAAGTGAGAGCACAGGGGTGCTTTAAAGGAGCCAGTGGAGAGGGGAAATCCACCTTGACGGGTCACAGCTTGTAACTGCTTCATGTGCTGACTTTGTCTATCTGAGGTGTCATTCTAGATCTAGACTCCCTGGGTTTTTTAATATTTTCACAATGTCGGTCATAATGCAAAGTTGGGTAGTCGGTATTCAACAGGCATAAACACTAGTGGATCTATATCTTCTTTAAGAGGGCAGTGCAAAATTCTGACTTGTCATTAAGGCACAGTGTGTACTTTCTACAAAGCATATGACCCTCCCTTAAGGATTTTATGTTCTTCGGAATGTTGAGTGACTCTATTTTACCAATGTGGTAATGCCTTTGGCTCAAATACGCTCTATCATGAATATGGTGAAATGAAATTTATGTATTTATCTCCTTCATATTAGTCCTATGCTCCAAGAAGCCAATGTCTAGAAAGCATGGAACCTCAGATTAATTGAGTTGCACTTTCTGCTAAAAGCTATAATAAGACAAAACTAAGTCCATTTGAAGATTGAGGGTAGCGGGTCATCGATACTCCAAGTTTGGGATGAGGAAAATATCTTATAACCAGGTCAAATAGGAACTATTTCAAAGGAGAATGTTAGAGGCTTAGTTAGAAGAAGATGAACATTAAAAAAGGAAAGAAATTATAGTTCTGACAGGAGCGAAAAGAAGAGTTATGTGTTGCAAAAAAATACATGATATTTTATTTCCTCCATGAGCCATCCTTCCCTGCTTCCAAGGATCTTCCAGATCTATCAGTCATTTCTCAAATTCCAAAGACAGAAAAAGTCCTATCTCAGTGGAATTAGGATTGCTCTGTTTTCTGTATCTTAAGGCTCTGCTAGTCAAAATATACTGTTACCACCAACAGAGTCAGCATCACCTAAATGCTGGTTAAAGGTACAAAAGTTCAAGCCCAAGACTTCACTTCTGAGATGAAAGTCTGCATTTTAACAAGGCCCCCAAGCCATTCACATTGTTCTTGCTAACATGTGGGAAGTTCTGAGTGATGGGGCCAGCACAGCCTTTGTGAGACCCACGTGTTTCAGTTCTCTTCTCATTGCTGGGATAAGACATCTGAACAAGAGTGGCTGATGGGAGGAAAGTTTTCACTGTGGCATATAGCCTCAAGGGGAAACTTCGTGATGGAAGCAGAAAGCATGGCATGAGCAGAGGCTGGACATCACCTTGGCCAAAGCAGGTGGAACACAGCAGCAAGACAGCGAGCTGAATTAACACTGATAAGCTAGGGGCGAATCAGCCTCATGGTCCACCCCAGCAACACCTCCTCCAGCAAGGCTTCACTTTACCAAGATGGCATCACCTGGGGACCAAGTACTCCGAACATATGAGTTTGTGAGTTCATGGGAGAACACCCGATTCAAGCCACCACACCACACTGTAAATACCTCTAGAGAATACATTTGTCACATGTATTTGTTCCATAGGAAATCTGACCCTCTTCTTCTCACAGGCATTCTGGTTTGAGCTCCCCATCAACACACTCATCCCACAAAGCTGTCTCCCACCCTCACTTAGTTCCTCTAGTCCTTGAGATGGTCAGTTGGCTGAAATGATCTTTTCTTTCTTTTTTTTTTTTTTTTGAAAGTTTTATTTATCTATGTGCAAGCAGAGAGAGATAGAAGAGAGACACACAGAGAAAGAGAGACTGGGTGCACCAGGGACTTCAGCCACTCCAGATGCATGTGCTACTTTACGCACCCGGCTTTATGTGAGTACTAAGGAATTGAACTTGGGTTGTTAGGCTTTGCAGGCAGGTGCCTTACCTACTGAGTCCTCTCTCCAGCCTAAAAATGATTATGTCTACCTTCCTCTTTAATCAGTAAATTCTTTGACAATTCTGGTCAGCAAGAATAATCAACTAACCCCCCCTCCCCAACCCACAATATAATTTCTCATTACCCACTGCCTTTTGTGCTCCATCCTTTGGTGGAAGTTGTTACAGAACTTCTGTGTGGGAAAGTGGAAAGGGAATCCTAGGATTTTCTGTATCAATGCTACTAACATCATTTTCTCCACACATTTTTATTTGAAGAGGAAAAAAAATGAGGGTATAACTTTCCTCCTGGCCTGTTCAGGCAAGTACATGGACGACAAATGACAGTGGTAAGGAGCATTCCCGATCTTTCTGCGTGTTCCTCTGTGTGTCCCTATGGGGCCGAGGAGAAGGGTCGAAATGCAAAGAATAGAACTGATGGGAAGAATACGTGTCATAAAGGGGATTTACTGGAATAGCTCACAGGATACAGGCTGAGCAGTCTTGATATCTATCCTGATCCTGATCAAGTTGACGGTAGAATTTAACCATCACAGGGCTGGAGAGATTGCTCAATGCTTAAGTGTGTCTCGAATGCCCAAGACCCATGTAAAACAGCTGGGCGGTGGCCACACATGCCTATGACCTCAGTTGTGTGGGGGCCAGAGGTGGGAGAGTTGCGGGGACTCACAAACAACAAGCTCTGCAGTAAGTGACGACTCCAGCGTAAGGAAAAGCAGGCAGGACAGTAGGGAGAAGGCGACACCTGATTATTTTCCTCCAGCTGCTGCGTGCAAGTCCACAAGGTGCCGTGGGACAGCACGCAGGGCACCACATCAGCGTGTACATGTTTATGCACAACACAGACCATACCACACATACTACATGTATGTACACACACACACACACACACACACACACACACACTTCCTGTCCCGGACCTCTTGGGTGGGTTTGGACAGTTGAAAGCCCATGGGGGATATTAAGGGATGAAACAAAGAACCAGTCTAGATATATTTCTGCTCCTTCCCGTTCCCTTTTCGGTCTAAGGTTGATAACAGTTTTTGTTGTTTTTAATACCAGAATGTGTCACCATCCATTAAAGTGTCAGTTTCATTCTGTCCATACCATTGCAAGTAGCATCTGTATTAAGATCCACTTCTTCTTTAAGCAGTCATGTGTGTGTCTTGGGCTGGGTATGGAAGGGGACTCAGCCTGATTTAGTCATTTCGTTTTCTCAGTTCTCTCAGCTTAGTCCAATGATGCACACTCCAGCACACTTACAGGTCCCTGTTACTCTCAATTAGATCATCCGTCACTTTACTCTTCTGTGACCTGTTCTGCAAGTTCCCTCAGTGGCCTAAGCAGTGCTTCTCTAGTTCTAATGACTGTATGCAAATCATCAGAGAGACCTTGTCACAATGCAGATTCTGACCCAGGAGTACCAGATGGGGCCTGAACTCCTTTACCTGTCATAAGCAGTCAGGAATTGCCCATTCTGGGAGCCCATGTGCTACGCTTTGAAGCCCCAGTTCAGCACGGAGGAATGAGAACACTGAAGACTACTGTGTCTCTACAGGCACACGGCCACCAGCAGTCACAGCTTCATGTGACAACGAGACCAACTGAATCAGAAGCTCTGCAAGACAGTCGGCTTCATGAGACCCTTCCAGGGAATCTGCGACATACCTAAGAACCATTCATACTGGACTGGAGAGATGGCTTAGCAGTTAAGCACTTGCCTGTGAAGCCTAAGGACCCCGGTTCGAGGCTCGATTCCCCAGGACCCACATTAGCCAGATGCACAAGGAGGTGCACACATCTGGAGTTCGTTTGCAGTGGCTGGAAGCCCTGGCGTGCCCATTCTCTCTCTCTCCTCCCTCCCTCCCTCTTTCTTTCTCTCTGTCTGTAGCTCTCAAATAAATAAATAAAAATAAACAAGTTTTTTTTAAAAAAAAAATTAAGAAAAAAGAACCATTCATACTGATGACGGCACCCTTGTCATTACTGTTTCCAAGTCATTTCTTTTAATTCATACGAGAGAGGAGGGTGTGGAAAGACTGACTATGGGCACACTAGGGCTTCTTGCCACTGCAAATGAACTCCAGACCCATGTGCTACTTGGTGCCTCTGGTTTTATGAGGGCAATGGGAAATCAAACCCCAGGTTGGCAAGTATTGCAAGCCTTTAACCACTGAGCAATTTTCCCAGCCCTGTTTTGGGTTCTTTATTTTTGTCAAATAAAAAAAAAAAGATGCATTCCTCAGAACAAATCTTCTCAGTATAGAGACAGACACCCATCGAAAGGGAATCGACCTTCTCACACTGGCAGTCTGTTAGATTTTGAGTATATTATCCATAATGCCACCCAGGTTAAGTAAAATGACCCATAAACCCTTTTCGAAATAACTTCAAGATTGAGCTCATTTGACTTATAAGTGTATGCCAGCTACTACAAGAGATTTGAGGAGCCGTTAGTAGATTTTTGTCCTGTGAAGTTCACAGTCTTCAAAAAAAAAGAAGCCTGTATTGAGTGGACCTACCCAAAGCCTGCTTACTAGGATTGAAAGTACCAAATCAGCTCCTGGGAGCTTGATCAGTAGTCTGTAAAAAGGCAGCTTGACGATAGAATGCTTCCTGGACGGGAAGCAAGATCGATGAGCATGAGGGGATTCCGAGATAAAGGAGAGCCACAGAGCCAAACACCACTCTGTTCTGTTGTCTGGTGCGGCCCTGCTGAGAAGCAGCTTCCCGCCGGATGATCTTTCATAGCCAGCTTTTGAATCACAGCGATGCTCTGACCAAGAAGATTTTCTGTCATTCACGGTTCCACTTAGTATATGCCCAGAGGAAGACCGCACGCTGGTGTGAGCAGGCCACGAGACAACTGATCTCATTCGGAACGCACCTAATGGCATTCTGAGCTCATATTGCAACTGTTGGGAGGCTAGGGATTTTAAGTCGGGTTTGATTGACTCTGGAACACGGCAGGGCGGAGGTCGTGGAAAGTGAGGCTGGGATCACTGGTTGGGCCATGGCAAAATCTCTAGCGCAAGGCTGACCACACTGATCTTTTGTGAATAAACAAGCATTCTCTGTGTGTAGTGTCCACCTCAATCTGCACCCCTTTGTGCCTTTGAGAACTGCACACTAACTGTGAATGACTTCATCCTCAAATGTAAGTATTCATGGAAGAAGCAAACATCAGTTGGGATAGATGTTTGGGAAGATCAACCAAATTAAATTAATGAATTAAATGTTCTTATTGAAATACAGTTCACCGACCATAAATCCACTTCAAAAGACACTTTGGACATATTCACTCAGTTGTGCCATCGTCCACTGTTATCTGATTCCAAATACGGAGATCTCCAAATAGATCTACACTTGCATAGCAATGTCAAAACCATCCAAAGGATTTGTCTTTCAACAGAGAAGAATTGCGGAGCCACATACACACGAATCGAGTTTGGGCATGGGGAGGTGGCTCAATGGATAAAGTGGTTGTCAAACAAGTATGAGTACTTGAGTTTGGATCCCCGAAACCTACATAAGCTGGACACTGTAGCAGGGGTCTGTAATCCCAGTGTTTCTATGGCCAAATGAGAGGTGGAGGAGGAAGGACAGTCCTCTGGAAGCTCCCGGGCCAGCTAGCCTGTGAACACAGTGGAGAACAACAAGAGACTCCGCCTTAAATAAAGCAGGTGAGGACCAAAGTTTATGGCTCTCCTGTGACCTCTACACGCATGACACATGCACCTGCACTTACACACACAAACACACCCACAAGCACAAAGACTGAACTCAGACCCTTACTTCACATGCGGTATAAACTTAACTCAAAATGAGCAACAAAAAAGCCTTAGCGAAAGAGCTAAAACTGTAAAACTCTGGGAAGAAAGCATAGTGGTAAATCTTTATGAGTTCTTAGATATGATAATCAAATCTGATAATATGATAATAAAAGCACAAGTGACACAGAGATAAATCAGACCATCAAAATTAAATGTTTGAGAGCTGGGCATGTAGCTCAGTGGTAGAGCACTTGCCTAATGTGTGCAAGGCCCTGAGTTTGAACCTCAGCACCACAAAGGCAAACAAAACAATAAAAAAATAAAAAAATTTAAAACGTTTTATCCTTCAAAATTTTCAGAAAGTTGGAATTGTCATATTGCCCAGAAATTCCATTTGAAGACAATTTGAAAACATATTTCACACTAAAATTTTCACGTGTCTTCATATCAACATTATTCAAGATGGTATAGTTCAAATATTCATCATGTAATAAATGAATTAATGAAATGTGAATCACATATTTATATGTATGCATATATAAATAGAATGTTACTCATCTATATAAAGCAATAAATAATGATGCCTGATATCAACACACAGAAACCTTAGTAATAGTATACAAAGGGAAAAGAATCAGTAACAAAAGAACACATATTATGTGATTCTACTGGCATGAACATGTCCAGAATAGACAAGACACAGGAAAGACTGGAGAGATGGCTTAGCAGTTAAGGCACTTGCATGCAAAGGCAAAGGATTTAGGTTCAATTCCCCAGTACCCATGTAATGCCAGATGTACAAGGTGGCACATGCATCTGGAGTTTGTTTGCAGCAGCTGGAGGCCCTAGTGTACCCATTTTCTCCTCCCCCTCCTGTCTCTATTTTCCTCTTTGTCTCTCATAAATAAATAAAAACAAAGAGACACATAAAGTAGATTCATGATTGCTTAGGAGATAAAACAGGTTAACAGCTGAAGGATACACCATTTCTATTTGAGGAGGCGCAAGGAAAATAATTCTAAATAGCTTGTGGTGAAGCAACCCAGTTCTGGGTATACTAAAAATCCACTGAATTACAGACCTTCAAAAAATAAATTTTATAGTGAGACAGTCAGACAGATAGATAATAGATAGATAATCAAATGCTGCTTTAAAAAAAGAAAGAAAAGATGGAGGAAAAAACAAATCCATTCATTGTTCAAACCACTGGAACACACCTTGCGTGAAGCATTAACATGCTAACAGCTTCTGGGAACCAGAGACCCCTTTCCATTGTTCAGATCAGTCTGAGATTTTCTGTTTTGTTTTGTTTTTTCAAGGCAGGGTCTCACTGTAGTCCAGGCTGACCTGGAATCTACTATGTAGTCTCGGGGTGGCCTCCAACTCACAGCGATCCTCCTACCTCTGCTTCCCGAGTGCTGGGATTAAAGTTGTGTGTCACCATGCCCAGCTTAGTCTGAGATTTTGATATTCGCAACATGGATTCATAAACAACATATAAAGCAACCAGGGCGTATCAGAGAAACCTTGGGGAACAGAAGCATTGTGAGGGTAGGGAGCCATATAGTGGCTATTGTCTTACAGACATTCCTTGAGAGAGGCTGCCAGGCAGTGAGCCAAGTACCAGGGGAAGTTGAATCTATAATGCATTGGAAGCTGATTGTATGTGATATACAATCAAAAAAAAAAAAAAAAACCAGGAAACATGTCTGAAGAGACAAACTTACTGAGCCGGAGATCCTCTTGTGAACTTCCGTGTTTCGTCACGGGCACTGAGGCAGGCAGTCTCTCTGCTGCGGTAACAGCAGAGCATCTCTCGCTCTCCATGTCGCATACTCCTGTCTCAGGGCTCATGCGGCGCTGGGTCCGAGGTGGCTCTGCGTCAGCCTGTGGCTCTGTTGCTTACATCTCACTCCAGAGTCCAGGTGGAAGGACAGGTCCTGTCTGGGAACCTTGCTGTCCAGCGAGGGAGAGGCCAGACCTCCTGTTACACCACATCTCATAGTCCCTTGCCCAAAATGTGTCACACAGCCAACTAAGTCCCGAGTCAATGAAGCACACAAAGAAAGTGTTGTCCACACCAAAGACACGGTAAACCAAACAGCAGTGGTCCGGGGTGTAAACCCCTCACATGAAGAAAGAAAGAGTGAATTATTGTTCATAGTAATACGTTCTCTCATAATTGCTTTCCCACTATGCCTGGTCAATAAACACTTATTTATCATTTGAATAAATGATTTCCCAAACTAACAACTTCACGCATTACTACATGGAGAAATCATCTTCAATGGACACTGGAAAAAAAAAAAGAAGAAGGAGAAAGATGAGTCTGTATTGATTCTGAAGAGCTCAATGAGCTAAGGGTGGAGACCTTTCGTCACTAACTGTAAGAAGAGAGCGAGAATGGACGAGGGGCGGGAGAGCAACAGTGTGGAGGAGGTGAGATGATCAAGAAAGAACACGTTCAGACAGAAGACAATGGGTTACTAGAGCTGGAGGAGAAATGCAAGCTGGGAAGGGTCTACCAGAATTGTGGCTCAGAGACCAGAGCTGCACCCCGTGTCATGGGCTTTGAAAAGAAAGGGGGGATCAATAGCGTCCAGGATGTTTTTGTGATCATTAATGCTTTTTCCAAAACCACAAACAGATCTGTCACTTTTTCTTCCCCCGCAGTGGTCTACTTCACACAGGAAAATAAGTTAATTGAAGTCTACACAGAACAACCTAATTAAGATTAGTGGAGTGTGAAAAGAGGTAGTTTAAAGGAGAGAGAGCAGGGGAAAAATAAAGAGAATTACCCCATTTAAAAAACAACTGACGAAAGCTAATGCAGATAGCAAAGATGTATTAAATATCTCATGATACAACTCAAGTCCATACGATAGCTAGGTACATGGG
Source organism: Dipus sagitta (assembly GCA_036346955.1). Lineage (NCBI taxonomy): Eukaryota > Metazoa > Chordata > Mammalia > Rodentia > Dipodidae > Dipus > Dipus sagitta. Next base: position 177,435,728 of record CM070774.1, on the reverse strand, counting down.
AAGCACACAATGAGTTGGGAAGAATGAAGAGAGAAAGCTATATGAAGTAGAAATGGTTGGAAATTAGACTAAAAACAAAACCAAGGGAAGTAGATCAGTGGTTCTAATTGCTGACTATCAATCAGAAGTCCCTGGGGAGATTGTAAAAATCTAGATGTCTGGGGCTCTATGCCTCGGGATTCTCACCTAGTGAGCCTACACTGAGTCCTGGTTTTGGTGTTTAAAGGAGAGAGATGCATCTCTCAGGTGATTCTAATGTTCAGCTGAGTTGATAAAGGGGGAGAGAAAGGTGAGGAGGTAAACTGCATTTGTTCAGTTTGTTCCTTTGTGGTTCACGTGGGTCCATGTGGGCTTCAAGAGGCCTTGGAGATGTAGCTGTCAAAACAGGCATAACTCTGATGCTTCTGACTTTAAGGATGTGAGGGACCGAATGATAGAAGCTTAGAAGTCAAACGGTGGAATTCCTTTCAAGGTCCTAAAGCAAATCACTGAGCACCTCTGAGTTTGTTTCCACATCTGTAGAATAAAAGTTCAGTCAAGATGACCTGTAAGGCTCCTGTCACACCTATGACCTGGAGACTCTGGATGGAAGCTATTTGGAAGGTCAGTCAAAAGTGACCAGTTGTAACCTGGTTGTGCAGGCCTGGGTTTCAAGAGGCAAAGGTAAGCCAGGTGTGGTGTGCATGCACTCTGGGAGGCGGACGTAGGAGGATCGCTATGAGTTCGCGGCCAGCCTGAGACAATGTAGTGAATTCCAGGTCAGCCTTGGCTAGAGTGAAACCCTACCTTGAAAAACAAAATAAAACAAAAACAAAAAAGAAAATAAAAGGCAAAGGCAAGTGTATCACAAGTTTAAGTCCAGAATGGACAACTAAGTATGATTCTGTATCAAAATAAAGAACAAAAACAAAACAAATACTGAAAAGGGGCTGGGGATATAGCTCAGTGGTAAAGCACTTGTCTAGCATGTACAAGGCTGTGTTCAATCCAGGTGTGTATTAACTGATCTCATAAACGAGTCACGTTGTGCATGCCTTTTGAGGAAAAGAGAATAGTATGTGAATAAAAGGCCAGAAAAGTATATATTTTTTAAAAAAACAGCATTTAATTTTAGCATATAAGTTTCGTGTTATGATTTCCTTCCTTTCTACTAAATATTGTAGGGTGGGAATTATTGTTTTCTGTGCAACAGGGTCCTTAATTATTAAAATCCCTCTAGCTGACTCCACAGCAGACGCCCAAGGCCCACGAGGTTCTGGGGGAATCGGCCTCTGCTGGGTTGCTTACCCCCACGTGGATAGTACTTCTTGGCTCAACATAGCTCAGAAACTACCCAAAGTATTTTTTTTTATAAATTTTATTTATTTGAGAGAGTGTGAGAAAGAAAAAGGCACACACACAGAGAGAGAGAGAGAGAGAGATTGAGAGAGAGAGAGAGAGAGAATGTGCTCTCCAGGGCCTCCAGCCAATACAAACGGACTCCAGACACATACGCCCCCTTGTGCATCTGGTTTACATGGGTCCTGGGGAATCGAACAGAGGTCCTTTGGCTTTACAGGCAAGCGCCTTAACTGCTAAGCCATCCCTCCAGCCCTACTCAGAGTATTTTTAAGGTGAAGAAGAATGCATTATGGGAATGTTTGTATCAATGGATCTAGCTTATCTCTGACTGCTTATTGAAACACCCAACTCGTAGCGGCACCATATTCCAACACAGAAATATGGGTAAGGAAGAAGCGATTAAAATATGATATCCTCTTGCCACTGAGGTCAGGATTAGCTGTCCCTTACCTGTGCTTCTCAGTTACAACAGAAGCGATCTTTCATCACATACACTTAATGCTCACAAAGTCCCAGGTTACAGAATTATTACTCATCCAGTTCTCGCGTATAAAATCTCCGGATAAAAGAGGCCAATCCATGTGACCAAGATTGTTCAGCTGAAAAGTGTCAGGACCAAAATACAAACAGACTGATAAACTCTTGAAAAAGAATTACGACAGAACATTGCCTCCATCAAGTAACTCTCCTCTCCAACAGTGCAAATTCCTGATTCTAAATGTTGTATATGACCATTGCAGGGAACTTGCAGAAAATAATTAGTCAGTCACACTTGGTTCTCTTCGCTTCCACGCACATGAAATCTCAACAAATATTTTGATGTTTTGGGTAGTGTTGTAAAAGCTTTAAGGTGTTTTGCTGACTATTATGTTATTTACATTTTTCTTATCTCACTGAAGTGTTAAACTGTAAAATACAATTTAATTGCTCTAATAAGTAGTTTGCCATAATTTTCTTAAGTATCCCCTTCCCAATGGACATTGAAATCTCTCCTTTTTTTCTGCTGTTATAAATAATGTTGAGATGAGCCTCTTAGGCCTAAATCTTTGTTCCCACTTCTGCATTTCCTTAGGACACACACATATCAAGTTGCTGGCCCACCATCTCCTCTCTGTGAGCCACCTGCTTCTCCCACAAATGTCTCTTATGTTTATATTTAAGCTGTTGAGCACTGCTTTTAGATCACAGCGAATTGGTATGATATGGTATACCAGATCTAAACTCATCTATTTATTTCTTCATTTGTAATTTTAACCTGAGGGACATAGAGTGCAGTTCCTAGCTAAGCCGGGTTGTTGACCACAGTCTGGAAGAAGGACCCTGCTACTGAAAGACCGCCAGCACGCCCAGATTCCTGCTCTTTCCAAATTGCCTAATGATCCTCGTGATCCTGACATGCGCAGTTTGCTTCAGTGACCACGTCTCTTCAGATGCACCATATCAGGTGGCTTTGGTGACTTAAAAGTGCCTCAATTACCAAAGAATACATGCAGTCACACTTCTGGAAGAGGTATTAGTTGACTGAAGTAAATTTAAGGCAATTCATGCATATGTATACTTTGAGGACCATGTGAGTAATGAAATGCATAGAAGCTCAGAAATCAAGTGCCTGGAGACCTTGTTTTGTTCTAATTCTAAGGCACCAAGCAAACTGTGTGTGTGTGTGTGTGTGTGTGTGTGTGTGTGTGTGTCCCCAAATAGTACCTCAGGAAATTCCAAGGTTTTCATTTCTATAGGTAATCACATGGAGGAATCCTATATATTTTTATATTTTTGTCAAATTTTAAGGCATATGATATCATCTTTCTTTACACATGAATCTTTGTAGTTACCAGTAATGCTTATAGTTTTATGTATTTTCTATCCAGGTGTATTTTATAATATCCATTTATCTATTGTGTCCTATGGGCTTTACTGATGATCTGTATTAAGATCTTTATACATCACTTTGTGCACACACAAACACACACACACACATACACACACACACTCACACACACACACACATATCCTTTCTCATACTTTTCTTTCTATGTCTGCAGTTTATACCAGATTGAACTGCACATTTTCCTTGTGTTTGATCACTTAGAGATGTTATATAAGCAAACCGCAGCTGGTTAAACACATAGGAAAGGCATATTTTTGTGAAAGCTTTTCAGGAGGGGAAGATTGTGTTCATTTTGAATGCTTACTGACCCAAGTTGACAGAAGTTTGATCTTCATTCATGTTTCTGTGAGCACTGTGTCTGGGGATGTTTGTGCTCATTCTTCAAGGAAGTCCTGAGCACCCCACTGTTCACATGCTGCTGACCAAAGCGAGCCATGGGGTCCTGATGGACTCCAGCAGATGGGGTTGGACATGTGCCTCAGAGATGGTTACACTATATGTGAAGGGCCAGGGACGACCACGCCCCTGTACACTGTCACCATTTGTCACACTAATGGAAAGCCCTCCTTCCTCTCTCTTGATGTTCAGCCCCCACCAAACCTTCAAACCCATCTGAGAGCCATGGCCCCTCCACCACCACCTTCCCTTTCTCTGCCACACAGGATCGATCATATCTCCTCACCGCCTCACAAAACTCTTAAGAGAATCATCAACTTCTATTTTAAGTGATATTTCCCCCTTTCTCTTTTTTTAATATTTATTTTTAGTTATTTATGTGCAAGCATAGAGAGATGGGGAGAGAGTGACAGAGAGGGGGAGAGAGAGAGAGAATGGATGTTTCACGGTCTCTAGCTGCTGCAAACAAACTTCAGATGCATACACTACTTTGTGCATCTGGCTTTAGGTGGGTCAGGGGAACTGAACCCAGGTCATTAGGCATTGTAAGCAAACACCTTATCTTCTAAGTCATCTCTCCAGTCCCCTCCCTTTCTCTTAAGTATTGAGTTTCTTTTTAAATTTTTTTGAAAGTTTTATTTACTTTATGAGAGAAAGAGAAAGAGAATTGGTGCACCAGGACCTCTAGCCACTGCAATCAAACTCCGGATGTGTGTACCACCCTGTGTGCATATATGACCTTGTATGCATGTGTCACCTTGTGCCTCTGGCTTATGTGGGTTCTGGGGAGGTGAACTTGGGTCCTTAGGCTTCACAGGCAAGTACCTTAACCAGTAAGTCATCTCTCTAGCCCAATATTGAGTTTCTTAAAGGAGGGCTGTGTGTCTTATTGGTGTTCATACATTATTTCACAGGACTCAGTCCTATGTCTGGTAGAGTGGGCTCAGAATTCATGATGCTTGAGTGGTTAAAAGTGCAGTGCCTACTTAGAGATTTTTATTTTTTTACTAAGATTTGCCTGTAACTTATTAATTGGGTTATTAGTTACACATTTTAAAACATGTTGGATCTTAATATAATTTCGTATGTGTGTTGTGGTGTGTGTGTGTGTGCACGTTTGCATGTGTGTGGATGTATGTAAACGTATGCAGGTGCTTGTGAACATGCGTGTGCCGGGCTCCGCCGGCGGGGGCAGGTAGTGCCGAGGGAAGGACCAGGCCCGCTGGTTCCTCCCGAGGGGCTGAGGAGGAGATGAGCGTCCGACGACTCAGACCTCTCCTGGCCACCGGAGAAAAACCACACTGAGTCGGGAGTCTTGTAGAAGCAGGAACTCGATTTATTGCTATGAACAGTTGCCTATATAATGTTGGGGGTGAAGGCGGGGATTGTAGGATGGTGGGGAAAGGTAAGGGCCAATAGTAAACTGTGACTATTGAAATGATAATTCTAACTCCCATGTGGAGGTAGCAGGTAAGAAGCCATTAGGCGTCTTGCTGAGTCACGTCTGGCCAGAGGCAGATCACCAAACTTTAGCTAGGCTCAGGAAGTTCCACTAGGCCTCACACCTGGGCCTTTAGAGGCCAGCATCTCCCCCTTTTGTTTTTGTAAGAGCATTAGTCACCATGGCCCCTGTTTTAGGTTGTCCCCCTCTGGGGGTCTTAACCGTCATTGGGTACCAGGTGTTTAGCTCAGAGCATTTATCATGGCCCCTGTCTTAGGTTGTCCCCCTCTGGGGATCTTACCCGTCACTGGGTACCATGTGTTTAGTTCGGTGAGAACCCACCCCATGGCCTGTCTTAGGTTGTCCCCCTCTGGGGATCTTACCCGTCATTGGTCACATGGAGGGCAGAGGAGGTGGCAGTGGGTCATCTGAGGAACTTAATTCCTGAGTTTTCAGCCTGTATTTTGACCTGATGAGGTTTTATTGCCTCTAGCCATTGGTGAATAAATTGTGTAATTTTATTAATTACATAAGGCCCGACAGTGAGGAGAAGGAAAAGGAGAAGAAGGAGGGGGAGGGGCCCAAGTAGAGGCAGAAGGTAGGGTAAGAAGTCATGTAAGCCCGCCCACAGCAGGTTGTCCTGGAGATCCCGCTGCCTCCTCTCCAAGTCTTCCTGGAGCCTCTTAATCTTGTCCTGGATGATTTTTGATTTATTGGCGTAAAAGCAGCATTTTTCCTGTAAAAACAAACATACGCCTCCTTTTTCGGCCGTTAGTAGGTTTAGTCCTCTCCTGTTTTGTGGGACTACCTCAGCCAGGGAATCTAGCTGTTGTTGAAGATAGGTCTCCCTCTGATACAGGGAGGGCCTCATTTCCAGGGATGATATTTACATCTGGGATTAAGGTGGCTGGGGCACAAAGGCCCGTCCAATTGGTGGGCAGAAAGTCATAGGCCATCCCGCCTCCACAAACATAAACCATTCCAGAAGGTGGGCAGCATTGAGCATTGGGATCAGCTGTGTTAAAAGTACAGAAGGAAGGATGAATGTATCCCACATCTATACTGGAATTATTAGGGGAAGGCGGGGCCCAAATGTAAGTTCCAGGGGAAACATTGGGAAAAGCTGGACGGGGATGGGGAAGGTGGCTGAGTAATGTTTTAAGGTCGTACAGGCAACTGTACTGCAAGCAGCCAGAGAGGCCCAGATTGGAGGCAAAGCCAGCAATCCTCTACAAGGGAGGGAATTGTTTAGTTTAGTAGGGTGAAGGACCATTTTAGGAACAGTCCTCAGGGGTGGGACACTCCCTAGAGAAGTGACTGTCAGTGTCCTCTTGTTGGGACAAATATTTTAGGTCTCTCGCTGGTACCCAAATGGGTCTTTTTTCATCTTGAGGGAAGACACATCTAAACCCTCTCCCTGCTGTGAGGAGCGGATCAGGCCCTCTCCAGGCCCCAGTCAATGGGTCCCTCCATCTTACCCAGATAGAACTGTAGGTAATGGATGAAGACCAATGTTTTTGAAAAGGGGAGAGTTGTTTATCTTCTTTAGAAAAGTTTAAAATATTTAGGGTAAATAATGCCTTTTTTAGTTGGTCGTGTGGGGGTAAGGATTCCCCCTTTTGTTTTTGTAATTGAGACTTGAGAGTTTGATTATATCTTTTAACGATAGCTTGGCCCCGGGGGTTGTATGGGATGTCTGTAGAATGTGAGATTTTTTAGTTCTGGAGAAAATCTACAAAGGCTTTGTTTACGAAGCAGGGGCCATTATCTGTTTTAATTTGATCAGGTAGCCCAAGAGTGGCAAAACATTGAAGCATATGACTAATGGTATGTTTAGATTTTTTTCCAGTATGTGTTGATGTCTAGCAGGCACGGGAAAAGGTATCAACTGAAAGAAAAATATATTTAAGTTTTTCAAATGGAGAATAGTGTGTGACATTAATTTGTTACAGATGATTAGGGCGTAGCCCTTTAGGATTGTTTTTTGTAGTTTGAAGGGGGGGTACTTGGAGGAAGGGCTGACAGGACTTACAAGTCCGGACAATTTTTTTAAGGTCCTTGACTGGTACCTGTGGAAACCTGTGTTTGAGACCTCTCCAGTTGACATGGGTCAATAAGTGGAAGCGTGTAGCTTTTGTAATAGTATTACATTGAGGCATAGAAGCCATTTTATCAGCCAAATTGTTTTCTCGAGAAAGAAATCCCGGTAAGTTTTGATGACCCCTGAGATGTTGAAGAAAAATGGGGTTAATTTTTTGTTTGAGTAGGGAACGAGCTTGAATCATTAGAGGAGATATAGGGTTGGAGTCCAGTCTAATATGGGCCTCAACCAGGTTGGGTAATAAATTAACAACATAAAGGCTGTCAGAAAATAAGTTAAATGGCTCTTGAATAGTGTCCAAAGCTAGAACGACAGCAAATAGTTTTTTGAATTGTGTTGACCCCTCAACCTCATGAGAGACTGACTTTATGGGCATAGGCTCTTTTTTCTGTTTTAAGGGAGGGTAAACGACTAGGGAAGCCCCCAGGTGCCCTCCATCAGTAAACACGGTAAGAAAGTCAGGGTTAGGTTGAGACAGAAAAAGCCTGGGGGGCTTTTATTTTAATCTGGAGAAAGAACTCATCCATTTGTGGGGGCCATAATGGCAATCAATTTTACCTAGAAACCCCTCGAGAGCCATAGCAACTCTATTATTATTTCTCTGAAGCCAGGTGAAATCTGTTATCTTAAAGGGGGTGACAATAAGGTGAGGTTTTGTGCCAAACAACCGGACAGAGGTGTCTCTGTCCTTGATAATGTAATCAGCAACCTGGTTGGTTATAGAATAAACTCTGGGGACCCCACCGATTGAGAGGTGGACCCATTGGATGGGTTCACCTTCCTGGGCCAACAGTGTAGTGTATAATGTTTCCCCAGAGAAAATGTAGAGGGAGATGGGCAAATCAGGATTGAACCTCTTTAGGGTCACAGTATTTATAGCCTGTTGTACCTTATGAAAAATTTGTTGATGACAAGGGGACAAAATTACCTGAGAGGAGAAGTTAAGGTCCTTTAGGAGGTCAAATAAAGGGGACAGCTCTTTAGTAGTTATGGGTATCCAAGGCCTCATCCAATTAATTTTTCCCAAAAGCTTCTGGAGTTGAGGCAAGGTGTAAGAATCCTGAATATAAAGTTGTGGTTTAACAGGTGAAACTGTATCTAGGGTAAGGATCGAGCCCAAGATCTTAAAGGGAGGCACAGTTTGAACTTTTTTTGGAGCTACTTTAAAGCCGTGAATATGTAGGATAGTTAGACATTGGTGGGTAAGGTCCTGGAGTGTGGAGGAATTTAGGCACCCAAGAATAATATCATCCATGTAAATATAAAACAGGGTATCAGGGAGATTGATAAGAGAAGAGAAAATGGATGACAGGTAATATTGACAAATGGGTGGGCTATTTGTCATGCCCTGAGGTAAGACAGTCCATTTAAATCTCCTATCTGGGCCACAAAAATTAACAGCAGGTACAGAGAATGTAAATTTTTTTATGTCTCCTGGATGGAGAGGGATAGAGAAGAAGCAATCTTTAATGTCAATGATAGTAATATGGTATATATTGGGAATAGCTGGGATCCATGGGAGTCCCCTCTGGGGAGTTCCGAAGGGGATCATGTGTTTATTGATCTTTTTTAAATCATGTAAAAATCTCTAGGACCCATTAGGCTTTTTTATGACAAAGACAGGAGAGTTCCAGGGACTAGTGGAGGGACGAATATGTCCGGCCTCTAACTGTTGATTAATAAGTATGTGGAGTTGGTGTAACTTAGAAGAAGGGAGAGGCCACTGCTCAACCCATATAGGATCCCCCGGTCTCCACTGGATTTTAAATGGGGGGGGCTGGGCAGTGGCCCTTAGAATTGGGGGTGTTTATTGGAGTACTTTTGTTTGAGTTGCTCAAAGTAAGGGTCATCTCTATAATTGGGATGATATTCCCTCCCTTTCTTAGACTGTTGTTGATATTTTTTTTTATCTAACAAATCATTATAAAAGGCCTTATGGTCAGTAGTGATGAAAGCCTCAGCATCTTCAAGGATGTCTTGCCCCAGTAAGTTAGCAGTGAGCCCAGTCACCACGAGAGGGCGGACTTTTCCCCTGTCCCCACCTGGGTCAGTCCAAGGGAGCCACGTGGCAGTCTCCCAGGAGGTGGATTGCCCGCCAATTCCCAGTAGGGGAGGGCCGGGCACAAGCTGCCAGGAGGGGGGCACTTCCTCCTTTCTCAGGACCGTTCGGTCCGCTCCAGTGTTAATGAGAAGTTTGAATTTTTTATTGTCAATATTCAAAATAATTTTGGGTCTAAGGCCGGGGACCAGGGGGACGGTCCAATAGGCTTTGATGGTCTCTTTCCCCTTATTTAACGGGGCTGGGGGAAGCCCCTGGAGGAGTTTAAAGGCTTTTCCTGTATGTTAAACTTTTATTTACATTCCTTAGCCCAATGAAACCCTTTATTGCATTTAGGGCAAAGGGTGTGAGGGGCGTTGGTCGTCCCCCCAGAGCGCGGAGGAGGCTTTGTCCTGTTGGGGCACTCCTTTTTAAAGTGGCCCTCGTCCCCGCATCCAAAACATGTCAAGTTTTTAGAATTTAACTGTAATGCACAGATCGTATTGGCCAAATCTCTCTGTTTATTTTCCTGAAGGGCGGCAGCCATGGCCCTAGCCTGATGGGAGATAGTGCCAACGTCCTTGGTGGCTACAATCCATCTACTCATGGAGTTGTCCTTGAGACCCGCACAGGCGAGGCGGTGATCGGCCGTCATCCCATCCCAGACCAACATTTTAGTAAACTGATCCCGTAATGCCCCTGGGGGAAATTTTCTTTGGAGACTTTTTTCCACCCTATCTATAAATGTAGCCAAATCCTCAGATGGTTTTTGAGTAATACTCATAAGGGGAGTTTCAGAGGGTCCCTCATCAAGCTTTTTCCATGCCGCCAAGCCCAGTGTCCTGACCTGGTCCCTATACGGGTCAGGTATAGCCGCCTGTTGAGTGCCTGTAGCATATTGATTAGAGGTACCAGAGAGCATCCCAAAAGTTATCGGCACAGGGGGCTGTTGATTTTGGTTTCGTTTTGCCTGTGTATGGCATTTATCTCTAAAAAAGGCACACCACTTAATGTATAGGGGACCTGACAAGACAGCCCTGACTAGATTTTTCCAATCTTGGGGTGTACAAGGTTGATGGGCAAGGCCCTGTAATAGGGTCTCAGCCCAAGGAGAGTTGGGTCCATCCTCCGAGACCGCTTTTTTAAGCTCCTTAAGGTCCTGAGCTTCCCACGGATACCAGGCAGCAGGGCGATTGCCCCCAGGATTTAGATTGACGGGAAATAAAAAAGTAGCTTTATTTTCTGACGGCTTGGCTGCCGAATATGGAGGGGCTGAGGGGGTCTCGGCGGCCGAATATGAAGGAGGGGCCGAGGGGGTCCAGAAAGGGTTAGTTGATGGAGGAGGTGGAGGAGGTCCCCCGGAAGGCCAGGGAGCACTCTCAAAGGGATCGAGTGAGGAGCATAAAGATGTATCCTTTTGGGGTTTTTTTAAAGCTGTATCTCCAGGAGGAGTAGCTGGATTAGGCTGTATATTATCTTTTTCTTCTGTCTTTTGTTTATGTTTGGTTGGCCTTGGAGGGAAGCAGGCCTTGAGGGCTGAGATCATAGGGAGGACCCCTGAGGGGGGTATTTGACCCTTCTCCACATGTGTCCGACAAACAAGGGCCTCTACCCTATCCCACGTGTCCCAATCAAAGAGATTTCCTTCCGGCAGCCATGGCGCCAGTTTGAGAAGGCAATCCCAGGTCTGTTGAGCCTGATTATCAGTCAAATTAAGCCCTCTACTCTTTAGGAGTGCCCTGAGAGATTCTAAGGCAGGATTGGATTTACAGTTAGACTGTCCCACATTATAAAGTTGAGAGAAAAATGTCCATAAAATTAGGGCAATAGCAACCCACATACACATGAGTACAATACAACCACAAGGATCCAAAAGATATGTAAACATGCTGTACAAAAGCCGCAGATGTAGCTTGTCTGCAAACTAAAAGTGAAAGGAAAGAGAAAGAGAACAAAGAGATGTTGATCAACAAGTACAGGTTATAGAAGCAAAGTTTAGCACATTAAATATAAAGACTACTTATAGGGGTACGCTCACCCGCATATGTACACCGATTGACCTCCTCAACGAATGTCTCTCAGGGGGCACTAGTCTGCCGGATTCCAAGAGCCCCACGTTGGGCGCCAGATGCCGGGCTCCGCCGGCGGGGGCAGGTAGTGCCGAGGGAAGGACCAGGCCCGCTGGTTCCTCCCGAGGGGCTGAGGAGGAGATGAGCGTCCGACGACTCAGACCTCTCCTGGCCACCGGAGAAAAACCACACTGAGTCGGGAGTCTTGTAGAAGCAGGAACTCGATTTATTGCTATGAACAGTTGCCTATATAATGTTGGGGGTGAAGGCGGGGATTGTAGGATGGTGGGGAAAGGTAAGGGCCAATAGTAAACTGTGACTATTGAAATGATAATTCTAACTCCCATGTGGAGGTAGCAGGTAAGAAGCCATTAGGCGTCTTGCTGAGTCACGTCTGGCCAGAGGCAGATCACCAAACTTTAGCTAGGCTCAGGAAGTTCCACTAGGCCTCACACCTGGGCCTTTAGAGGCCAGCATGCGTGGAGGCCGCAGATTGAAGCCAGGTATCACTTGATCACTCTTACTCATAGAGACAGGGTCTGTTGCTCGAACCCAGAGGCTGTCCCTTTGGCGGGACAGGCAGCCAGCTTGCCTCCAGGATCTCCTTGTACCATTTCCTGAGAACTGGGGCTCCAGACAGGCGGGATATATGCTGATGCTTGGGGCCTGAACCCAGGCTTTTAAGTTTGAGGCATCGGCATGTTACCCAAGGAGACATGGCCCCAACTTGGCGGAGTATGTTTATCCTCACTGATTGTTCTTAAGGGCTTGTCAATAGCACAAGACTCTGTTGTTTTCAGAAAGAAAACATCGTCATCAGTGAATATACCACCAATGAGGTCTCAAGTTGGCAATGATTTTTTTTTAATTTTATTTATTTATTTATTTGACAGCGACAGGCAGAGAAAGAGGCAGAGAGAGAGAGAGAGAGAGAGAGAATGGGCACGCCAGGGCTTCCAGCCACTGCAAACGAATTCCAGACGCGTGCGCCCCCTTGTGCATCTGGCTAACGTGGGTCCTGGGGAATCAAGCCTTGAACCAGGGTCCTTAGGCTTCACAGGCAAGTGTTTAACCGCTAAGCCATCTCTCCAGCCCTGGCAATGATTTTTGATCTTTCATTTGAAGCGAGATCTCATTCTGTTTCTTTGAAACCCTGCAGTCAAAGGATCCTTAGCCTCTGTGTTACAGGTGTTCACCATGTACTCATGGGCATGGTTTTAAGTTGCTGCTATTCTTATTTTTAATATATTACTGGTAGTTTACCTTCACCTATTTCCATTTTTATAGATATTTGTCTACTTCTTATTCTTCAAGTTTTTCTACACTTTTAAAAAATAAATTTCTCAGGTGTGGTAGTGCATGCCTTTAATCCCAGCACTTAGGAGGCAGGGGTAGGAGGATCGCTGAGAGTTTGAGGTCACCCTGAGATTACAAAGTGAATAACAGGTTAGCTTGGGCTAGAGTGAGACCCTACCTCAAAAAATAAAAAAAAATAAAAATGAATAACAAACAAAACAAAACCCAAAAACCCCTCCAAAATTTTTTGAACTTATTCTTGGATCATAATTTCATGCATTTCCACACACATAGGTACATGTATAATATATGTTTATGTACTTATGTGATTATATATGTATAAGCCACATACATATGTATACATGTAGCCATGTAAAAATGTGATGCATATATTTGTGTATACGCATATACACACATACCCACACCCAGTGTGCTTATACAAGTACATATATAAGGTCTGTGTACTTAGCATTCCAGAGTTTCATCATTAACTCATATGTCAATTCCTTGATTACCCTGGCTAGAGTACCTTCCGTCTACCCATACCCCACCTTCTATTTCATTCATTGTTCCTTTAGTTCTTACTATTACTTGAAATTCTCATATTTATATGAGATTTCACATCATATTTATGTATATATACTTATTTAGCTTGTCTTTTATTTGTTATTTTTACCACATTTACAAGTAAATCTCCTCACACTAAAATACACTGCCTGGCAGACAGGGACTTCACTTCTTTTTTATTTATTTTTATTTACTTATTTGAGAGTGACAGAGAGAGAAAGACGGAGAGAAAGAGAGAGAGAGAGAGAGAGGGAGAGAATGGGCATGCCAGGGCCTCTAGCCACTGCAAATGAACTCCAGATGCATGCGCCCCCTTGTGCATCTGGCTAACATGGGTCCCGGGGAATTGAGCCTTGAACCAGGCTCCTTAGGCTTCACAGGCAAGCACTTAACCACTAAGCCATCTCTCTAGCCCAGGGACTTCACTTCTTAACTGCTATGTTAACAACAAGTAAACATTGCCTGGTTCAGAGTAGGCAGGAACAGAGCTGTTTTCCAGATCCGTGAGTGAATAAGTACAAGATTCAGAGGTGAGGGCTGGAGAGATGGCTTAGCAGTTAAGGCACTTGCCTATAAAGCCTAATGATCCAGGTTTGACTCTCCAGGTCCCACATAAGCCAGATGCACAAGGCCACACATATGTAGTTTGATAATAGCGGCTGAGGCCCAATTCTCTCTCTCTCTGTATCTATCTCTCTATCACACACACACACACACACACTCTCTCTCTCTCATAAAAAAATTGCAAACAAAAAGATTCATAGGTGAAATGGATTGTGTTTCCATTAACTTGCAAAGAAAATGCATAAGCATGGGTGATTTCAGAGCAGTGAGTACGGATCTTTGAACACACTGAGGTTGAGGTTCCTGTGTGGTAATCAGATGGAAGTGTGCAACAAGCATTGGATCATGTAAGTAAATCAGAAGAAACAGATGTGTCCATTGCTTAATGGTCATCTGAAATCCAGGCGATGGCTGAGATTCCTAGGTTAATATAGTATAGCAACAGAAAATGGCAATACTGTGGGCTCCCACATCCAATCTCCAGCGTTTGCTCTTCTCAAGAGCGTCAAAGGGGCAGGAGTTCCCCAAACCACCCAGGCCAACACAGCAGATAGCCTCACCTCTATTTATCCACCCTTCCAACAGAGACAGCACAGAAGAGCTAGCCCTGCGCAGTCTCTCTATCCTGGCCTGTGAGACTCACGTCTATCCCTGATGTTACAGATGTACGAGAATCAATACGTCCCACAGGGCTGAACGGAAGCAGATAGCGGACCCCACTAGCTTACCCAAACACTTGTTCTCAGTCCTTCTGGCAAAATTCCCAGGAAGAAATGACAGGGAAGTATGGAGGCCGTTTTATCAACCGTGCACAGCGGCAGCCAGCTGTCTCCCTGATGGTTATTCGTATTCACAGAGCAGGCTGCTCAACAAAGGAGCTCAGAAGGAACTCCTCCTTGGTAAAACACACCACAGCCCACGGAGTGTTCTTATAATTTACTGTCTCTGTTCTGGGGCTGTGAGAGGCGCAACATGTAATTCCAAGTCTCTAAGAATAAATGAAAATTAAATCTTGTTCCGTAGTTAAGGACATTGAGTCATAGCAACCTGCCTGGTGACTCCCAGACATTCATTCTGACACCCCAATGCGTACTGCTGCTTCCTAATTCTCACACCAGGCCTCTTCTTATGTCCTAGCAATGGTTTCCTAGAAGACATAATCCACCTCTAAAGGGTTAACAGTTTCAGTGCATGAACCAATATAACACCAGTCAAGGATTAGCCAACATGCTAGACTAAGTCAAGGCCAATTCTGTCAAAACTATACTATCCACAAGCTTCTTAAAAGACAATTATGTAGGGCTGGTGGGATGGCTAAGTGGTTAAGGCATTTGCCGGCAAAGCCAAAGGACCCAGGTTCGATTCCCCAGGACCCACATTAGCCAGATACACATGGTGGCGCATGCATCTAGAGTTTGTTTGCAGTGGCTGGAGGACCTGGAGTGCCCATTCTCTCTCTCTCTCTCTCCCTCTCTCTCTTTATCCCCCTCTTTCTTTCTGTCAAATAAATAAATAAAAATTAATAAAGGACAATTCTTTATTTATTTATTTGGAAGCAGAGAGACAGAGCAAAGAGACCAAGTGTTGCAGTCAGGTTCGCATTGCCGGCAGAAATCACCCGACCAAGAGCAGCTTGTGGGAATACAAGGTTTATTCTGGCTTACAGACTCAAGGGGAAGCTTCATGATGGCAGGGGGAAATGATGGCATGAGCAGAGGCTGGACATCATCTCCTGACCAACATCAAGTGGACAAGAGGAACAGGAGAGTGTGCCAAACACTGACAAGGGAACACTGGCTATAATACCCGTAGGCCCGTCCCTGACGATACACTGCCTCCAGGTGGCGTTAATTCCCAAATCTCCATCAGCTGGGAACCTAGCATTCAGAACACCTGCATTTATGGGAAACACCTGAATCCAACCACCACACTGAGAGAAAGAGAAAATGGGCTTTCCAGATGGATGGAAACTACAGATGTATGTGCCGCTTTGTGCATCTCGCTTTAAATAAGGACTGGGGAATCAAGCCCTAGTCGTTAGGCTTTGCAGGCAAGCACCTTAACCCTTTAACCACGGAGCCTCTCTTTAACCCTCTCTCTAGGCTTCCATAATCTTTTTTTTTTTTTTTTGCTGGTTTTATCCATTGAAGGTGGCAAGGTTAAACATTAGACACTATGTATCCGTATGTTGCTTACGGTCCTGTACACTTTGCTTAGTGAATGTTCCTTTCTGCTTGGAGTACTCCCGATGAGAAATCCCTCACCACCTTCATTTCATTATCATGTAGTTCACAGAGCAAGTATCCCGTGTGCTGGGCTACAAACTTCCACACTCCTTTTTGTTGGTTTTGTTTGTTTGTTTTCTTCACTAACATTAGTCCTGCACTCTCGGGCGACCCAGTAGAAGTCTCAAAATATTCTTCTACTGTTAAATAAAATATTTTTTTAAAAGGGCTGGTGGGCTTAGTGATTAAGGTGTTTGCCTGCAAAACCTAAGCACCCCAGTTAGATTCCCCAGGACCCACGTAAGCCAGATGCACAGGGGGTGCACGTGTCTGGGGTTTGTTCGCAGTAGCTAAAAGCCCTGGCGCACCCATCCTCTCTTTGTATCTGCCTCTCTTTCTCTCTCTCTCAAATAAATAAATAAATAAAATATTTTAAAATATTTTTAAAACTGTTCTTCTAGTGTATGTTGTGCAGATATGAGAGGATCAGATCACATGTCCCTGGATCCTCATGCCATAAATCTCTGCGAGCCCATCACCATGTTCAAGTGCGTGCCCAGGTTGGCAGTCCCAGCAATGCGCTCTGAAGCCCCCAAGCAGGGCTACTTTTCCTCAAGTGTGCTCTGTCTGGCACCAAGCAGAGGTTCCGGGGAGCTAACCTGGACCTCGACGGCATTACTGGCAGACGCACCACACTATCGATTCAAGCTGAGCTCATTACCCGCTCTAACAGGATATGAATGCCTTCAGCATCCTGATGCAGTTCTTAAGCAGCTAATGTCCCAATACAGAGTCCTGGCTTTTGTGTTTACCTCTGGGAAATTTCATCCTCTTGGGTCTGGCCTGGATTTCTCATTTGCCATTGTGGTTCACTGATTTAAAAAAATTGTAGGTCTGGAAGCATGGCTTAGTAGTTAAGGTGCTTGCCCGCAAAGCCTAAGGACCCAGGTTCAATTCCCCAGTATCCATGTAAGTCAGATGCACAAAATGTCACATGTGTCTGGAGTTCATTTGCAGGGTCTAGAGGCCCTGGCATGCCCAATCTCTCTGTCTGTCTCTCTTCTCTCTATTGTGCTCTCTCTGCTTGTAAATAAATAAATACATAAATATTGAAAAATTATAAACAGGACCAGGTCAAAGATCAAACCCTGTGGTGAGGAGTCTAGCTTAACACAAATGCACTAATTAAACATTTTGATCACATTTACACAGTTTCCACATCACGTGCCTGTGTGTTGATGGCCCACAGCATCATAGCTGGCCTTGCAGATCTTGTCCACCCCAGCCTCAAGCCTAGATCCTGTCCATTCACAGCCATCTGCAAATAGCTGACTGTGTCATTTCATCAGTTTAGCCCCTATTTAGTAACCCACACTACATAAAACGCTTAGTTTTGCAGTGTCAAAATGACCCATGGTGACTTGGCCTTTTGGGTGAGGATCAGGTTGCCTTAAGTGAGCTCCTTGTTTGTAAGCATGTGCCTCAACAATGCTACAGGTTTCTATTAGAAATTGCTCCGTGCTTCCTCATTTCTGCCTGTAGGCTCACATTGCCTTTTACCTTCGAGTCGCCCTCAGGCCAGCAGGGTTTCTGGACATTCCTCGGTTCTCTCTGAGATACTACCTGCTCAGAGGAAGAAGAGACAGCCTGATGTTTGTAGATTTTCCAAGAGGTCGGCACTGGTGAAGGAGTACCTCTGGCTGTTACTCCGACAGCATCTTACACCTCAACCCACAGGGACTGCCCAAGACCGACCGTCCCACCTCCCCTGGCACGCTTCATATGTAATTCTACAGGCCACGAGGACAGTTCCCAATTATTGGTAGATGTCGGCTCTTAGCTTATAGAAGTCAAAGTATTCTTTCACCCCCCACAAAATGCCCACAGACAAGTCGAGGTTGTCCTTCATCAATCACCACCTTTACCCATGTGCTGAAATATTTCGCCCACATCATAGTCCCGTACAGGCTGATCCACGTCGAAGACCCTCTCAGGACTTCTTGGAGACAAGGAAGGTCACCAGCAGCCTTTGCAATAATAGCAGAGTTATGAAGGGACCCTAGACATCCCCTTCCTCCCTCCTCCTCCTCCCCATGCTACAGATGAGAACAGTCTTGGAGGCTTTGTGTGGGCTGCCGTAGGTCACAGCACTGGCTCAGCACAGTGCCAGGGCAAGAGCTCAGGAGGTTTGACTTTGAGACCAGTGTCTTTATTACCGCTGTGAAGAACAGTGGACCTGACTGGGAGTGGCCATCCCCATCTTTCCCGGATGTCTGGTGACTAAACATTCTGAACAAGACTTCCTCCTGCCTGACAGGAAACAAGCAGGATCCCTACACATGCTGCTGAAAACACTCCTTGATTTTGTAGCTTGGTTCAAGCATATTAACTCCTAATTCTTCTTAGTCATACAAGGAGAATCCCAAACCAAGAAACTTGCCTTATTTATTTATTTTTAACAGGCCAGCACCACAAAGAACTTTCTATTATTTTCTAGGGAAGAGAACAGCTAGCTTTAATTATTCAGCTGTCAGAGAATTCACAACTTAGGTAACAAATAAGAGGAACAGCTTGATAATTCAAGTAGGTATAAGTGGGGAAAGACGTTTTGTTGTTATTGTTTTTGCCAGGGTGCAGTTAGAAACACCAGGCAACATCCACTTATAGCCTTAAGCAACTATAGCATGAGCATCCTCAAAGGTTTATGTTATGTGGTCTCCCCAAAGGTATTAACTTAAAGTAATTACTAACAAGGCCAATATGATCTTTCTTCTCAGCGATCTTCAAATTAGACCCATCAAGATCACTGTGGGCATTTTTGTAGTCAAATCTTTTCATCAGAAGTGGGTCCCAGAATGTATATGATAGCCAAGTACAAGGTTCTTGTATGGTCAGCTAGAAATCACTGTTTGGTGATAGGGAGCTATATTTTTCTGACTTGTTTTATTTATAATCTTTCATCCTTGGTACATATGTATGAGTTTAGAAATAGTAATAAGTTTTGTACAGAAGTTCTTAAAGCTGAAGAAAACAAGGAGGAATTTGACTTGTGTATGGTACTTTCTAGAAGGAATGTTAGAAAGGACTCCTGGCAGCTCCCCTCCAGAAAGCCAAATCAATCAGATCTATTTCTACAGAATAAGACTTGAGCCATTGTTTATTGCTGTAAATACGACAATGAATCTTGCTTTTAATGATTTTTCAATATTCATGGATTTTGCTCAGTATAAACTTGGGGAAAATCAATGTGTTATCTCAAGGGCACTGACGGATTTGTGTCCACTTCCAGTGAGGAGCGCTCCTTGCATGGACCAGAGTCCTCATATACTCTCACGTGCTACTGCTGGTGGCCTCTTCACAGCTCAGTGCGGGGAGGTGATGACGGCACGCTGGCTCTTGGCCAGAATCATTTCCTCTTTTGCTTGGCCACACTGATAGACATTCTGCACCTTGACTTTCAATATGATGTTGCCTTTAATGAGTCCTGGTCAATGGAACATAGACGATATAGTTTCCAGACAACTGGAGACCTGATATAGAAAATCTATCTGTGGGCTTATGACTCAGGAAATGATACAGTCACAAGAAGGAAGGGTTCTAGCTTCCTGAACATCTCAGCAGACAAGAGCCCTGATGTACTCCGGCTACCAACTGTACTCTGAGTGAAAGCAAGATCAATTTGTAATGGGGTAACTCATGATATTTTGAATTTGTTGGCCTCATAAGTTAATCTTCTCTAATGAAATCAAGACAAAAACTAAAGTGCTGATTTAGTGAGGGCCCAGGATTGGAGAAAGTAAATAAATAAAACAAGCTAGAAGGATAGAGGGTATCTTACAGTGAGATATTTCATGTGTCATTTTCAATAACACGAGGAAAGGAATGGGAACTCTGAGAGTGAATGCTAAGGAAAACGGTTAGGAAGAGACAGAGTAAAAATGTGGTGGTGGGCTAGAGAGATGGCTTAGCAGTTAAGGTGCTTGCCTGCAAAGCCAAAGAACCCAGGTTTGATTCCCCAGGACCCATGCAAGCCAGATGCACAAGGTGGTGCATGCATCTGGAGCTTGTTTGCAGTGGCTGGAGGCCCTGGTGTGCCCATTCTCTCTCTGTCTCGCTTTTCTCTCTCTCCCTCTCTCTGCTTGAGATTAATTAAATTAAATTAAATTAAATTAAATTAAAATTATAAAAAAGAAAACATGGTGTTTATCCACAAGTGCTTTTAGTATAAAAGGTCAGGGAAGAGGTGTGTGCTTGTTTGTTTTTCATGCTTTTATTGAAGAAAATGGAGAAAAGTCTAATTATCAAGAGTCTAAGTTTGGAAGTGCTAACCCCCAAGTATAAAGAGACAATACTGCAGACAGTTCTGGGCTACAAATACCTATTTATACTACGTGCCTAAACCCAGTAAGGTGGCTTTGCAGGAGAGAGCAGCATACAGGGGCTATGCCATTTCCCTGAGCCTCAAGCTAACTGGGCATGGAGATGAATAAGAAAACAAATATCAGCTTGAGAAAGAAACATCTCTAGGAATCATTGGCGTGATTCATAAGGCGCGGTGCTAATTTGAAGCAAATAGATTCGAAGTTTTCTATTTGTTTAATCAGTGAGACAGTACTTGGGACCCCAGACGTGCATGACCTGGAAGCATACATGAATGTTCCCAGGATGAATGTATTCCCTGTGCTCACTTCAGCGATTGCCCTGGCCAATCACGAGTGAGAAGGAACTACAGAGGAGAGAGTGAGGGGCTTGTCCCGAGCTGACCCTGCTTCTGACTGTGTGATGCTCTCCTGTCGTGGGAGAGACCTTCAGAGTATGGCGGCCCAAGGAATGAACAGAAAAGGAAAAGAGAAAACTGACAATTCACTTTCCTTCACTTTGCAAGTCTCCAGAGGCTCAAAAGAACAACGCAAACCTGATAAAGACTTTGTCTTGCCCGGTACAGTATGGACTTTGAGATGGATGTGAGAACTAGGTGGGACTTGGAGTTGTCTTCTGAAGCAGTTCATTTCTCATGGTGGTGAATAAAGAAATGACTTGGCTTAAAATTGCAAGGGGAAGTTTGATGGCAGCGATGACCGGACAGCACATGCAGATGCAAGTTCATCTTGTTGTCACTCAGCAAATACTCCCAGACAGGAAGTTACTCCCAGACCCACTCACAAGTAACTCAATTCCTCCTGCAAAATACCACCTCCGAAAGGTTCCAACAGCACTCCAGTGGGGACTAAGTGTTCAAGCACATGTACCTACGGGGCCAATTTTCATTCACACTACAGTGTCTTTTTGGAGAATGAAAATATGTGCTATATATGGAAGAAAGAGTGAAATCTATTTTCATTTTATTTTTGACAATGTCATATATATATATATGATACATTTTGATTGCATTCACCTACACATTACCTTCTTAAAAAGAGTGAAATGAATGCCTAGGGAGAATAAGGGTAAGTTCCGGAATAAACTATTTGTTTTTCTCTTATGCTTTCAATTTTTTTCCCCAGCCTATTTTGCATGTGACCAAGGATAGCTACTAGAATTTTAGGCAGAAGTGATGTTTCCGTGTCTGGGTCTCATACATGAATATTCCACATGTGTCAAACTCATCCTTTTCCTCCATTTACCAGCTTAAGGCTGAGGATTTAGTAGAGGACTCTAAGACTGGCATGAAGATATTCTCACAACTGTATGATTGTGGTATTACTAGTATTAATTATTATCCAAATTTTGCCTCTGATGAACATAAAGCACAGAGAGATTAGAAACTGGCCAAAGGCACATCATTAGTAAATAGACTGAAAATATCACGTGTATTCCTGAGCTTTCCTTCTCACCGCCTGACCTACCACATTTTCCAGAGTCACTTGGCCTTAGAAACATAAAGAGAGACACTTCTTCTCCAGTTCAATAAACGCACAAAGGTCTCACATCACTGAATCCTCTGATCCACTTGGATTTATTTTTTCTCTGATTCCCTTCCCTTGATATGTACAAAGCCCCTCTTTGCTATAAAAAGCAAATTTAGCTGTTGCCTGATCTTTCCTGATGGTGTGCACTGAGGGGAAAGTTAAACAGAGACCGGTTACTAAGGTGTCTGCTTTCTCTTCTGTGACACTTGCTAAAGTGGCCTCCCCGTCCCACTGAGCAGACACACACACACGCCAAGAAGAGTAACAAGCTTGCATGCTTTCTCTTCAGTGACCTTGGAACGGCGGTTCAGGAATCCAAGTATGAAACATTTACCAAACATTCAAACTGAACGTTCCCATCACGGGTTACCCCCTTTGGCAAGTTATACAGTAGCACGTATCTGAAGTGGGGGGACCAGAGCAGAGCAAAGTAATTCACCAGCTTCCACCTGGTAAAGGGCACGGATCCCATGTGTCTAATCAGTAGGTTGCATGTTCAGCCTGTGTGGAGTGTATCCTCTTCCTCCATCCTGTCCTTAGTGGTGATTTCTTACTATAGTACAGTTAATATTAATCCAGTATAGTTAATATCAAGAGAACACTTATTAGGTCAAGACTTTGTGGTATCTTTTTTTTCCATTTTGGTTTTTTTTTAATCCCTTCTTAATCAAAATCATCTTTCAGTTAAATGCTTTTCATGATAAAATGTCAGTAGAGACAGAGGTGAAGCTTAGGTGAATGTAACAGATACAGTTAACGCGAGAGTTCAACCTTCAAGATAAGATGATGGATCTCTTCCCCCCCCCCACTTTCTTTCTCTCTTTCTCCTCTCACTTCATATCCATTCTACACCATGGGGTGATTTTCTGTGAGATTCAATTAAAATCTGCAAATGGTGTAAAGATTTCCTCTGCCTTTGCCTTAAGAAACTTCTTATTCGAGTGTGTCAGGAACAGTGGTGACGTACAGACGGGAGCATTTGTCTGCATTTGTAGTTGAGTGATTAATTTTCAGTGTTCACTAATGCCCCCCAGAAGGGAACCAAAGAGCAGTATCATGCTCTGCCAATTCCTGGAGAATTAAAAGATAACCTTCAGAGAGAAAATTGTCTCATTTTCTTTTTATTTTTAAGTCAAATTTTTTGAGACAGAATTTACATACAGTAAAATATACTTTCTTTTTTTTTTTCTTTTTTGGTTTTTCAAGGTAGGGTCTCACTCTAGTCCATACTGACCTGGAACTCACTATATATTCTCAGGGTGGCCTCGAACTCGCGGCGATCCACCTACCTCTGCCTCCCAAGTGCTGGGATTAAAGGCGTGCGTCACCATGCCCCAGCTACAAAATATACCTTCTTTAAATGTGGATTTCAGTGAGTTTTGTCAGGCTCATATACCTATGTCGCCACTGTCATAAGCAAGACATCCCACAGCACTGAGAACACAGGAATATTCTACCTATGAGATATCCGAGTGGCCACACGCAGGGATTAGACCTTGGAGACGTTGTCCCAATGTATTTAAAAGATGGGAGGCTATACGCATAGCCTCTGACCCCAGCCCCAGTGCACTGAGGGCCCTCTGCAGTAGAATTGCTGGTGTTCTCCTTGGAAGGGGATATGGCTGTTCCAGGAACCATCTCTGCTCTGCATGCCCTGCCACACTGACCTCCAGCAAGCTGTATTCCGCGTAGAGAAGGGGTAAAATTGTAACAAGGTGTTTTTGAAGTTACCTTGGAAATTTTGCAGTGTGGTCCAGATTTCCACTTTGGAATGTTACACCCACCACACCTTGGTACTTTCATGGAAACTTACAACCTAATACTTAGCTTATTAGTGAAAGTGTAGAACCTTCAAGATTGCATAGTAAAGAAAATAAAATTTATAATCTCACTTTCCCTTACTGTCAACCTTTAGGTCAATAATTGTGATTTTTTTTTCCCTATACCTAGGAACACATTTTCAGGTTACAATTGCAATGGTAGCACACACCTGTAATCCTACCATGCAAGAGGAAGGAGGACTGTAGCAAGTTTAAGGCCAATGGTCTACATCTTGAGTTTGAGGCTTGCCAGAAACATATAGTGAGACCCAGTATTAAATCAACAATAAAGGGGGTCTAGAGAGATTGCTCAATGGCTAAGGCATTTGCCTGCAAAGCCTAAGGAACCAGGTTCCGTTTCAGGACCTATGTAAACCCAAGTACACAGGTGGCACATGCATCTGGAGTTCATTTGCAGTGGATAGAGGCCCTGGCATGTCCATTCTTTCTTGTTATCTATCATAAATAAATAAAATAAGAAGCAACAATAAAAGAAATGCAAGTTTGCCTTTAATATCTGAGGTTTTTAAGAGCTTTAAATACCAAAATTTACAGATGTGCATCTTTGATCTTTCTATATTCTCTAGATTACTTATAAACCTAGTACAAATAGTTAGTATGTTCTGTTTTTTCAGAAACAGACAAGGAAACGTGTCTGTACATAATTAGTGCAGATACAGCTCTTTTTGAATATTGATTGACCCCATGAATGTGGGACCTAAAAGTATATAAGGTTGACAAGACATAGTTTTAAGCTATGAGGTTACACTGCACATACTATTTTTAAAGTATTCTTTTTTCTTTCTTCTAAGAAATGTTCAGCATGTTTGTAAATCACATTTTTAATTGGAAATTTCAAATATCATCTTTCAGTAAACAGCAGTTGATTCAAAAATGATTTACCCCCTAAAACACTTAGCTGATTTCCAAATAATTCCAACACATAGAACATATTCTTATAAATATTTTTGTGGACAAATAGTTTGTGCTGGCTTTTAGATATAAATTATAATATCTGCATAACATATAAATATAAACAGCATAAACTATAATGAAATTATGCATGTAAGTAGCAGAAAAATTTAAATATATATATATATGATTTGGAAGTAATATTACAGGGCCATAATTAGCAACAACTAAATTCATATTGTGAAGAAATGACCTAAGGTCACATTTTGCTTAAATGTTTTCTAGAGTATCTAAGACCTATGAATTAGATTCTATAGCATTAACTATTTTCCACAATTTTTCCTTAATTCATCTTATATCCTCAACATATACTTTGAAGTTCACTTGACACTAGTTCAAAAACATTTCCATAACCATCCCGTCTTTTTTATCTCCACCATTGTTATTTTAGTTTAGGCATATACTAGTTTTCACCTCAGTTGCTATAATCAACTCTCTGCTCTTCCTTCCTTACACTTCATTTACCCTAACCCCAGAATAGGTTCCTTAAAACATACATAGTCATATGACTTCTTAGATTTGAGATCTCTGCTGGCTTTCATATGGCTGAGGACTAAGTCCTGTTTTTTCTGTTGTTGTTGTTTGTTTTTTGTTTGTTTGTTTTTAATGCAACATTGTCCTGAACTGATCTCTGAGTTTTTTACATCTAATATCATTAGACATGCAGAGTGGGCTTAGTAAATTATAATTATCATTTAGCTGCCTTTTTAGTGCTAGAAAAATACTTAATTCACCCAAAATATAACATAGAAACAAATTTTCCATTTTGCCCTTTTTAATAATTAAAAATATAATATAAATCTGGGTTGGAGGGATGGCTTAGCAGTTAAGGCGCATGCCTACAAAGCCTAAGGACCCAGGTTCGATTCTCCAGGTCCCACATAAGCCGGATGCACATGGTGGCACATGTGTCTGGAGTTCGTTTGCAGTGGCTGGAGCCCCTGGCGTCCCTATTTTCCTATCTCTCTGTCTCTCTCTCCCTCTCTCTCTGTCTCTAATAAATAAATAAATAATCCTTAAAAATATAAATCTAAGGGGAAAGTAAATTATAAGCTTTAAATCTGACACTAGGGAGCACCCGTCTCTAGAGTCTGGGAATGGTATTCCATCATGTAGTTTACTAGAAAAAAGCAATTCCAACATTCCCCAGTAAGTACCTAACAGAAACCCCACAGAATTTCATGCTAAACCTGAGGTAGGTCTAATGATTTTACAATGTATTTCTTCTTCCACGGGGTTTGTTGTATCCAGTGATAACAACATGCATGATATGTCTAAAATATAAGCCAAAATAAGTACTTCCAGGCATAGCAAAATAGCACTCCAACTCAAGCAAACATCATTTTTTAAAAGCACACAGTAAATGATAGATTTAAATTAGAATAAAAAGACAGAAAACAGCATGTGAAACACCTCATTACCTTTTACATTTTCACGAAGCCCAGGGTAGAGGCAAGTATTAAAATAACAAGATTGAAAAGTAGCTGGTGAAAAGGTTAGCACTTCTTGGCTGACATTTTTTAAAGGGCTTATTAATGCAAAAACCCCGTGGCTTTCATCATTCGCACGCAGAAACTGAATCTCTGAGACACAGACAGACAGACGGGAAGGGGACTCTGCCCTATTTGAGGTGTCTAATAGAAAAGGATGAAAAGAGGTTGCCACTTTTAGTCCTTTAACATCCCCTCGTCCACCCCCTCCCATCACTACCTTTCCTAAAGTAAGGTGGAACGTGTGATTTTGGTCCTTAACCCAAACTCCACCAACAGCCGTGACCTACCTGGAGCCATGACAGGCTGGGCTGCTAAGCAGCAGTGTCTACCCCACTGACAGTCTGTCACCGCTGCACGGTACCTTCTGGTATTCTGACAATGCCTGACAAATCCCCTTTCTTTTTTAAAGCCAGTAGGAGCCACGATTCTCTGCTTTCTAGAGAATTACATCTAGAACCCAAGAGTAAAGTACAGGGACTTCTCTCTGTCATTATTCCTGTTGGCCTCATGTACTAGAAAGTTGTTTTCTGTTTTCGTTTTGATGTTCTGGGAAAGCAACCTAGCCAACTATAAAAGTGTGACGGTTAATCGTGGTTGTCAGCTTGACAGGAGTTAGGATAACCCTGTGTGGCAGTCAGGTTCATATTGCTGGTAGAAATCACCCAACCAAGAGCAGCTTGTGGGAAAAAGAGGTTTATTTCGGCTTACAGGCTCAAGGGGGAAGCTCCACAATGGCAGGGGCAAACGATGGCATGAGCAGAGGGTGGACATCACCCCCTGGCCAACATAAGGTGGACCATAGCAACAGGAGAGCATGCCAACACTGGCTTGGGGAAACTGGCTATAACACCCATAAGCCCGCCCCCAACAATACACTGCCTCCAGAAGGCACTAATTCTCAAATTTCCATCAGCTGGGAACCTAGCATTCAGAATACCTAAGTTTGTGGGGGACACCTGAATCAAACCACCACACCATGGAAACAAATCTCTGGCCATATCTGTGGTGGATTCTGGAGATTAGGATTATTAAGGTAGGAAGACATAATCTACGCGGGTAATGGCGTACATAAAAAGAGAGCAAGCTAGCTGAGCATCAGCATGCATTGTTCTCTGTTTCCTGACCATGGTTGCGATGTGACCAGCCAGCCTCCCGCTCCTTCTGCCAGAACGTCCTCACCGTGGTGGACTGTCCTCCTTCACCTGAGAGCCCAGACCAGCTCCTCCTCACTTCAGCAGCCTCTTGGTAGGTCTTTGGTCACAGAAGTGAGTAAGATAAATGGTTTATGTTATGTAAGGCGTGCATGGTCTCCAGCATGCTTATTAGAAGGCAGGCCCTCCTCTTGTTTCCACGTCTGCAGGCCACTTGACAACTGGAGATTGGAGCAAAGTTGCCAAAGCCCTTTATCCTCTCATTTGTCCTGGACTGCTATGAAAATGTCCCTCCTCTACTCCCTCTTCCCAGTTCATTGAGGCCTCATCTCTCTAACCCCAGAAATGGCAGCATGTAACAACAGGCTTTTGAGACGCCGCACAGTCTAAACCATCACCATGTACAGCACCCTAACCCAAACCGCCCGATGGTGACTTGTGAAAACAGAAGAGAAACAGGCAGAAGCTATTCCTACTTTTCCAGTGCTAAGGAAGAACATTTCAATGCTGAACTTCTAGTTGACGCTCAGGGGCCATGTCAGAGTATGGCCCTTGTTTTAGAAGAGCCTTTCTCATTTTCACACAAGCGGAACCCACTTATTATGTTGTGCCTTATAAAGGACTCCTGGGTCTTTGTTTCTCAGTGAGTCAACTACCACCATGGTTAAAATTCTTCCATCTGCACACAGAGTTCCTGATTTTCCTTGCAAGCCAATGAACCATAGAAGTTCAGAGGTCAGTTGGAGGCCATCTTATAAAAAGTTCCCCTACACACACTTCCACCACTTTACAGAAGGAGATGGTGGGGATGGAGGAGAGGTGTGTGCATGTTACAAGTAGATTAGTGCTCTCTCTGCCATTCCATAAAAACTACTGAACTTATTAGAGATTGCTCCAGAGTGCTCTCCATGAAGGGGAAAAAATCAGGTGCCAATCCCAGGACATTGTACATAGTGATCATTAATGAGAAAACGACACCACAAGTGGCATAAATGAAAAAGAAACACTGACGGTATTTTATTTTTTTGGATTCGGTTTTCCCCACCTGACCAAGAGCCAACTTTGCCTCTGGACCCTGCAGGTGCCCTTCCTCTCACAGCAGGGCTTGCGGAATGTTGCTGTCACAGAGGCTCGTCTGAGATGGTGCCAGTCCAGGACATCAGAGCCTCAGCAGCACAAAACGAGTGATGCTTAGCAGACATGATGGAATGGCTTGTACAGATCAGTTTGGTTTTCACAAGCAGTTATTCTATAAGAAGATGCTAATTCATCTAACATGTAGTTATTTTCAAACTTCTCTTTGGAAATTTCTATCAAAGTCTCTGTGCAACACTCTTTTAAATACAGTTGGTGTTTATATATACTGTTTTGATTTAGGTGTTAAGAAAAGAAAAACTGGGTTTAGTGTAACAGGCCTGTAACACCAGATCCTTGGGAGACGTAGGCATGACGACTGCCAGTTCAAGGTCTGCCTGGGCTACAGAACCATTTCAAGGCCAGTATGGCTAATTTAGCAAGGACTTGTCTAAAAAAAGAAAATAGAGGTTCTTGGTATAGCTGTGTGGTAGAGTGCTTGCCTAGCATGTGCGAGATCCCAAGTTTGACCTGTAGTACCTCTAGAACAAACAAACACAGAGGATTAGCTAAAACTCCCTGTTAGCTCCAGAAAGAACAAGGCAGGTAAAATTGCATTTAAAAAATATTTTTATTTATTTATTTGAGAGAGAGAAAGGGAGAGAGGCAGGAAGAGAGAAAGAGAAATAAAAATGGGCACACTAGGGCCTTTAGCCACTGCAAATGAACTCCAGACACATGCATCACCTGGTGCATCTGTCTCATGTAGGTACTAGAGAAATGAACCAGGGTCCTTAGGCTTCACAGGTAAATGCCTTAACTGCTAAGCCATCACTCCAGACGCCCCTCATAAAATTACATTTTTTATAGTGTTCACAGAGATACAAAAAATAATTTCAAAATTCATGTGGAATTTCAGAAGGCCATAGATACCCAAAAATATCTTCAGCAGAAAAAAACACATCTGGAGGGATCACCATATCCAATTTAAAGCTACATTACAAAGCCAGAGTAATAAAAACAGCATGGACAGATCAATGGAACAGAATTGAGACCCAGCCCTTAGTTTAAGTAACTACAGCTACTTGATCTTAAACAAAGGAGCCAACAATGTGGACTGGAGAAAACACAGCATCTTCAACAAATGATGCTGACAAATTGCTTAACCACATGTAGAAAAATGAAACTCTTTCCTCTCACCACACCCCAAAATCAACTCCAAATGGATAAAAGACCTAAATATAAGACCTGTAACTTTTAAATGACTAGAAGAAGAAATAGGGGGAACTCTCCATGATATAGGAGTGGGAAAAGACTTCCTAAACAATACTCTAATAGCACAGGAAATGAAACAATCACTCAGCCAGTGGGATCTCATGAAACTAAAATGTTTTTGGACTGACAAATATGCCACAAAGAGAGCCTCCAGATTATTCACAGAATGGAAGAAAACCTTCACTGGCTATACCACTGACAGAGGCCTAATGCCTAAAATCTACAAATAAATTAAAAAACTAAGCAATGAGAAAAAAAATCAAACAATCTACTCATAAAATGGGACAGAGACCTGAATAGAGAATTCTCAAAGGAAGAAATACAAATGGCCAATTCTCACTTCAAAAAAAAAAAGTTCAACATCCTTACCCATCAGGGAAATGCAAATGAAAACAACTATTGAGATTCCACCTTACTTCAGCCAGAATGGCAGTTATTAAAAAATCAACCAACCGTAAATGTTGGCGAGGATGTGGTGAAAGAGGAACCCTCATTCACTGCTGGAGAGAGTGCAGACTTGTACAACCACTATGGAAATCAATATGCAGACCTCTGAAAAGATGAAAGCAGAGCTACCACATGACCCAGCTATTCCTCTACTGGGATGGACCCTAAAGGCTCCACTCTCCACTGCCGATTACTTGCTCAACCAGGTTTATAGCTGCTCAATTCAAAATAGGTAAGAACTGGAATCAACCCAGATACCCATCATTTGGTGAATGGCTAATGAAGACGTGGTACATAAACACAATGGAATTGTACTCGGCAGTAAGGAAAACATGATATAATGAAATTTGTAGAAAAAAACAGATGGACTTGGAAAAGATCATACTAAGTGAACTCACACAAGCACAGACCGAAGCCACATGTTCTCCCTCATCTGTGCTTCCTAACCTGGAGCAGCCTGAGTTGCAGGCATAAGTTGAGAGGCAACTTAAGGGACAGATAATAGGGATAGAAGGGCTTGGATGAAGGGAGATATAAACACAATACTGGTGCTGAAATGAATTTGTAACATAGAAACCCTCCTTCTCGATAGCAGACACCAAGATAAAATCCTCAGTAGGAGCGTGGGACTTATTGTCTGGTAAGAAGGGCCTTAGAGGGTGTGGGATGAAGCCTCATACTAAAACATTTGGCTCTGGCTTATAACTACGAGGACCAGAAATTGGTTATCACCCACATTGAGCTGTTGGTTGCAGAGACCTGCAAGGTTCCCCAAAACAAAGCAGGCTTCTGTCAAAGCACCTGAAGTAAAAGGTAAGATCCTATTGCTGAAGGCACCACTCGCTGCTGCCACAGAACACTGAGAGATGCCGCTGGTGTCTGGAGGGAAGCGAGTTCACAGAGGGTTAGCCCTTACAGTGCTGGAAAATGCTATGCGAGCTTCTGGGGGAAAAGGGCCAACAGCACTGTGAGCAAGCAAGGGACACTGCTATACAAAACAACCAGCCTGGCAGGATGGAGACACCTGTGCAATAGTGGTACCCAGCCTAGGTGCATATCCAATGGCTCTCTGATTGGTTAAGAGATCCACTCAGTGGAAAGGAACCCGTAGCTGGAACTGGGAATGGAATCAGAATCCTATGGCAACCAGGATCATGAACCCCAATAAGAAGCTCCCACTAGTCTTTGGCCAAGAGAGAGGTTACACCCATCAAAATCCCCCTTAATTAACTATGCTTATCCCCTTTAACCTGGTCTCACAATCTGTTGGAGGATCTGTTTTTCTTTTACAGAAGTCAGTGAAAACTGAGGATAGCCAAAATCTATCAGTAAGACAAGAAGGTAGCTGACTCCACACCGTGAGATGAACCGCCCCTCGCATATCAGCCAGGGCCCAGGTGAAACCACAGAGGAGTTGGTAAGATGAGCAAGAGCGCTGCTTCCAAGGTGAGCCTGACAACCTGCACCAGGGTGGTGGAGACAGACACTGAGGAGACTCAAAGCACACCAAAGCGGAAATCCAGAAGCTGCTGAGAGCTCAACATGGAAGTAGACTTAAAACACACCCACCACAGCTCAGGGAAATATGTGGAAAGAATGTAAGAACCACAGGATGGGAGGGACTATTCAGTGACTGACCGCTGCTCTCACAATCCATAACCCACATCCCCATGGTGAAGACCAGCAGTCTCACAGAGGAGGGTCTTCAGTGAATGACATAGGGGCAGGGAGGAGGGAAATGATAACAAAACATGATGTATCCATACAAAGTTTCTACTTAATTAAAGAAAGTGTTCAGGTGATATCATTAATTTTATGTTTTTTTTTTTTTTTTGGTATTTCCAAAAGTGTCATTTCAAAAATAATCTCAAGAATGGAAATGCCTCTAGAATAATAATACAATCTTCTTGGGCTATTATGTCTCAGTCTATATTCATGCCTTCAAATAAGTCTGGTCTTGTGGTTAAAAGACCAGCTGCAGGAATGGCAGATTTCCACAATGAGAGGCATGCTGTCATATAAAGGGACGACTGAAGAAAAGTTGACTTAGAAAAATCTTTGTTAAAATGTTAACTTTTGGGCTGGAGAGATGGCTTAGCGGTTAAGCGCTTGCCTGTGAAGCCTAAGGACCCCGGTTCGAAGCTGGAATCTCCAGGACCCACGTTAGCCAGGTGCACAAGGGGGTGCACGCATCTGGAGTTCGTTTACAGTGGCTGGAAGCCCTGGCGTGCCCATTCTCTATCTCTCTCTATCTGCTGCTTTCTCTCTGTGTTGCTCTCAAATAAACAAATAAAAATGAACAAAAAAAAATTAAAAAAATAAAATGTTAACTTTTTAAAAAGCAAGGTAGAAAATCACACACGAAATAATACCACAACTGCATCAAAATATGTAGCAGTGAAGAGGTCCAAGATGCCAGGAGTGAAAGACCTTGGGAATGGGAGCAGCAGCCAATTATGTTTCTGCTCTTTGGTATTTATAATATTCTATTGTGGTGAACAGATATGATCCATACAATGGGAAGGCCATCTTTATGTTTTTTAATTAATTATACATAATTATGTTCTTGTAACCAATAGAAGAATGGCTGACAGAGGCCTCAAACTCTGGCCATATTGTCATATCATTCCTCCTCTGCAGTGGTGGGTAACCACTGTCACTCTGGAGGTTCTAGAAAGAAACAATACCCAGAAGCCACAGATCTTAAAACCTAGGAATATTCCAGAATAATAAAACAGCATGATTTGATTCCTTTAAAGGACTTTTTCCTTGAATGTCTTGTTCTGTAATTAAACTGTTTACATATTGATTTCAGATCAAGTAGCCTTATGCAGACTTCAAAGTTTTAGTACAAACACACAGATGTAGAGCGTGACCTTCCATGAAGCCATGGAAGACCTTAACTGCTCAGATCTTTTGTGTTCATGAGCATTTATCAAATGCCAGAAAGTACCCAGAACCCAACACCAAACAACTGCACGAAGATCTGTATTTCATATATTTTTTGATATGTTTGATAATCTGGAAGTTATAGAGACTCAAGTTGCCGCACCTGATTCTCACACAATTCTGTATTCACACTATAGCTGTTGTCGATGTCTGTCTTCAATACTATGAATCGTTTTGAGGTTCAACTGATAACTCCAGGAGGGCTCGGAAGCTGCCTTGTATTACCAAACAATAGGTTTGACAAGGTAACTTTCTATTGTGTAGATTAGGGAACTTTGAGATTTCTTCATGGTCATTAAGTAAACAAGTAAGTGCCTTGGGTGACCCAAGTTCTACGCTTTTAAATTTGTGATGGTGCCTGCTCCTTGACACTTTGTAGCTGCGTCTGACAAATGTATTTCAATACTCTAGTACCTATATTTCCACAAGAGATAAAACTGAGAATTGGGAAGACTATTTTTTTTTACTAAATACTTACAATTACAATATAAAAAAATACTAAAGATGGCTAAATATATTTATAGCTAGCTAATGACAAACAAAAAAATTACCCAAATGGATATAATAGTGAGCCAGGTGAGTTGACTTCATTCTCACTGGGAAAGGGGAGACCTTGAGCTATGACCTCATAGAAGCTCTTAAAATCAATAGAGGTTGAGAGAAATAAATCATTCGTATGGGATAAGGGCTAAGAAAATTGTCCCGAGACCATCATCTGCAAATAAGAAACGAGAACACAAAGCATTTGAGACAGCATATTTTCTCACAGAATATTGAACACAAAATGCCTGGTTTCAGTGAGATCTACTTCATATATTACACCCTTCCCCCTCCTATCTTACCACGCCTAACACAAACTGCCTTACCCTATGATGTGTTGGTGAATGTTTCTAACCCAATCTCTGGAGGGCAAATGTCTACTTTTCTGTAGGTATACATGTTTATAAATTTTACTGATATAAAAAAAGTATTACACAGTTTACAATGGTCATGGTGTGTGCACTATTCAACATTGTAAAGCCTTAAAAAAAAAAAAAGACAGGGTCTTATGTAGCCTAGGCTGTCCTCGAACTTGCTGTGTAACCAGGGATGACTTTGAACTCTTCATCTTCCTGTGTCCAACTGCTAAACACTGGGAATTCAAGCTTGAGCCACCACCCCTGGCTGAAAATTCTTTAGGGAGTGAAATCTCACAGGATGCTCTCGCTGATTTCTGTCGTGCTCTCACGGTAGCCACAACCGGACCGTGCTTGCCCCTGAGCGTGCCCAGCTCAGATGTTCCAATGTCACCAAATGCAGAGGTGGGGAGAGACAGGCATCAACACGCTATCCTATGACATCGTGACAGTGCAGATAGAATCAATAAAAATAACCGCTAGAGCATTTATGACAGTAACAGGCTAAAAGCTAAAGAGCCGATGAGCTTGGTGTGTGCATTACTTATGTTTCTGGTGTGATTCGCTCAATCTTAAATTTATATATCTTCGGGGTTTTTTGTTGTTTTTGTTTATTCGAGGTAGGGTCTTGCTCTAGCCCAGGCTGACCTGGAATTCACTCTGTATTCTCAGGCTGGCCTTGAACTCACCTCTTGATCCTCCTACCTCTGCCTCCCAAATGCTGGGATTAAAGGTGTGCATCACCACACCCGGCTATAACTTCATTTTTAACAATGGCTTTGTGTAACCATTGTCTTGCAAAATCCCTGTGGATTTAATAATCAGTTTTCATGGACTGGCTCAAAATGACTCTAGTACCCCACCATCCCACCTTACTGTCTCGGTTCTTATATCCTGCTCTGTTTCTCTAAATGGCTTTATTCATCACCCAGCATCATGTAATTATTTGCCGGTTGCTTATCTTCTCCACCTGGATGCCAGCTCAGTGAGGGTAGGCATTTGGTCTGTCTTCCTTATTCCCCCCACCCAATGTCTGGCTCATGGTCAACAATGGTTTGAGGGGTGCAGGCTGGGACTGAGTGACCACAGAGAGGTAACGCTAATTACTGCATGCTCTTGCCCAAGTGTGGTCGGGAACAGACAGACGCAGAGATTAGTGTGAAGGGGGCTACCGAGAATTGTTCCCACCAACCCCTGTGGAGCAAAGGCGAGACGTGCTTGAAGGAGAAGGCAGTGAACTGGGTTGCAGTTCTCACCAAGCCTGTGGCTTAGTCCACAGGGGCTCGTAGCCCACTGCAGTTGCCCTGGATGGAGCCAAGTGTGGAGTGTCCTCACCTCAGTCATTACCTGAGGGCTGTGCCCACAGAGAAGTGACTGAGAAGGAGACGATTCCCTTAAGCTGAGGCATTCCCTAATGTGGGGTTGACGGGCTAGGAATGTCTGCAGGCAGCTTGGGAACATGTCCTACTCAGGGTTACGTTCAGGGCAGGGTGGCAGTGCCAGCAGGGGGTGGGGGGACCGGCATGCAATTAGCACATGAAGACGGGAGCCAGGCTCGGGGATCACAGGCAGGGAGCGCATCTGCCGGGGACTGTGCAGTTTCCAAGGCATTCGAGTCCCCAGGGCTTGCTCCAGGATTACTGGTTTCTGGTGTTTTAGGTAGTAGTTGTAGAATAAAGGAGGAATGCACCGGCCTCTCTCATTTACCTTAGTGCCCTGAACAAATCCTCAGAGACCCCCTATCTCTCAGCATGCTTACAAAGCTTAGGTCACTCAAAGACGTTTACCGAATACCTACTAAGTGTCAGACTCTGCCCCATAGTCTAGAATTACAAGGGTGAGTGAATTACACCTGGTCCTAATGGAGCTTAAGTCTATCGGGTCCTTAACTTGCCTGCACATTAGACTCACCCACAGAGCAACTTTAACATGCTGGAGTGTCTCATACAGTTAGCACCAAAGAGCCTCAGCACTCATATTTTATTTCCTAATGCATCTCCAATTTGTCCTCAGCGAAGACAGCCTCTGCTTTAAGCCACTGAATGAATGAAAAGAGAACAAACTGCTACAGACAACACATGCTCCCCGAAGTGAACTGACAAAATGTTGATCCTAGATAAAGAAACAAAAGTCTAAACAATCACCTGATTCCAAATATATATATATTATATATATATATATAATTCTAGACTATGGGGCAGAGTCTGACACTTAGTAGGTATTTGGTAATCAGGTGATATATATATACATATATAGTTTTAGTATATCTGCTATGCCCCAGTCTACCATGACCTAATTAAATCATTAATACAATCTCTGGAATGAATGCTAAATCATTCTGCTGATCAGTTGGAGCTACCAGATGTACCCCTTGTGTTGTGTCTGATGGCACAAGTAGAAAAGCTATACATGCCAGTGGACAACCAAACTTGCTCTCCAGCCCTGTCGCTGACAGCTGGCAGCATCTGGGGCTCTGGCTCCTGATGCTGTCTTACTCTAAGTCAATCTTTCTGTTTTCCTGACTCGGGTACCCAGCCGTAGCATTTAATTAGCGTTTCAATTATCATCTAAATGTTTCCACATCAGGTTCAATAAAGATCAGGCAGATGACTTTTGGGACAAGTGGTTTTTATCATCAATGCGTTCTCTCCAGAGATAACTTATTTGAAAGTTAACAGTTCAAGCAAAGTACCTTAAAAAGTTGTTAATTGCTGTAAATACCTTCGCTGCTGTGGAGTGAGCTCTGTGAACAAGTGACTAGCTCCTTTGATCTTAAGGAACTCAGAAGATTTTCTTGCACCATAGCAGCTGCTTGGGTCCTGAGCTACAGCTACCAAGAGCACAGAGGTCACCTCTTTCTAAACACTGGTTCATGCTGGTCGAATTGTCATAACTCTGCACAATTAACAGTTGTCTCACTAGGACAACTTATTGCCTTGGATGCTTAAAAAAATCATGCAAATAACAAAATTTGAATGGAAATGCTGCAGATTGGAGAAGCCAACTTTATTTTTTTTAATATTTATATTTTATCTATTTATTTGAGAGGGGGACAAAGAGGCAGAGAGAGGGACAGAGAGGAAGAGATAGAGAGAGAACGAGTGCACCAGGGCCTCCAGCCACTGCAAATGAACTCCAGATGCATGTTCCACCTTGTGCATCTGACTTTACATGGGTCCTGGGAAATCCATCCTGGGTCCTTTGGCTTTGGAGGCAAGTGACTTAACTGCTAAGCCATCTTTCCAGCCCAAGAAGCCAACTTTATATCACTCTTGAAAGACAAAACGGATGTAGAGGACACTGGCGATCAACTTGGCTGCTAATATTACCGCCAACCTAGTGTGTCTATGATCAAGAGAAATAAAGAAGAAAAAGTAGAAAGAGAAGAGAAAGAAACATAAATATCATATCTATCCTGAGCGCTGTACCAGGATTCAGCTTTAAATTATTTTATTTTTATTTACTTTTATTTTAGAGAGAGAATTGGTGCACCAGGGCCTCAGCCACTGAAATAGAACTCCAGACACTTGTGCCACTTAGTGGGCATGTGAGACCTGGCACCTGACTCATCTTTGTGTGTCTGGCTAGCTTGGGATCTGGAGAGTCCAACATGGGTCCTTGGGTTTCTCAGGCAAGCACCTAAACTGCTAAACCAACTCTTGAGCCCCAGGATTCTGCTTTAAATGCTATAAAGATAAAGGAAGCACATGGCCAACCTTAATACATGTTTGCTGAATGAACCTGGATTTTCATTGAATTCTAAGTTTTCACCTACAGACCTACCACGTTTGTAGTCTTTTGTGTTTCAACTCAAGTTCTACATAGAGGAGTGTTTAATAATTCACTTCAAAGTGGGATAAAGGAATTTCAGAATGCCAAAGGACCCAGAACTAAGGAAAATTACTTAGAAATCACTGAATGGAATCTCACATATTTTTACACAACTTTGAGTTTTATCTTCAGAGTACCCAATTGTTAAAGAGGAAGAAGAAACTATATGTTGTAAAGTATTTCAATCCCCCATGAATCATTTCATCAAAATGAAGATTTATCTTTCTGTTTTCAAGCTGTACAATTATGTAATATTTTTTTAAACTCTTTCCAGTGCTTTCCTAGGATTTAAGCACTGAGTTGTTCCTACTGGACTCACTGACTTTCTGCCACCAAGGAATTAGCCTGCTCTCTAATGTCAGCTTTCCCCAAGGCCAGGGACTTCTTGCCCTTAGCCATTAGTGTTGTGTCCACTCGTCATCTGGCGTTCTTGGGAAGACAGTATTTGATCATATCTTAGAATTGGAAGCACTCCTAAGAATTGTCCAGGGATTTAGGATAAGGCTCATCCATACAGAGCTCACCTAGCATATTCAAAACTCTGGGTTCCAAGGTCCTCCCGAGGTTCCACATTCTTTGATCAAGCATTATTGAAGACCTTCCACTCTAACATACTGCATGTTGGCATAAAGCACTAGAACCTGCTGGTGCAATGGTGGGCAAGCCCCTTATATGCTGAGCCTAAGCTTTCATGTCTATTAAAGAAACAATGAGAAGAGTTCTGTTCTGGAAATGGGATAGGATCCAATAAAGTCACACATGGGAGGTTCTCACCTACTTGAAAATTGGGACTTCTTTAGTGAAAGTCAGGATCCAGACTAGATCCAAAGACTGACTTCCGGTCCAAGACTCACTTAGTTATAGAGCCCTACCATCCAAACTCTAGGCCTTCTTGCTCTGCAAAGAAATACGTTTCTTCCCTCTGAGTAATAAGGAACATGCCAAATTTTCTTGAAGAAGTAAGTTAAGAAATTATTCCTGGGCTGGAGGGATGGCTTAGCGGTTAAGGTGTTTGCCTGCAAAGCCAAAGGATCCCGGTTCGATTCCCCAAGACCCACGTTAGCCAGATGCACAAGGGGGCGCACGTGTTTGGAGTTCGTTTGCAGTGGGTGGAGGCCCTAGTGTGCCCATTCTCTCTCTCTCTGTCTGTCTCTTTCCATCTTTCACTCTCTTAAATAAATAATGATTAATAATAAATAAAAGAAATTATTCCTTTAAGTCATTTCTTCCAAAATGTCTCAGCAAAAACAAAGTGAAGTGGGGTACCACATTGTTAAAACTCTCTGCCCCCCCCCCATGACTTGGCTATTTGCTTCTCACACAATTACCACAGCTTGTACCTCTGCCTTGGAAAGCATCTATTTCACGAGTTAATTATGTTCTCTGAAAAGGCAACTGGCACCTAGGGCATAGAAAGGTACTATGACATAACGAGGGAAGGCCATTCCAACTTCTGAAAAATGACATTGCCACTCCAAAAGGTTATTCTTGGGATCATTCATTTAGAAAACACAATGACATCTTCATTAAAAAAGAAAAAAGAAGAGGAAAGAAGGAAAGAAGAAAGCAAGCAAGCAAAACAAAACACTAAGGCCACCACTAACCTTGATTATGTTGTCAGGAAGAATAGCTCCTGAAGTGCGTCAAGCATGAAGAGCAGTTAAGGTGGAACATTTTCGATTTTCAAACTTGGTTCATATGCAATGAGCTTTCCTCATTTGATCTGCCGTCGCTGCCTCGGTGACTGTGATGCCACCTTTGGAGTCACCGGTAGCAGTGTGACGGGGGGAAGGCGGTTCGCAGATCCTCAGCAGCTCTGCTGCCACAGACACATTCAATGGCCCTGTGACTATGGAAAACATCACAGGCGCCTGCTCCTGCGCTGACAGGGGACAGAATAGGAGCGCGCCACTGTCCACGCTCAAATACAGAAACAGAAGTGTTCTGAGAAACCTAACCCTCAGCTCTGAAGGAAAAGCAGTAACATAAAACTCAAGCCGGACTACTGAGACCTGAGACCCCTGGGTCTTGTCATCTCCCCAGTGCTCCATCAAGCGAATGTTCACACTGACTATCCAGGCTGAATCAGAACTAACTTTCAGTGCCACGTAGGGGCTATGTGCTCTGTCCTGCCTTGTGCTTCTCCCTGGAATGTTCCTTCTCCCATGTGTCTCTCTTGCTGACCTTCTTCTACTAACATTTCTCAGATCTGGGCGCATTGCGCTCTCTTATTCCACTGCCACCACAGGCTGAATTCTCCAACCTTTACGCCATACTTACCGGAACGGTTACCTTCACTCTAGCCCAGGCTGACCTGCAATTCACTATGTAGTCTCAGTGTGGCTTCGAACTCACTGCGATCCTCCTACCTCTGCCTCCCGAGTGCTGGGATTA
Organism: Dipus sagitta; assembly: GCA_036346955.1. NCBI lineage: Eukaryota > Metazoa > Chordata > Mammalia > Rodentia > Dipodidae > Dipus > Dipus sagitta. The sequence continues at coordinate 177,395,591 of CM070774.1, read as the reverse complement.
AAGGCGTGCACCACCACGCCTGGCCCCTGGTGTTTTTGCAGTCAGTGTCTATTTCTCAAACCAGCTTGAATAGCGCTAAGTCCCTTCCCTACGACCCATGCTGCACGCTGTCACTTGCCCCTGTGCTCATACGAAATGGTCCCTGTTTTATTTCGGTGTGTGTGCCCTGCCACACTGAATGAATACAGATCCACTACCACTCTACCTTGTCCTCCACCGGCCTCTTACTTATCTTCAGTGATTTGTAACTGTTCACTTATTAAAGCTTACCTTTCTTCTCAGGGCTGGGGAGGTGGCTTAGTGGTTAAGGCGCTTGCCTGTGACGCCTAAGGACCCATGTTCAATCTGTCTCCAGATCTCATGTAAGTCGGATACACAAAGGTGAGGCACGTGCAAGGGCGCACATGCCCACTAGGTGGCGCAAGCATCTGGAGTTCAATTGCCATGGCCAAGGCCCTGGCTCACCAGTTCTCTCCTCCCCTCTCTAAAATAAAAAGATACAAAGCTTACCTTTCTTCTATTGTCATCCAAACATGACACTTTCTTCAGGATGCCCCTTCAATGAGAATGTGACCCCTGACACTTCAGCACTCATCAGCTTACCGCTTTGCCTTTTCAGCTACTTATTATTATTATTATTGTTATTAGTTTTTTAGACAGCGTTTTGTACCCAAGGCTGGTCTTGAGGCATGTAGCTAAGGATGGCCTTGAATTTTTTATCCTTGTGCCTCCACCTCCACAGTGCTGACGTTACCCCCATGCACTGTCAGGATTTATACCTCCTAGAAGTTTCTCACTTCTCTTCCACAGTAGTAGTCCTTGGTAATGCCATCAGTAATCTCTTCTAGAATGTGCTTGTTCTCTCTACACTTCCTTTGCCCCCTTAACTATGACCTTAAGCACAACCAGTCTCCTGATGTGGCATGGACACACGAACCAGAGTGGAATGCTAGAAGAAAACGGAGTTAAGATCTGGGCCTCCATCTTGAGCCAGACTGCTGGGAAGGTTTGTGACTACACTTGGAAAAAGCTGCTTTACAGAGGGAGTGGAAAGTCTGTGGTGAGAACAAAAAAGAAAAGAGTCCTCTGAGATACTTTTTTTCTTTTAAATTGTCATGAGTGGATGGACTTTTGCAAACAAGTGCCTCTAACCACTCAGCAATCTCCCTAGCCCCTTATTTCTTTTGAAACAGGATCTTAGTCTGTAGCCCAGGCTGGTCTACAACTCATCATGCAGCCAAGGCTAGCCTAGAACGCCCTGTGCCCCTGCTGCCTCAGCCTCTCAAGTGCTGAGATTAGAAGCATGTGCTGCCAAGCCAGATTAAAGCTTTGACTTTAATAAAACCTAACTGGATTTGGCAATGTATCCCTTTTTTTCCTCTATTGGGCTGATTATTTTTTAAAATTAAAATAAAAACATCTTTAAAAAATGACATAATTCCCGCCCACGGCCCTCTTTTGTCCCTTATTCTTCCCCACTCAATCCCTCTTCTTTCCTCCTGAAATATTAGTACCAACCTTCAACCTTCCCGTCATACACATTCAGGGCTACAATTGTCAGTGATTGGAAGACCATATACAGATGCACACGCATGCATCCATGCACACGTGTGCACACAGACACATAGACACACACATAGAGCTCATTTTATACTGGGATTTGGCAAACTGGCTCACAGGTTAAATATAATCTGATGTCTCCTTTAGCATTGTCTGCGAGAACAAAACATGGTTAGCACATGTTTAAAGGGTTGAGATTAAGTATCATTTTGTGACAGGTAAAATTTCTGTGAAATTCAAACATCAATGTGAAACACGTATTACTAGGACCTAGCCATGCTTACGTGTGCATACTGTGGCCCCTCCACACTACAATGCCACCGTCCAATGTTTGCAGTGCCGAGCAAGTCGGAAACATTTACCATCTGGCCCTTTACGGGACACAGCTGCTGGCTGACCCCTGGTTTAAAATGGTCTCTATTTAGTCAAAGCAGGCACTGATGCTCTCTGGAAAGGGGACTTTCAACAGAACCCTCAAAGAATTCCACGGACGAAGTCCCAAGAAACATAGTCTAATGATAAGGAGATGGGCCCTAAACACTCAAGAAACAAAAAAGCATGGGCAGGAAGAGAATAAAAGCAACCAGACAATCAGATCTGCAGGGGGCAGGCCGATTATCAGACCCAGCACAAGTGCACATCCAGCTAGGTTCACTTGAGAGTCTAATGCACATATAGTAAGTACATGTTCCTTTGTTCAATGATAGTTGTGATATTCTAAACCAGATCTCAGTTTTCTTCTTTAGGGGTTAAAATTTATTGTTGGGGCTGGAGAGATGGCTTAGTGGTTAAGGCACTTGCCTGCAGAGCCAAGGGATCCCCATTCAATTCTCCAGGACCCACGTAAGCCAGATGCACAAGGGGGTGCATGTGCCTGGAGTTCACTTGCGGTGGCTGGAGGCCCTGGCGTGCTTGTTCTCACTCTCTCCCCCTCCACCTTTCTCTCCCAAATAAATAAATAAATAAAATATATTTAAAATTTATTGTTATTATTGCTATTTGGGTTGTTAGGGCTAGGGGCCTAACTCATGGTCTTGTTAATGCTATAAAAGTGCTCTACCATGAGCCACACCCCACAACTATTGTGGTCTTATTAAGAAAATATTTTTTTCCTTTTTTTTTGTTTTGTTTATTGAGGTAAGATCTCACTCTAGCCCAGGCTGACCTGGAATTCACTACATACTCTCAGGGTGGCCTTGAACTCATGGCGATCCTCCTACCTCTGCCTCCCAAGTGCTGGGATTAAAGGCATACACCACCACGTCCAGGTTAAGAAAATATTTTTTTGATTCTTTCATACCTGTATATAATATATTTTGATCATATTTACCACATTACCCACTCTTATACCCCTTCTACCTCTCTTGAATCCCATTCTTCCTAACTAGTCTTCCTTCCTTCTAGGTTTTTTTTGTTTGTTTGTTTGTTTTTAGTGATCTACTGAGTTTATTTAGGGTTGCTTGTGTGACCATGGGTGGGGGGTTATTTCAAGAGTATAGGTAATTTACGAGTAGTTGCACCACTGCAGAATATGACCCCAGCAACTACTAACTGCCAGTAGCTCCTCAGGAAGGAATGAGGCCTCTTGAGCCTCTGTATGTGAGATGGCAGTTGATGAACCCTGTCCCGTGCCTGTTCTGGGGAGGTAAGCACAGCTGCTGTGAGTTCATGGTACAAAAGCCATGTCCTGTCAAGACGGCAGAATTTCACAGCACTCCTCCCCATCCTCTGGCTCTTTTAGTCTTTTGGATCCCACTCCAGCAATGTTCCCTGAGTCTTGGAGAAGATGATACGGATGTCCCGCTTAGGGAGGAGCGCTTAATAGTCACTTATCCTCAGTGCTTTGACCAGTAATGAGTCTGTGGTACCCAATGCAATAAACAGCTTCTGTGAACACAGCTGAGATCAGCACTAATCTCTGGGGTACAGATAAATGGTTTGAAAGTAATTTGACAGGTACAATAATATGCCCAGTTAGCAAAACAACAGTAGTACACAATACTGTCTTGTCCCTTTGGGTTTATTGCCTCCCCAGCCATGGACTCTAGACCATGCAACTCCTCCTGAAGGGCAAACTGAATTCTTCATATCCAGTTCCTGCAATTGGGAGCTCAGCTAAGCCACAAATGAGTTTTCCAGTGGATGGAATAAGCCACATAGTCTCGTCCATGCTAAGCTTGGAGAGAACCTTTCTCCCACCAGGTCGGTATTGGCCAGTATGTACTTGTGGAGATCCTGTACTTGTTGGAGTTAACCTAGCACAACTCTTGGCATGTACTTCTCTGCCTAGCCCAGTAGAGATGAGTAGATATTTGTTACCTGACTAAAACATAAGTAAATTTATTCTACTTATAATTTCTATGAATCATTTCTATGAATCTAACAATCATTTTTATCATATGGATAGTTTAGTACGTGCAGTCACAGCTGGCAACAGGGATGATAGCTCTCCACTCCACGATCAGAGGAGGCTCAAAGAGTGGGTGGCTTCATTCATGATTGGGGATGAAATTTTTGGGAGAGGTTCATTTATGCATCTGAATGCTACCACTGGATCTACCTGTGACTTGACTAACTCATAGTATGGTAGCCTCAGGGTAGTTAGACTTCTCATATCGTGTTTGAAGACTTCAAAACACTTTCAATAAATAAGGACATGCCCACCCTTCATGGGTCCACTGTAGTAGCCACCAAGCACCATCACCAGTATCTCCAATGGTCAAGGCAGTCAAAAATCTTTCCCCATTCAGAAGAGAGAAAATAGATTGTGGCCTCCAATGAGACGTAAGTATCAAAGAGTTTAGCCATTTAAAAAATTTAACATACTCTGCCTTATCTAAAAGCCATTCCTGCTGGAGAGAGAGCTTAGCAGTTAAGGCACTAGCCTGAAAAAGCCTAAGGACCCAGGTTCAATTCCCCAGTACTCACATAAGCCAAATGAAGAAGGTGGTACATGTGTCTGAAGCTTGTTTGCAATGGCTGGAGGCCCTGGGTCTCTCTCTTTCTCTTGTGTCAAATAAATAAGATATTAAAAGTCATTCTTCCCAACATAGCCCAGTGCACTTAGCACTGAGGTTATCCAGACAAACACAAAAGCTCTTTCATTGACTACATGTATAAGTTTGGGTAGCTCACCTTTTCTTATTTCATTTGTGTAATAATAGTGTGCAGTATAATAACCATTAGGTTCCTTCATTCCTGCTCTTATATTCCATGACCCTAGTATTGTAGCATGATGGATAGTGTGATCCAAATTTCATTTCCACTGGGAACCTCAGAGCATGAGGTCATGTTAGACTTAGGAAGGGCTCTAATTACAGTTACTAAAGTTAAAAACCTCACTTCTCCCCTACACTGCAGCAAAGATTTATTTGATGCACACAGCAACAAGAAGTTAAAATTAAAGAACAGAGACCCTAAGGGTGGGTTATGCTCATAATCTAAAACCTTAATACAGCCATGTCAGTTCTTAAATGCTTTATTGCCATTGATCTTGGGCATATGCAAGAAGTGAGACTGGTGAAGTCTTGGTGTGTGGAAGGACACTGATAAGCTCTAATTTGGGCTTAAGGATGGAGGGAAGATATAAGTCCTTACCACAATAAATGCCTTCTCCTTGAGAAGAGACACCCAGCCTGGCATAGGTATGAGGTCTGAGTGCCACTCTCTGTGTTCTACATGTGGAGTGAAATAAAAAGTAAGAAAAAAAAAAAGATGAAGCCAGATCTATGTGGCATTTTCCTTTAAAAACACTGCTTTCAAAACTGAACAAGAAGAGATTAAAAAAAATGAATGCAATTAGGTCATAAATAATCTACAAGCAAACCCTAAAACTGAAAATAATTCACGTCTTGACTTCTTAAGACTTTACAGATTGCCAACGGCTGTCCCCTCCTTTGTGGTTGAAGGAGGCTTTTATTCTCAAAGCTCTCATACAGCTCCCCCCCCCCCATGACTGATGAGCCCAGAAGTGTGGAGCTTTCTCACAGGGGAGCTTCCCCGGCCCTGCCTCACATCTCCTTTACATCTCTAATTTCTCAAGGCATTAAAAAAAAGAGAGGAGAGAGAGAGAGAGAGAGAGAGAGAGAGAGAGAGAGAGAGAGATGCCTCCAGACAAGCTAAATTGAAGTCAAAGTGAATAGTAATAAGAGGTTCAATTACAGCCCATGCTTTCTCCTTTCTGGGTGACAAACACACTCAGATAATTGGAGTTCTTAGCCTCATTTTACTTGGAAGTGATTAGAAAGCCTTAATATAGTTTGAAGATAGCAACTTCCCAACTGTATTCTACATGGAGCACATGCTAAGCTATCTATCCTAAGTAGAAAAAAAAAATTATTTTAAAAGGAAATTAGACGGCGTTTTTCCTAAAGCCATCAAAGCTAGGGTGCAGAAGGTATAGAGAATTAGGTATTGAGAACGCAGTTTTGCTCAATGAGGAGGATTATTTCTTGCATTCGTGCTCAAGTCATTCGTGGGTAGATTGCAGAGAAAATGAACACATATAATAGGGACATTAATTTCCCCTTTACAAGACAGGAGTTCACAAAGGGAGCTGTTCGTCACAGACTTCAGTTGAAGATGGGCAAAGTGGCTGGCCAGACACCAGGCAGGTCAGGGTCTTCTGACACTAAACTGTGGGAAGGAAGCCTTTGTGTTCCCGTACCGTGGACTGCCTGACTTTGCACCAGGTCAAAGCGATGATCTGGATAATTGGAAACCCTCCCCTATCACCACAGCCTGTCACTTCTTGAGAGTGATGTCTGGGCACGAAGCCAGATTTCGGTTTCACCTTGGTTGTCAGGATACTCCCTACTGATTAAAGAAAATATATGATGTTGTACAGAGGAAGAGAAGAGGGAACGGATGGCAAGAGGGAGAAAAGAGAGGGATGGACAGTTGGGTGAAAAGGGAGATGACTGTAGAGAACACTATGCCTCAGCAGCCTGAGGGGTATAGTGAATTTTCTTCTCAGAAGGATCCACTTCCCCAAGTGCTCTGGGGCAGAATTTGTGTTCAGCTGCCCACCTTGGGAGGGCACTGCCTCATGCTATGGGATCTCCACCATAAAGCACAGAACCCTCGCTCTGGTGCTGACACCAGTGCATCTCAGCGGAATCTAGAAATTCGTGGAGAGCCAGGGCATGGTGGCACATGCCTTTAATCCCAGCACTCCCGGAGGCTGAGATAAGAGGATCGCTGTGAGTTTGAGGCCAGCCTGAGACTACATAGTGGATTCCAGGTCAGCCTGGACTAGAGAGAGACCCTACCTTGAAAAACCAAAATGAAAAAAAAAAGAAAAGAAAAAGAAATATGTGGAGACAATAAGGCTGGCTCCCACAAAAACCTTGTTGTTTCAACAAATATTTATGGAATAAACTGAGTTTAAATAAAAGAAAATATATTTTAAATGCAATAACAAATTATTCAATGTTAAAATTGTTTTGTCTTTTAATGGTGCTCGGGAATCAACTCAGGTCCTTGTACATGCTAGGCAAGCACTCTGCCACTGAGCTGTAATCTGCACCCTAAATAAGGCATAATCTTGAAATTAAAACTTATTTCATAGTTTGAGGATTTTTTTTATCTCCCCCCAAAATTATCTTAGTGCTAAGTCTCATGACCCAGTTTCCTCTGTATCACCATTAAAACAAACATTTCTGGATCATCACAAAACTTTCAGGGTTCTATGACAGTCTGTGCTTCCAAAAGGTTAGAGCATAAATTAAAAAAAAAAGGTGTGATTCTAAAAAATAAATACAAAATAGAACAACAAAAAAGCCACAAGAATGGCATGAAAGGAACATGTTATTGGTATGTTCTGCCATACCTTTTCCTGTGAGTAATTATCACCCTCATTCTTGAGATTTGCACTCAAAGAATAATTGTCATTTTAAATCATGCCATCATGCACCATTCATTATTGAAATTTCAAAGAAATGTGTAGAAAACACTAGAGCGTGGGAAGGTGCAATTCAGCTTTGGTGGAGGGAGGAGACACAAAATAACAACGTGGCGGAAATGATCACGACTCCACTAAGCCATTCTGTGAAGTCAATTTATTTTGAGAAGGAGTTATATGCTATAAAAAGCTGCTGAAAAATAGAAAAATAAAAAAGCCCATTATTCCTAGAAGTTCAGACTTTCTCCTAGGCTGCTGCCTTCTTTTCTCTTTGAGCAGCATTCATCCATCTTCCTCTTAATTTGGTGTTTGTCTCAGGATGATAGTCCGTCCGCAATGAACGGTATTAACAGAAAATGCGGGAATCAATACGAGCCGGTCAGTCACAACAGAATGTGTTCTTAAAGACACAGAGCAGGGGAGAAGCAGCAACACACTTCTCCATAGCAAGTGGGGCCTTTCCAGCGGCTCACCCAAACTTCATTGCGTTCTCTTTTCCCAAAACGGGAGCAATGCTGCATTCTCCCTCTCTTTTCTTTCCTTTTTCCCTCTGTTCCCACAAAGATCTCTCCACAATATTCTCCTTTGGATCTTTAAGGTGACCACGTTCATACCTTACACGCCTCAGCACACGTTTTGTCCTCCAACAGCCCCCTTGAACTCTCAAGGTGCAGCCACATATATTAGTTCACTTACTCCAAGTGAAGGGAGCCTCAGATAATAAGTGGCTTGCTCAAGACTATGCGATTAGTAAGGGGTGGGGGCCTGGCTGGCGAATCCAGGTTGCTTCTTGTAATTCTGGGTACACTGTACCTATTAAGCTGCTCTGGGAAAGAATATTTTCATCTGGACAGTGATAAAATAGTCATTCCTCAGGTAAGCAAGAAAGGAAGGGCAGCTGTGGCTAAATCGACTGCCCCTGGGGGATAAACCCAAGCAAAGTGTTGGGAAGTTGTACGTGAGTACAAGCAGAATCACTCTGCTTGTTCAAAAAGCCGTGTCCTCCTTGTTTTTAAATCCCTAACTCCACAAATAGTTAATTCATGCACATTGTAAGGTGTAACATTTCCTTAAAGCTGGAGACAACCTAGTGTTTTCTTGTTTATTTTATTTTATTTTATTTATTTATTTGAGAGACCGAAAGAGGCAGAGAGAAAGAGAGAGAGAGAGAGAGAATGGGCACACTAGGACCTCCAGCCACTGCAAATGAATTCCAGATGCATGTGCCACTTTGTGCGTCTGGTTTATGTGAATTCTGGGAAATCGAACTAAGGTCCTTTGGTTTTGCAAGCAAACACCTTAACCACTAAGCCACCTCTCCGACCCCAACCCAGTGTTTTCTAACTTATACCCATACTAATGAAAGATTGCATCATGAAGTTTTGCTCCAAACATGGGAAAGAAGGCAGTTACGGTTGTCTATGGGCCTTTCCTATAGTATATGAAGAATAGATAACGAATAGCTTTGTGCAAGAATGAGCTGAGCCCTTATTGAAACATCCTGCTTCTTCCCATCGCTAACTTCCTCCCCATCCATCCTAAACTACTGCTTTTCTGCATCTGTTCGTGTAAGCTGAATCCATCTTCCCATGGGCAGTTCAGTCAACACACGCAAACAATGCAAATTAAGAATGCACCACATCCCAAGGTGTGTGTTAGAGGGAAGAGTACATTCATGATCAAGGAAGGCATTGGTGTAATCATTGTTGCTATGAGAATGGGCAGAAATATGTTTTGTTTTGTTTTGTTTTTTACACAAAGTACTATCACCCATGGTAGTGGTGTGTTTGTTTGTTTGTGTGGTGACTTGAATTTAACATGTCTGCCATATGTTTGAATACTTGATTCCCAGCTGGTGACACTATTTGCAGAGATCAATCCTTGCTGGAGGAAGTGTGTCACCGTGAGTGGGCCTTGAAGTTTATTGTCCTGTCTCACTTGCCGTACTCCTTGCTCTTGCTACTTCTACCCTGCTGATGTGAAGACGCAACACTTGACTTTCTGCTCCTGCCATGGTTTCCCTATCATCATTAAAGTTCCCTTCAAAAGTGTAAGCCAAAAATTAACCCTTTTCTTCCACAAACTGCTTCTGGTCAGGTGTTTTGTTTCAGCAACAAGAAAACAACTGCTACAGTGTGTTTATTTTTTCCTCTGTCTCTGGAATGACTATGCTTCTTTTATATTTGTATTTGTGTTTGCATTAATAGAGGAGATGGTGACTCTGTCCAAGGTATTACCATAAATAAATACCCTTTCATCTTTCCCATGATGAAGTTGGCCAATACTCGACATGCGAAACCTGACAAACACAAAGCAATTCGACTTACACAAATATAAGTGGAATGGATGGTGTGGAAGAAACATCTCAAACTGCAATTAAGTAGCCATTTACTTCAGTTGGTAACTTCAGCCTTCCTAGTCGTGGACCACAGATTATATTTTAAAGCTTCTAGTCTGTCAACAGATAATGGTAAATGGATGCCTTGATTTGTTAACAATAATCCTGGGGCTATTAGAGATTTTCTCTTTCCAGTTATATTCTCTTTGGAACTTATTGCTGGTAATTTACTGCAGTATTTAGAAAAGCAAAGGAAAATGGGGTGAGGTCAACTTCACAGACACACTCATTTCACACATCAAGGCTTCTCTGGAATTTTTTAATTTGTTAACGACTTTGAGAGGCTATAAAGTCCAGAAGCCATCCCCTTTCTTCCTCCATTTTTATTTACTTAAATGTTGTCTGCATCTTAAAGAAATGTTATGGGAACTTCAGTAGATATGCCTAAAATTAAGGTTTAACAATGTAGTGAAAATGAATAATTTTATTCATGACCTAGATGAGACCATTACTACAGTGAAATTTTCAACGTCCTGGTGGCCCAGACAAAGTTTAACACGATATTGTATAAATGTTAAAAGGAAATCTGTCATTTTATGTGCAGGATCATTTTGATAGTACCAAATTCCTGTCAATAGTTTTCTATTTGACATTGCATAAAACACAGTAAGCAAAAGAGTAAACACAATGTACATAATATATTTGACAGATGCTACTGAAATAGTCTTCCAGGGGCTGGAGAAACGGCTTACCAGTTAAGGTGTTGGCCTGCAAAGTCTGATGACTGGGGCTCGATTCCCTAGTACCCACATAAGCCAGATTCTTAAGGTGATACATGCATCTGGAACTTGTTTGCAGTGGCTAGAGGCCCTGGCGTCACCATTCACCCTCTCTGTCAGCCTCTTTCTCTCTCAAAATAAATAAAACATTTAAAATAGTCTTCAGATATTCTTCGTTTTATTTATTTATTTTTTTAGAGAGACAGAGAGAGAGAATTGGCACTCCTTAGCTACTGAAATTGAATTCCAGACGCTTGCGCCACCTAGTGGGCATGTGCAACCTTGTTCTTGCCTCACCTTTGTGCGTCTGGCTTATGTGGGATCTGGAGAGTCAAACACAGGTCCTTAGGCTTAGCAGGCAAGTGCTTTAACTGCTAAGCTATCTCTCTAGCCCCAGTTATTCTTCTTTATATCAAAATTTAATAAAAATTTACAGCAAAAACTTTGATATGAATGTAGCTTATGGGCAGTTAGCATAGCAGACCTATGATTTTAGTTTATGTAGGGGTAGAACTTGAAGAACCTAGAGAAATGTACCTCTTGTCTCTTTTTAAACCAAAATTTTCAGCTATCCTTTGGGTACATATTTCACAGGAAACACTTTAAGATGATGGTTTTAAAAACATGCCCAAAATGTGTGCTGTTTTGTTTTGTTTTTGTACTATTGATTGGTGACACTCCTGAGGAATTTTATACAAGCATGTAAAGGCATTAAACACTAGGTTGTTATATTTTTTTGTTTTACTTTATTTATTTATTTGCAAGGAGAGTGAGGGAGGGAGAGAGAACGAATGGGTGCACCGTGGCCTTTATCCACTGCAAATGAACTCCAGATGTATGCACCACTTTGTGCATCTGGCTTTATGTGGGTACTGGGGAATTGATCCTGGGTTGCTAGGTGTTTCAGGCAAGCACCTTAACTGCTGAGCCATATCTCCAGCCCACATTTTTATATTTTTATAGGATGATACATTTGTCATTCTTTATTCATTTGATATCATAATCAGGATGAGCTATTTTGTTGAATAGAGTAATTTAGTTCACCCAGTACAGTGGACACTAACAGGAAAAATCCTTATTTTAGTTTTTAAAAATGCATTCATAATGTGCCGAAACATTTAAAAAATCTTCTGTTTTTGAAAGACCAATAAGCTTTAAGGTAAATCAGAGAACTTTCAATTGGAAGATACTGCTCCAGTATTATAATGCAATACAAACACATCTGTGACAGGTAACTTACTACTGGATGAGACAGCCTGCCATGCTTTTGTTTCAGATTTTACCTCTTTATTTCTTTAGTTGGAATACAGAGATTTAATTATCATTCACTCTGGAATTTTCAAGCACAGTTTTTTTTTGTTGAGTCCCATCTCCCCCCTATTGCTAATCCCCTCTCTCCCCAATTACTTGTCCCTCCCCAGTATCTTTCCCCCTTCTGTTTACATGTCACATATGTGTTCTTCTCCTTCCCTCACCCCTCTTCCAGTTCATCTCTTTATACTCACTTTTGGTTAAGCTTCTACCTTTATAGGTATGCCAAGCTTTTAAAGCATCCTAATTGGGAAAATGTTCTTCCATATAAAGGTCTATAACATTTACTGCTCTTGCCTCTTGTTACAATCTCCCCCTTTGTCCTTTTTATATGTGCAGAACATGCACAATAAATAGAAAAGATCTATTTTAAGACAATTCTACCCTGAAATATAAATATGCCATGAGAGAAAAGTTTGTCTTTTCTTGTTATGAAGCATAGTGCACCTATAGTGTTTCAACACTTATCGATAGAGTAATTATGGTATTTTTCTATATTGACTTAACACTTTTTATACTTTACAGCTTGAGTCAGTGTGTGTCTTATGAACCCACCCTTCCCAGTTTCTTAAGGGTCAATGTAATATACTATTTGCACTTTCAGCATCCTAGTCTTTGGCTGGTTGGAATGTGGGTAGAGATTCCAACTAAAGGTCACCCACCCATGAAATATATGCTCTACCTTATGTTGGGATTCCCTGTCTTAAAATTTCAAGCTGATATACAAAATGGCCCAGCAGGTAAGGGCACGTACTGTGCAAACACAAGGACCTGAGTTTAATCCCCAGCACTATGTAAAAAGCTGAATGGCTAGACATGCCTATCTTGATGGGACAAGAGACAGAAGAGCCACTGGGGCTTCCCTGTTCAGCTAGTCCAACCAAAACACAGGAAGCTCCAGGTTCAGTTAGAGACTTTGCCTCAGGGAAATAAGGTGTAAGAGCTATAAAAGAAGTCACCCAGTGTCTTTCTTTGGCCTCTGCACACATGTGCACAGTGTACACATCTGTATACACCCTCTATACACACTACACATGCTATACATATAAGTACATCATGAAAACATATGCTGTTAGTGTTGTGGTTTGAATGTGAATGTATGTCCCCCAATAGCATCAGGGATTTTTTGATTCTGCTTAAGTCTCCAGCAGCCTGCTAGAGGGAGTGTCACTGGGCAAAGATATTTAAGTCCAGTTCCAATGTATGTAAACAGCCAGTTGGTGGAACTCAGGCTGTTGCCCCCGCACCCCCACCACCACTGAGGTAGGATCTCACTCTAACCTAGGCTAACATGGAATTCACTATGTAGTTTCAGGGTGACCTAGAATTCATGGTGATTCTACTACCTCTGCCTCCCATGTGCTGGGATTAAAGGCCTATGCCACCACACCAGAAAAGGCTGTTTGTGTTTGCTGGCTGTTGATGGTGTCTCTCTACTATAGAAGGGATGTTGATCCTTACCCTGGATTCTCTGTAAGTTTGAACTTAACCCTTTCCTTCCATAAACTGCTTCTGGTCATATATTTTCCTAGCAATGAGAAACTAACTGCAACCATAAATTTGGTATCAGAAGTGGGGTTGCTGTGATGAATCTGAACATGTGGGTTTTGGTCTTTTGGAACTTGTTTATGGGAGGAATGTGGAAGGATTTGGTACTTTGGACTGGTGAAGCTAAGATGTGGCATGTGGAGCAGTGTTGAAATCCCTGTGTGTAGACCCTGAACGGCCACTGTATTAAGATGACTCAGTTCCAGGGGCTGTTAGGATGCAGCATTGTGCAGCAGGTTTGAAATTACTGTAAAGATGGCCAAGTAAGGACATTGCATGGAGTTATGGAGGTGAACTTTGCAGTACAGAGCCGAAGATGTTCTGGATATACCAGGACTGTGGAACAGCTACCAATCAGCCCTGCAGGCTTCGGAATGGATTTTTCTCCAGGCTCCTCAGCCCAGTTTGAGGGGTGGGATTGGAAATCCAGGGATTTTCATCTCTGACTATGGATGTTGAACTGCAGATTTTTGCCCACATTTTATTGATTTTGCATTGGTCTAGTCTCTACTTGTTATGCCTTTGGCAATATAAATATTTACTCCATGCCATTATATGCTGGAAGTACATAACTTGTACTTTGATCTTTCAGGGTTCACAGTTATGAGACAGTCTTGGATCTTAGATGACACTAGACTTTTGAATAATAAAGTTGGTAAAGACTGTGGGGACCTTTGTAGTTGGATTGAGTGCAATTTGCATTGTGAGATAATCATGAATCCATGAGAGCCAGAGGTGGAATGGGGTGGTTTGAATATGAGTATCAATCTTCCTAGTTTAGTCTCCAGCAGCCTGCTGGGGGAAGTGTCACTGAGAGCAGATATTTTATTCCAGCCTTAAGCTGTATAAAGAGCCACTTATAGCTCTAGCTATTCATGTTTGCTAGCTGCTGGTAGTGTCTCTCTGGTATGGATGTGTGGAAGTGAGCCAGCTTCTTCTGCCATGATGAAACTTCCCCTGGATTCTGTAAACTTGAAATAAACCCTTTCCTTTCATTAACTGCTTCTGTCCTAGCAACAAGAAAGTAACTGCAACAGTTGGTAAGAATGTTAAACTGTGAAGACATTGAAGACTGGGGGATGCTTCAGCCATTAGTAGGAGAGGGTTATACAGAAGCTGAAGAATGAAACTGAAAGAAAGGAAAACGGAAAGTATCTGCATATGAAAACTGAGATGGGAGATTAGCAGGCCCTGAGTGACAGGGCAGCTTTCATTTCTGTTGACATTTTGTTTCCACAAGGCCTAGTTCACAAGGATTCGTGTCCTTGGATTCCTATGCATGCTGTGTATTTTTACAATGCCCTCAACCCTTGCCGACTTGATTGGACAGCCACTTCTTAAAAATGAGATGGGATTGCATGAAAAGGAGTGAATGCGTATTCCAAGTTAACATGTAGACAATCTAAGACACACTTAGTGGAGTCAGAACACCGTTAGTCATAAACAGCATTAATAACTGAAATCTTCCCAGCTAAGTTTCGTTTTTATGCAGGCTAATTTCAGTAACTCACGTTGATTTTATGTGTGTATGTGCACAAAGAACGATCAGAAAAATAGTTAACCATGACCAGAGTCAGCTTATGGGACTCAAATATATACGTAGACTTAAGTAACACAAATCTTTGCTAGGGGCTAGCCTATGTTTCATGAATGATAAGATGCTGGTCAAACATGCTAACTTCACCAAGTTTTATATTCCTTCTGATGACCAAAGGGTCAGACTGATAAGAGAAAGCATTTTTCCAAAGAGAATTGTAAAGGATTTGGAAATGTCTTTGGAGACTACTCATCACATGTCTTTCAACCTTTGGCTGTGCTAGAGTTCTGGGATGTTATGCTATATCTGGTGAAGGGACAGTGAGGACAAATGAGTTCCAGAATAAGTCATGGTGACTGTGAGGGGATGATGCAGATGAGAGCCAGTGACATGGAACATGATCTATAATATTACCCCAAAGGGAGCTAGTACTTGCGAGCATGCAATATTGTAAAATGCAATGCATATCTATTTCCAAGCTCCTCCTCCAATTCTACTCTAGCTCATCAATGGGTCATTCTTGGCATACGTTGTCTTGTTTGGACACATGTCAACTTTTGAAAAATAGTGTGATAATGCTGTCATTACTTTATGCTCCTATTATCTGTTTGCAATTTAATTTGGCTTGCCTTATTTCATTTAGGGTGGAGAGTTGCAAATGTATATTTATCACTAAAGCCTCAAGGTAACCGTGTATAAAATGAAATTATTAGAAAGCAAAAACTTACCTCATGGAATTCTCATTCTTTCCATACTCAAAGACTTTACTTCTGAGAACACAAGTGGGGAGCAAGAGTAGAGAAAGCAAGCAGCTCATAGTTAAGTGATTTCTAGTGGGTACAGAGGGGGGAAAAAAGACATAAATTATATTCAGTCAAACCAAAGCAAAAAGGCAGAATGGAATGAATCATAGAAATAATGTCTGTTCAGAATCTGGAATTTAAAATAACTACCGTGAATAGAGCAGATATGATTTTCAATTGAACAATAAGCTAAAATCCAGGAAGCTCTTAAAAATAAATAAGAAATAATCAAGGTGAAGAGTGCACCGTCTCATTTACATGAGCGGACGGCAGTTGCACGGTCACTGTCTCATGAAAATGGATTGTTAACCAGACCACAAAGGAGCAAGATGAAATGGATCATAAAGTTGCTCATCTTAATGCTACATTCTCTCAATGAAAATGCATTTTTAAATTAAGATATAATATGCACGATGAAACCTCAATAACATCTGAGGGACTACAGAGCTGAGAGAGATTTTTGAATTAGCCAGCATTCTATTCTTTGGGACAATGTGAACTTTTCTTCCCATGACCTGTAATTAAAATTCAATGACTTGCTAGGAGACTCCCGCCCAGGCCTCCTTCATAGACAGTCACTGACTCTGCGCACATGTGCACAGGTGGCTGTAGCTCTGTCCTCACCACTGCAGAGTGACAGGTTTGTTCATGAAGTGGCTCATCTAGACGCACAGGATGGGAAACCCTGTCCTTGAGGAATGCCATGCTTGTGCATCATGTTTATATTGCTCTCTGCCAAAATATTATAAAACTTGGTGACTCATGCAACTTTGTCACTCATGATCTCGCAGACTGGGCACGGCTCATTTGGGTAATGCTCCTGCTGATTTGTCCTGGGGTGGTTGGGGACAAATTGGTTAGGGATGGCCCAGATGGCTGACATAACCAGCCCTGGCCATGAAGGTCCTGTTTTTGTCCTTCCATGTTACAGTTCCATGCTTCTTTCATGGAGGCAACAACCTTCCAAAAAAAAATAACAAAAAAAAACTTCACCTTGCCTGGAGTGGTGGTGCACGCCTTTAATCCCAGCACTTGGGAGGCAGAGGTAGGTAGAAGGATTGCCATAGTTCGAGGCCACCCTGAGACTCCATAGTGAATTCCAGGTCAGCCTGGGCTAGAGTGAGAGCCTACCCCGGGGGGGGGGGGGGAACTTCACCTTGCTATATAAATGCAAAGTACATACTATGCTTGGGCTCATGTCATTGTTTTCTTTAGTCCAGGTCACAGAGCTAGAAAAGAACCACAGCCATAAATAATATGGGAGGAAAACCCCACAGTTTATGTAATTCATATCAGAGTTATGGTTCACTCCAGCTGTTAATGTGAGAATGGACCAAAACTCATTTTTTAAATATTTTACTGATTGATTGATTGTTTTAATTATTTATGAGGGAAAGAGAGAGAATGGACACACCAGGGCCTCTTTCCCCCACAAACTCCAGATGCATACACAAGTTTGTGCATTTGGCTTTACATGGGTATCAGGCTGGTAGATTTTGCTAAGAAGAATATGTGTTCTATTTCTGTCACATGGGGCATTGTATACATGTCTGTTATAACCATTTGATCTGTGGTATAATTGAACTCAGAATGTTCTCAGTTGATTTTTAGTTTGTATGGCCTATCTAAAGATGAGAGTGGGTCACTACGGTCTCCAGCTATTATTATGTTAGGTCTGTTGTCGTCAGCTTCACATTGCTGGGGTGAAAGTTCCAAACAGACACAGTTTATGGGAGGAGTGGGATTGATTTCAGGTTGACAGATCTAGGGGAAATTCCACTGTTGGCAGAAGAAGCTGGCCCCCTTTCACAGATCCAAGCAAAGGGAGAAAAACCACAAGTACCACAAAAAGCAAGCCCAAACCAACAGCAAAACAGCATGGTGCGTATATATTTGTAGTCGTATGTCTTTTCATGTCTCATCTGATCTGATTTGAAGCTGCTTATCAGATATCGGAACAGCTCTGCCAGCTTGGTTCCAGCTTCCTTCTCCTTCCTTAGACTCGGAGTCTGTAGTTCTCTTTGACAGTGAAGTGTGGTTCCTGCAGGCAACCGGTAGCTGAATCCTTTGTTGTTTTAATCTACCCAGCTAGGCTGTGTGTTTTTATTGGCTATCTGAAGTCATTAAATTTAAGTAATTATTGAGAAGTATTTATTCTCCCATAACATTATTGATTGTTTTTCTGGTTGGCTGGGTTATTCTTTGTTCTTTTTCTTTCTCCCCTATGAGTAAATGGGGTTTGCTGATTTCTTGTTTGGAACATGATACATTCCTGCCTAGCTCTCCTTTGTTTATCTGTTCCTGATGTGAAATTAATTGTTTCCTGATATATTAATTTTTGTGTTTATCATTGCTGTGGCAAAATATTCAACACGGGCAAATGAAGGAAGAAAAGGCCCGTTTTGGCTTACATTTTGATAGGTTAACATTCTGTCATGGTGAAGAAGTCACGGCAACGGGAGCATGAGGTGGGTAGTCACATTGCATCTGTAGTCGTAATGCAAAGAGAAATGCTACTGTGCTCAACTCACTTTTTCATATACATGCATATACACACACACACATATATATATATATATATATATATACATATAATTTATTTATTAGAAACAGAGAGAGAGAGAGAGAGAGTGAGTGAGAATGGGCATGCCACGGCCTCTAGCCACTGCAAATGAACTCCAGATGCATGCGCCACCATGAGCATCTGGCTACGTGGGACCTGGAGAATTGAACCTGAGTCCTTAGTCTTTGCAGGCAAGCACCTTAAGTGCTAAGCCATCTCTCCAGCCCACTTTTTCGTTTTTATTCAGTCCAGGACCACAGCTCATGAGATGGTGTCATCTATGTCCATGAAAAGTCATCATTCTTACTTACAGCCTTCTGGAAACCCCCTCATAGACATATCATAGGTACATTTCAATAACTATTCTAAATGCAGTCATGTTAACAGTGTTGATTAACTGTGATGCACTCTCATTGTTTAGACTGTCTTTCTTTGCTCACTGTATATATTATTCTTTTTTTAAGTGAGAGAGTGAGAGTGAGAGAGAGAATTGGTGCACCAAGACCTTCAGCCACTGCAATTGAATTCCAGATGGGGGCCCCTGCCTAGTGCTCATGTGTGATCTTGCGCATTTGTGTCAGTTTGTGCATCTGGCCTACGTGGGACCTGGAGAGTCAAACATGAGTCCTTAGGCTCTGCAGGCAAGAGGCTGAACTACTAAGCTATTTCTCCAGTCCTATATTATTCTTCTAATTATCTGCTGTCATACTAGTTTGGTTGCCTTAGTTTATGTTTTCTCGAAATGGCCTTATTTCTCTGTCAGTATTAAAAGATATAAATGTTCTGGACATAGTAATATTGGTTCCCAGTTTTATTCACTTTCACATGTGAAAGTAAATGATTTCTTGCTTCCTGGTTTTTTAAATGATTGATGAGAGATCTGATAATATTCTGATGTGGTTGCTTTTGTAGGTGAATTGGCATTTTTTTCCCTTATAGCTTACATGGTTTCTTTGCTTTGTGTTTTTAACACCTTAACTGCAACATGTTATCAGAAGTTCTGCCCTGCTGTGTTTTAATGTCTTTCTGTAAATGTCGGATTTTTTCCTCCTTTGTTTCATTGAATAGATTCTCTATGCCTTTTGTTTTTATCTCAGCTCCTTCTATTCTGTGGATTCTCAGGCTTGGTTTCCTTTTTTAATCTTTTTTTTTTTTTTTTTTTTTTTTTTTTTGGTTTTTCGAGGTAGGGTCTCACTCTAGTCCAGGCTGACCTGGAATTCACTATGGAGCCTCAGGGTGGCCTCGAACTCACGGCAATCCTCCTACCTCTGCCTCCCGAGTGCTGGGATTAAAGGCGTGCGCCACCACGCCCGGCTCTTTTTTAATCTTTAAATGCAACTAAATTTAATAATTAGAAAACATATTTACATGCATATCCTTATGTGTACAAATACATAAATGGCATATGGAATAAAAATGTTACTTTAAAAGTCTTAAACTGCAGTTATATTGTCCTAACACCTGTGCTCACTGATTAAAATTCACATAAATTAAATAAAACATAATTAAATCACATAAAACAACAGAAAATGGGATAAGAGTGAACAGGTACTATCAATTATTAATTGTCACACCTGTTGTGGTAGAATTTGGGGCTTGTTCTATTGATCATATTCCAGAGTTCTTGGATATTTTGCCATATTTACTATTTTTCCCATTGGTATTTGAGTGTAGCACTTCCTCTTTCTGGCTCTCCATACCCCATGGGCTTCCTTCTCTTGACTGAGTCTATTGGCGATGCTTTCCACTGCTTTTTTTTTTTAATTTGATTCATTATGTTTTTCTGTTTCTGGCATTTCTTTTTTAATATTTCAGAATAAAATTTAATTATATAACTACCATATATTAAATTATTATAAAATAATGATATATAATATAAAATCATTTAAATATATTAAAATGTTAATAAGCTCCACTATTAACCTGCCCACCAGAGGACTCACTGTCCCACCAAAACCTGAGGCTGGATTTGAGGCTTGTGAGGCCCAGGGGTGTGACTGCGAGTGACTTTTTACCCAGAGCCACTGGCTTGCTGTTTGAACAAGGCTTCTGTTTCTAGCACCCTCTCCTTCCCTTCCCCCCGGAGGCGCATGACTGCAGCCGTGTTCAGCTTGGCTTACTTCAAAGCCATTCTTTTCTCCTCATTTTGGAATAATTATTTTTTTCTTATTCTTACTCTTTTCCTTCACTGACTCGGTTTCCAGTCCATCGTCTACCTAGAAGTCCTCAGACACCAACTTCATTTCATCCCTGCCTGTGAGCACAACTTCTCGTTGAAATCTGAAAACACGAACATGCTCTTATTTGACTGCATTCCCCTTTCTGTTGTCATCTTTTGTGCACCCTCCCCACTTTTATTCCGTTAAGCACCTTTCTCTTTTGCTGGGTAGTCATTTTTGTATTTGAGTTCTCATTCTTTCTGCCCTCTGTGTTAAAACACTGGTAGGTTCACTATTGTGCAGGTCTTGTATCAATAACCACCGTGGGGTCACAAGTGCACCACTCGCTTTGCGGCTGGAGAACAGTGCTGTTCCACCCTGTACCTCTTACTTTTTTTTCCCTCTTATCCCCTTTCTGAAGGTGGATCTTTTTGGTCTTATACATCCAACATCCTAACTAAGGTGATTTTATGTATTTCTTTGTCAGGAGTTCATAATCATTTGTTCTCCCTAGTATACTTCTGGAGTAATGTGATCTCTCTGGTGCCGTGAGAAGTCACTTATCTGCCCATCTTCTCAGCAGCTCTCAGGCAGGCAATCAATGCCAGCCCACATTAGTGCTTGGTGTCATATTAGACACCAAGTAGTGCCAGGAAGCCCCTTGGAAAGGCAGAATGTCAGAGCTACATTTCCTCCTGAAAGTTAGGAATTAGGAGCTATCTTCTGATTAGGCCGCAGGGCACCAGATAGGAGAAAGGGCAATGGCATACGGATGCAAGCTTTCTTATCTGTGTAGACGCCGTTCCTCCTGGTTGTTCAAGCACTTAGGTGTTTCCATCTCTTAAGTGGTTTCTAGAGTCCATGCAAAGGCACTTTTCAATGTTGCTAAGTTTGCTTGTCTGTGAAGGAAAGATAGCCCATTCCTACCATCATTTTGGTCAAATCTGACGAATGTTTATCTCACACAGCCACGCCCCACTGGATGATGTCTCCCACCACAACACTCGTGCTAAGACGGAGTGGGGACGCCGCTGTCTTCCTTCCGCCAGCCCCGTCTTCAGCTGGTTGCTCAGTTCATGTTTGGCAAAGGTATACAGCAGCCCAATGGAGTTGTCAACAGACATTGCTACAGAAATTAGACATCCTTAGGCAAAAGGGGAACAAAAGACAAGCACTAAGACTGGATCATTGATCCAAATGTGAAAAAAAGAATCTAGAAAACCTTCAGAAAATAAAAATCCAGGTATTAGCCTAGACAATGACTTCTTACACTATACCCAAAGTACAAATGATTAACAAATTGAATCTTATCAAAATTAAAACTTTTGCTTTGCAAATGGCTCTGTGACAGGCTTATAAAAGAATTTACAGGTTGGTAGGTCATATTTGCTATATATGTGCCAACTAGTACCTAAAGTATGTAAAGAGGGGGCTGGAGAGATGGCTCAGCAGTTAAGGCGCTTGCCTGCAAAGCCAAAGGACCCAGGTTCAACTCCCCAGGACCCATGTAAGCCAGCTGTACAAGGAGATGCATGCATCTGGAGTTTGTTTGCAGTGGCTGGAGGTCTAGAGTGCCCATTCTCTCTCTCTCTACCAGCCTATTTCTGTGTGTCTCTCTGTCTCTTTCACATAAATAAAAACAAAATATTTTTTAAAAATAGCATGTAAGCCGGGCATGGTGGCACACGCCTTTAATCCCAGCACTCGGGAGGCAGAGGTAGGAGGATCACCGAGAGTTCGAGGCCACCCTGAGACTACATAGTGAATTCCAGGTCAGCCTGAACCCGAAAAACTAAAAAAAAAAAAAAAAAACATGTAAAAACTCCCAACACCTCACCCCCAGAAACAATCCAATCAGAACATAGGCAAAGGACATGAAGAGATATTTCACGAAAGAAAGCATGCATGTGGGAATATGCCCAGTGTCAGTACCCATTAGGGAAATACAAATCGGTACCTCGATGTGACATCACTGTATACTCATCAGAATGACAGAAATGAAGGGGTAACAAGCACAGTACAGCACTCACACACTACCAGGATTGTAAACTGACACCCCAGCTCTGGGAAACAATGAAAGAGGTTCTCAAGAAGCTAACCATGAATTATCTTATAAAAAAAAAGCATTTATACTCTTGGGCATTGGTTCCAGAGAAATAAAAACTTACGTACACACACACACAAAAACAACTATACACCACCAATATTCATGGCAGGTTTATTTTTAGAGCTAAAATGCTAGAAATAGCCAAGATGATCTTTAATGACTAAACGATTTAACACTATGATCACAGAATATTAATCAGCAATAAAACATACTGTTGGCAAACTCAGCAAAACCTCAAAGAATCCCTAGAAAAGCGCACTGAGGGTAAAAAGCCATTCCCTAGAGGCTCACGGCACATGATGTATTTATAGCATTCTTGAAGTGACAAAATGTACATATATATGTAGATAGTATATATTCGTTATATGTAAATTCAATATTGGTTAACAAAATTTAAGTCGTAATAAGGAAGTGAGTGCGGTCATAAAAGGATGTCAGGGAGGATTTCCTTGTGATAGAATTGTGTTGGATGACCCCAAGATTAAAATCCTGGTTCTGATATTGTGCTATACTATGCAGGACACTGCTGGGGAAAGTAAGGAAAAGGTACCGAGAATTCTGTGCAACATTTCTCATGACTGTGTGTGAATGCACCATCATTTCAGAAGGGAGAGTTTACTTTAAAGTCTTCTAGGGAGGCAAGCATGCTGGTTAAAAGTTGCAGTGGATCGACTGCTTGTTTCACTCTCAAGTTCAAATGTTGAAACCTTATCCTCAAAGCGATAGTATGGAGAGATGGGGCCTTTGAAAGGTGATTAGATCAAGAGGGCATAGCTTTCATTAAGTGTATTAGTACCATTATAAACGGGACCCTAGAGCCGGGCGTGGTGGTGCACGCCTTTAATCCAAGACCTCGGGAGGCAGAGGTAGGAGGATCGCCATGAGTTTGAGGCCATCCTGAGACTATATAGTGAATTCCATGTCAGCCTGGACTAGAGTGAGACCCTACCTTGAAAAACCAAATAAATAAATAAAATAAAGGGGACCCCAGAGATCTCCATTTTGACGTGTGAGGGAGCAAGGCATAGCGGTACTCTCTGGGCCAGGCAATGAGCCCTCACCAAACACTGAGCGTGCTAACAATGGCTGGTTCCTGGATTCCACAGTCCTCAGAACGGTGCGAAAAAGAAATTTTATTTTTGGACAGTCGAACCACCCATGGTGCATTAGTAGAAGGCCTGAATGGACTAAGAGTGAAAAGAGTAGAGAAATCTTCAGACAAAAAAAAAAAACAATTACCAGTCTGCTTCATTAGCGGCTGTTTGACCTGGAGCAACGGCCCAGCCTCCCTGAACTGTCAAATGGAGTTAATGATCCTGCATCTGTCCCATGGGAGTAGAGCAAGACTCCAGCGCAACAAGGTGCAGGAGTCCTTACCTATGAGATAATCCCATGGCAAGGGCTCTGTAGAACAAGTCTTGATTCTGATTGCGGGTCTCCTCTTTCAGCATCGTCCACAGTCAGTGTGCATCATGAGGGAGCCAGAAGTAACAGGATAGAAAAGTTGCAGACTTGGTTTTTATATTAAAGCTGTGCAAAAGTTTCATGTAAACTACCTCAAATGCACCCATTCTAATGAGACGCAAATGCTCTTATAATCCAACTAGGCAAGGTTATGAGCTAGAAACAAAATCATTGCCCAGGATTATCTACCCTTTTTCTTCAGTGAAACAAACAATTAAACAGCCTGAGTAGGAGCGTGAATGAGCAGTAAACAGGCCCGGCAGTGATAATGATAATTCCTTGCTAGTTTCCCAAATTGCTAACAATGAGCAAAATCAATTAAAGGTTTCCTAGGATGACCTTTTCTTTTTCTTTGGAAGAATTTCTGAAATGTTCGCTTTCATATGAACTGGATTCTCTGGGACTTGTGCTGCCTTCATCTAAGGGGAATTCCTTTGGAAACAAGGAGGGTGTTTGAGGGCATGCAAACACATCTTTCTCTGACTGGCAGCGGGTAGATATAGCAGAGGCAACAGAAGTCTGTTAAAAACGTCAATTAGTCTTAGCTGTGTGTTTGGTCTTCCTTACCAAGCTGCGAACCATCAGCCGGATGGACTGAACAATGTGTTGCATGTTAATTCTTCCTGACCATGAATCAAATTTTTTAAATTTTTTGTTTATTTTTATTTATTTATTTGAGAGTGACAGACAGAGAGGAGGAGAGAGAGAGAGAGAATGGGCGCTCCAGTGCTTCCAGCCACTGCAAACGAACTCCAGACACATGCGCCCCCTTGTGCATCTGGCTAACGTGGGTCCTGGGGAATCGAGCCTCAAACCGGGGTCCTTAGGCTTCACAGGCAAGCGCTTAACCGCTAAGCCATCTCTCCAGCCTCATGAATCAATTTTTGAAAAGGGGAGAAGCTCTAAGCTAGGGGACAACAAACAGTTAATGAAATACAGGATATTTGAAATGTGTTGTTGCTATAAGCCAGCCTAGATTCATGAATGCATAGAACACAAAAATGAAAGCAGGAATCAGAAGATAAAAGAACTCCTCTGCCTAACATTAAGAATGTGATTTTTTTTTATTTGTTTTGACTGAGATGTGTCCTGTTTTTGAGGATGACTCCCTTGCCCTGGTAAAATGGAAGGAAGATGAACATTGAAGTCAGACCAACTACTCAGAACCCAACCCCG
The DNA here is from genome assembly GCA_036346955.1 of Dipus sagitta. Taxonomy (NCBI): domain Eukaryota; kingdom Metazoa; phylum Chordata; class Mammalia; order Rodentia; family Dipodidae; genus Dipus; species Dipus sagitta. The sequence continues at coordinate 177,370,344 of CM070774.1, read as the reverse complement.
CACATTCTTGACGTGTGACTTCACACAAGTCACTAACTCGGACTCCCAACATTTTCGTATTGAAAACTGAGCTTGAAGCAGCTGCCCTGCTGCCAGCTCTGGGGCACGTGAGGTCGTGTGGATCACATGCTTGTCTAGAGCCTAGCTCAGAGCAGGTGCGCAGGCGAGACTTAGAGCCTTCCCTTTCGCCCCTTGCCTTCATATGTTTGGTTTTTCTCATGTGACGACACATGCGCAGGTTACTCCCAGACCCCAGCTTTTGCTAACGGAACTCCTCTTCAAGGAAAAGCTCCAAGTTTACATGGCAACACTCACAGAGAGAGAATGCTTGTCAAACGTGGACACCCCATTTCCCAGTTACCATAGACCAATCAATCTTTTATGCTCAACCCATATACTTCAAAACTCACATAATGTTCACGTAGGGGAATAGAGAGAGAGAGAGAGAGAGTATTGAGCTGACCAGACAGCTTATATCCACTCACAGGAGGCCCTTCATGGATCAAAGTACCCAAACCCATAATTCTGTAAAGCAAATGGTCTTTGGTATAACATTAAGCTCAGCTATGTGAAAATGAAGTTCTGGAGCACGTATGTATGTGTGTGCTGTACGCATGTGAACGTGCATGCCAGACCCAGAGAGGGACGCTGGGTCTCTCTATTGTTCTCATGCCTGACTCAATAAGACAGAGTCTATTATAGAAACTGGAGCTCACCATTCTTTCGTTAGGCTGGTGACCACTGAACAACAAGGATTGTCCTGTCTCCACCCTCCCAGTTCTGAGGACATAGGCATGTGCATACACCTCCACCCTCCTCAATGTTGGGGACACAGGCGTGTGCAGACACCTCCACCCTCCTCAATGTTGGGGACACAGGCATGTGCAGACACCTCCACCCTCCTCAATGTTGGGGACACAGGCATGTGCAGACACCTCCACCCTCCTCGGTGCTGGGGACACAGGCGTGTGCAGCCATGTCCACGCTGCTTAGTGCTTAGCCTTTGCCATAAGTCTGAGCATCAAACTCATGTCTTCTTGCTTCCTTACAAGCACACTTACCTTCTGAGTCATCTTTTGGCTTCATGAATTTCTACTTTTAAAACAGTGTCCATTATCAAAGGTTCAGACAACTGATAGTGCTGAAGTGGCTGCATGAGACAAAGCAGGTAGCAACAGGTCCAGAATTCAAAGATCTGTACTCAAACCCAAGTCTTGAGATTGTGTGGACCTGGCTTTGTTTTACATTAATGTTTTAAGTTAGCATACACACTACTGGACTTAATTTTTCCATTTTCATACATCCATTTCATTAAACTTTGTTCTTATTTATTCATTCCCCTTACTGGTTCCCTTTCTCTCCCTAGTCTTCCTTTTATAAAAATATTTTATCTTTATTTATTGATTTATTAGAGACAGACAGACAGAGAGAGAGAGAGAGAGAGAGGATGAGTGAGAATGTACGCACTAGGGCCTCTAGGCACAGCAAAGGAACTCCAGACACATGTACCAACACCTGCATCTGGCTTATGTGGAAACTAGAGAATTAAACAGGGGTCCTTAGGCTTCATAGGCATGTGTTTAACCGCTAAGCCATCTCTCCAGCCCAAGCCTTCCTCTTTGATTTCATTTCACTATGCATTCCATTATCCATCGCCCAAGATTTCTTCCTCCCTTCCTATGGCTCCCTTTTTAATTTCATCTCACACACACACACACACACACACACACACACACCCTTTAAATCTAGAATCTTCATAAAGAGAAAGCATGTGGTGTTTGTCTTTCTGAATGTGGCTTATTTTACTTAACATAATGACTTTCAGTTCCATACATTGTCCTTCAACTGTCATGATTGGCCCTTGCCTTTGAATGTTTTACACTAACTGAAAATAGAATTTCATTGAGAAGAATCAATGGTATTACTGCATAACATATATAAATATATGACCAAATGTTAACAATATTCATAAAATAATACAGCTAGATAATGCGTTTACAGGTTTCTGTCTGTCCATCTTGGTCTGTATTACTGGCAGTTTATTAAAATAATGTCTACCCATGAATGACCCTTTCTGTGTCCTTATTTCTTTGCAATGTGATCTGGCCATCTTCCTATCAGGAAGTCAAGGCTATCTTCCCATCAGTAGAATCTGGGTGGACTTGTGATTTGCTCTGACCAACAGAATGTGGTGAAGTAATGTGTGTGACTTCATATCTCAGTCTGAAGATGTATGTAGCCCCTGCTTTGACAACCGGGAACACTTTTGTCATCAGACTGTCCTAGATGAGAGGGCCCCATGGATGACAACCCCAGACATGAGATTGAGATCTGGAATCAATCAGCCCAAAGGTCGTCAAGCAACTGGCAGCAGGCAAGTGAGCTCCACCAGTCCTAGTTGAAGGAGACTTTGTATGTGAGTCCAGCCCAAAGCTCCAGCTCTCAGAATTGTAAGTACAAAGCTATTGTTCAAAGCCACTCACTTCTGCGTTAGTTTCTGACTTAGTAATAAATCACTATCTACCTAGGTCAACGGTCCTTAGAAAGTTTGATACAAAATAATTAAGCACAGAAAATGGGTCACTCTTATCATACTCACTTTTTTTTAAATTCTCAATTGTCTTAGTCTCCCCCTTTTTTTTTTTCTCCTTGGCATTTTACTGCATTTTGATATTATTGACCCCTCTCTTTTAAAAATACCTCCTTTCATTTTTTGCACGGCTCTTTCCCTCTACTAGTAGTCCTCTCCACCTTACCAATTGCTTATTGTGGGTGATACTGAGGTTTGAACCCAAGGCCTCAGGCATGCTACGCTAGCATTCTACTACTGAACTCTGTCCTCAGCGCTTCATTTTATTTTTGCTGTTTTTTTTTTCATATGACTTTCAACATATAAGATCTAACCCCTCTACTCTTCTTAGCCTATCACTCCTTTCGTGAATTTACCCACTCATGACTTGACTTGGAGAATTACATCCCTGTGCCCTGTGCATAGAACATAAGAATGTTCGTGTGCAGATTTGGTCTCTGGGTTTTCAATAAATAATGGCAAATTGCTTTTCGGATGGAAAATGGAATATGTACATGGAGTGATGCTCACCACTGTTGATGAAACTAAAGCTATCTGGAAATCTCTTCGGGGGTCTTGATATCAAGAGATTTCCCAAGTGACTGAAAATTGGTGTGCTTCCGCGCACAATGTCTCCCACCTCCGATGGGGCTGGGGGAGCTCAGCCCATTGCAAACTGAAAGATACCAGGCAAATGAAAGATTCAAGTATTAAATACCCACTGATGCTTACATTACTCTTTTCAATCCTCACTTAAGCATTCAAGAATGCTTCTGCCAGTTCCAAATATGAATACACATGTAGCTCTTGGCTTCAAAGAATGAAATAAAACAATAATTTCAATTTTATAAGTCCTTGGAGTGAAAACAACTGTGACACAGCCTCTTTCTAGCTGTTGTGTGTTCCAATCCCTGCAGGCCAATTAAGTTCTTTCAAAGCCCCAGCAAGGGCTTGAAGGTTAATTAAAATGTGTGATTTAGGGAAGAAAAAGAGAAAAACCAAACTGAGCATAATATATAGTGCATATATTCTACCAGCTGCCTTGGAATCAACATTTAATTAACCAGCAGTGAAGCTCAGCGCTAGCTTTTTCCCCATTTCTGCGCTGACACCGTGGTTGCCAAGACCTTAGCACTTGCTGTCTGCAGAAACAGTGAACCCAGTGGTTTCCCGCCTCTCCCTGCTCTGTCCCCGGCCCTTACACAGAGCCCGGCTTTATAGTGTTTTATCACCACGCTGTCCTGAAGCTCCCAGCTATGAATAGCACATCTTCCCCACAGGCAGTTCTCTAAAGCTCTACAGAGAAAAATTTCTCATGCCTCTAGATCCCCCCCCCACACCTAATTTTCTCATCCGTTTCCAATTTTTCATGGTGACAGCTACTTGGTTAATTAGCTAATGGCTTGTTAATGTGTTAACCCTTTCTGGAAATAATTGATGATCCTCACCATTTGAAATAAACATTTACGGAAGGATCCAGGGGGCCGGAAAATTGAATGGACATGGGCTGGAGAGATGGCTTAGCAGTTAAGCGCTTGCCTGTGAAGCCTAAGGACCCCGGTTCAAGGCTCAATTCCCCAGGACCCACGTTAGCCAGATGCACAAGGGGGCGCACACGTCTGGAGTTCGTTTGCAGTGGCTGGAAGCCCTGGAGCGCCCATTCTCTCTCTCTCTCACTGCCTCTTTCTTTCTCTGTGTCACTCTCAAATAAATAAATAAGTAAAATAAACCCAAAAAATTAAAAATAAATAAAAAAAAATTGAATGGACAGCATGGTAGCCAACCTCATACATGTCCCCCTCCACACCACTGCCTCTTTCCTTACTTTATGGTAGCCACAGCTTTATAGAATTCTCTCCCAGTTTTACCAGGGTTGGTGTGTGTGATCAATCACATATGACAGAAGGGATGGCGTGTCACTTCTATGATTCTGTTATTTTAAAAGTCCTATCTGGTTTTGCTCTGGGGCAAACCATACTGTGAGAAGCCGTGTGGAGAAGCCCCCATGGAGAGGCCCTGAGGCTTCCTGTATGTGACCTTGGAAGTTGTGTTGTCCGTCCCTGGGAAGCCCCCTCAAGTCTGTAGACTTGAGCAATCCCATGGCTGCCACATGATGAGGGAGGCGGACCTCGAACTACAGGCTAAGTCACTCACAGGTTCCCGGCCCAGAGAAACTGACATAAGCACTACTAATTTAGACCACTTAAGTTTGGGTCATTTGTTATTCAGCAACAGATAGCTAATACAGAAAAGCTAGGTCTTCCCTACATGACGGGGGCGGGCGGCGGTACAAAGAAGTGCCTTCCTGAGCAGCATGTGCTGGACGTATTTTTTGTTCTGGGTGATTCCAGCCTCAGAAGAGAAGGAGAGCGGGCACAGAAGTACCATGGTATGTGGACACTGAGCTGCAAGCAATGACGGGTAGATTTAGCTGGGCTGGAGAAAGGATGGGCTGCTGTTGTCGGGCCTCCGGGTATCCTTTGTGGGGATCTGAAGCCGTCTTTTCTCCACTCTTTCCTGATTGTTCACATGTCAGCTATTGGGCTCCAGACTGGCTATATAGCACCGTCACTCTATGGGGTTGCCCATCTCCCATCATCTCTGTCAAGGCGAGGGTCTCTTCATTCTCTGAAAGCTTCTTATGGTTAACAAGACCACAGCTAGGTGTCACGCTGCTCTTGAACTTGGGCATTCTGCGCTGGATTTCCTGGTGCTGGTGACTGAGGAACGGGGTGCTACAGTAGGAGAAACATGATTTGATAGTAGGGGCCTCTAGGTTTTCATGCTGCTTATCACATGGACTGGGCAGTAGTTCCTCTGATTCTTGGTTTATGTATCTACAAAATAGCAATATTACGTATTTCCCTGGCTTATTAAGTCCATTGGGTGAGACAATATTCAAATATTTCCAAGTGCATTCCCGGAATGTGCCCTGTCTTTTCTGTCTATTCTTCTATCAGAGGCATGTAATACAACCGTGGTTGCTCAGATTTAAAAAGAATCCCAAGGCTTACTGTGGGATCAAGAGGAAGAAGAATTATGTTACAACCCTTTTTGAATGCATAAATACTTGCCAGAAAGGATGAACTAATTTGCATGCCTTAACTTTCATGCTATTTGTACTTTAAAGAAAGATACTTAAACTACATCAATTTGATAAAGTTAACCAAAGAACCATGAACTGGTGTTTCGCTGTTGTTTTTATTTTGTTTTGTTGGTGGATCTGATTGTAGTCATATTCACAGCCAATGGTGTACAAACATAAGATGGTAAATAAAGGATTCTCCCTAAAATTCACTCAAAGGATACAGCTTGCCTTATTGCAATATCATCCAATATAAGTTCTGGAACATATCTGAGTGAAAACTAACCACAAAAAGGAGAGTTATGAAGAAGTTGCTGTGACAGAAGAGACCTACCTCATTGTCTGGGTGTGTGTCTAGCCCAAGCCAAGTGGAGTCCCGGTTGTCCAGCCTTCCCTATGCTTCCTGACCCAGATGCACCCTGTAGGTTTTCCAGTCAAGGGAGTGCTATTACGATATGACAACAGGTTGATCGTCGGTAGAAATAGACTGTGTCAATCTTAAATAAGACATCTGTGTTTGATGGTTTGTTGCGAATGAAGACACTTCTACCTCTGTGCTCTCTTCATGTTGCAGGGCTGTGGGTCTCGGAAACCACCATTGCCGCGCCTTCTTGACGGTGGGGCTCAGGCTGTGAGAGTAAGGAGAGCTTTCATCCCTCCTCTCCATGAGGAGGACTGGTGCATGGGCATCCGCAGATGGCAGCGGATGGCAGTCAGGGATTTTACTTGAGGCTTTTAGGCAGGTTCCCGCAGGTCTCCCTGTAGAAGTCAGCCAAGGCCGTCGATGATGGCTCTCCACTGTCTGCTTTTTCAGCTTCCTGAAAGCAGCCTCGTTTCCTTTTGCTCCTATGACTTCCCAACATAGCACTCCAATGTTGCTCAGCTCCAGTTCCCTTCAGTAAACCCTTTACTACTACAAATGTAGTAGATGAGCCTCTGTTTCACTAACTAACCTGAGTGCTAAATGATCTATGTGCTTCTAATTTCAAGATGTTTATAAAATATCAGGATGTATTGGTCCTTGACCACAAACAAGTATCATTAAGCCACATCCTTGTCTAGATTGAAGATTCAGAGTCCATGCCCAGACATTCCCTGGACAATGTGCCGTTATCCATGTGAAGGATACTTGCTGAATGCTTTCCTATGCCAGGCCCATTTTAGCAGTGTAAGGAGGTGATGATGTAATGAGAGAAGAAATGGCCATAATACAATAAAAATGCTATGCATTAGATAAGGATGGTACCATGGATTAGAAACAGAGATGGTGCACCATGGTGGTGGTGGTGGGGGGGATCTTTAGAGCAATCAAGAAAGACCTGGTCGAGAAGATCTGAGCAGAGATGTGAAAGACATGAGGTTATCATGGAAGAATCTAGAAGTTTCCCAGTGGGAAGTCTTAGAGCTTGAACGTGTGATATGGAACATTCCTGGAGCAGGATGAATGATAGGAGAGTGAAGACAGTGTCAGAAGATGAAAGGCTCTATATTATATGTATCCCCAGAAATGGCAGGAAAGTTGATTGGGATGGCCAACAATTTCACTAGATACATTTGCACTTGTACTTGTTCTGTATCAAGAAAGAAAGAAAAAATTATTTAGGAAAACAAAAAAGGGAGGGGCTGGCTGGGGAGATAGCTCACTGGACATGAGCACTTGCTACACAAACATGAGGGTGCTGGGTTTGATCTTCTAGACCCACAGAAAAAGTTGGGCAAGGCCGTGCATGCCCGTAATCCCAGCATGGAGGGGGATGAAGGTGGGAGGCTCACTGGAATTCCATGGTCACCCAGTCTAACAGAAAAGGCAAGCCACAGGTTCAGTGTCAGACAATGTCTCAGGGAAACAAGAAGGGTGATGGAGAACACGTGACACCCTCCTGCGATCAAGCACACACACACACACACACACAAGATATACATAAATACACCTTGATGAAACCTAGACACACCATTCTCTCACCAAAAGCCGTGCTGCATCATGCTTCCGCTGTTCTAACAGCCCTCAACTCAGCGATCAGCTCTGCACTCTTTGAAAACCCCAGGATTTCCCATTCTCGTCATTTGACTTATGATTGGAAAGGAAACCCAACTCCCAACTCTTCCCATAATTTTCTGAAAGTTGGAAAATAAAAGCTGAAGTCTCTTGATTGCTGCAAGAAAACAGTTGCGTTTACAGAGCAGCCAGAAATTACCTGGATGACGCTGTGATAGGAAGAGAGAAGCGCTTCCTCAGGAAGAACGGCCCCTTGCTCTGGGAGGATGTAACCCCAGGACGGCCAGCAAAGCAGTAACCAGGAGGGCCCCTGCCTGTGCTCTTACCCTGCCTCTGAGCTGAAGGGCACAGAGAGAGGCAAATTCTACGGAGGAGTTCCTTCCAGCTCTGAAGGGCTACACACAGGTATCCTGCTAAGACCTGTCCAAACTCAGCGACTCCAAATGAGCCACCCGCAAAAGTAGCTGAGGGCCAAATGATTGAAAGCAAATGGAAAGTGAAGGAAAAGGAAGAGAATGTAAACTATCCCAGGTAATACCCAGAGGCCATTATTGTGTTTGCAACAAACTGAGAAACAAGAAAGGGAAATAGCTGAGTTTTGTCAGCTGAGCTCAGTTAACTAGGACTGACACAAGCGATTCCAGTTTGCTTTAGGAAAAAAAAAATTTTTTTTTCTTGAAACCAGACGGTACTATTTTGCCCAGACTGGCCTTAGACTTCTGGGCTCAAGAAATCCTCCTGCATCAGCTTTCGAGTATATAGGATTTTATGTGCCCTTGTGTCCATCTATAAACAGTTCCAACTTCAAGACAAAAGGTAACATTATTACTACTTGTATGCGTCATTTGGTCAGTGAAGCTCTTTCCCCACAAGTTGCTCATTTAAAGTGTCATCCAAGAAAATATCATTCACCATCAACCATCATCCAGTCCTATGAGACATGAGAAACATTTAAAGCATCAAACTGTATGGCCAGAATCCAGAGGGTTAACATTCAAATAATCTAATTTTTTTAAAAAAGGTGCTCATGAGCCCATAGCTCACCTCTCTGTACACCACACTCCTATCGTTCCAGCCACGTACCTTAGATGTCCTATAGCTGCACGTCAATACACACAGGCTCACCCAATCATCTACCCCAGGGCTGGATGCCTGCTATGTGGGGCTCATCGACTCAGGGCCTGTCTTGTGCCTCAGTTTTTCTGCTAATAGCACGATTTCAGAAGTCACGAAAGCTCGACGCTGCTACCCAACACTCTCCAGGCCAATTATGTGACCATACCTCCTCAACTCTTAAACGCCATCGCAGGCACATTCCTTTTACCTCCAGTGATCAGCGACTCCATGTTATACTACGCCAGACATTTTACACTGTCTCCCCCCTCCACTTTCCCTTTGACAGTGAGCTACAGACCGGGAATCTCATCGGGCACTGGCATCTGCTGCCACAGTTGTGGGCTCATGAAGAACAGAGTGTGAAAGCAGAGCCTGGGGACGTAGCTTACTCGGTAGAGTGCTGGCCTAATGTGCAAGCTGCCCAGACTAGCATGATGGTGTGCACCTGTGACCGCCAGCATTCAGGAGCTGGGGACAGGAAGGTGAGATGTTTACAGTCATTCTCGGCTACCTAGCCAGGTCAAGGCCAGTGTGATCCACATGAGACCTAGTCTCCAAACAAAACAAATGCAGAATGCACAGCGTAGTGTTCTGAACCATATCTTAGTAGTGGGACTTGGCAAATCCTCTCACTCCTTAGCCTTGACGTTCTCACCTACAGAGTTCTACTGTTTGCACCACAAAGTTGTTAGGGAGTTACATGGTGCAGGTAAACTGGGGGGAAAAGAAAACTTGTTGTGAAGCAGTGGATGGGGCCCTTCTTTCTGCTTGTTTCCTTGTTTGAACAAGGGCCTCATTGTGCAGCCCAGGCACTGGCAATCCTCCTGCTCTGTCTCATGACTGCTGGAGTTACACGTATGTAACGTCACACTTGGCTGGCTATTGCTATTTGTATAGTAAATAAAACTAACACATCCCCACATAGTTGAGGTTTGTATACGTTGTGTTACTTTTCCTAAAGATATAGAAAAACCAACTCACCCAGATTGGGGGGGGGGCCATACAAGTCTAGCTTGGTGAACCAATGAGTTAACTGGGGTTGCTCACAGAAGCACGGATGAGGGGTTACTTACAGGAGAACAGATGTCACTCTTGGGCAGGTGAATCACTGGAAAGTCTCGCTCTAGCATGGGCAACAACCTCACGAAAGCTGTGTCACTTGGGTCCCAGCCTTGCTCAACCATCACGTTCCCCAGCACCATTCGAAACTACCTGCAGCTGGGGTAGGATTGTGTTTAACTAGGGGGACAATAGCAGGGACTGGTGACTGGAATTGCAGAGAACTCCCCAACGCCCCCCCCCCCCATTCCACACCACACAGCAGAATGCTGACAGGGCAGACGGTATGGCAGGGAATCTGGACAAGTAAGCGTGGCTGCTCTCATTTCAAGATGCTGAAGGTTGTATCATGCGTAGACGATAGAGTTCTGACACGTGTTCCTAAGAGCATGGATAATCAAGACAACTGCAGATTTTTAAATCCCATTCCTTACCTCTTTTAGCTCAGAACTACTCCAAAGGTCTGCGTGCTGGGTTGAGCTATCAGGAGTCCTTGTGCTGGAGAAGTCTTCCTTGGGTAGGCAGTTTTTTCAGTGAGTGTAGGAAGGATGCAAAAGCAAACACAGATTCAAGCGGTGTTCAGAGCCCGTTTGTAGGGCTGGGGAGTAGGTTCAACTGGTCAGAGCACTTGCAGCACACAGGGACCTGAGTTCTATTCCCAACACCCATGTAACTAGCCGGGCACGCCCTCCACACACATGGATGGCAGAGCATGTGCATGCACAACACACATACACCACCACCCCCACCACCACCACTACCAAACAAAAGGAAGAGGAAATTGAAGCCAAAATTTCCTCCCCAGGGGCTGGAGAGATGGCTTAGCGGTTAAGGCGTTTGCCTGCAAAGCCGAAGGATCCCGGTTCGATTCCCCAGGACTCACTTAAGCCAGAGACACAAAGAGGTGCACGCATCTGGAGTTCGTTTGCAGTGGCTGGAGGCCCTGGCATGCTCTCTTTCTCTCTCTCTCTCTCCCTCTTTCTCTCTCTCAAATAAATAAATAAAATATTTTTTTAAAATCCTCCCCAAATTATTTCCTTTTTTGAACTCGGGTTTTCCTGTCTATGACCTAAGTCAGCTACTTCCTGGCCACGGGTGTGAGGGACTCCCACGAGAAAGAGCCACGAGCAGGCAGCGGCTTTGGACCAGAGCGCACGCGCGGTCCCCGCAACTGCTTTTCCGGTCACCTGAGCACCAGGGACGCCTGCAGCATCCTACTGGGAGAGGAGAGAGGCCGCGGCCGCCGGGCAGCCTGCCCGTCCGTCTGGTTTGGATTTGCGTGTCAGGAGGCCGTTGGCAGGTGGGTGGAGGAGGGATGGGCCGTTGGTTGGCACCGAGCTTTCTAAGCCCCGGCCCTTCAGTGACGTCCCGCTGCTCACACTGGCCGGTCCGGTCTCACTGGTTCCCCGAGCGGGGTGGGCGCGTCCCTCGGCCCCTGCAGCAGCGCAGGAGGAAACTCTCAGCCCGGCTGACTTTGGGCAGAGAGCATCCTACCTGCCATGTTGGCCCACCTGCGCGCACGCCGTCAGGCCATGCTGGCGACCATCCAGTGCTGGCCGGACGTTTGGACACGTCCCTGTATCCCAAAGGTCCTCCCATTATTTCCTATGTAGCTTACACGCATGGGGCATCTGGGAATGACACTACCCCCGAGGCAAGCTGTAGGGGCACTAGAGGGAATTGTGTAGGACAAAGAGGTGACATTTAATAGGTGTCTCTAATTGTGGGGAGCCATGCCTTGGATAAGATAAGGTTGGGTGCCCACTTATCCTGGCTTGCCAAGTTCCCAGGCAGTGCTGACAGTGCCCGCCAGGGAGGATCACTGTGGAAAGCACTGGAGCTTCAGCAAACAGACACAGCTCGCAGACAGCCGGGTTCCACCCTGGGGCCACCTCTCTGGTGTAATTCTCACTTCTCACCGGGGCTCTATCCCACTCCCCCTGAGGATGAAACCTGCTTGCTTGACTACAGTCTGCCTCTTTCCTTTTGTCCAAATTGTTCAGAACTCCATATTCTCGCTCTCTCAATTCTCCCTTTCCTCTTGCAGACCCTCCCCTTCCATAACCCTTTCTTCCTCCTACTTACTCATGTGGGGACATGATCCTGACCTGATCTCGTCACCCTGACCTCCTTGTTCTTCCTCAAATGAATCATGCGCTTGTCCTGGGACCTGTGAACATGCTGACCCCTGGTCCTGAATCACTCCTCCTCCACGGTGCTGTCTGACTCCCTTCGTCACACCCTGTGGGTCTCCACACACACACACACACACACACACACACACACATACACACACACACCTCCTGGTCACTCATGCTTAGGACATACATTGCACGTACACTTCAGTCAGCTCTGGGCTTAACCACGCTAAATGTGCCACTTTGGCTGCTCCATTCCAACACCAACACCTACCTTCATCTGCACAAACTTCCAATACCCCTCCTTACTTTGTCTCTCCCAAGCAGTTATTAATATCTAACATAATATATCCACATTTGTTGTTTGTCTGCCTCCCTTCCCAGGAGCGCAACAGCTGGGAGAGGCAGACATCTTACCTATTTATTCACTTCTCTGGCTCGAATAACAAGCAGTGTCTGACGCATAGTAGGCCTTCAACACGTTTGAAGAAAGAGATGAATGTTGTACATTTACATGTTGCAATCTTTTTAATAATGGGGCTGAGGGGATGGCTCAGTCAATAAAGTGCTGGCTTTGCACGCATGAGGACCAACATCCCATTTCTACTACCCATGTTAAAGGAAAAAAAAGAAAGAACGAGAAAGAGAAAGAAAGAAGCCAGACGGATGGCATGTGATTATAATCCTAGCACTGGGAAGGGATCTTTAGGAATCTCTGTGTGGGTTGTGGACAAGTTAAATGGTGACACTAGATATTGTCCTCTGACACACACACAAAGAAAAAAACATTATAAGAAAATAACCACAGACTGTCAGATTGATGAGTATATTAACTAAAAAGACATATTCTGACTTCAGGTCACTGCATAAACTTCTTATATAGTGCTTTTAAACTTGAATCCACTAAAATGTGTAATTCTTAAAAGTTTCACACACGCACATGGCTACAAAGGCACACACGCACACTTACACAGACAGCTTAATCAAGAGTACACGTAGCGTGCACCGTGAATGTGACAGTGAGTGCATCTCTGAGAACCCTGACACACAGCCAGGCACCCACTCCCTTGGCACAAAGGAGTTGAACTTGACATTGGGAGGAAAGATGGTCCTGGCAACCACCCCTGTTCAGATGCCAGCTGGCCAGGCTTGGATGGAGCTTCCCAACCTCAGCATAGAGCAAGATGAGAAGACAGAGCATGCTTTTCCAAAGGGCTTCTAGACTGTTTGCTGATGGCCCTAATTTAGTGTTAATGGTTTAATTTCCGGGTTGCACGTCCTCTCTCCTTAAATAGCACTTACTGTAATTGATGCCAGATTAATCACTGAGCCAGCCAAGCGAAGTGTGTGCAGGGCAGGAGCCACATGCAGTTTCACCTGTGCTTAAACAGGAAAATGTCACGTGCCTCCAAAGAGACAATACCGCCTAAAACACAGCCTTGGTCTCAAATGAGACCTCTGAGGAAAGTATAGCATGAGGCACAAGATCAGAAAGAAACGACATAGTTTCACCAGTGTTTTAGGATTAAGGTGAAGGCTTAAGTGTGATTTTTTGGTGTGTGTGTTGCTGTCTTGAGGTAGGGTCTCACTCTAACCCAGGCTGACCTGGAATTCAGTATGTAGTCTCAGAGTGACATTGACTCTCAAACTCATGAACGGCTATCTTTCTACCTCGGCCTCCCGAGTGCTGGGATTAAAGGCATGAAACACCACACCCGGCTCTAAGTGTGATTCTTAATTTCATCTTTTTAAAATTTTATTTATTTTTTTTTAATTTTTTAATTGAGAGAGAAAGAAAGAGGCACACAGAAAGAGAGAGTGGACACACAGGGGCTTTCAGCTACTGTGAACACATTCCACATGCATGCTCCCCCTTGTGTGCATATGCGACATTGTGCTTTTGCACCTGGCTACCTGGGACCTGGAGATTCAAACATGAGTTCTTAGGCTTCACAGGCAAACACTTTAACCATTAAGCCATCTCTCCAGTTCTTCTTTTCTTTTTTTTTCCTTTTCTTTTCTTTTTTTTCTTTTCTCTTCTCTTCTCTTCTCTTCTCTTTTCTTTCTTTTCTTTTCCTTCCTTCCTTCCTTCCTTCCTTCCTTTCTCTCTCTCTCTCTTTCTTTCTTTTCTTAATGTCATCTTTTTCTTTCCTAATGTGGTATGCAAAAGTATAACAAGAGCATACAACTACTGATAACATGGAATTACCAAAGGAAAAAAAATGTCACTTAGTGTTCTCAATGTTAGTTGAAATTGTACAAAAAAACTATCAGACTTTATAGAAACAAACTGCTATGTTTACAGTGGATATTTCTGAATACTTGTATAATTGTTAATTTTTTTTTACTACACTCCTCTGCTTTTCATTATTTTCTAATTTTTTAAAATGAGGCATGGCTACCTTTCTATTTTCAAAATCGAAGGTTAGTTTCCTAAAAATTTCCACCATCCTGTGTGTATAATAACTAAGTATTCTGTTTGTTTGCATTTGAGTTTATTTTAAAACAAGGTTCATCTCATCCCCGGCATTCTTTCTGCTAGCAAGAATGGGGAGGTTTTTATTTGTAGGATGTAAAGCAGTGTTTCCTGGACACCCCAAAGTCCTACCAGTAACAGTACCAGAGACAGGATGGGAACTGTTCACCATCACAATGCATTGGTGACATCTTAAGAATCCCTCATCTAGAATCCCAACTAAAACCCGGGTCCTCTCCTTCGTCTGTACTCCTCACACTGATTCTTCTGACGAGGACATAGAACCCTCAAGGAATTCCAAGCACCTTGCCTCGATTGAGTTGTTTTCAAACAATGAAGAATGACAAATTTAGAAAGCTTTGAATGTCAGTGTTCACGAGTTGATGTTGTAAAAAAAAAAAAAAAAAAGAAGCTTGAGAAATAAACACCAATTCCATTTTCTCATTTTAACAGAAGACAAGGGAAAGCAGAAGCAAATCTGCCTTAAAAGGAACCAGCATAGCACCATGTGGCCCACACTGCTGGGAGGTACCAGGGCCATCCCCAGTGTCATCAACAGGCGTGAGGATGGACATTCATGACAAGGCCTGCTCTCTGGTTGAATGGAGCTAAAGAAATGGGGCAAAGGGGATGTGAAGTGTCTCTGGTACATAAGAAGAAAGCCTAGTTCCGTGGCCACAGGGCACCTCCTATGAAGACTGGATGGAAAAAGCCCCAAGAATCCAACAGAGTGTGGCTCTACTCAGCAGCAGCCAAAGTGGGAAACTCACGCTGAAGTTCTGGTGGCAGAGGGAGACGGAAGAGCTCAGTGGGGACAGTAGACAAGCAGAGCAGACACTTAACCTCAGAAGTGAACGCTGTATTAGAACTAAGAGAACATTTCTGGTGTGGTGGTTTGCTTCAGGTGTCCCCCATAAACTTAGGCACGCTGAATGCCAGGTTCCCAGCTGATGGAGATTTGGGGATTAATGCCTGCTGGAGGCGGTGTACTGTTGGGGGCGGGCTTATGGGTGTTAGAGCCAGTTTCCCCCATGACAGTGTTTGGCACACTCTCCTGTTGCTATTGCCCATCTGATGTTGGCCAGGAGGTGACGTCCACCTTTTGTTCATGCCATCGTTTTCCCCTGCCATCATGGAGCTTCCCTTTGAGTCTGTAAGCCAAAATAAACCATTTTCTCCCACAAACTGCTCTTGGTCTGGTGTTTTCTGCCAGCCATGCCAACCCGACTGCAACACCTGGGTAGTAAGGTGTATAGGTAACAGTCCACAGGGTTCCCGGGTGACAGGCTCTACATAAAAGGCAAGACTTGCACGAGCTTTTCTCACTTTTTCTCAAGCCAACTGGATCCCCCTCGGAGGCCTGGCTTTCTAGGAGAGGCGTGAGTATTCCGTGGGGTCTTGGTGGACAGGGCGCCCCATCCTACCAAGAATGGACTCAGTCAGCGTTCCTATTCTTCCACCCCAAGCTGCCTTTTCTGAGGAGCTCACGTTGCCATCTTGACCCAGTATGTTGGCCTCCGTTTTTGACCCATTTGAGCCACAGCAGCACGAGCAAAACAGCTGCAGGCACCTCCGGCTTTCATGTTTTAGAAGCTGTCTTGCCTAGTTCTTTTCTTTTTTTAAACTTGTTTTTATTGACAACTTCCATAATTATAGACAATAAACCATGAAAATTCCCTCCCCTCCCCCACTTTCCCCTTCACATATCCACTCTCCATCATATCCCCTCCCCCTCTCAGTCAGTCTCTCTTTTATTTAGATGTCATGATCTTTTCCTTCTATTATGATGGTCTTGTGTAGGTAGTGTCAGGTACTATGAGGTCATGGAGATCTAGACCATTCTGTGTCTGGAAGAACGATTGTAAGCAGTCCTCTCCCTCCTTTGGCTCTTCCATTTCTTCTTCCACCTCTTCCACAATGGACTCTGAGCCTTGGAAGGTGTGGTAGAGATGTCTCGGTGCTGAACACTCCCCGGTCATTCCTCTCCTAGTTCTGAGGATAGGTCGCTAGTTTCGTTATGGGATGGCCAAACAGGACTATGGTGTTCCTTGTGGCCTTGAGGCAGACACAATGGGCTCCATGCATGCAGGTCTCACATAGCCTCTTGTTACAAAGGCTTCCATACTGGAAGATAGGAAGGTGCCCCTGTTAAGATAGGAGCCCTTATTGTTCACTAATTGAGACTGCTTACTAGACTGATGGATTAGAAACATGGCTCTCTCAATGGAGTTGTCCAGGCTGAACAGAAATGTAATATGATATTTTGCCTTTAGGAAAGGACCTTATACACAGAAATTGCTTTAACCATGACTGTGTTTTGCTTTAACCATGACATATTTTGTGGCATAGATAACAAGACCCCCCGCCCCACCAAAGATGTCCACATTGTGATCCTTTGGAATTTATGAAAATATAACCTTGTAGGGCCAAGAGACTCGGTGGATGCAATTAAGTTACAGTTGTGTGGTAAGGAGCTGGTCCTGTGGTTTTGCATGGCTTGGATGTCATCACAGGGTCTTCACAAGTGGATGCTGGAGGCAAAGAATGACTGGCAATATGACACTGCTGGCCGAGAGAGAGAGAGAGAGAGCGCCAAGGAACGCCAGTAGCCAGCAGTGCGCAGACGTCTGAAAGGGCAGCAAAGGCAATTTCACTAAGGCTCCTAGAACAAACGTAGTCCTGCTGACACCTGAATTTTAGCTCAGCCAGACCTGTTTCAGACTTATAACCTCCAGAGCTACAAAGCACTAAATTTGTGTTGTTTTGAGCCAGGAAGTTTGTGTTAATTTGTTATACCAGGAATTGGAAGCTGTAACATGGCTCACATGAAAAGAAATATTTAGTAATTACCTGATGAATTTTTTTTTTCCTCACTCCTTTCTTTCAAGAGACGATTAATGCAGGGGAAAGATAAGCCCAGAGAGTTCCACGGTGGCCTTTTTCCACTGGCTTCCATTCAAACTGTGGCACAATGACCCCCAAGGATGAGGACACAGAGCTGGGGCACTCTCATTTTGCTAAACCAGAGCAATCAATTCCAAATTATAGAGCTTTTTTACTTCCCATTTTTGCTTGGAAAATCAACTCTCTGGATTTCTTCCCCACCCCCAAGATTATAACAAATTCAAATACCCCAGTAGTGCACGAAACAAAGACATGGCCTAATATGTAATTTGGGAGGGAATTTAATGATACATCTGTCTGTTTTGACAAAGCACAGTCTTGAAGTATCTATTTAAAATAAAATCAGCAGATTGGCAGCGATTAAAAATGAAAGCCTATAAAAAGTTTGGTGGGGGGGGGAGCCCTGAAGTTTAATAGATCTTGGTTTATGTGCCAGGACTATAGTAAATATTTCCAGCAGGAAATTTCTCTCCTAAAATCCCAGCACCAACAACTGCCAATAGCACCATCCCTGAGCGCCCCCCAAGCATCCGTCTCTTATGAAGAGGCAGGGAGTCCATATGGAGACCAGCATGGCTGAGGCAGTGTAGTACTGCTGGGCTTTAGTGACTGTCCTCTTTCAAATCAGCAAAGGAAGGAACAACGTGTTATCACTTTCTTGAAACCTTTGTGATGCTAAGCTAATGTTACCTTGTCTGAGCAATTTATTGAATAATTTTGGAAGATGGAGAGCTTAGGGTGTCCTAAACTATCTTTGGAATACTTTACACTCTAAGGTCTCTGTTGCCCGGAGAGGCCGCTGTTACAGAAATGAGCTTTCAGTGAAAGTAATGACAAAATCCCAGGACCTGACAGGAACTGAATGAAACATGTAAGATCTCTGAAAGTTTCGACTACCTATGCGGCAGTCCTGACCCAGCGCCATCTCCCGACATTGGCTTCAGAGACCTGCATCACAGTCTAATGGTGACCTCAGGCCCCTCCTGAGATGAATCTTCCTCTGCTTTCAGGGTCCTATCACTATGTCACCTTGGGCTCCCTACTTCACTCCCCAACTTAGCTTGTCAATCTAGTTCTTACATATCCTCACATGGTTGCTATCTGCTAACACAAATGCTCTTACATGAGCTCCCTATTGTATGCCATGGTGAAGGTTGACACTAGGTGAATCTCTCAAGAACTACCAGTGGGAAATTCAGAAGAATTCTGTAGCTTTATGAAGCCAGATAATTGTAAAGAATGCATTCTATACTTTCAATTAAAAACTGGGGCCAGGGCTGGAGAGATGGCTTAGCGGTTAAGCACTTGCCTGTGAAGCCTAAGGACCCCTGGTTCGAGGCTCGATTCCCCAGGACCCACAGTAAGCCAGATGCACAAGGGGGCGCATGCATCTGGAGTTCATTTGCAGTGGCTGGAGGCCCTGGTGTGCCCATTCTCTCTCTCTCTCTCTCTCTCTCTCTCTCTCTGTCTGTCTGTCACTCTCACATAAATAAATCAAAATAAAAAACAAAACAACAACAACAACAAAAAGCTGGGGCCAGGGAGTTGGCTCAGTGGATTCATCACTTGCTGAGCTGCTCAAGTGCGATGCCCAGATCCCATGTAACTAAGCCAGAAGCCCTGATGGACTTCTGCAGTTCCAGCACATGATGCACTGATGGTGAGATGGGAGGCAGACACAGAATTACCCAGATGCAAAGAACAGTAGAGCAAGAAACCCCACCTCAAATGAGGTGAAAGGGCTGGGTGTGGTGGTCCACGCCTTTAATCCCAGCACTCTGAAGGCAGAGGTAGGAAGAGCGCCATGATTTTAAGGCCATTCTGAGAGTACATAGTGAATTTCAGGTCAGCCTAGGCTAGAGTGAGACCCTACCTTGAAAAATAGAAAAAAAAAAAAAAATTAGGTCAAAGGCCAGGATTGAAAGCTGCAAGTTGTCCTCTGACATGCACACGTGTGCGATTATGTACTCACAAACACACATGTGCACGCACACATGCGTACATAAGTAATTAAACATTTTTTTTAATTAATGAATTCATTCAGCCATGCATCCAGTAGATGTCTATTGAATCTCCTCTATGGAAGGTCCTATTTTAAGAGGCAAGATGATATAGTATTCCATATTATATATGTGTATACATAAAACATATACAGTATATTATGATCACATGCTATATATAGAAAATGTGCATACTTTCAAAGAGCTTATAAGAATCTCATTTTGCCATTGTGTAAGTGATCCAAAAACAAAGACATAAACAAGAAAAGAGCCACTTACTGCCCCATTACTTCTGTATTGATAAAAAACAAGTAGGATTTGATTGTACAATAAAGACTACCTCAAGAGAGAAGCAAAAATGTACAGGGTCGAGTGAATCAGTTGGACACACATAACATTATGGTAAGGATAGGAACAGCAGAAGAGGAAGAAATATAAAGTTAAAGCAATAATTTAGTTGCCTCGGCCTTCCTAACCCCGTTGAATATGGTGCACAGTGTTTGCCTGTGAGGGTCTACCTTGTGATAAGAGTGGGCGGAAGGGTGGGCAACAGCTTTTATTGTCTCATGTTAACCTGACTGTAAAGCTCATGGGCCAAGTTAACAGAGTCCAGGGTCATACCAGTGCAGACAGGGGGTGGCATCCAATGACGAGGAGTCCGGAGGCACTTCCTGTTCAATGGAGACGGTTCATCCATCTACCCCTGTGCCGCTGGGGCTAGAGACAACTTAAGTAGACGTGGTCTTTGTCCTCATACGGTTTCTACTCTGGAGGGCTGAGAGTATAAGACGCAGCCCTTGTCCTCACGCCATGTCTATTCTAAAATGCTGTGAATATAAATACGAACAAAAACAAATGCATATCCCTAGGCCATATGTAGTTCTCCGACACAGCAGTGATGAGCAGTGGTGCTGTGTGGTGGGACTGGGGCGGGGGCTGACCCGTGGGCACGCAGGAGGATGGGCGCTCCCTGGGGAGAGGATGGACCGTTCCTGGGAAAGCAATAAATGATTAGCAGTTACAGCAAGAAGACAGTTGAAGACAGGCCTGTGGTGACCATATCTTCCCAACTATGCACTTAATGTCCTCCCCTGGAGTTGGGGACATTTGGAGAGTTTGCATTAAGGGAATTGGCCAAGGCTACAAAGCCAGTTGTTAAACATTTATCAGTATAGTGTCAGTTTTATGCCAACTAATACCAGAATAGTTATGCAAGAAACATCTGGAAAAAGGCAATAAAAGGCAGTAACTTAATGAAGCAATTCTAATTAAAGGTTTGAAACAATATTTTGATTTTGTCCAATAGTTTAACTTTTTTTTTTTCAATCAAGAAAGCATCAAGTTTATTTTGGGAACAAAATAGAACAAGCACATAATTCAGTTTTCCCTATCTATACTAAGTTCTCTAATAATAAGGGTCCTATGATGTACTCAAGACTGACAGCATAACTTCCAAAGATGAAACTGTCAATTAAAAAAAAATAATTCAGTGATTCATATTATCTTCATTAAATTTTAGTCATTGAAATTTTTATTTGATTATTAGTTATTGTTCCAGACCGTGAGGAATATATCAATGGAAAATAGCAATCTTAGTGTTAGGTCAAGATGAGCTTCCCAAAATGGAGTCACCGAACACAGCAGGAGGGCGACAGATACCAGGGAGTGGGTCATCCGCATTCCTCAAGGAACCTCCTGGGCATCATCCCTTCCTTGCTTAACAATGCCCCAGGTCTAGGTTTCCTGCCCCCTTATCTCCCAGGTCACCTGGTTACTGGTCTGGTGTCACACCCTGGCTATCTCAGATCTCCCCTAAAGAAATTTTTTTTTACTTCCCCCTTCCTCATCTTCCTCCCACTGATGCATATATATATATATATATATATATATGTATATATATAGCCCACTGTCTGCGATCCCAAGTTGACTGCTCGGCTCTTGAGAGTCAGTCCTGGCAGCTCGTGCTTTTCCTGAATAAAAGCTTTGCCTCAGACTGGTCTCCGTGGTCTTGGTCACTCCCAAACCTTACACTTAGGACTCAGGGTATTTGTTTGTTGGAATGAATCTTTATAATGAGGAATATTTAAATATTGAAAGGTTACCAGGGTGACTGAATGGTTGTGAGGTTGTAGGCGAGGGAAGGGCTGGGAAATGATGAGGGAAGGCAGGCTTCACGGAGGACTTGAGTTGGGCTGGGTTATCAAAGAAGTGTGGTATTTCTCTTTATTATTAAAGACAAATAGCACACACACTGCAAGTGGGGATGGAGAATGGTGGAGCCACTGTGGGAAGAGTATGAGAATTATTACAAAAACAAACCTGCACTTTCCATAAAACCCAGTGATTGTGCTCTTGGGCGTTTATCCCAGAGAAGTGAAAATCTGAAAATTTATGTCTGCCCCCAAACCTGTACACAGTTGCTCAGGGAAGATTTATTTATAATAGTCCCAAACTGAAAATAAGCCATACCTTGTTTAACCACTTACTCGTTGCGTACTGTCTCACGAAGTGAAGGATTTAACAAAGCGTGGCCCCCGCTGCAATGCGGAACACAGCGTGGGGAGATTTCCAGGGAATTCTGCTCAGCTTAGAAAAAGCCAAGCTGCAAAGATTACATAATGCATGGCATATTTTCACGGATTACATTCTATAAAAATGACTTCTCTTTTACAGAATTCGTAAAATAGCCCAAGTACAGCGATGGAGAACAGATGAGTGTTATCACGGCAAAGGAATGAACATGGCTATGGCCATGGGGATGGTGTGAGAGATCCTTATGAGAGACTCTTGCACTTTAGTGTGGCGATCACATGAATCTATAAACACGATATGAGTTACAGAGCACTAAACACAAACACACGCAAATGCACGCAATAAAATACTCGTCTTGACACAGAGCAAGCTCCATGATTCTCATGAAGTCAGCTTTCTCCTTGCAACATACGATGGCCTTTCAAGATGTTCCCACTGGAGAATGTTCACAAAAGGCATCGAAAGAATCTTGGATATGTTTCTCCAACTGAATACAATTATCTCAAAATAAAATGTTTGCTAAAAATAATCGTAACATATTGGTAAATAGGAAAACAGAAAATTATCTCCATAATGTCTGCTACCACATTGGAACAATGTAGACATTTTCTCATCCTATAGGAAGTCATTGGGAGCTGAGGGAAAGGTTCTATGGAATAAAGCACTGGCCTCACATGCATGAGGACCAGAGTTTGGATTCCCCAGCTGGAGATCACAGACATATGCTATCATCATGTTATCATCACCCAGAAAGACAATAATCCTGAATACCAGAATTCTGAACGTTGAATTACAAACGATCACAACTTCCTTGAAAGGAAATTCTCAAAATTCACAAGCCTCAAAGATTAAAATCCTGAATATTGACATCTGAAAAGCCCAAATCAACAATCCCAATTCTTATAGGAAAAACAAGGCAAATGAAAGAGGTAGGGAGCCCATTTCGGGGGCGGGGGGGGAGGATTAGCAGTGCTGGTTGGGGTACACAGGTGAGCTGCCGCATTGTTCAGCAGAGCTTCACTTCCAACCCTACACGTTTCCCAGTCACCCCTACAGACTGCCTATGCGGAGTCAATGTAGGTGATCTTCAGTCACAGTCCCTTTCTGGCTTACTGTACACATAGCTAGTTTTGAACCAGTCAGTAACTTAGCTGGCTTCTTCAGACAAATGTGGCTTTAATTCATGGAAAGCTCCTGGAATTTCATCTGCTGGAAGGAACATGAATGCGTTCCCATTGTGCTGAAATATGGAATTAAAATGTTTGTTAATAAACAATCCCATGCATTCCTCATCTGGTTGGCAAACAATTTTTTATTTATAGCTCCCCTTCCACATACACATCCCAAATGCATGCATGCTTTAAAAATATTTATTTATTTGCAAACACAGAGAGAAAGGCAGAGAGGGAGAGAGACAGAGAGGGAATGAGTGCACCAAGGTCTCTAGCTGCTGAAAATAAACTCCAGATGCATGCACCACTTTGTGCATCTGGCTTTATATGGGTACTGGGGACTCAAACCCAGGCCAGCAGGCATTGCAAGAAACGCCTTAACCACTGAGCCATCTCTCCATTTTTAATTTTTTTGTTTATTTTTATGTATTGATTTAAGAACAACAGATAGAGAAAGAGGGAGAGAGAGAGAGAGAGAAAAATGGGCACACCAGGGCCTCCAGCCACTGCAAATGAACTCCAGATGCATGCACCACCTTGTGCATCTGGCTTATGTGTCCTGCGGAATCGAGCCTTGAACAGGGATCCTTAGGCTTCATAGGCAAGCGCTTAACCGCTGAGCCAGCTCTCCAGCCCAATGTGCACTTTTAATCTGAAGTTTTCTTTGTTGCACATAGTGTGTCCAATCTACAGTGCCCCCTGCTGGCCACAGTCTAGCACACACTACCTAAGTGGGCTCTGGGATCCCTCCTCCAAATCTACAAATGAATTGGGTCTTCCCCTCACATACCTGAGAATGATGAAAGAGTACATTTTCTGAACTACAGAGGCCGTGGCCTTCTTCCTGTCACTCTCTCTGCCTGCCTCCCCTCATTCTGGCCACGGGGACACACATGAGGCTGGCTTTCCCCCTCACCCAGCCTGGCTGGGTGGTGGGGAGAACATAATATTATTTCTTGGTTTGGGAGAACTTTCCTGCTTGCCTCGGCTTTATAGTGTGATTACGTGCACGATTTTCCTCTGGTCTTTAAATCCACCACTTGTGTATTTCCCTTACACTCCAGATATACCACCAAGCAGGCGCTTTCTCTGACTCGAGGCCTGCTGCCCGTGTAACTTTACTACTCATTTCTCACCTGAAGTTCTTGGTCTCTGCTTCGGTATTTTCCCTCTGCTATTCTTCCTTAAGCTCCTACCGTTTGTCCTCTTAACTTCCTTCCATAGGGAAGCACAAGGCAGAAGCTATGTGTGTTTCTTCCGAATCTCTCTACATATGCACCTAAGTTCTGTCTTCCATGGGCTTGTGGCTCAACTCCAGTCTTTCCTTAAAAACCTCAGTTTCTCTTAAGTGAACCTTATGAACTATGCAGTGTTTTCCTCCTGCATGTGTGGTGTGGTTCCTACTTCCCGAATGCTTGTGACTCAGCTCTAGACTTCTTCTGAGATCCCAATCTCCCTTAAATAGACCCCACAATTTGATTTCTCCCTAAATAAATTGAATAATTCATAATTTATCCTTGTTGAGTTAACTTTTATCAATTCTTTGTTGAAAATAGAAATGAACCTAAAATTGGAGTTCATAAACTGAGGGAACCCATCTTGAACCCCAAAACCCTGCATCACCAGGATAGCTATGAATGTGGCCCATGGCCCAACGCATCTGTGGGTAGCAACATCATGTGGCAATGTAAAAGTGTGGACACCCCTGAGTAATGTAACCAAGCCAGCCAGTCATCTGAATCTCCCACCCAGTGCCCTGCCAAATGGAACACATTGATACTGGCTTTTAGAAACCTGGGTGGTTTTGTTTTTGTTGCTGTTGTTTGTTTCTTGAGGTGGAGTCTCATGTCTCACGCTAGCCCAGGCTGACCTGGAATTCACTATGGAGTCTCAGGGTGGCCTTGAACTCATGGCGATCCTCCTACCTCTGCCTCACTAGTGCTGGGATTAAAGGCGTGCGCCACCATGCCTTAGTGCCTAATTCCAATTCTGTCATGGTTTAGGGATTCCACTGAAATCATTTTCTTTTGCAAAGTCTACAAAATCTTCACAGAAGCATTTATAAAGGCTAATTTCTAAAATGGTTATATCCAATAAGGGCATGAAATGTATATATTTGACAAAAATAATGAAGCTACAAAAAAAAAAAAAAAAACACAGTGGGAACAGTTTTGAAAGTGCCAGCCACTAGCCAGAATGAATGCTTTTTAAAAATATTTTTTCATTTTTTATTTTTATTTGTGTGTGTGTGTGTGTGTGTGTGTGAGAGAGAGAGAGAGAGAGAGAGAGAGAGAGAGAGAGAGAGAGAGAGAAAGAGAGAGGATGGGTGCACCAGGACCTCCAGCTGCTACAAAGGAATTCCAAATTCATGTGCCACCTTGTGCATCTGGCTTATGTGGGTCCAGGGGAATCAAACCTGGGTTCTTTGACTTTGTAGGCAAATGCCACAACTGCTAAGCTATCTATCCAGCCCACTATTTTATTTGTTTGTTTGCTTTCTTGTTAGATTTAGTGATGAGTGTAAAAAGTCTTCCATAGTTAAGCCCCTAGGTAGGGGTAGCTCACTAGGTATTGAGCTGCTGTAACAAGGGAGAAATCTTTTCCTTCAGCAAGTATCTGGTTCAGAAGGTTGCTAAGCTTGTAAAATTCCTTCTAATTCTCTGACGCTGAGTGGGTTCTGAAGACAAGCATGGTGGTATGTGTGGAGAGGCAGAAATAGTAGAGGACTGAGTAATTTGGCAACAATTTTGTTTTTAATTGAAAATGCACTAATCCCTTTGCCAGAATTTGACTTTGCACCCCTCCTAGAAAGCCTCCCATTTAAATGGGAATTGCATTTAGAGGGTTTCAGCTGTTGAGATTTTTAATCTTTTGAGATGGCTATTTGTGAGATCTTGATGTAGGCATTTTTGATTCTTAGTGATTTTAGGCTTTACCGATTTTCACTTCCAGTATTTTAGCATTATGGCATTTGAGATTGGGCTTTTAGGGATCATGATCAAATCCCTTTCAAATGTCCACTCAGCTTCTTGCCTAGCTGTATTCTTAGGCAAGTTACTTCACCTCTGAATCTGCCTTTTCATTTGTAAAAAGATCTCTCAAGATGTGTAAGAATTAGCCAAACAATGGCACTCTTAGGGATTAGTAAATGCTTATTCCTTTGTTTGGGTTTTCTTGAGTAGAGGACTGGGAAGTTGAGTTCAAGGGCAATGCATATGTAGTAGTTAACAGTATCTCCCCTGCTGCAAGACTGGCCACTGGGAATGGCAGCTCTCTCCATTTCCATTTATGTAATTGTGGAAAGTGATTCTGCCTCTCTGTTCATCAGTGCCCTCTCCTGGGAAGCTTGGATAATGCTATACCTACTTCATGAGAATTTCATAAGCTGGGGCTGGGGCACTTGCCAAGAATAAAGGGGCCTGAGGTTCAATCAACAGCACCAAAACCAAAAAAGAATTCAATGGGATAATACCAAGCTTCCAGAGCAGCCTCCAATAGGCTGCAGACACTAATAAGTGTGAGCTATTGCTTTATTATTGCTATGGGTTGTTTGAAGCCTTATCCTGTCATCTATTTATATCATGTTATATCAGGTCAGTTAGTCTGAAACTTTATTTTGTTGTTTTTCCTATCAGTCACTTAATAAAACAACTTCTTTTCCATTTAAAATGCCTGTGTAATTCTGGCTCTCTCCCTTCCTGCTTCATCAACATCAATTTTCCTTAGTGAGTGTGCTTGGAATGAGCGAATCGATGACCTTCATGAGTCCTTCTCAAGAAGAAAAGAGTGTGTGCTGAGGTTCTGTCAAATGTCTGAAACATAGCGTAGCCTTGTGTCTCCTGGAAAATCCACCCTCAAGGCTTGCTATTCTCTAGGGTTTCTTTCTGCATTAAGAACCTGTGGGGAAATCCTTTTCCTCTTTGTAGATGATGAGCAGGAAAGCAATAACTTTATCTAGATCTCCATGGGAAATGTATGACAGGGAAGGAACAGAGCTATTCTTCCTCCGTCTTCTTTAACGGTGAGTCCATTACAGCTATTCTGTGACAACAGATTTAAAGAAAACCCCAAGCTTCCCTTTTGTCTTTCTATTTTATAAAGCAGTACATTTAGTGTGTTAAGTAAAAACTTAAGCCCAGCACCGTCACTGTGTGTGCCTTTGCAGAGGGAGGGGGGAGGGGCTCTATGATTCTCCCCGAGAAGGATTCAGAGCGAAGTTTGCACAGGAGGGGGGTGTCTCTGTAAACTCTTCCTGAGCATTCCTACACTCTGCTCCCTCTGGCTACCTCAGGCAGAAGGCATGAGCTCGTCACAGCCCTCGAACAAAACAGTAGCCAGTCCACACCCCATCAAGACACGAGTGGGTGGTAAGAGTCCTGTCCTTTCTGGACTTTTGTGGGGTACAGTGTCACACAAGTAAGACCACTGCCTCACAGAATGCTGGGTAAGAGTCGATGCATTGGGACTACAGTCTGGAGGTCGGGATGTCTGAGTGCAGCCCTGAACTGCTCAGAGTGTCAGCTTTTATTGGAGAAAACCACAAGGTGTTCATTGCAAAAACAGGATGGGAGTTATACCTCAAAGTTATACAAATCTACTGTTAAACAAGGGGGTTATTACAAAAAAAAAAGTCACAAGGTATTCATTATATAGGTCATGTAGGCAGAGCTGAGGCAAGAAACATTCTATGCTATGTAATCACAAAGGTATTTAGAAACAGAGAGGGACAGGAAGGTCATGGTACATTGCACAGAAGGGTCATCCCATTCCTTAGATAACAGAAAACACCTGCATGTTACAACAAGGCCTGTGGTAAGGATTCCTGGAACTTCTCCTTCATCTGTCAGGAAGATCAGCTTGGGTGGGGGCCTCCGTTATGTGCGCCCAAAGGCCAGGGCTGCATGGGAGGATGTGTGACCAGGGTCTACTGTGTCCCTTTCCATTCCATTTTCCAGGACCAGCTCAAAGCCAGCATGAGCTAAGGTTAGGCTGAGAACAGGCCTTTAGACAGTCCTTTAACACAGGGGATGCACAATAAGGAGTCACCTTTAAAAGATTATCCTGAGATTTTTCTCCTTTAAAATTCCTGTGAGTAAGCCAGACATGGTGTCGCACACCTTTAATCCCAGCACTCAAGAGGGAGGCAGAGAGGTAGGAGGATCGCCATGAGTTCTAGGCCACCTTGAGACTCCATAGTGAATTCCAGGTCAGCCTGGGCCAGAGTGAGACCCTATCTCAAAAAACCAAAAATATAAAAATAAAAACTAAAAAAGTTGCTGTGAGCTATTGGCCAGGGAGGTCCTCCAAGCCCCCAAAGCAATACATGCTATTGTCATTGCTCTTGGTTACCCACCAGAACAAGACAGCAAGACCTTGTTCCTGAAGAGGCCTGTGGTGGTTTGAATCACGTGTCTCCCAAGAGCTCATCTGTGCTGAATGCTTGGTCTTCAGCTGGCAGCGATTTGGAAGGTGGAGCCTTGGCTGGAGGAGGTGTGCTGTGCTGTGGGAAGGAGTAACGTCCAGCCTCTGCTCATGCCATGCTTGCCCCTGCCATCATGAAGCTTCCTCTTGAGACTATAAGCCACAATAAAAACTTGCCTTGGGCTGGAGAGATGGCTTAGTGGTTAAGGCACTTGCCTGGGAAGCCTAAGAACCCAGGTTCGATTCCCCAGGACCCATGTAAGCCAGATGCACAAAGTGGCACATGCATCTGGGGTTTGCAGTGGTGAGAGGCCATGCTGTGCCCATTCTCTCTCTCGCTTTCTCTCTCTTTGTCTTTTTCTCACTCTCTCTTTCAGACAAATGTAAATTAAAATATTAAAAAAAAAAAACATCTCACCTTCCATCACTTCTGTTGGTCAGGTCTTTTGTGTCAACAGTAAGAAGGTAACCACAATAAGACCACACACTGTGGTTGAATGAGATAGAGAAATCAAGCTGGAAGCTTCCTCCTTGGAAGCACTGTTCAGGCTGCTGGGGGTCAAAAGTCATCAAATGTCCTACCCCAGCTGTGGGTGCCCTGTGCTGCAATATTGACCTGCCAGACAAGGGGTGCCCAGTAATGGGAAAGTGGCAGGACGGTTACAGGGGTAAAAACCGCTTTTTGAATGAATTTGACAACTGCTCCATGCAAGGGAATTCATACCTGGTACCGTAACCTGGTGAGAAGCTCACAGCAGCCCAGGTCATGGCCTCGGGGAGAAGGCATTGGGGGAGGGTAGTGACTCCTGTTGTTCTGGTGAATGGATATGTGGTCAAATGGCCTTCTGGATATTTATGTCTAGATGCATAGACTAGTGCTGTTGTCAACCTTGACCAAAGACACTGGTTTTTGCAGTGGGCAATGGGTTCAGGGAAAGACTCATAACTGGCCAAAGTGCTGAGCGTAAGTGATTGTCGAGTGCTGAGACGTAAACAGGACATCCATCACTGCTTCAAAGGCTCGGGGAACTTCAGGGAAGAGCTGGCGGAAAGAAGGTGAGGTGCTGGAAGATGGGGAGAAGAGCCGTGAGACACTGTCTTCTGGATATGCTGTGGTGGCTACACTCACGAATTTACAGCAGGTGGGATTTCCTACATGAGACTGAAGTCAGTGTTTCACCACGGATGGGGAAAAGGGCCCATGAGCCCCACACCTACCAGAGGAGCTAATGTCGCCTAACGGTTGCTGGGAGAGAGAAGTCAGGTCCATCCGTGGTACACTGTGAAGATGTATATTCCACAGTAAATGACCTTCCACCAGTGGTCACATCAGGAACTCTAGCTTACCTCAGTGGGTTAAAAATAACAGAGAGAAAGCAAGCATGAAATTAAGGTAGGGATTAGTAAAGGAGGATGTTGGTGAAGCAGGGAGGGGAATAAGAGAGGAAATTTGATGGGAAATACAATCAAAATATATGATATACATGCATGAAAATGTCAAAATGGAAAATGGGAAATAAATAACCAAAAAATTTAAACAAAAGCATGTAAGAGCTGGAGGAAGGGGAGGATTTCTGTAGAGTGCGGTTTTCTGGACGTGACATGGCCATTGTACTTAAGGGCTCACAGCAGCCGTGGTTACCTGCGCCCGACCTGCGTAATGGCCTGTCCACTGCCCTCACGGATGGGGAGGGGCTTGTGAGGCCCCGCCCCTCCACCAGGACTGCTGGCAGCTGATGGTCCCTTGGGAAGGAGTCGCTCTCTTCAGTGGTGTAGCCGCCCGTGTGTCATTCATTCTCCAGTGAACAATCCCAGGTTCTTGCTCATACAACTAACTCATTTGGTCAAAGAAAAAAGAGAGGAAGGGAGGAAGAGAAGGGAGGGAAGGAGGGAGGGAGAGATGGGAGAGGGAGGGAGGGAAGGAAGGAAGGAAGGAAGGAAGGAAGGAAGGAAGGAAGGAAGGAAGGAAAAAGCTAGTAAGGGAGGGAGGAAAGGGAAGGAAAATTCCCTCTTTCTCATGCTGGTTCACTTTTGGAGTCACACTGCAGCATCCATGAGGTATATTTGGACTATCCCAGAATTCACGGAAAGCACACTGGTCTCAAAGACTGAGATCTCTAAACTGTTCTCTAAACTGATGAGGGGGTCTTCCTATGTGTGAAAGCCCTGGAAGTTCCTCAATATCTGCCTAGTTTGTCATTAGACTAGATCATTTTAATATTTGCAACACAAGCAATATTTAATGTGAGAGAAACTGTTTCTGTCTTTAGTTGACCTTTGGGGGGGTAAAAAAAAAAAAAAACAAAAAAGGAAACTACTATTGAAAAATCGGAGAAGACAGATCTCATGTTTCTAATGCTCATCAAATATATCGAGTGGTCTTAAAAGCTGGGGAGTGAAAAGGCTGCAGCTCCTCTGGGAGTCAGCTTGGAGAGAGGAAGCTGCCGGCCCGATGGCTCACAGGTGGCCAAGAGATCACGCGCACGGCTCCCGCAGGAGACGGCAGCAAAGGGAAGAGCCGCTGCCAAGTTTAAGCTGGAATCCCGCGGCGTGAATAGCAGGGGAAGCCGGGAAAGCCCTCCCCGCTTCTGCAGGGCCTCCACGGGACAGTCGGCTGTGAAGGCGGTGACCACATGGGCCAGATGTTCCGCGAAAGCTTAAACTTCATGCATCGTTTTGTTTCTCCCGAAGACACATTGACTAAATATAACTAGATATGATCTAATTTTTATACTGCAAAGACTTTTTTTTCCAAGACAAATTGGGGGGAAGTATCCTTCTCCCACATGTTCTGGTTTGAGGTTAGGAAAGTGCAGCCTTCTCAGCGAGGAGCGCTGAAGTCGGAGCCGGGCTGTTCGGCGCTGGCTGATGTGCAGAGGAGAGTGGCTGGAACAGGAGACCTGGCTCAGAACAGCCCTTGCCCAACAGGAGCCTGGGAATGAGGGATAAAGGCGTAAGCCAGACGGGGCAGGCAGCATCCCGAGCCAGTGGTTTATGATACAGCTGCGCCGTGGCTCAAAGAACCAAAACCACACGGGGCCCGGCCCAGCCAGGCCGCTGAGCTCGGCCTGCCTCCCTCCCTGCCTGTTTGACTCCTCTGTTGAACTATCCATTCTCTTCCCAGCACCCAGAAGGCAGTTGTTTAAGAAAGTCACTCAAGGGCTGGAGAGATGGTTCCATGGCCCAGGTCCCACATAACCCAGACATACAAGGTGGCCCAGCATTGGGAGTTCGTCTGCAGTGGCTGGAGGCCCCGGCGTGCCCACTCTCCCTCTCAAACAAACAAATAAATACAAATTAAATAAAGTGGCTCGAAGTAAGTTTCAAGGAGAATGCAAAGACTTGGAAATAGTCGGAAGGCATTCTTCATTCGTAATGGCAGAGTCTTCCTGTAGGCATCCTGCATCCTTTGCCCCGCTTCAGTGCGAGGCTCCAGTGTGCTCCCGGATGCTGGCATTGCAGGAGGGCACAGTGCCCTGAGCCTCACAGCTCGTTGTTGTCTCCAACTCCGACAAGGGTCACGACCTCCCAAGGGCCAGCGTCAGCCCTGTTTAGTTCTGGCGTGAGGACAATTTCCAGTATGATTGCTGAACGTGAGAAAACAAGCTAATATATGCAAGCCATGGGAACTGAAAGGCGGGCCTCTCACGAGACGTAAAAGGAAATCTCGCTGAGAGAGGGAATCTCCCATTAACTGCCGGGGGCTCTCCGACCCCCAACACATCTAGTTGCTAAGAAATATTTTTATTGAACTCTAGCTACTTTCATATTTTCAGTGCTATTTTTTTGAGACTAAAAAAGTAATGCATATTTATTATGAAAATTCTGAGAAAATACAGAAGCATAAAAATAAAATCTATTCTAGCCCCATAAGGGAGAGCTCTTAAGATTTTACTGTGTTCACCCCGGCCTTATTTGTACAGAAC
This sequence comes from Dipus sagitta, assembly GCA_036346955.1. Taxonomy (NCBI): domain Eukaryota; kingdom Metazoa; phylum Chordata; class Mammalia; order Rodentia; family Dipodidae; genus Dipus; species Dipus sagitta. The sequence goes on along the minus strand of CM070774.1, from coordinate 177,337,950 downwards.
ACATGTTCACACCACCCACCGTGACATGCCACTACAGATGCAGTCTTCTGAATCTTACTGTTTTCACTTACTAACATATCATTCATGTTTTCCCACACATTAAAATATGCTTCAAAAGAATCTTAATGGCTACATAATGTTATTAGGTGTGTATATCGTTATATATTCATTTTTCTTTATTACTGACATTTTTTGTTTACCAATATTTACTATTTTCAACACATCCTCATGAGTCCCATGTCTGTAGGTTCAATTAACTGAAGATGGAAAATATTTAAGGAAAAGTGTGGCTGTATGGAACACTCAGACTCTTCTTTTCATTCTTCCCTGACCAAGGCAGTATAATAACCATTGACACAGCACTTACGTTGTGTTATATCTTATCAAGTCATCGAGAGATGCTGGGAGCGTATGGGAGGAAGTATATATATTCTGCACGTGCAGATGCAAATGCAGGCCATTTTATTTAAAGGACTCAAGCATCTTAGTTGTATTAGGTATATTAGTTACCTTTCCCGTTGCTTACAGCTCCAGGTTATGGTCCATCATAGGGCGAGAGCAGGCATGGTGGCAGGGGCTTGGAGAGGTGGTCATGCTCAGCCCACCAGAAAAAAGCTGAGAGTGATAAATACTGGTGCTCAGCCAGCTCTCTCCTTTTCTTCCTTCCTTCCTTTCTCTCTCTTTTTAAAAAATATTTTATTGATACCCTGTGCCAGACAGTGCATGGGGAAAGGTAGTGAGACTAGAGGAGATAAACTGCCCCTCGCCCTTCAGCCAAGCCACAGCTGAATCCACAGAGGAATGGGGAGAGGAGCAAGAGTGCTGCTTCCACACTGAACCTGATAATCAGCACCAGGGTGAAGGAGACAGACCCTGAGGACACTCAACACCTACCAAAGCAGAGATCCAGAGGCTCCTAAGAGCTCATCACTGAATCAGACTTAAAACTCACCCAACACAGCTCAGAAAATTTTGAGGAAGAGGGGTGGGGGTTGAAAGATTATGTGAGCCATAGGTTGAGACATCATGCCCAGAGGCATTCTCTCTCCCCCAAAATAACTGACTTCTGCTCCCACAACACATAACCCACAACCTCATGAGGAATAACTGCAACCCCCCTGAGGAGGGGCCCCAATGGAACGGGGGCAGGGATGAGGGAAAAGAGGGTAGCAACACATGATGCATCCATATAAAATATGTTGTTAATGATAGTAATAATAACAACAATAAAACATGAAAAAACGTTTCTTTATTTGAGAGAGGGAGAGAGAACATACCAGGGTCCCTAGCCACTGCAAATGAACTTCAGATTCATGCATCACCTTGTGTATCTGGCTTAAGTGGGTTCTAGGGAATCAAATCTGGGTCCCTAAGCTTCATAGGCAAGTGCCTTAACTGCTAAACCAACTCTCTAGCCCAGCATTCTCTTTTTTATGCGATCCAGGACTCTGACCCATGGGAAAGAATAGCCTGCAGTTAAGGAGCTTCCTCCCACCTCAATTAATCTAATCTAGATCTCTCACAGATATGGCCAAAGGCTTGTTTCCTAGGAGATTCTGGGTCCTGTAAAATTGACAATAAATATAAACCATCATATGTGCACTTTGGTATCCACAGAGATCCCTTAACCATTCCCTTGTATATTGGAAGGCTCCTTCAGTAATGTAATAAATATCTCGATACATGAATCTATGTCTGGTTATTTTTCTATATTCATAAGGTTGGTTGCTTAATAGGATATCACTTGGTCAGAGTGAATCTTTTACAAAGATATACTATTTATATTCCTGAAAGCAAAAAAAATGAGTATTACTTGATTTCCTCATTCAAAGCTGAATATTGGAGTTTTAAATTTACAGGTTTTTTTTTTTTTGTTGTTGTTGTTAAGCATTGAAAAGTGAACAATTCATTTCTGTTTATAGGCTCACAGTTCTTAATTGGTATCACCTTTCTAGAACAATAGAATCATGATTGGTGTCTGGTATATTTTCTGCAAATCAACCTTGGAGAGAAGCCCCTGCCTTCGCTAACACAAACAGAACCACTGTGTGATAACTGTGACTCTCTCCACAAAGAGCTTCAAGAGAATCACAAGAGAGCCTGTGAGGGTGAGCTCTGTAGAACCGTCAGGGTAGGTTCCTGTGTGCAAAGTGGTTGGCCATTCTCAAGGCCAAACATCACAACTGTACCTTCATCAGGAGAACTTGGGACACTGGGAAAAGGGGTGCTAGAAAACAGCAAAGAGTCAGGAGATCAGGAAGAATAGAGACAACCTACCTAATTAACACCATGCTTTGCTGAGGACCTTATTTTCTAAAATATTTTTATTTACTTATTTGCAAGCAAAGAAAGAGGAGAGAGAGAGAGAGAGAGAGAGAGAGAGAGAGAAGAGAGAATGGGGACACCAGGGCCTCCAGCCACTGAAAATGAACTCCAGATGCATGTGCCACTTTGTGCATCTGGCTTTATGTGGGTATTGGGGAATTGAACCTGGGTCCTTAGGTTTTTCAGGCAAGCGCATTAACTGCTGAGCCATCTCTCCAGCCCTGCTGAGGACATTCATGATGAGAAGAAAGATTATAGAAATGGTGGCGTGGAAAGGAATCACTAAACACTCCTAGCAGTGGTTGTCAAGATGAGATACTTGTTAGCAAAGAAACGCAGTACCATCTGGAAAGCCTGTCTCCTGTCAAGGAGTGGGTGGTGGAAAGATGTCCATGCGGGAGAGCAGAGCATGGCATGGCATCCAGGGGAGAGGGTGGTAGTTCTTACCCAAGAAGATGACAGTTGGCATTGAGGAGTTCCTGGAGTTATTATCCTTGATAGATGTCTTTGACCTTGATAGGGCATGGAGAACTAAGTGCATTGCCCATGGAAACATGAGGCTATATAAGGGTGTTTGGACTCTCAGCTGTGGTTCAGGAGAAGAAACAGCAAAAATAAGGACAACTTGGGGGGTCCCGGGGATTCTGACAAGTCATCAGATCATGTCTTTGAGGACAACCAAGCGTACGGGTGGTTACTAGAATTCATTTGCAAGTTATGGGCTACATAAGGATGTTTTCAAGACCCGTGACTCCCAATTCCATACATTCTTCTAGTAAGGACTGGGATTAGGCCCCAAGCCTGCCTATGGATGGAGTGAGACATCCAGCCGTGGTTACTGGGCCACTCTGGAGTGAAGACCGTCACGAGAGAGAACAAGAGCATTATTCTCCAGGACACTGGACTCTAAAGAAAACCCACAGTACCACAGGTGTCATTCTCCCACTCACGAAGAGCTGAAACATCAAATGACAAAGTGCAAGAGATTTATAGATAAGGAAGAGAGGTTCAAAAGGGAAGGGGCAAAGACTGCACCCATTAAAGTAGGCAGAGAGGAAACGGGCAGCCAAAATGAAGCATGCTTTGATACCCAGCACAGGGGATGAGAAAGTTTTGCAGGGAGACATTTTGTAAAAGGCTGCTCACAAATCAAGAGCATGAGATTAATGATGACTTTAAAATGGCTAAGGTATTGAACTGATTTCCTTAATCTGTCTTTAATAAGAGCAATGGAGCCAGGCAGCCGTTTCAATTAGGCAGTAATACAGAGTTTGCAAAAATGTCCACAGCTGCTAAGAAAAACCTGGAGCCTGTGTAAATATGTAGCTTGGCAAGCCTTGGCGAGTTTGTCCTTGAAACTAATGCCTAGGGGTAATCCACACACTGCAGGGTGAGGGAGGCAGCGTGAAGAGGGGCAGAAGACTCGGGGTACCAGTGAGAGGAGGCAGCCAACTATTTAGTAGCTCAAGAGTGAATTGTGGATGCTGGAGGGGGGGGATTTTATACATGAGGTATATGGGTTACCCCCATTGGCCCTGGGAAGAGGAAATGCAAGTGTGTTACACCTCCAGGAGACATGCTACAGGAAGGATAGTTAGAACACGAGTAAGGAATTCTAAGTCATGCTCAGTATCACCATGTTTCCTTACATCTTTTCTGTGGTCAAAACAGCTGGCCAGGTCATCACAGACAGCTAACCGAACTTTTATTTCACTTTGAAATTATTTTATTTTTAGGTTGGAAATAGTGTGACATCTTTGTACATATATCATCTTTGTTCTCTTTTTTTTTCACTTAAGCTAACAATTTTGAAGCTCATATGTTACATTCAGCTCAGTCCAGCAATTATGTGCCAAACACACATTATACGCTGTGTCAGGGAGGCATGAGGTGCTGGGAGTTGCAAAAATATCCCCAGTCCGTGTTTTTGCAGACATTATAAACTCAGTGAAGAAACACAAAGTGAGTTAGAAAGTAGTGTGAACTAGTGTGAGCTCCCCTATCGATGTGTGTGAGAGGTAGGCTTTTTAGGAACACGAAGTTCTATGCCACAGGAAGGCGGCACTTGCAGCTGGCTTTAAGGATGGGAAGGCCTGGGCAGGAAACTGCATGTGGGCTCTCCCTGAAGAGCGGGTGGCAAGCAGTGTGTGCGAGGGAGGGAGATGGTGGTTTGACCCGGCTGGAATGGAGCACTGGGGCTGGAATGGAGCACTGGGGCTGGAATGGAGCACTGGGGCTGGAATGGAGCGCTGGGGCTGGAATGGAGCACTGGGGCTGGAATGGAGCACTGGGGCTGGAATGGAGCGCTGGGGCTGGAATGGAGCGCTGGGGCTGGAATGGAGCACTGGGGCTGGAATGGAGCGCTGGAGCTAGGATGTGAGAGTAAAGGCCAGGGAGGAGGAGAACCAGCTACAAAGAGGACAGTAGAGAAAGGAAGCAAGCGCATGGCCTGGTGAGCGGGGACTTAACTGTGTGACCCTGAGCTAGAGGGTAGCACTGAAAGAATGGCTGTGGGACAACACTTGTTCGGCCATGAAGACAGGTTCAGGGCATGGAGAGTGTATCCTCTTGGCTAAGTGACTGAATTGGTCTCTTTTATTTTTATTTTTATTTGTTTATTTGAGAGCAACAGACAGAGAGAGAAAGAGGCAGAGAGAGAGAATGGGTGCACCAGGGCCTCCAGCCACTGCAAACAAACTCCAGATGCGTGTGCCCCCTTATGCATCTGGCTAATGTGGGTCCTGGGGAATCGAGCCTCGAACCGGTGTCCTTAGGCTTCACAGGCAAGCGCTTAACTGCTAAGCCATCTCCCCAGCCCTGAATTGGTCTCTTGAATGTGCTTCCTGCTGCTGCCCTGGGCTCCTGTGGTCAAATGCAACACGGTGATCAGAAAGATCCTTTGAAACTGTTAGTAACCAGATTACAGCACCGTACTGTGGAGAAGCCTCATCTGGTGCCTCAAGAAGAAACCCAAGTCCGTACTTTGCCCCACAGAGCAAATCCTCATCCGGATCTCACCTTCTACTCCTCTTCCAACATCATCTTCAGGTCCTTTTCGCCTCGCTCACAGCTGTTCCCCAGGCATGACCAGGTCAGACTTTGCACAGCACATCAGCACTTGCTGACTTCCCTGCTCACATCATTCTTCCCCACAACATATGGCCCTTTCCCTCTTTTAGGTCTTTTCTTAAATATCGCCTTCGCTTTGCTGTGACAGAATACCTGGCAGAAGCACCATCAGGAAAGGGGCTTATTTCAGCTCAAGGTTTCGGAGGAGCCGTCCATTGTGGCAGAGAAGGTGGTGTTGGGACAGATCCAGCAGGAATAGGAGACAGTGACTTATTTCTACCATGACCACGGTCCAGGAAGCAGACAACAGAACCAGAAGCAGGACCACTCCAGCAATCTACTCTAAGCCACCCAGGCCTCACCTTCCTAAAGCTCCAAGACCTTGGAAATAGTATGACAAACTGGAGACCAAGCATTCAAAACGTGAGCCTGTTAGGGGATATTTTGGATTTAAACCACAACGTTCTACCCATGACCCCTAAGGCTTATGGCTGCCTCATAATATATAATGCATTCAGACCAAAGCCAAAAGTCCCTATCTTCTTGAGAGTCTCAACGTTGTTCAGAACACCAGTGTCTTCAGAGACTCAAGGCAAATGCTTCACTAGGAGCCCATGCAAAGCAATAAAACACGATATTTAGTTCCAATATCAGTGACACGGTATAAACACTCCCATTCCAAAAGGGAGGAGTAAGGACACACGAGGAAAGATTGGATGTGATTATTATAAACTGCAAAGGCCAATGTGAACTCCTGGACTTCCATGACTGGCAAGTACTGGCATGATGTAAGATCCAGCAGCCTTAAGTTTGGGGTACTCTGCCCCCTGGCCATTTGCAACATACACGGTCTCTCTCTCTCTCTCCTTCTTGGCCAGCACTATTTGGCATCTGAAGATATCCTTGGTAGTTGTCCCACACTCCACTCATCTCCAACATCCTCACATCTCAAAGAAAATTTAGGCTTCACCCCCATCACTTCGATAAGTGGCCTCTCAGAATCCGAACCTGCTCCACATTGCCCGGACTTCATTGGCTTCTATTTTTCTGGAATCTTGGTGCCAGCTTCTATGATCTTATAACTCTTGCATTCTGCATGCCCATGTCAGTCCAAGATGCGGCTGAATTGCCTTGGGTACTGGCTGTATGCCTGGGTGGCTGAACTCAGAGAGACATTTCCATAGACAGTCATTTTGGAGCAGAGGACCCCTGTTGTTCTATCTTCTGCTTAATATCACTGCAAAAGGATTATCTTAATAGTAATGAGAATTATACAATTGATCTTAGCATGTTCTATTCCCTTTAACAGATCATTTTTAAAGTACATTTTGTGGTTTCTTATGATAAGAATTTTAACCCATTGTTTTACAATCAGAAATCTCAAAAGACCTCATATAAGTAGAAATTACAAATAAGAAAGAAAAATATGTTATAAGGTGATATGAAGGAAGGGAAATGAATGGGAGATAGAGAAGTCTAAAAATAGAGTGGGCCAACTCTTTCCTAAAGTGCTGCTATAAATAAACACGCTTGAGACTAGACACGAGGTTCCATTGATGCAAGGAGAAGTGAGCGGGGCGTGTGGGGAAGGGCCTGCTGGCTCACGTCCTCAAACGGACAAGGACTAGAAGGCAGCTTTGAAGAAAATGCTTACCCTACTGTCAGATCCACCTGGAGATCTGAGGCCCAGCTGGCCTGGAAACACAGCAGGTGTGTATGGAAGCCGGGGGAGACTTAGAGGACTTGATGGAGTGAACGAGGGGGAGGGTCAGGAGCCGCGTGACGGGGTCCTTCATGTGGGAGAAGCCGGTTCGAGTCCGTCCGTCCGCGTGCTTGCCTGAGCAGGAGCGAACGCACCGCTGCTCCGCGTTCCTCCCGCAGGGCCCTGCCTCCCTCCTGGAAGCCGAGCTGGGAATGCGCGGCTCTGCTTCCCTTCTCATGTCAAGGTCATGCCAAGGACCGTGGGCCCCCAAAGCACCGAGGTGGCCGAAGTGACTGCTTAGACACCTGCCAGGACAGGCTCTGCGCAGGTGATTGGCTGGTGACATTTACTCTCTGGTGCTATATGGCACACATAAGAAAATGCCCCAGACAGCATATTTGCCTGTGTTTCTTTTGGGAACTTTCATTCTGAGACATCTTTTTTTTTTTTTTTTTAGAAGAATTTACTCCTCTTTGCACAATTCTCAGAACAATAGTTTTAAATTTCTAGGGAAGAAGTTTAAAAAAGGAACAGAACAAACTTCCCCTTGGGATGATAAAACATCGGAGTGTCTATCCCCTTGGACGGGGGCGCGGGGGTCAACACAGAGAAAAAGCATGCATTCAAACTTGAAGCTTGACTTCACCATTACAGAACTTTTTTTTTTTTAGCTTGTAAAACAACAGCAACAAAAAAGTTAATAGTCACTTGTCAGAATGAAAGTAATGCCAGACACCTTCAATTCCTCTCCTGGTATGGGAGACAAGGAAGCGCACCCCCGTTCTCCCTTCATGGAGGGACTGGCTGCCCCAGTGTCCCACCGCCAGGGCTGCGCTGTCGCTCGGGGGCCACCGGTATCCACTGACCAAGAGTCAGCAAGCCTGAGAATTTCAGCCCAATGCGGGCCACGTGCTGTGTGGAGATGCACTGTAGCTTTTCCATCAGCCTGGCTTTCTGTCTCTCTTCCAGAGACTCCTCTAAGAAGGGACACCTGAAGCCACGCCCACGTCTACTTCCCCAGAAGCCACCTGTGCCAGGTCATTGACGAGTGATCCTAGAAAGCTGCTAAGGTGGGATTTTTGGAAGCGCATTGCTGGCTGCAGGACTCACCCGGATGGAAGACTGAGCACTAGGAGGAGTAGCTTGTGCTTCTGACCCCAGGGCTCGACAGGCTGACACGGCAGTAGTACGGGCATACTTTCAAGGTCGACTTGGACTACATGTGAGCTCCAAGCCAGCCTGCGGTATAGAGGTTTTGTCTCAAAAGCAACAAACAGTAAATCAATGGAATACTGCTATCTGTTGGCTCAAAGTCACAGTCCCATGGGTGGGGAAATGGAACAATAGAGCAATAGAAGAGAATTCAGTAGCTTGTGAGGTTTATCAGTTCTTCTTTTTAAAAATATTTTATTGTTTAGTTATTTGAGAGAAGGAGGCAGATGGAGAAAGAGAGAGAGAGAGAGAGAGAGAGAGAGAGAGAGAGAGGGCTTCTAGCCACTGCAAACAAACTCCGGATGCATGTACCACCTTGTGCGTTACGTGGGTACTGGGGAATAGAAACTGGATCCTTTGGCTTTGCTGGCAAGCACCTTAACCACCAAGCCATTTCTCTAGCCTGGTTAATCAGTTCTTTAAGAAGTGAGAGGGACACAGTAAGAATGACAGAGAGGTTATATGAGTAGCACTGTGGTCCACTGACTCCCTAAAGCCAATGAGTATCTGTGAGAAATTTCTGGGCAAATGAAAGCCAGTGATGACAGCCATAGCTGAAGTGGTGGCTCGGTGGCCGGGAGCACATCTGTGCAAGCATGGGGGTGTGAGGAGGCCTGAGAGACTGCTTGGGTTCCACCCCGTGATCCACATAAACAGCTGGGCATGGCGACAGACATTGGTAATCATGGTCCCTTGGGAGAGCAGAGGCTGAACTCACCAAGCAAACAAACACCCCACAAGCTTCCTAATCACCAAGACTGTGGCAAATAAGAATGGACAGAAGAGTGAGGGAGCAGAACACCTGCTGTTGCACTCCAGCACCTCTGCGGAGCACGCCTCACCACGGGAGCACACAGGATGTCACAAGAGTGCATGCTTCTGCATACAACACACACACACCACGGCCCCCACCACATACCACACGCACAAGCAAAAGGAAAAAAAAAAAAAAACATGGAAGAAAGAGGAACAATGAGAGAGAGCCGGAGGATGCCCCTATTATTTACAAAGAGGCCCTCATATCCTGCTTCAGGAGGTGGACACGAGCTGAAATCTAAGTGCAGTACAAAATCCAGAACTAATTTTCAGAGATGACTAAGTCCCCATCCAATTCAGAACTGCTAGTGACATCTAGTAGGGGGAAAAATGGGACCCTGACAATTGGGATAAGAACATCTGACAAGATATCCCTGAAAAAATATGAATCTCCTGAATCTCAGGGTAATTAACTCTCTGCTTTGCACTGACTAGGGGCGTTCATGGGTTGGGAACATTTGAGAGGTACGTCTCAGACAACAAACTAGGGATGCCATGCAGTCTACTAGGCCTCTGGATTCTCTGAGTCCGCAGAAAGGCTTTCCCTCCTTGGGGCTATCAAGTCCATCTTGCTTACAAACAAGGCAGTCTCTCCCTTTGAAGACAGAATAGCTTCTCCAAACCTACCCCACCCCTCCATCCTTCCTCTAGGCCTATAAGGAGATAAAGTGCTATGTTGTAGCATCCTGGGTTTGGCAAGGAAGAAGAGGAACTCTACTCCGAAGATGACAGGCCCTTGGAAGGTTGTTGGGCACATAGTCACATTAATACCCGGTGCTTAAGTGTCATGTGTTGTCCCTTCATTACAGAGGCTCATGTGGGGATTTGGTAATCAATCAAGTTCTTCGAGTAGATTACCTGTGACAAGTTCTGTGGCCTCATCTGATGACAGCTTCCCCCATCCTAAGATATTGATAGACTTTATCAATGGCACCAGCTCCATGTGTCCTTGGCCTGTGGAAGAGTTACTGTAGTGGAAAAGACCAAATAGAAGTAAGTCCCTGAAACTGCCTGTTGTGTGCCTTGTACTGGAGAGATGTCATGAAACAGCTAGTCATCCCGGATAGAGGGCGCCGAAGTTAAAAATTCCATCCACGTCCAGCTTCGTAAACCAATGAGTTTATTGGGGTTACTCACAGAAGCATGGGTGACCCAAAGACAGTTACACTACTGAGAAGTCTCCCCCCACCCCCGAGACAATTGTTTACCTGTTACATAATCCCAGGGAAGGGATGACGTCATGAGGATCTCCTGAAGGTGTGTGATCCTCTTCCTTCCAACACTGTCCATGAGGGAATGTTCACAGGACTGATCACCTGAAGACGTCAGGTGGTTCCTCGCAGCTGCCTTCTTCTCATGCTCACACTGGAGGAAGCAGCCCGACTGTACTGCATGTCCCCTCCAGACAACCACTACGTACAACCGAACACTGCTTCCCAGGAGAGAAAGCAAACACTGTGCCACATGGGAGGATGTGAGGGACAGGGACCCTCGTTACATTTCAGATGAACTTGCCCATCTGGCTTGAGGAGCAGCCAGTGGACCCTGCAGGATTAAGTCGACGTGCACAAACTTATCACGTAGTTCTCAGCTGGAGCCACTGTATTAAAGGTGGGATCGCTTCTAGAGCTGAATCATGAGGCTCTAAGTTCATGGCTCATGTGGCTATTGAAGATCAGAGAGTTCATTGGCAATATAGACTTAGAGCCTTTTCTGTGTTTTTAAAACTTTTTATTTACTTGAAAAAGAGAGGAAGAGGGAGAAGAAAGAAGGGGGAGGGAGGGAGATATTGGGTGTGCCAGGGCCTTCAGCCACTGCAAATGAACCCCAGACACATGGACTACCTTGCGCATCTGGCTTACATGGATCCTGGGGAATTGAACCTAGGTCCTTTGGCTTTGTAGGCAAGTGACTTAACAGCTAAGCAATCAATCTCTTCAGCCCCTTTTTGTTTTTGTTTTAATTTAAAAAAATATTTTACTTATTTGAGAGAGAGGGAGTATGGGCATGCCAGGACCTTCAGCAGAAAACAAACTCCAGATGCATGTGCCACCTTGTGCATCTGGCTTACGTGGGTCCTGGAGAACTGAATCTAGGTCCTTTGGCTTTACAGGTAAGCACGTTAATGGCTAAACCATCTCTCCTGTCCCTCTTTGTTTTTCGTTTCTTAAATTAAAAAAAATTATTTGAGAGAGAGAGAGAGGAAGTATGGGTGTCCTAGGGCCTCCTGCCAATGCAAATGAACTCTAGATGCATGAACCACATTGTGCATCTGGCTTTATGTGGGTATTGGACAACCAAACTTGGGCCATCAGGCTTTGCAAGGAAGCACCTTTATCAGCTGAGACATCTATCCAGCCCCTTCTTTTATTTTTATTTTTGAGACACAGTCTCCTGTAGCCCAGGCTAGATTTGAATATACTGCATAGCTCAAGCCTCAACTATCTCCTGAGTGCTGGGATATAGACTACTGTGCTGGTGGGAATTAGGTGTCTCCTATAAAACTATGGGTTTTGAATCCCTGTGTTTATAGTTTCGACCCAGGATTATATTAATAGTCCTTGCCTCTATCAAAATACAGTCCAAAGGAGCTACACTCTGAACATTCCATATAATGCTTCATTTATCCAATACACTAATCCCATGCTTATGGACTTGACTAGGCTAGTAGGCTGTAGTCCATGGCAGAGAATATTAAGGATTCAAGAGAGTAGAAGATAAACTCTCTATATAAAGATTTTGAACCCAAAATTCCATTTATTTAACCCATTCCAGTAAATTGTTTGAAAATCTAGCGTTGAAAGTCGCTGGGACATTTTCTTCCACCATGGAGAAATGAAATAGAAGGCCTGAGGCGACATCTCTTCGGGTGTTAAGGACTGAATTTTTCAGACCTGCAAATACTGTTCTTGCCCATATTTTTGGAGACCAGGAAGCCTTTCATTCTTGAGAAAGAATCACGGCAGGAAAGAGATCTATAACATGTCTAGGCAGAGTCCATAGTGGGGTCAGTGTTCTGTTTGGTAAATCTTATGGAAGGTTTCAGTGGGAAAATCATAGCATAAACCCTTGGGTTTGTGAGAGAAGGTAAGACTTTTGCATCAGAGAATTATGTGGCTTAAAAAGCAAAACTAACAGAACACCATTCTCCTTAGTGTACTGCCTGGTTTGGTCAGAGATGAAAATACCTCAGCATGGGGCAGTGCATATGAGACTCCCCACTGGGTGCTGAGTCCAGAGTTCACACGCTCATGAGGTTGGATAGTTCCAGGAGCAGTCCATTTTTCCAATGGAAGTGGACAAGAGGCATATATGGTCCACCCCTCCATATCACCACTGTGCTTATGCCATTCCCCAGACCACAACTGTGGTCGTAGGGAAATCCCTTTCCAACCAGCTGTTGAAGGGACGTGAGCACACAGTACTTTAGGGAAGAGAGCCCCACCAAGATCCTGGAGGAGCTGTCTCTATAAAAAGTGCCTTCTTGGACACAAGCAGCCTCGGAGATCAGGATTCTTTGTTCGCAGAGCAGAGAATGAGTGAGATGCGCAGCACGTTTCTAGAGTCCAGCTGCAGAAGAACACAAGATGGGCTGAAAACACAGGAGAGTCTCATTCCTGCAAACCCTGCCTTCACACTTACGCTATGTCTCCAGTCCTGTGGTGTGACCAGAGCATCGGGTACAAACCCTGGGGGGTGAGCCCAGCGCAGCGCTTTGTCTGAAGGGTTTCTGTGGGAATGGCAAGGCAGACATCTGAAAGCAGGGCTATTCCAGGAAATCCTGGAAGTCTGGCTGAGTCACAACTGGGGCTGTCTGTGCCAGGAGTCTTTTCCCTGGCAGAAAAGCCTTGCCAAGAGAAGGACTTGCAGAGCTACTCTGTGCAGCTCGCAGAGAAGTCACAAGATTGCTCAAGACCCTATCCCTGCACATTCCATGTGGGAAATCTCACATTTGGCAAATCAGTCATGGTAATTGTGAGTATCCGTGTTCTACAATTATCTACCCAGCACAAGGTAGCATGGGGCCACTGCTGCTCAGCAAAACGACTTCCTTCTTTTGCCTCTGATCTGACAACAATAGGGTTTTCATGAGCCCCTCACTGAACACTGGGCTTCACCACCAGGAGTGCATTTAGTTTTAGTTTTTATTTATTTTTATTTATTTGAGAGCAACAGACAGACAGACAGCGAAAGAAGCAGAGAGAAAGAGAGGGAGAGAATGGGCACAACAGGGTCTCCAGCCACTGCAAACGAATTCTACATGCATGTGCCACCTTGTGCATCTGGCTTACGTGGGTACTGGGGTATCGAGCCTTGAACTGGGGTCCTTAGGCTTCACAGGCAAGTGCTTGAGCGCTAAGCCATCTCTCCAGCCCAGGAGCACATTTAGAACAGGTAGGAGAGACCCCAGGAGACTGCAGCAAGAAGGCTCAGTTCTTCTTAAATATACAGCACAACGTGATGCCAACCTGGAAACCGTAGATCAGAGCTGCACAATGCTGTTGAAAGTCTGAGTTATGAACTGCTTATTTTCTGGACGGTTCGCCATCTAATGTCTCTGGAGTTTTATGTAACAAGTTCAGAAGGTATAGAAGGAAATGCTTTTCCCCTCTTGTGTTTTGGTGGAAACAGAAATCTAAAGCTGGAACCTCTGGAGAAAAGAAACTGAGGAGCCAAACATCTGAGCATGTGTTGCATAGCTAAATACTGAGACAGATGCTTCTCTCTGTGTTATTTTAGTTTATTTTTATGTATTTTTTAAGAGAGAGGGGGTCATACCAGGACCTCCAGCCACTGCAAATGAACTCCAGATGCATGCTTGTGCATCTGGCTTATGTGGGTCTTAGGGAGTCGAACCTGGGACCTTGGGCTTCACAGGTAAGCACCTTAACTGCTAAGCCATCTCTGCAGCCCCTCTAACCTTTAAACTGATCAGAAATGATCCTTGTGTGTGGGATAGACCTAGATCTGCATTTGCACAGCCATTTATTTCCCATACATGTGACCTCCAGCTCGCTATATGTATTTTCCAGAAGCCTTGCTTTTCAGATCATAGAATGCCCTCCTTTATTATTTTGGGTTATTCTGTTTTGTTTTACATTTTGGGGTTGTACATGTTCACACATTTTGTTCATGTGTTAACCTGTGGTGGCCAGATGGCTATGATTCTAAGGTTGTGAAGACTAAGAAAGTCAAAGGCTTTGAGGTATTCTAATAATACAATGGCAAGGTCAATATTTGTCCCCTGTATTGGATGCTTACAAAAGACCTACCCTAGCCTTGCAGCCTTTCACCATACCCAGCGAGATGAGGCTGACATCAGAGATGCAGGAGAGTGAGCGGAGCCGGCCCCAGCTCCCAGCGTGAGGGGGCACTCCTTCCCAACTTCAGGCCCAGTGGCTTCATCTTGACAGCTTAAGTGGGCCATAGTAAAGCCTGGGCGTCCTTGGAAGTCAGCAAGCAACGCAGCCAAGTGTGGTATTATTTATTTTTTTTTTCAATTAAGCTGATTTATTTTACTTTTTAAAGACACGGTCTTATGTACTCTGGCTGGCCTTGAACTTGCTGTGAGGCTGAAGATGAACTTGAACTCGTGAACCTCCTTCTTGGGTCTTGAGTGCTGGTATTACAAGTATGGACACAATGCCTGGTATAAGGAAGGGAGCTCATTGGCACTGTGCCTCGAAGTTTCTCTTCTGGAATAGTAGTTCATCTATTCTTGTGGAACCCTCCAGGCCTGTTTTTCACAGGAGCCTCTTCTTTTCCTCCACGTTGTTCAACATACACAGCATATCTATAATCCATCTTTTAAATTTTTGGTCTACTAATTCTATTCTATAGGCCAGAGGTTGGCTAGCTGTGGGTGCAATGCAGTCCACAGCCTGTTTTTATATGGCTCATGAGCTCAGAATGGGTTTTCTTCCTTAAAGAGATGTAGTCATCTAGCAAACACCACTAGTCATGAGGAAAAGTCAAAAAGCGAACATATGTGTCAACTTCATACATCCTAGGAGTGCTATACTTTGTCCATTTTTTGGATAAATAATAATAATGACCATTTAGTACCAAAATAGTTTCATAAAAAGTAGTTTTAGTGACTTAAATATTAATGAGGAATGACAAGCCATTAACTAGAATAAATATAGACTCATTTATAAAAGTGGTGATTTTTATAAGTAACTACAATGGGTTGTAACATACACATTTTTTTTTATTGCTTAAAGTATAAAAGCACTTCTGTTAGTATATTTTTAAAAATATTTTATTTTTATTTATTTATTTGAGAGAGGGAAAGAGGTAGAGTGAGATAAAGAGGGGGGGGAGGGAGGGAGGGGGTGCTTCAGGGCTTCCAGCAAACGAGCTCCAGATGCATGTGTCACCTTGTGCATCTGGCTTACGTGGGTCCTGGGGAATTGAACCTAGGTCCTTTGGCTTTGAAGGCAAGTTCCTTAACTGCTAAGCCATCTCTCCAGCCCCTGTTAGTATATTTTTTTAGATCTTTTAAAAAGGCCTCCTTCAAGTGTAGAAATAATTCAGATGGTCATCAAATTTTGTATTTTTCAGTCATGCAATTAGGTCATTGATTTTATGTGTATTTTAGTAATTGGTTTATTGAAAATA
Organism: Dipus sagitta; assembly: GCA_036346955.1. Taxonomy (NCBI): domain Eukaryota; kingdom Metazoa; phylum Chordata; class Mammalia; order Rodentia; family Dipodidae; genus Dipus; species Dipus sagitta. The sequence continues at coordinate 177,322,205 of CM070774.1, read as the reverse complement.
TTATAAACCAAAAACTTCAGATTATAAGAACTTTATTCGAAACATGTAACAAACCATATAGTTCAAAACTGCAAAAAATAAAAGATAATTTCTGGTAACTTGAAAATAAAGACTATCTAAAAACACACCACATTAACATCTACTATTTAAAATACAATCTCAGATTCAGAGCCAATCTTTGTTTCTTTATGAATTCTTCAACGTTTGAGCTAGAATTTTCTTCTTTATTCAGCTATGCTGCTGAGTAAGTATTTCAGTTCTAACACTTAAAAATCTGACAGGTATTTCTAACTGAGCAGTAACCTGTAGCATCAAGTACTTTTCATACAACAAAATGAAAAAAAACTCAAACAACTAGAAACGAACTTTCATTACAAAACAGAACAAGCCGTTCAAATACTTCTTTTGCAAACAGTGGATGGCACAGAATTCATAGTTGAGCTACAAGTATTGCAACGTGAAGACGCTACTCATGGTGTATAGACAGGCACTTGCAAAGTGCTTTTCCTCATTCATTACTCGGGACTCACAACACTTTGGTACTGCAAAGTAACAGACCTGTTTCAGTTGACACAGGGAGAAGCAAGGCCCATGGTGAGGTCTTACCAGGGCGAGTGGGGCCTCCCTGGCTTCTGGCTTCTTTTAGGAAGAGCTAGACCTTTCTCTCGCAGAGGACATTATGTGTAATGATAGGATTTAAAATATCTGGGTTTCTAGTGGGAGCATTTTGATTCTATAAGCAAGACATTCAGAGCACAGGTACAGTGGAGAGTTCAGTGCGAGGCGGGTTAACACAGTTAAAACCAGAATAAAGACTCTTCAGTCAGAGATTACTTTTCAGAAGTAAAAATAGCAAAGCAAGAATAGAAAAAAAAAAAAAAAACACCATAGCTATAGAGTTTCTCATTTCTAAGCCAAGGGGGCTTTTGTAAAATCACTTTGAAAGAAGGACTGCTCTTGAACACAGCCCTTGTTCAATCTGCCTCCCACCCATAAAACCCAAGTGAGGCGCTGAACACGAACAGGGATTCACTGAGTGGAGCTGAGACACCGGAGGTGAAGACCACATGCAGCGTGAACGCGCCGGAGCAGATGTTACATTACAGCATTGGCTCAGACACAGAAACAGCAGGCACAGGATCAACAGAACTTTTATGGGTGGACAAGTGGGATAATCCAGGGCTCCAGTAGCTATACTTGCCACTTCACAGTTTTTAAAATTTTTAAATAGAGGACTTGGAATTTCAAGTATACAACGAAACCCGAGATGAAAACCCACTTGTCTGGGCATTAGTGCTCAGCTGAAGGCGGTCTACCCCGTCACGGAAGACCACGCGGAGACTGCGCAGGCACAAACAAGCCATCTTGTGGGCAAGCACAAACCCATGCGAATGCATTAAAATAGACCGGGCACTAAGCTAGTGGTAAGACCTGACAAAGGGATTTAACTGAGTCTGATCAATACACAAGGGCAGGTTCAAAATAAAACTGATCATTACTGGAGAGGACACTGAAAACCCCAACAGAGATGTCCACTCACTTTGGAAATCATGTGCCTATCCGGGCTGCGTCAATCCACTGTGAGCTGCTAAGGGAAAGTGACCTCCAAGGAAAACACGTTTCCTGCCTCTTCATGGCCATCCGTCACGGCTGTGGCGGGACAGGGCACGCAGCACGAAATCAGTGTGACAAATCGGATGTTCCAGATTCCCAAGGAGGCATCCCTCGGGTCTCCTCTAATCGACTTTCACAGCTAAATCCCCTGCCATTTGAATGAAAGGAATCAGAGTAGGTCACAAGACCAGTGATGGCATGGGGCCATGGGGACCCGGCCCTGGAGACACTGAAGTGGTGGAGCTGGGAAAACCTGCATGAGGGCCACTCTTCGGTCTCCCACCTTTAGAGGAAGCAATGGGGTGAGCTATCTCAGAGCCAGCTTTTCTTTTACCCTGAAGGTTGCCTGTGTGGGCAGTTAGAATCTGATCATAATTGTCAGTCCGATTCTATCGCAGTTCATGTCCAAATGACTTACCTCCCATGCTTCATGTTCTTGGGGAAACTAACACTACAGCCATGGGCACGGGAGTCTTGCCGTTGTCCATAAATTGACACAGTGCCGATACACACATCTGTTCCTCTGACATTGCAGAATTTAACTCCACACCTTATAGCTGGGGGACAGTGTGAAAGTCGCACTTGTATGCCAGGTGGTCATGGATCTTACCCTTAGCCCCCAAACGCTGCTTCACATGACCTTATTGGGATCAATGGGATGATTTATTCACAGTGAACAGCACGAGAGCATTACTTGTCACCAGTAGTTTCCTTCCCCTGGAGATTCAGAGGGAACTGTGACAGCATGGTCCCAACTGACTATGACACAAACGATGTTTAGTGTCTTCTTTTACATTCTATCTTATTCGAGTCTACTCAGTTTCCAAATAGTGCAGTCACGCGGAAACTTAAGTAGAGGATAATTAATCTAAAAATGGACATGGACTCACTGAGTAGTGCTAAACCTGATGTTTACAAAGTTAGGCTGTCAAAGTAAAACTTAGATTTCTCCCTCTCTCACACACACATCCTAAGATAGAAAGAAAAAAAAATGTTACTATGGATGTCAAACTATTAAGTTGTTAAGTACAGAGCAGTAAACAGCTCCACGCTAGTGGGAGGGTGTGAGAAATACCAAATTCTGTTACACTGATAGAACTTTATTTTGCCACATGCTCATTAGTTTTACTATTCACTCTATGGTGGTTGGTCATCCTTTTAAAGTGTCCTAACCAGGTACATACACTTTCAGGGGCTATTGGTATTGGAAAAGCTCTGGTCACTTCAGCTATTACAGAAAAAAAAAAAATCATCTGTAGCTCAATCTTGAGATTTTTGTTAATGAGTGAATATTTTCCGTGGTCATCTGAGGCTATATGGATAGGCCTAAATAGAGTCGGACACTCAAGCCATCCCATAAGCACGCCCCACAGACCTAGGATTGCCCACTCCTCCAGGGGGTGTGTCAAGTACTGAGGACTATTGCTGGGTTCACTTCTGGTAACTTTTAGGCAGGACACTTTTGGTTGCCTAAAAGGACAGAGTTGTGTCTTCTCACCTTGACAGGACGGGCTGGGCAGACGCTGGCTGGAAGGCATGATTTCAGTGCCAAGTGTCGCCTGGGGAGCTGAGGGGGAGGAGAGAGAGGCCCACTGGGGGAAGTCGAGAAAGCGCTCCTCTCACCCTTCTGTCTGCTGAAGTCAACCAACACAACCCGGAAGTCACTGCCCAAACTGGAAAGGGCGAGCTTACAGTTTTCTTTATTGTAGGAAGCCATGTATTTTATCACAGCTAACAAGATCAGTCACACTCCAGTTGACTACGCTTGCAAACACCAGCTTCTAGTTTATAGGAATAGAAGACTCAGGCTCTTTCACAGAGTTTGCGAATTGCGCCGGGATGAAGGAAGGGCCTTGTGATTCAAGCACAGAGCTGAGGCACCGGGTGGGGTCTCTGGCATTTGTACTTCCCAGACTGTCCATTCGTCACCTGGTTTTTGTTCCAGATGTCCACGACGAGTGTAACCTTGCCCTGAGTTCAACACAGGTGAAATCAACAGGGCAACAGTTTTGTCAGACTACTTTGAGGAAAGGCACTTCTATATTTGTGTCCACTAAAGCTGGAACCGACTAGGATGGAGTACTTGGAGGATTTCATTGGTTGTTTTTGTACCTATGGTTAGTCTAATGCATAGGGGAGTTATTTCTAAATGTTTAGAGAACAAAACCTAAGTTTTAAAAAAAGACCTCTCCTATATATTTGCTTTCTAGTTAATATTTCATGAGGCTTTCTTCCATGTAGCGTCTTAGAACCCTGTTTAACAATCAAGACAACTACATTGCCTAACATGTAAAGCAGGTTGGAAAAGCTGATAAATACCAAAATGACCCATGATGGTGTGGTATGCTGTGGTGTGGAATGAACCCTCACGGAGGTCTGAGAAAGTGAACAAAACAGGGGTGTGGTTGATCCTGTTTAGAGAAATCATTCATGTAAGGTGCTAGGCCTAGAACCCAGTCCATATCACAACTCAGTAACTCTAGCTGTCCATAGTAATTTGTAAAACAGGAGCAAATACTGGTTTTAACAGCATACGATTTCAATTGTAGATAAGCTTCAAAGGCTATGGTTCAGATATGACGCTTTCTGCATAGCAAATGTTTATTCAAATGAATGCTTGACCCTTGCATTTTATATACCAATTATATCAAAATGAAATGTTCACACTGCTGCCTGGCTCTTCCTGGGAACCTTCTGGTTCTCTAAACGCTGGTAAAGGCACTAGAAATCTAGGTTCAATGTGCAACAGTATAAGAGTCATAGGCACTTGTCAGTTCGGAGAGAATTATGATTTGTCAACCGTTATTACCTTGTTCTTCACCACAGTTCTAAGGGGTTGACCAGGAGGCCATTATCTCTGCTTCATGGATGGGGACAACTGAAGCCCTAGACAGTCATCACTTTCCTAGGGTTAGTGGTTAGAAAAGGGGAGTAGAGCTGTTCTTTTGATGTTTGGGACAATGGTCTCTCTTCTAAACCTCAGGGAGCATAAGGCTTGAAGGCAGGCTCTATTGTACAGAAAGAATAGCACCAGGAGACCAGCACGGCACAGGAAAAACCTGAACAATGACAGCCAAAACTGTGAATTTTAGACTTATGAAAGACTACATAGGAATTCATCCTCAACGGAATGATGAAGACAATGTCTTATTTCCACAGGTTAACAAGGCCACAGAAACAAGGGAATCTCGTCACTTAGTTTATAGCGCATTTCTTCCGTCTCTAGTATGTGCGTGTTACACAGATGCCCAGCACAGAATACATTTTATATAATGGGTCCCAAAGAGCACACACTTCTTCCAGTTCAGAATATGTAAGCCACCAGGCGTAGAGTGAATGCTCAGAGAAGGGACAGTACGTCTCTGTTAAGGACACTGCAAAAACAGTTGCTGCTCCTGGACACTTGCTGCCCACAAAATGGGCAATAAACTAAGGCTGTGCTGGGGGGAGGGGATGTGCTTCTGCCCCCTGAAGAATAAAGCTGCAATCTGAAGTGAATAAGTGCTGTGGGAATTTGTTTGTTTCAGTGTGTTTTAGTGAATCATCTATAGGAGTTATATCCGTGAATATATATCTGTGAATTATATCCTTTAACCAGAATCACTGACCTTTCAGAGGCTAACTTCCAGATTTAAATAGCATCAAGTGATCTAGGATGTAGATTCAGATGAATTTTGAATGGCAGCTATTGGTTGAGGGGGGCTGTTTAATCAAACCCTTTTAAAGCTCTTCTCTATTTAGCTAAGGTTTTAGTGAGAACAGACAGAAGGCACCAGGAAAAGCTATTATAAAGCTTTTGTGATCTGTGGACAGGGCCAACAGCTATCAAATCTATCAGCTGGCTCAAGAAATATCACAGCTGACAGAAATGCAGACAGGATTCTGAGCTAGCTGGCTACAAGCTGTCCACATCCTGAAATTTCTATCCTACAACTGTACCAAGAAAAAGGGAGAGGGGGCTCTTCACAGGAGGGGGGTAAGGACAAAGGGCTTCCAAATCCCTTTCTCTGGCACAAATGACAATGTCTCCTCCACCCTTGGGTCCACATTGTGCTTCCTAGCAGGACCTTAGAAACTGCCCCTCGCATTAAGGTATTTTTAAGCTTTCTGGAGAAGGTGGCAGGCTGCCATCACCCTGCTAACATCCGGGACTTCGGGAACCCTCCTCTGCAGTCGGAGAGCTCTCTCTGCACCGGCAAGTTACTGCTCCCGGACACGCACAAGGGTTCCTGTCCCTTCCGCTAAACAGACTCAGTGTGATTCCAGGCAATGCACACTGTCTTCTTGACTACACAAGGCAATGAACTCTAACGATGCTCTACAGCTGTAACCTCTAAAAGTGCTAATCCTGACCAAAGAAGTGGGGTGGAATTCGATCATCCTTTTCCCCAGAACTGTTGATCACCCAATTAATGGGGCTAGGAGGTCTATTACCTATAGCACAACCCATGTGACTTCTCTGACAGAACCAGGCTACACAGAGAAGGAAGCAAACGGGTAGTGAGGCCGGCACTGCACGAATCACAAAGGGTCTTTGGAACCTCACCAGAAATCTGTCCATCTTCTCATCTCCTCGTAGCATAGAGTAGGCTGTACGTGCATTTTATTCATTTTGAGGTCTGGGCCACTTTTTGTTAACATAGGACAGGCGTATAATGTTTGTTTGTTTGTTTGTTTTTGTCTGTGACACACCTTTCCTCTTCCAGGACCAGGACACGCAGTGAAGCCATGTTTTCCTTACGACTGTGAAGGAGGATGGGTGACGGACATTTGCGCGTGTGCCAGCGACCCCTCAGCCTTTAATCCTTCCACTCTCAGTACCAGCAGCAATCTGAGCGACGGAAGCTGGCAAAGGGAGATGGCCAAGCTCACACAGAGGGGACCAGGCATCACAGTGTGGCAGGTCACAAAGGTGAGAACTCTTGTGATCTGCCTGGGCATCTCTTGTCTTGCTGACAGGGTAATGTGGAGGGACACAGGACATGTGGATGGAGCACGCATGCAACACTGAAGTAGCTTTACAGTAAAAGGCTTCCAAATTCTCCAACTGGCTGGGATGAGCAAGAGCCACTTCCTGGTGACATTCGGGCAGGCTGAGGAGACAAACCAGGGGGAGTTAGGCAGGCTGAGGAGCACAGGAGGAGGCAGCGCTTGCTGTGTGCACTAAGACTCATCTGAAAGAAACTTCTAGAATGAGCACTGAGCTGGTCATGTACAAGGGAGAGGAAGTGGCCAAGGAGGAGGCTGCCTGCTGTTCTGGCAGGGATTCCAGGGCTAACCTGGCCAGAGTAAAAGAAGACTGAAGCCACAAGGGCAAAACAGGTGCAGAGAGCGAGTGAGTGAGAGCAGAGGGCGCTGTGCACCATTCATTCCCGGGACCCTCCTCATGACCAGGTGGGAACACACATCACAGTAACACTGGTTCACAAGCTCCCCCCCCCCCCACCCGCCCTGCAGGCCTGAAGTTCTGAATTGCCTTTTGTTGTTGTCTCTTGGCTAGAGACCTCTTTCCTCGGGCCTCTGTTTGCACACACAGGTATTGTAATTGTATTAAGCATGTCAGGGAAATCTAAATCCCAGCTAATAATTAGTGAAATGGATTCTGAGCTCGTTTTCCCGCCTGTTTGAATTACAGACGAGCAGGCTGTCCTGCCTGAGTCCCAGAGAGGTTCGTGGAGAAGCCCTGCCCTCGTCACAGGCACATGCTGGGTTTCAAATGAGCACGCCTTCGCCGGCCACGCGTTAGCAATTCACCACTGACGCTGAAACGCACACGGCTACAGGCACATCCACAAACACAGCCTGGTGAAACCCTAAGAAACCCTTAACGAAGGAAAGAAATCTGTGATTAGCTCCAGCTCATTCATCAAGCCTTCCAGTACATTTAGACTGAGTTGTTTATATGCCTCAGTTTCTCTCCCCAATTTAAGAATAAACATTTGTTAAGACAAGAGGAAAAAAAAAATCACACATAGTGTTCTCGGGGGTTCACGTAGGGTCTCTCGGGGTCGTTGTTTTGGTGATGTTTGCGAGGGCTCCGGTCTTGGCAGCACATCTGGCTGTAAAGGGGGTACAACTGCTGGATCTCGCCGTCCTCGGCTGGGTTCTGATCGCCACCGTCAACTCTCCGGCTATTTAGTCCACTCTAAAAAGTCAAACATTGCTTATGTTAGCAGAGCAGCTGTTTGCATTTTCTAGCATTTCTGGTAAAAAAAAAAAAAAAAAAAAGCAAAGCCAGAATTCATTGATGTCTCCATCCCTGATTCATTACCCTGGAAGGAATTAAGTGGTAAAGTTCAACATCTGATCATTTCCAGTCACTTGTTCTTCACAACACTGGAATAAGAATAGTGACGGCTCCTGACTCTAAAGCTGCAACTAACAGGGGACACGCGACAGTTTCAGGGTTATGAAACTTGGAATTGTTTTCAGTTAAGGTCAATCAGAGGAGAACATGAACTTCAATTCAAGAGTCTCTCAAAAAAGGCTTAAGCTACCCAGGTTCGATTCCCCAGAACCCATGTAAGCCATATACAAATGGTGGCACATGCATCTGGAGTTTGCTTGGGGTGGCTCGCGGCCTTGGCATGCCCATTCTCTCTCCCTCTCTCTCTAATAAATAAATAAAATGCTTTAAAAAGAAGGCTTAAGCTTGGTAAGAATACATGCAACAGAAACTAAAACAAACAAGCTAAACAAAAATAATCTTCAAGATTCATCACTGGGGAAACAGGGACGGGACACAGCAAAATGAACTGGCATTTGACCATATGCCTGATGAAACCAAGAATAAAAATGCTGCCCAGAATATCCTTCTGTCTTGACCTTGGGCTACGGCTGGCATTCTAAAACGAATTCTCCAAGGTAGTCTGGGGTGTCGCTGACACAGACCCCTCCACCTGGTTTTTTGTTGCACCAGCCTCGATCACTTCTGACATTACTTCGATATAATTCTTAGGTTAATTCTAAGAGTAATCAAGTTCAATGATGTTACCAAATCATAGTACAGACACTAAAGAGGGTAACGGATAAGGTGGACTTTTATGGACATTCGGTGGTAGTTTAATAAGCAAGCTAGCCACCGGCTCCACCGGGGCGCATGCTGGCCAGCACTTACAGAGGGCGGAAGACTGCCGGCGTCTCTCTCTTCTGACTGCGTCCGCAGAGGCCAGTGTTCGGCCTGCAAGAAGACAGAAAGACACACGTGTTCAAGCACCAGGCACACCAACCAGATGGACTCCTGTGTTCAAAGAGCCAGTCGTGTCTGGGGAAAATTCTACCCATGAAGTGAAATATTCCCTGGGAAGCTGGGAATAGCAAGTACATATCTCTCCCCTTCTCCTCTTTTCCTGACTCCTGCCTTCTTTTAGAAAGAAAACATGCAGAATGTCTGCTGTGGAAGTGCTGGTGCAAATCTGGACTTCCTTGAAAGCACAGCACAGATGGTCTTTCACCTTTTCCCAGTCTGCTGCTCTGCATCATATGAGTGGGTTGGAGGGGGGGCAATGAAACGTCTTTATCTGTGGACATCCATGTGGTCCTTGTTACTTTCTATTCCCTCCACACCCAGCTAAAGGGGGGAGTCATTTTCACCTCAGCTGAAGAGAGTCTTTCTCTGCCTTTCAAATGAGGATGTCAGATTCTTCAGGCCCTCTGCTCCAGTATCAGATCTTTTGTTTATTTGTTTTTCGAGGTAGGGTCTCATTCTAGCCCAGACTGACCTGGAATTCACTCTGTAGTCTCAGGGTGGCCTTTAACTCACAGCAATCCTCCTAGCTCTGCCTCCCGAGTGCTGGGATTAAAGGCGTGCGCCACCACGACCAGCTCAGTATCAGACCTTTGTGAAGCTATGAACCCCGCTGTCAGACAGAGGTAAGGTGGGCACAGAGCATCTCACAGCACAACTGTTTGCTTACCTGTCTCTTCTGCTTCACTGAGCATGCTGCCTGGAGCAGTTTATAAGCATTAGCTCATCTAATTCTTATAAATAATTCTATAAAAGTGATCTCTATTATTACAGATGAATAAATCTGAAGCTCAGAGAGTGGTTAAGGCGTCTTGGTCTCACAGCTGCTTAGTAGCTTTGCTTTATTCCAAATATTAGTGTCTTATGTCCCCTGCTTCTAGCACAGTGCCTGGAAAATAGTTGTTTGGTAAATATAATAAGAGGACTGAATGTTGCCACATGGAGGCACACCCACTATGTTTTGCATTTTTCCATCTTTGCTCATATTTTCCTTTGGCCTGGAAGGTTTGCCCCTTCTGCCCTGGCAGTTGAAACATTACCCATTTCTTTTTTTTTTTTTTTTTTAGTTTTTAAGTTTTACTTATTTGAGAGAATCAGAGAGAGAGAAAGAGAGAGAATGGGTGCACCAGGGCCTACAGCCACTGTCAATGAACTCCAGACGTATGTGCCACCTTGTACATCTGGCTTACATGGTTTCTGGGGAATCAAACCAGGGTCCTTTGGCTTTGCAGGCAAATGCCATAACTGCTAAGTCATCCCTCCAGCCCATTTCTATTTTGATCTGATTAAAGCCATTCTTTCCCATGCCCTACCCTCAGTGAAGCCTTTCCACATTCCCTGTCAAACTTCATCTTCTCACTTCCAGATTTCCTACCAGTTCTTGTTGGAACCTCTTCTATAGCACACACCATGCTTTATTTTACAGTCCTGAATGCCTGTAGCTTTCAATGCCATCAGACAGTAAGCCTGTGCGGTCCATTGCTATAGTCCGCATGTTGGAGTTCCCCCCAAATTTGTGGAAATCTAATCTCTGCTGTGATGGGACTAGCAGGTGGGACACTGTGATAAAGACTTCAGGTAGGGCCCCCATGAATGGGGTAGATGGGGTAGTTAGAGTGTACGTCCCCTACAGACTCAGGTGTCACTTGGGTCTCTGGCTACCTGACTGGCAGAGGTATCTCTGGGGGCAGACCTGAACTCCAGTAAGAAGGGGTGCAGAGCCGTCTGTGCTCTGCTGGGGCCCCTGCTGCTTGCTGCGTGGTTGTGCTGCTCTTGGTCTTGTGGACGCTTGGATGTTCCCTTCTGCTCGAATGTTTGGAAGCAGTTTCTTCTGCCACCGACACGGAACTTCTCGTTGGTTCCGTAAGCTGAAATAAATCCCTTCTTCCTCTACACTGCCTGGTTTGAATGTTCATCCCAGCGATGCGAGAATGACTACAACAGAGAGTTTGCACCAGAAGAGTGGGGCGTAGCTGTGGGATGAGTCCGATCATGTGGATTTTGGTCTTCTAGAATTCTTGTGCTGGAGAAGATGCACACTCATGTACGGACTTGGCAGGACAGACTGCAGAAGCCACACCAAGCAGTAAGCCAAATTTTTATGGGCTGCTGTGGTTACAGTTTGAAAATGCTAAGTGCAGAGAAAATTGTTTGGCTAATGAACTTTCAAAGGGGAAGGAAAGAAGGCAGAGAACTTTGTTGGAGCTGGGCTACTGGCATAAAGGCTGGTTGTATTTTGATGGTCATGTCCACAGAGTTTGGTCAAGGAAGAATTTGAAAGCAATTGACTGGTGTGCTTGCCAGAAGATACAGAGCTGAGAGATACAAAATTTAAAGTTGGAAAAATTTAAGGAAGTTTAAGGTTACTTGCACTAAGACTGGTTGCTAAAGCTGCTAATGTTAAACACATTACCACCATTAACTACTTTACATTGAAAGAATGGAAAAGATGCCAGAGGTGATCCCAACCAGGAAAGACTAACTGGCAGGACTACAAACTCTTTTATTATTATTATTTATTTTTTTATTTTTGTTTATTTCTCTACAAACTCTTTTGAAAGGAGATGACCAAAAGTAAGGAACCTACTCTTCAAGGTCATAATTTATTTCCTCCCTGGATTAACAAATGACAGTATGGCTACATACCTGGTATTGGTTTTGGAAGCATGGAAGATGCATGGAAGTGGGTCATGAAGTGCACACGGTTCCAAGAACTGCTAATGAGATGCAGCAAATGGAGCAGGGCAAGGTCCCGATAGAGAGGCCAATGAGGCCATTGTAAGGACCATAGTTTGCAATGGAGACCTAAAGATGTTCTGCATATAGCAGGACTGTGCAAGGGCTACTATGGAGCAATGCTGGCTAGGGATGGAAGCTGGCTAGCTGACTGCCCAGCACAAGACAACCTGTCTCTATCACATCTACCAGGGCCCAGGAGGCATTACAGAGGAAATGGCTATCTCCTCTCAAGTGTTTCCATTCAAGTGCTGTTCTTCCTGCTATCCTGACAACCTCCGTCAGGAAGATGGTGGTGCTAGGCACTGGTGTCTCAAAACTCATCAAAACAGAAATTCAAAGGAAGCAGGGAGCTCCACAATAAAGCAGACTTCTAACATGCCTGCCAAGGCTCAAGGAACATTGTGGAAGAGGGGACAGAAAGACTGTTAAGAGCCACAAGATGGGAAGGTATATTCCGAGACAATGTCCCCCAGCCCACTGACTGGTGTATTCATGAGCCCTCTGCGGGGGGCTCTCAGTGGAATGGGGGCAGGAGAGAGAGACACAGAGAACCTGGTGGGGATACGGCCAATATGCAATGCCATAAACTTCACAATAATAAAAATAATTAATCGCAGCACTTGGGAGGCAGAGGTAGGATCGCCATGAGTTCGAGGCCACCCTGAGACTACATGATGAATTCCAGGTCAGCCTGAGCTAGAGCAAGACTCTGCCTTGAGCCCCCCCCAAAAAAATTAATAATAATAATAACTACTACAAAAAGATGAACATGGGAAAAAACAACGGCATATACTAAGAAACATAAGTACGAATTATCTCCAGCTTTTTGACAGCAATAATGGAAAAAAATGGAGGACAGGAGGTGACATAAAACTTACAACTTTAACATGGTCAATGAAAAAAAAAAAATCAAGCTATGCAAAGCCTGACAGCCTGGGTTTACCTACATAATGCCAGAAGCACAAAGAGATGCATGTATATGGAGTTTGTTTGCAAAGGCAGGAGGCCCTGGTGTACCCATTCTCTCTCTGCTTCTTACTCTCTGTCTCAAAGAAATAAAAATATTTTTAAAAATAAAAAAATCAAGCTAAGAGTTTTTATATCCCACAAAAATGTTAAATTAAGAAGCTGAAATGAAGACATTTCAGACCAACAGAGCTGAGGGTTTCTGTGATGACTACAAACAGACTAGAAGAAGTGTTAGAAGAAAGCACTTTAGGTTGAAGAACACTAACTCCAAACAACTCAATTTTTACAAACCAAAAAGGAAACACTGTGGTGTAACACAAAAATAGTAAGAATTAGTCGTCAAGTTTATAACACATGGACAAAACAAAATATCTAACAAGGGAGGAAGGAGACTTAAGTAAATATTAAAGTTCACATATTACACTTAAAGCAGTGTAATATGCATTAAAATAGATCATGACAAGTTAAAAGTATGTGAGACTCTAGATAAACCACTAATATAGTAAAACAAAGAAGTACAGCTAATAATTAAAAAAAGAAGTTAACATCAAATGACTCAGCTTCTTGAAAGAAGACAGGAATAGAGGAGATAATAATAGAACAAACAGAAAACAAACTCAAGGTAATAAACTTAATACCAACTATAGTAATAAGTAAATGAGAATGGATTAAGTGTAACAATTAGTGGTAAGAACTTTTAGAATGGGCAACCCCCCACACAACAGCACATGATTTATCTGAAATGCATCTGACACGACACACACACACATATTAATATTAGAGGTTAATACTGTTGCAGGGCAATAACTATGAAGACTGTGTTCTAATCAAGCAACATTTACGACACTAATAAGGCTCTGTTTAATAACATACATAATTGTTATGTTCTCCATGATAATTACATGATAATTATACATTTGAGCCAACTACTCATATGAGTGTCTCTTACCATTACAGTACACTACCCTTGGCATTCTTACAGACTTGATGTCACTGGTGCAAGAATTTACTAGCAAGCTTAAAAACTTATGGCAGACAATAATTTGTAATTTTTATAGTATACAAGTTGGAATCAAGACTGGGGAAGTTTTCACGATGAGGCTGACCATTTAGCTTTTTAATGAGCACAGAAACCACACAATACCCACTTTTGTGTTTTATTTTCAATACATGCATACACCCACACACTCTTAAATGAAAGATGGGTATTAAAGAATATAGATCTAAGCTTTATATATAAGTTACTTTCATACTACAGATTTCAACTAAAAGAGCCATATAAACTTGACATAATGAAAGCATGACTACTGACAAGGTTTATGATCAGACAGGCCTTGTGTAAGATATTCTTGATGCCCTATTCTTACACTATACACTAACAGCAATAGTATCATGATTTCCAGTTGAAGACACTAAGGTTAAGAATGAAACCGCAATGTTGCCAAGATTGAGCACTCAAGATTCAAATCCACGCTCTACAGTTCCAAAGTCTGTGCCTTCAGCCACGCCATGAGACCGCCTATCTTAAGTCCACCTCGTCTTCCTGATGTGACTGCAGAAGAGAAATGACCAGCGGGAGTCAGCGAGCGTGAAAAGGGGAGGTGACTGGAGGAGAGAGCTGCGATGCTCAGGGCTGGCTGCGCTCAGTAGCACACACAGGGCTTAGGTGTCATGTGCCAGCGCCTTATGCATTTGCTTGCATGCATTTTCTCTCCTTTGGGATGCTGGGTTTGTACTCTGCAGAGATACAGTCACCTCATTAAAATGCAATGTCCGTACCCTAACTTCAAATGTTAATAATTATAGTGACAGTCAAAGAAGAAATGACCCATGGCTGTCTTTTCAAATGTAGGTTTAAGACATGAGTATATTTTTCAAGATGGAAGAACAGTAGATATTGTATCCCATACTGTAGCACCAGATTCTCCTCAACTTTCCATACAATTGATGTCTCACCCAGAAGGAAAGCTGTGTTCTTATTAGGGCACTGGCAAATAAATTCATTACTTTTGCTGTGTAAACACTCCCAATCTTAATTTTTCAAAATGAAAATTGATAAGACATTTTAATGAAATTTCTTATCTTGATTTATAATCTCATATAATCCTCATATTAAAATACATAAGATAGTGAAACTTCACTTACGTTTTATTATGTATGCAAAGTATCTGATTAAAGTAACTTATGAAAAAAATGATAGAAAAATACTTACAGGCAAACTAGACACCCAAATGTCAATCTAAGATGTCCCCAACCATGAAGTGCAGCCATTTCCAGGAAACAAATCAGATAGCTATATGTTTTCATGCATCATTTTTTATAAATCATAAATATCACAGTCTTGACATCAGGATGGTATGCCACTGACGCATTAGTTTCTTTGTTGTTCATCCCTATCCTAATCATATACTTGAAGATTCACTCATACCATTGATCTCCAAGCTTTTCCACAAAGTAAACTTCTAATTCCAAGGCTTACCTGTTGGTACAATTTCATTCATCCATGCAAACACCCTCTAAGAAGATGAGAATTGCCTGTTTTGTATCAGGCACAGGATTGCACCCGAAGCTAGTAAGGGCAGAAGTACCACCAGTCGTAATACCTTGTGAAAGGATAGGATTTCACAGAAAATATGCCAAGAACTGAACCAAAATGGCTTCGATGGATGGTAAACTCTAGAGCCAAAGAACAGGCTGCATCTAATTCCTCTCTGGAGATCATTAATGTGTACCTTCTTACATCTCATATGTGACACAACATCTAACTTCCTTCTTGCTTTCAAGTAGTCTGTCGTATCTGTACTTATATAAGAAATACAAATTACAGAAAAATTAAGTATTTGCTTCAAAGGTGACAGTATGTTAGATAGTCATCTGCTCTCTTAAAAACATAGGTTTCCTGAACAAACCCCAGTAGCTCAGGAACTTAAACAGTCACTCAGCCATTGGCATCTCATGAAGCTGCAAAGTTTCTTCACAGACAAACATACAATAAGAAGAGCCAATAGATTACACACAGGATGGGAGAAAATTTTTGCTGGCTATGCAACTGACAGAGGCCTGATTTCTAGAATCTACAAAGAACTCAAAAACCTAAACAATAAAAAGTCAAACAACCCACTCACAAAATGGGGCAAAGAACTGGACAGGGAGTTCTCAGAGGAATACAAACGGCAAACACACACTTAAGAAAATGTTCATCATTCCTAATCACCAGGGAAATGCAAATTAAAACAACTATGAGATTCTACCTTACCCCAGTAATGACAGCAAACACTAAAAAGTCAAATGAAAACAAATGCGGGCGAGGATGTGGAGAAATAGAAACCTTCATCCACTGTTGGTGGGAATGTAAGATGGTACAACCATGATGGAAAGCAATATGGAGACTCCTAAAAAGCTGACTATAGAGTTACCAACAGACCCAGTTATGCCCTTACTGAGCATTTACCCTAAAAGCTCCATACCTCAGTTCAGAGAAGTTTTCTCAACCATGTTTATAGCTGCTCAATTCATAATAGCTAAGAGCTGGAATCAACCCAGATGTTCATCATTATACGAATGTGGTATATCTACACAATGGAATTCTACACAGCAGTAAGGAAAAATGACACCATGAAATTTGAAAAAAATGGTCAAACCTGGAATAGATCATTCTCAGTGAACTCACCCAATCACAGGAAGATAATTGTCACATAGTCTCACTCATCTACGCTGAGTCATCACTCATCTACCCGAATCTGCACAAGATGCTGACATACCTAATAAGCATCTCGAGGACTGGACAATAGGGAGGGTAGGGTGGGGCTGGAGGGGAAAGGTAGGGGTAGGGGTGGGGGAACACAAAAACTGGCCCCAAATGGCAATGGTACCATAAAATTCTACATCCTAAAAGACATACTAAATGGTTGAACCCTCATCAGGTCCTTAGAGGGAACAGCTTTCACTAACACAATGCTCTCCAGTTCCACCCATGCTGCTATAAGACTGACAGCATTTCACTCTCCAAGGCTGACTAGTATCCCACTGTGTACACAGGCCACATTTCCTTCATCTACTCAGCTATCTATGCGGTGGCTTGACTGATGGAATTTCTTTTTTTTTTTTTTTTTTGATTTTAGAAAAGTGCTCTGTGTATGTACTCTTCATATTTGACAAAAATACCTGTAGCACAACGTGGAGCAGTTCCCTACCACCAATGATATAAATTCTTCAGTGAAAAATTGAAAGATTCATGCTAAATGAGGAAAATAATAGCTTTAGAATGATACTTCATGAATTTAATTTAGGTTTACATTTTGGTGCAAAAGGTCAGGGAAAATGAAAAATGATTAGGGTCTTTAACATTATACATAACAGACCGAAGATCTATAACTCATGTCTCGGGAGTGCCAGGAGATCTGAGGCCAAAGCAACCAATGCAGGCTAAAGTGAGATGGATACTAACCCGTATTAACTATGTGGAGCCAGGTCTCTAGTGAGACGGGAGGACTCAGTTGCTTGCCCCATGAATACTGGACTAACTATTGTGGGGTCAGACCACAAGGCCAGACTGAGAAGCCTAAGCCTCCAGAAAAACCCAGAGTCCAGACTGGGGAACATGGTGACAATAATTAATCTGTTGGTGATGATAGTTGTGGTGACGATGGGGATGACAAAGATGACTAGGCTCCCAGAGATCAGCAGACAGGAGGGTTTGGTTATCTTGTATTGAAATTGAAGAAACTGGGCTGGAGAGATGGCTTAGCGGTTAAGTGCTTGCCTGTGAAGCCTAAGAACCCTGGTTCGAGGCTCCATTCCCCAGGACCCATGTTAGCCAGATGCACGGGGGGCGCACGCGTCTAGAGTTCGTTTGAAGTGGCTGGAAGCCCTGGCGCGCCCATTCTCTCTGTCTACCTGCCTATTTCTGTATACCTCTCTCTCTCTCAAATAAACAAATAAAAATAAAATATTTAAAAAAAAAGAAATTGAAGAAACTGCCAGAGGTGGAAAGGGCTATGTAGCCTGCTGGAAAAGGCGCGAAGTCTCACCAGCAGTGGACCCGGCAAAGCTGCGCAACTGGCCAGCCAGACACGATGCGCCTACTGGGACAAGAGTAGCATGTCTGTTTGCTGTGCCTGTTTTCCAGTTGGATCTGGGGCTCTCTCCAGGGAATGAAATTCAGGCCAGGTACTAAAAACCTAGTCAAGACGACAGATGGGGAGATCACAAACCCTAGTCGGGGGAGCTACTAATGCTGTTTGGCTAAAGGAATACGTCATGCTCACAAACTGCCCTCGAAAGGCGTATGTTTATGCCCATGAGATACGTATGCTTACGCCCATGAAATACATATGCTTATGCCCATGAAATACCTATGTTTATGCCCATGAATCAGGGCTGTTTTCACCTTGGTTAGAGACGCTTCTCTTTCTGGATGGCTGTGAGAACTGATTGGGGAGGCTCAAAACTCATCAGTGGGCTAAGAAGTGACACTTGAATGTTCAGCACTGAGACATCTCTCTCACAGCCATCATGATTAGGGGAACTGTGCAGAAGAGGTGGCAGGAAGAATGTACGAGCCAAAGGATGAGGAGGAGTGCTTTGGAATTCTGTCTTCCAGACACAAAGTGACTGTTGTTATTATTACATTCACGACCTCACACAGCTGTCATTACCTGCAGAGTAATGCACAAAGACATGCACAATATTGGGTCCAAAAACATGTAATTATGGATGATGGAGGAGGGGAAGATGACATCAAAATAGAAGAGGTACTAGTTAGAAAGAAGGGGTTCTGTAGAGGAAAGGGGAAAAGAAAGTAATGGAAGGGGATTATGAGCAAAATACCTTATGTGTAGGTATGAAAATTGCCAATAAAAAGGTTTCTAAAAAAGGCCAAGTGAGAAAGTAAAAACAACAACATAACCAACGTTAAATCAAGTATATAGAAGCTGAAGGCACGTGGACAAAAGAAACAGAATAAATGTAAGCTTGCCATTTCATTAAGTAAAGGCTCGAGAGACCAAAGTGTCATTTTTTTTGTTTGTGTAAAAAGACATCTATGTGGACAACAGAGGAGATCACCACCATAGATGGAGTCTCTAAGTGGGCAGGATCAAATTCCATCCATGCAGTGAAACAGAACTAGGATTTCCCAGTGCAGCAGAGGAAGAAGAAAGAACGCCAGCTCATCTGGAAAAGGGAGTGCGTTACAGGGACTGGCTGCTTGGGACACGGCCACTCCTGAAGCGAGGACAAGCTGCAGAACCCCTGGGTTGGGAGGAAACAGCTTCTCTCACAAACAATGCAGTAACTGTGAGGTTCAGGAAGAGGCAGAAGGTGTAAGATTACCAGGAGACAAGCAGGACTTTATGGGCCCCTGTAGAAAATCCCCATTGAAAAGATCACGTACGGTTACAGGTAAAAGATCAAGAAGTGGTGACAGCTGGCCGTGGCCTATCAATGACAAGGTGTCAGAAAATGGGAGTGCGTAAATGTTATCACGTAAGGAGACTCCATCTGGCTCGGGAGACGCTGAGCACCTGTTGCAGGCTCCGAATTTCACCTTTCAAATTCAGAGATGAATGGTGGGCTCTGGATCACATCCAGCCTTTACAAAAGAATATGGTATTTGTATCCAAGCTGCTTGGAAGAGAGGAAGTGAAGACCAGAGTCGATGTG
Source organism: Dipus sagitta (assembly GCA_036346955.1). NCBI lineage: Eukaryota > Metazoa > Chordata > Mammalia > Rodentia > Dipodidae > Dipus > Dipus sagitta. Next base: position 177,302,974 of record CM070774.1, on the reverse strand, counting down.
AAAGGCTTCAAAAGTCACAGAAGTCTTCCCTGACTTTTCTCTCAGAGCAGGTGGGAGGGCTTCGGGGGAGTTGAGGAGACTCAGCAATATAGGAGGAGACGTGAAGGTCCTCAGGAAGAGAAGTGCAGAACGGCACAGAGATGTGTGTGACCCTGCAGCATTCTCAGAAAGCACGGGCCGCCCTCCGTGCGCACGGCAAACGGCACACCGTGGAAACAGGCTGCAAGGGAAAAAGTCCACCTGGAAACTTGCAGGGCAGCGAAGTCACTAGTGAGTGTTAGGGGACCTTGAGAACTCAAGCTTAGATGATCCAAACGACTTTTCTATAAAATAAATAAACTCCAAGATAACATTGGATTCTTTAAATACATAAATGTGGATGACAAGCGCCTCATTTTCCCCCATCCTTTCTCATTCAAAGATTAAACATTTGTGACATCCCGTATGTACTTTAGCTCAGCAACGCGCGGGGTTCTGCAGCTAAGTAACAAGGGGCCTGCCTGTCACCTCACGAGGGCGCCCAGGCTGGCACCCGAGCCCAGCTCAGCCAGAGGCCTGGAAGCAAGGCTGAGGGACGCGACGGTGAGCAAGGCAGCTCCAAAAAGGGCTGGGACCGTGGCAAGAAGTAGCTCTTCTGTAGACACAAGGAGAAAAGGTAAAACTATAGGATTTAAAAAAAAAAATCTACTTGCAGAACTCACAGGGAAAAGTCATGAAGTCATGTGTCAGAAGAATAAGGCACTAATCAAAAAAAAAAAATCCTCCATTTTAAAATACCATTTTAGTTCAACTGTATTTGGTTCAAGAAGAGAAGGCACAGAAAGTCTGAAATGTCTCTTGATGTTGTGAAATGCTGTATAAATAATTTACCTAAACGACATGGCTGCAGGCCTGCGCAACAGACCTAGGACAAGGCACGGTGGGCGAGGACGTGAGCTGCTCTGAGAGAACCTGTGTTCGTTTAGCACTTCACCTTTACTTTACAACAGTCAACAGTATATACACATACGCTAAATGCTAGATACATATATACGCATATCTGTCCACTGTTTTTAACGGTCGTTTCTTTCTCTGTTGAGGTTCCACCCATATAGAGGTAGGGTCATATGATATCCCTGTACCAGCAGCTTCAATCGTCAAGGCCAACAGCTGAAGTCCCGTGACCCGTGGGAAAGGACAGCAGAGCTCTCCTCGGCACAAACCCAGCGGGCATGGGATACGCAGCTGCTCGAGCCCGAGCTGGAGCTCAACTCGCGAACCAGAAGGTTCGCAAACACTTGCTCACTCTTTCCATCTTAGGATTCTGAAATGCAAGTGCAAATAGGGCCTCCGGATTTCTCTAGAAACGTCTTTCTTCCACCTGTCCAGTTGCTGAAGAGTAAAGCTCTCTTCCCTGGGCTCATCTGTGGGAGTCTACGACACAAGTCCGAACCCATGGGCCTCGACTCGTACTCCAGTGGTCTTTGCTGTACCTGAGATGCAGTGCAGGCTCTTGAGTGACGAGCCTGGGCTCCACGCCCACCCTTGATGGTGGGTGACATCTGTGAGTGGCCCAATTCTCTGAGCTAGCTCATCTGACAGTACAGATAATAAGTCTGTGTGCACAGGGGTTATAAGGGTTACGAGAGTTAATATGCATAAAGCACTTAGAACAATGCCTTTCACTTAAAAACGCTAAATAAATGAAAGCTATAATTAGGATTAACATATGTTCTTTCAGTTGGTAGGCAGTAAAGAATAGAACCCAAACCTGGTAACTGTCTATTAGCGGTGACCTTGGGGAAATGACCCTGACAGAGCCTAGCTTGATCAGAACCTCATCCCAGGCTCACCTGCGCACTTCCTTGTACCATGCAGTTGTTCAAGCCCTATTAAGTTGCTTTGCCAAATCTCCCACCCTCAAGATCTGATCCCCCTCCCACCCCAAGGTGATGTTTGCCCCTTGGCCTGTGTAGACTGCATCCTCATGATGAGTTCCCATCCACTGAGCCCTCGGCTCTGATTCCCATTTACCCTGATATGTTCAGCTTTAAGCTAATTAACCCTTTCAGTAGGTCCTTAACATATATTGGTAGCCCTGAATAAAGTCTTTAACCAGTATTCAATAATTTTCTTTGATATCCTTCAGACTGTTTCCTCATTAAGAGAAGGGAGAAAAAAGTAATTCCTACGGGAAAGGGTGAGTGCAAGGACGAGGTAGTTCATGTAAAGTGCTGAAAATCGGTATAAATAAGAGGTATGCTTGATAAGAGCGTCTAACTTTTTATTTCCAACCTCCTTCCACCCTACCTTCATTGCCTTTCTCCTTCTTTCCTCCCTTCTCATTCCGATGCCTAATAAAGACGAATAGGATGTCTCTTAATGTATGGGTTAAACTAGATGGGATCCAGAGGATGTCAAATCAGATGACTTATCAGATAGGCGCCGGAAACAGTCATGATATAACTTTCTCTCAGGTTGATTTCTTGGAATCCTTAATTCCAATTTAGGGGAAAAAAAAAAACTATTGTCTCATTCTAGTCAAGTGAGACCCTTCTGAAGTTCTACAAAGGAAACAAGTAGGCCCTTTGTTTTGCATTCAATAATTCAGTTTGCTTCCTACTCTTTTTTCTTTTCTTTGAGGTAGGGTCTCACTCTAACTGACTTAGAACTTACTTTGGAGTCCCAGGCAGGCCTCGAACTCACAGCGATCCTCCTACCTCTGCCTTCGAGAGCTGGGACGAAAGGCGTGTGCCGCACGCTGACTGTACTCTTTCCATTCTGTGCTCGTGGACCTCGGGGACATGGGATCGCACCTCTGAGCCAGCAAAGGAAGCAAGCTTCGCTAAGACACTGCCACGGCCTTCCGCAGACCTTGGAAATTAGTAATACATGTCTTTTCTAGGCCCCTGAAACTTGGGAACTACAGGTTTTTGCAGAATAACTAAGCGTATCCTGATGGCACAAGAGGCATTAAGTTTTTCCATGTTTAGAAGCTGTGGAAAAACTTTTCTGGATAATGAGTTCAGGTTACCAATTTCTGAATTACTGGTAGAATTCAGTGACCTATGTGTTACTACCTTCTGACTAAGAATAGCTATGAATTGAAAAAAAAGGACCATCAAAAAGTTTTATAATTATTGAAAGTATACCACATGAAGATTAAAAGTATGAATACATACATATATATATATATATATGTATATATATATTATGTACTATATATATATGTATATGGCTTTGTTTCAGAAAACCTATTAAAGTTGTTTTACTTAACACACTTGGCTACAACTCAGACCATGTAATTTCTGAAAAACTATTCTAGAAACAGAATATACCTTGTTCATCATTAACTCAATGCTCTATAACTGCAGTCCACCACTGTGCAACTCACAAGCTGGGAGGTGGCGATGCAAACGCAAAGCCGTCACCGTCCTTGTCTGGAAGGCTCCTGACTCCCAGCACGTGCCCAGCACCCACAAAAAAAAGCCAGTCTATTGGGCTTGCTTCCAAAAAAAAAAAAAAAAAAAGACAAACAAAAAACCCATCTTGTATAAAACAGGGTGGGCAAGTTAACAATAGGAGACTATCTTTACACAGGAAGTAGAGGATCTTATAGTAACTTTTAAAAATATTTTACTTATTTGAGAAAGGGAAAGAGAGGCAAAGGCAGATAGAGAGAACAGGCATGGCAAGGCCTCCAGATGCATGTGCCACCTTGTGCACGGGCTTACACAGGTACTAGGTAATCGAACCTGGTTCCTTTGGCTTTGCTGGCAAGGCACCTTAACCGCTAAGCCATCTCTCCTGCCTTACAGTAACTTTTTGATAATCACCTCCTCTTATCATCTTCTCTTGTTTTGTTTTGAGTTGTGTTTTCTGTTTTCACGCATGCATAGGGCATTCAAGCATCAAAATTTCAGAATCCTAATTGTATTAAACAAAAAGTTGGCAACATGTTGGAATATTTATCTAAAATAAAGGTTACATTTAATGGAGAAGTCCAGTTCACTTAACAAAGCAGGGACCATTGCATGGGAAGTTGAAGCAGCTCAGGACGGCAGTGGGTTGTCAAACACGCACGTAGACAAATGAATGCAGATCATCTGAATAGACGAACACGGACTAGAAAAGAGGAGGGTGGCATCCAATTCTCCTGGCACTTACCACCCTCATGTTTTCTATTTTGATTCAGTCATTTCATGAATAACATGGACCTGGATTTTAGCACGTGAAAGACACCAGTGAAAGAAGATAAGGTACATCATAAGAGATGGTGAAAACACTGGGAACCCTCGGGTTGGTTTAAAACACTGGTGAAAGCAGTCAGAGTACTTCAATATTGAGAAAGTTACCAAACAATTAGCAAAGGGATTGCTACAAGATTTAAAGTATGCACTACAATATCTGGATTAGAAAACACATACATGTTCTTAATAACTGTCGCATAAATCAATGCCAAAGGGAATCTTAAGATTCTATCAGTTTTCTCTATTAATGATAGAATAAACTGTCTTGTGAGGTAGCAAAAGTATGAATGTAAATGTTTTAAGTTGAGGCTGGATGACTTACTTTAGGGAGGATGTTGAAAAAAATTTTGTCTCTGTGTTGGGAAACCTTAAGTGGTATCTGATTCTAGGGCAATGACTCAAACTTGCCATAGGTGGTCTTGACAACTCCTACTCTTGCGAAGCTAGGTAAAAATGGTATCATATTCCTCATTTAAAAAAACAAGTACATAAGCCGGGTGTTGTGGCTTACACCTTTAATCCCGCACTCGGGAGGCAGAGGTAGGAGGATCACCATGAGTTTGAGGCCACCCTGAAACTCCATAGTGAGTTGCAGGTCAGCCTGGACTAGAGTGAAACCCTTCCTTGAAAAAACAAACAAACAAACAAAAAACAAGTACAGCTGATTATGAGTGATTAATTATAGAAAATTATCATCAAGGATGTAAGTTTGCTCAGTTGTTGAGAAATGTATAATAAAATATGAGATTGAGTCCTCTTGTGGAGACCCAAACCATGTTCATAGATCTCTATGTAAGAACCACAGCACAAGGGGGAAGGGAAGACTCCATGAATTAGTTACTTGCCTCAATGCTGTGAGAAAATACCTGATAACTGTAACTTAAGAAAGAAAGGGCTTACTTTGGCTTACGGTTTAAGGGTACAGTCCACCAGGGAAGGATGATGGCCGGAGTGTGAGGTATTGGGTCACACCGAGCCCGCAGTACTTATAGAGAGACAATGCTGGTGCTCAGCTTACTTTCTCTGGTTTCCTTTTGATTTCATCCAAAACTCCACCCATCAGATGGGCCACCCACATTCAGAGTGGGGTCTCCCTCCTTAGATCAACCTCTTTGAAAATACCCTCACAGATTCACCCAGTGTTGAGTCTCATAAATGATTCTAAATTCAGTCAAAATGACAAGGAAGATTAACTATCACACTCTCAAAGAATAATTTTGATGTTTGGGTTCGAATTACCTATAGTTCTATAAACACAGCAATAATAAATAGTATACTCAATTAGGCAAAGAATAGAATATAAGTTTAGGTATAAATTGTTGTTATTGCTGTGTTTTTGAGCTAAGGTCTCACTGTAGCCCAGGCTGACCTGGAACTCACTCTGTAGTCCTAGGCTGGCCTTGAACTCAGTGGTCCTCCTATCTCTGCCTACCGATTATTGGGAATAAAGCTGTACACTACAACGTACCCTGCTTATAAACTGCAATTATATAAGCGAGATAAATATGAAAGTAAACTTAGAGGAGGAAATCTGGAGCTGTTATAATATCAACACCTAGTTCAGCTAATCACCACAGCCTCAGTCAACCAAATGGGTTACAGCGGCATCTCCCCGTAATTTAATTTGGACGGTTCTGGGGACTAATGATGCTGAATATAAGAGCATGTACTTATTGGCCATTAGTACACATTTTCTCCAGTAAAAAGGCTACTCAGGGGATGGAGAGATTGCTCAGCGGTTAGGCGCTTGCCTGTGAAGCCTAAGGACCCTAGTTCGCAGCTCCATTCCCCAAGACCCATGTAATCCAGATGCACAAGGGGGTGCATGCATCTGGAGTTCATTTGCAGTGGCTGGGGGTCCTGGTGCACCCATTCTCTCTCTGCCTAAGTGCTTCTTTCTCTGTCGCTATCAAATAAATATTTTTTTTTAAAGGCTACTCAGATCTCCTGCCCATTTCTTAAAAGTTGGATCACAGTCTTCCTACTATTGAGCTGCATGAATTCATATGTTTCTAACAAAGCTCTTTGTTTGATATTTGGGTCACAAGGTATTATAGTCTGCACTTTATATTTGCTTTCTAAATGGTGTCCTTAAAAGACTAAATATTTTTTATTTTAATTAAGGCCATCCCAGGACCTTACATAGTTCATGTTTCATGGTTTTGTACTCATACACTTACCTTGTTTGGTGGGTATGCCAGCACACTGCTACAGTTTTAAATGCAGCTGTATTTCAATGGGGAATAACCATAGAAATAGCCTGCAATTTCTCAGCTTCTACCTAAGGATAAAGTTACTACATCACATCATTTTTCTAAAGGGCCATTTGTGGTTACCATGGGAACACATACATCAATAATAAGGCACTAAAATGTTTCAAGCAAGTACATTTATATACATTTAATAAATAAGACTAACATCCTAAATAATTACTTCCAACTAAACATCTGAAACTGGAATTATTACTATCTGTAAAGTGGCACAAAATTCAAGATGGAAAGCATTATAGAGGCAAGGATTTTATTTTGAAAACCTATAACTCTTCTCATTCTCTAAACTTACCTAAATTCAAGAAATATTCTAAATCTAGTAGATTTAATAGTTCAGCTGATGTTCATAGTTGGCTAAGCTATAGTAAAGATACCAGCCAAAGAGCATTTTAAGCTTGTAGCATTTATGGGAACCAAGGAGTCAGAATTGTACACCAAATATTACAATATATAATTTAGATATTTAAGAAGGCAACATTTTTGTTATTTGAAATTTTTTTACAACACTTTGGGGTAACTTTTATTTATGTTAAACTGCTTTATAGAAGATCCAGTAATGTCTGGAATGGTAACAGCTCTGAAGATTACACACAAAAACATATATGGAATAATGCTGACTAGTAATAACATGTGCTATTAGCAACATGTAGTGAACTGTTAGGAGTTTGGACCTAGAATGTCCCCCAATGCCCAACTGTTAAAGGTCAGGTGCCTTTAGCAGACATGACTGTAAGGAAGCTAGCTAACTGGAGATGTGCCCTCCAAGGGGATTATGGTGTCTAGATCCTCTCCTGTTCCTGTCTTTTGCTTCTTGTCACGAGGAAAGCTGGCTAGCTTTACTATACTCTTCCACATAGACACAGTGCCCTGGAACCACCAATCATGAGCTAGAATCTCGAAAATGACGAGGGTGGGTCAAAACGAGCTTTTGGTCTTTACAACTTAATTATAACTTCAGATATTTTTATAGGGATGAAAAACTAACTCACAAACTAACCAATTTTATAATTAAATGTTATACTTAGAATCACACAAAAAATGGAACAGCACTGATCTTAATGTTACTTTTTGGTTTACTATGTGTATCATGTTATCAAAGAAAAAAAGATCCAAGAGGTAAGTCAAAGAAGAGCCTTGGGCTGGAGAGATAGCTCAGTGTGTAAAGGCGCTTGCTTTCCAAGCCCAGTGTCCCAGGTTTGAGACCCCAGTACCCACGTAAAGCCAGATGCGCAAAGTAGTACATGCATATGGAGTTCGTTTTCAGTGGCAGAAGACCTTGGTGCGTGTGCAAGCACACACATGCATGCACACACACATTCTCCTACTTTCTCTTCCTCTCCCACTCACTCCCTCCAATACACAGAAGTGTATATATACATACACAGAGAGAGAGAGAGAGAGAGAGAGAGAGAAGAGGGAGGGACAGAAGTGACTTCTGTAATCTACAGCTAAGGTTACAAACAATTTCTCACACCGACTTACTTATTAGAAAGGTCTTCTATATACTGAGTACTCAAATCTATCTTCTTGAAGCCTTCACTTTTGGTCTTAGCTCTATTTACTAAAACTATATATAAAAGTATATTTAAGAAAACAATGGAGCAATGGATAAGAAATTATCATGGAGACCAGCTCTGTAGGAGAAACAGATTAGCAACTATGTAGTTATTAAACACATTAAAAGGTCTCAAGCCGAATCTCTTGGAAAATTACAGAAGATAGCCTAAAAGAATGTAATATACAGTTCAAGTTACCGTTTGGTTGTCAAGGAAATCATTGCAAGGGTTGATCCTGAATGCAAGTGTGTTGCATTCGTACTTGGTAACAATCAGCAGAAAAGTACGGCCATGGAGCGTGATGCTCTGGTGAACGTGGAAGTGATTTACCAGGCCTGACGGTTTTTCAAAACGTCTGTAAGGGAGCGTCAACGATTCAAACTGAAGAGCCACTGCAGCTAAACCCCTTCTTTCTTTACCTCCAAACAACAGGTTTTATTAAGTCTTCAGTAATGAGACATTTTAATCCTCAACTATAAGATTAACTTAAACTTACATGTCTACAGTAAAGCACATAGGCCACGTATGCTAGAGTAAGAGTTCTCTGAAAGAATGACTGAGCAGTAGGCACACTGCTTGCTCTGAACACATTCCTGATCAAGCAGGTATCAGTAAGTCAAATAAACTAGTGCATGTGGAAGTAAGTGGGGGAACATCTTGCCTTGCCAAAGGAAACAACTAAATCAGTTTGGAATCATTCCATTCCACATTGAACCAGGGATAAACCACCACCTCTGAGTGATAACTGTGTCTACCACCATGCCTGGGAACAGGACTTTTGTGCTATGCTAGCTTGGTAACTATGGAAACTTAGGTGACAGGTTGCCAGAGGAGACTAGGTTAAAGATCTCCAAACTCATATAAGAAAACAGAATAATCCAGTGTTTAAAAATAAAATTATTAAGGTCAGCTCAACCAAAGGTAAACCGTGGTCATGACTACTCAAATCAAATGATTCTTATGTTATTCTAAGCTATTCAATTTTCTTTGAATTTTTTTTTCACATTTTGGTATTGTACTGCTTACTCAATCAGTATGTATTTTGAATTTAATTTAGCCCAGTCAGTCCCCTGTATCTATGAATTTCACGTCTACAGACTCAACCAACTATGGATGAAAAATGTTAGAGAAACTTTTCAGAAAATATAATTTATACATACCTAAATGCAAATAGCTTTTCATTATTTCTCCTAAATAGTATAATATTAACAACTATTTTTATATCTATTGCATCAAGTAATCTAGAAATGATTTAAAGTACACCAGAGGATATGTGCAAGGTAAAAGCAAATATAATATATTTCATACAAGAATGTTGGACACTCTAGGATTTCAGTACCTGTGGGGGGGGGGGCTTAGAAATATACTGTCTCTCATATGCAGGCTATTGCATTTCTCATTTCTAACAAGTGGCCTTGTTAAAAATTATGGCCTATAACTACCACTCCCACCTATTTTTTAAGTAACCAACAAACTTAAAAGAATTAAATTAGGCACACATGGTGACTTACACACGTCTGTAATCTTAGCACTCAGGAGGCAGAGGCAAGAGGACCACCAAGCTCAAGGTGAGCTTGAAAAGCATAGAAAACTGAAGCTCAAAGACATTTTTTTTATGATTTCAAATAGGTTTTCTTTGGGCTGGAGAGATGGCTTAGTGGGTAAGGCACCTTCCTCAAAGCCTAAGAACCCAGGTTCAATTCCCCAGTACTGATGTAGCGCATGCATCTGGAGTTTGTTTGCAGGAGCTAAAGTCCCTGGCATGGCCATTCTTATTCTCTCTCTCTCCCTCTCTCTCTGTTTGCAAATAAATAAATAAAAATTAAAAAATGCTTTCTTCAGATTTAAAAAATTCTTAAATTAAAATTTCATTTTAATTAAAATGTTAATTTCAATTTTGCTTAAGATATTTAAACTGATTTTAAAAAAATCAAAGGATGGGCTGGAGAGATGGCTTAGCATTTAAGGCACTTGCCTGCAAAGCCCAAGGACCCAGGTTTGATTCCCCAGCACCCACGTAAGCCAGATGCACAAAGTAGTGCATGTACCTGAAGTTCATTTGCAGTGGCTGAAGGCTCTGGCATGCCATTCTCTCTCTCTCTCTCTCACTTTCTCAAATAAAGTAAATAAATTATTTTTTTTAATCAAAGGACAATAAGTCGTCACTAAAACTTTCCTTTGCATCTAACTTAATCCTTCCAGTATATGAAGTGCTTTAAAAACATTTAATCTCAAAAAACCAGAGGCAAGTTTCTTCTTATTCAGTGTCAGTGACACTAAGTATGAAAGTGACATTACACAGAAGGGTGCACTGACACTGCACACAGGTTTGCACAGGGTTCCTGCCTTCCTCTGTCTGATGTCTCTTCAGCCTGCCTGAGTGACTGACTTTATGAACAATTAACTTAATCCTCACTGCAAGGCAGCAAATGTAATCTTTGTATGAGCAGATCACTGAATACGAAGGAAGGCTACAAGGAAGCGGTAGTCATGCCTTCCTTTCTGGAGCTTGTAAATAAGAAGTCACAAACATAGGAAAAGCAGTTATGTACACAGACAAGTACAAACAGTGAATGCAGAATTTCTTAAAATAATCGATCAGTTCGTATAACTCAGTGCCAAGATTAACTATGAAAACAAAGCGGGAGGTTTATAATGCAGACAGAACTCCATGGAGTTATACTTAGGAGTCATTAAAAACTGTGAATTGGCTGTTCTCCTCTCGGCATTGTTCAGAACACTTAACTGACTTAATATTTTTCTTTTAATCACTTGCTTTATTTGGTAGTGAATACTGGTGACTAGAATGAACTTAGCTCTTTTCCATAATTTTATATGTATAAAAATAACTCAAGAACAGTAATAGACATGGACCTGGAGGAATGATTGTGTAGTTTGGTGCTCCCCTCCCTCCCTCCTGAAAATAGGGCTAACTCTCCCACTCAGGCAATCCAGGTATAAATCAGAAACAAGAACCGTGGTAAGTTTTCAACCCCTGTATCTAGTGGCAGAGTTTGTGTTCAGCACAAAGTTCCAGGTTCAATCACCAAAATGTCAAATCAAAACTAAACCAGTTTCAACATCTGAAAAATCAGCGATCTAATGTGATGCTCACAGTAACTGTGAACATTTTCATACCAACAGAAATACTGAAACACAATGATTTCAGAATGTTTTTCTAGAAATCGTATCTTCAGGTTCCCTATATTAGTTTGACTTTGTACATATCCATAAATGTCTTAAGAAGTTCCACAACTTACAAGTAAAAATTACTAAATATCAATATTCTATTTTCTTAGGCAAACCCTAAAAAAAATAAGACTGTCTTTTTTATTATTATTAAAGAGAATGAGAGAGAGAAGGAGGGAGAATTGGCATGCTGGGGCCTCTAACCATTATAATTAAATTCCAAACATGCATGACCTTATGCGCATGTGTGACCTTGCACATGCATCACCTTGTGCATCTGGCTTATGTGGGATCTGGGTAGTTGAACATGGGTCCTTAGGCTTCATGCGCAAGTGCCTTAACCGCTAAGCCATCTCTCCAGCCCAAGTATAAATATTCTTAATTATAATTAGATTATTGGATCCTATGTAGTTCTAGTAACAGTTAAAAACATGACTCTGAAATATTTGATTTCATGTGTTACTGACTTATATAACATTTTAAAATTTTATTAATCTACTAGTTGTGCTAATTGTTGGTTTGAGAACTGAATCTAACATATAAAAGGCAAGAACTGCTCTCCCACAAGCCACAGATACACTACGGCTAAATCTTTCTAACTTGTATATATCTCAGGAAAGATAAGAACTATGATCATCATGTCTCCTGAGACCAGCAGACACTGAAGGTTTCTTATGACTAAGGGAAACAACTCTCTTTGAGTCTTTGTTAGCAAATCTAGTTCCCTAACTGGCCATAAAGTTCACAAAGGGAAAATGATGCATTATAAACTGTTATTAACCATTTTTTATTAAATAGAATAGTGAATGACAAAATAGGTCCCCCATGCCTTCCACTCCAGAGGGAAACATGGCATGTTGACATGTCATTGTATACAGTACTTCAATGAAATTCAGAACTGTTGCTCTCCAAGTTACTGTTAAGAAAATTACAACAGAATGGGGGAAATGTTTGCAAATCATGTATTTGACAAAGGACTTATACTCAAATAGGTAAGAATTCTCAAAAGTCACCCATAAGAAAGCAACTCATACTAGGAGGAGGAGGAGAGAAGGCAAGCGAGCGACCCAATAGACAAGACAGAGAGCAACCCGCTCACAGTGATGGGCATTTCAACCGCTGCTTCCCCAGAGAAACAAGCAAGATGCTTCCACACGGTCGCTAGAAAACACACAAGCAGAACTCAAGGGAAATACGGCCACACCTGCATGGGGCATCGAAATAATGAAAGACGGAACGTGTGACCTGTGGTAACGCTTAGAGCCATTCACCTACTGATGTTCATAAATCACAAAGCACTTAGGGAGACAGTTTTGCATTCCCTTAAAAAGGTGAACAGACATTTCCTAGACACCTCGGCCATTCCATTCCTGTAGGCTTGTTCGAGAGAAACGATAGCATAACCGGCTTACAAAGAAATGGTCACTGCAGCACTGCCTGTAACAAGCCCAAACTGGAATCAAGGATGACGACGTATCAACAGAAAGGTAAGTGTACAAACAAAATGTAGCACACCTGCAAGGTTTATCTCCCTAAAAGGTATAAAATGATCCACATATGAATCTCAAAATCACCAGGTAAAGTGAAATAATCAAGACTTAAACAATGACATGCTGTATGACTATTTGTAAATATTACACAGAATCACTGTGGTGGTTGTTACACAGTCTGAAAATATATTTGTCTTAACTCCTGTTTCAGGAGAGACCACATAGGCACATAATTTTTCCTATAATAATATTGCTGTAATTACTGTACTTTATTGTTGTTGTTCTTAATTTCTCACTATGCCTAATTTATACATTAAACTATATTATGGACACACAAAGAAACTATATTACGGATACTCTCTCTCTCCATTTATAGGGTATGGTCCTATCTTTAGTTCCAGGTAGCCACGGGGGGGGGGGGTCATCTTTGGATGTCTCTTTCTTACTGCACATAGACACAGAGCAGGCAGGCGGTCCGTTCCCTGTGAAGGTGGGAGGGAGGCTGGGAAAGGAAGAAGTGGAAAGATAGCAAAGGGGCCGACAGGAAGTCATCAGAAATGATTATGTATATTGTACTGACTGCACCGATGTTGCCTGGTTATGCCTTGTGATAACATATGTAAAACATTATTCATTTCACATTTTTAAACTATATTTTACTTATTTGAGAGAAAGAGAGAAAGAGATAGAAACAGATAGAGAGAGAATGGACATGCCAGGGCCTCAAGCCACTGCAAACAAACTCCAGATGCTTGCGCCCCCTTGTGCATATGGCTTATGTGGGTCCTGGGGAATTGAACCAGGATCCTTTGGTTTTGCAGGCAAATGCCTTAACCACTAAGCCATATCTCCAGCCCTAAATTCACATTTTTAATACTAGCATTTTATTTTGTGGCAATTGTACTTCAAAAAAGATGTTCTGGTAAAGAGAAAAACGTCACCCTAGGCATCTGTGTGTTATTAAATTATAAACATCAGGATTTTTCCTTTTTATTAACTATTTGTCTCAGTATTGTTGCATATTAAGTGCTCAGAAGAATCACCAATGGGAGCCAGGCATGTGGTACTTCAGTTTGAAGCCAGCTTGGGCTACAAGGGCAGATCCTGAACCAACATTCAACAGAGAAGAACAGAACATGAGAAAGCAAAGCAAGGCGGTGTGGTCCATTCCTGTGATCCTAGTGCTAATGAGGCAGAAGCAGGAGGATTCTAAATTGGAAGCCAGTCAGTCAGGAGTACGCAGTGAGACTTGTCACCAAACCAAGCCAGAGCAACTCAATTACGAGGATTTGCCTCATGGTATATTAAAGTCACAGCGTGAAGCTATACTAACTAAAATAGTGCTGAGCTGGGCGTGGTGGCGTGCGCCTTTAATCCCAGCACTCGGAAGGCAGAGGTAGGAGGATCGCCATGAGTTCGAGGTTACCCTGAAGCTACATAGTGAATTCCAGGTCAGCCTGGGCCAGAGTGAGACCTTACCTCGAAAAAAAAAAAAAAATTGTGCTATGTGGGTTTAATAAAGAGTACACAATAGAAATATAATAAAGAATTTAGAAATAAACCTAGTATATACAGATTATAAAAGTCTTCCCAACCATGGAAAAGGGCAAACTTTTTCAGCATTTGAACAACTAGTATCTCACTAGCTAAATTGGTCTCTATTTTCAGATCACAAACAAAATCTCAAATTCTAAAATATTTCATAAAATTTTAAAACTTGCTTTCCTAAATGACAGCATGAAGCTTTAGCACAGGAGATGAATGTAAGAAAAAGGATTACTGCCCAGGGCTGGCGAGATGGCTTGGCGGCTGCACCAGCATGACTGCCCAAGTTCAGACTTCCACGTACAGCCGGACACACTAACGCTTGCCCGTGCTCCAGGAGTATCCCCAGAGGCTTGCTTGACCAGCCAGCCTGGCGCACAGGGCTGAACAAGAGACCCTGCCTCAACCGAAATGGAACGCGAGGACCAACACCTGAGGTTAAGCTCTACCTCCACGCATGTGCACACTCACACATATGAACACACATGTACACACTTTAGAACAACTACTATGTTTATCAGAATTCCTAAAAATTAATAAGCGAAGTTTAAGACATCACTGAAACATTGGCAATGATGCAAGCAGGGAGCTTACCAAATTAGAAATGGCAATCAATGACGGAAACAGATCTTCTTCATCCAGCAACCTCCAAGGCGTTCAAATGAGCTACTTTCCCACTTACCAGATTTACAAGAAAAGCAGCGACAATAAAACCTTGTATTAAACAGCACTGGAAAGGGCAACGTGTTTTAATGTGCTATTTGTGAAGTTATGATAATTTGGCCCCTACATAAATGTAAGAAAGTTCACAATAGTTCTAGTCCTTGGCTTACATGTTTTATAAATCCAAACATACGGTAAAGTACAAAAAATTTTCACTGTAGCAATTATTATAAAAAGTAGGGAAATAATTGGGTTAATTTTATATGTAACGGGATGCTACAAAAGTCAAGAATGGGCTAGATATTCTTAAGTAGAATTCAAACTTGAATGTGTATTAAATCGCTAGTAATCAAGTAGGTTAACAAATCAAGTTGGGATTCCATAAATTTGTGTTCATGATGTTCTTCAGATTTTAAAATCCCAGGAAGTTTTGATAACGTTCCTATATTGGCCACCACTGAAAACTACTGTCCACAATGGAACACATACTAACAAAAAGCAAATTTCAGAATAAGATATATTCTCTGACTCCAGTATGTTTTAAATGAGCATTTGGAGGTTTAATTAAGAATTATACATGCTTAAAGTGAATTCATGCACAAAGAATAGCAGAATATTGAAATTTGCATTAGCAGTGACCTCTGGGGAAGGAACTGAGATCTTTGGGGAAGGGAAATGAAAGGACTTTTGTAGTTCATAAATTTCTGTAGTATTTTTTTTAAATATTTCATTTATTTATTAAAGAGGGAAAGAGAGAGGTGGGGACAGAATGGGTGCACCCAGGCCTCTAGCCACTGCAAACAAAAACCAGACACATGTGCAACCTTGTGCATTTGGCTTTATGTGGGTACTGAGGAATCAAACCTGGGTCCTTAGGCTTTGCAGGCAAGCACCTTTAACTGCTGAGCCATCTCCCCGGCCAGTTTTTTTTTTTTTTAAAGGAATACACTCATGTCTGAACTATATGTTAAAATACACCATAAAAGAAAGCTTCTGTTGTTCTAAGTTTATATTTGTTTCCTAAATGAAGATTCATTTCTGTAGGACGTTCCATCTAGTAGCATGGTAAGCTGGTGACATTTAAGTACCCTGCCTCAGGCAGGACATTCCTTCTATTCCCCGGCACACGTGTGCCACCACCTCGGACACCTCTGCAGCATAACCCTTCCCACTCAAGACAAGTGCTTCTTCACATGCCACGTTTGGTTTTCATGAGTAATTTGTCGTAGGAGGGAGGGAAACTCCTCAGGGGCAAAGTTTTGTACCATACCCCAAAGCAGCTGGTAGTCAGGGCAGACATACAAGTATATGCTGAAATGGCTGTTTCCTGTAGTATCCCAAGGACAGCCACTGAACGCGTCAGCGTGCACTAACTCTCTCAGACAAAGAAGGCACACCTGTGTTTCTGAGATTCTATACGCAGCCCTGACATCTTAGCACATAACAGTTGTAAAGTAGGAATGTTGCAGAGTCCAAGCCAAACTGCCTTGGATTGTCTTTAGTCCTCTTAACACCCATTCACTGTCACCTGTGTCTGATCTAACCCCGTGACTACCAGAGCAGACCTTTGGGAATCTATCAACAGACCTAGCTTGTCAAGAACGTCATCAAGCCAGGCGTGGTGGCACATGCCTTTAATCCCAGCAATCGGGAGGCACAGGTAGGAGCACCATGAGTTTGAGGCTACCTTGGGCTCTAGAGTGAGACTCTACCTCAAAAAAACAAAACAAATAAATAAATAAATAAACAAACAAAAAAAGGATGTTATCAGAGAACATTTGAGGCCTGCACTAGAGATTTCCCTGCTCTACTGTAACAAGCTTATCCCACACTCCCAACGCATTTGCAAAATGTCCTTATGACTTCCCCTTGTTCTCTAGCTATGAAAATGTCATAGAACTGTTTACACTCTGGGACACATTCGGAGTAACCTGTACATCTCTGGACCGTGTCACTCATATTTGCCTCAAGAATAAGCTATCATTTCCTTTGAGGAGAGGTCGCCTCGTGTCAGCATCAGTCTCTTCTTTACAGCCATCATGGCTTTTTCGGAGCATGAGGCTTGGGTCATCAGGCCTAGTAGCTCTGAGATCATAACTATGATTTCAAATAGAAGTTATTTAATGAGATGGAAGTTGGTAGGTTATCTGTTGAAGTAGAGTGTTTCCTCAAGCTAGATGGTAATAATATACTTACACACTCCTTGGTAATCAAGAAACAGGATGTGTCTTGGATTTTATAAGATTAAATTACAACCCACACCCACACATTAGTATATAACTCAAGAATCATAAGAAATTCTTACTAGATCATATTTATTTTAACCTAAATTTTTATTTTTAAGTGCTTTATAGAAAAAACAAAGAAGGGCTGGGAAGATGGCTCAATAATTAAAAGCCCTTGCTTGCAAAGCCTGATAGCCCCAGGTATGATTCCCCAGTACCCACCGAAAGCCAGATGCACAGATGACACATGCCTCTGGAGTTCATGTCCGTCGGCAGGAGGCCGATGCATCCATATTATCTCTCTCAAATAAATAAATAAAAGTGTCTTATAAATAAAGAATATGATTTATTTTATGTCAAACTCCAGTTCTGATTCTTCTAGGCACTATTTACTAGGACTACATAGGTTTTATATCCAAAGGATTTTGTATATTCATGTTTTCAAATGCTTGATTTCAATAAACTAAACGATCTCTTTCTGAAGACCAATGCTTATTGTGTATTTGCAAGGTATTTTCCCATAAGTTTTCTTTGTAAATTTTTTCTATACTTTCCTATATAATTCTTCATTTCTATTCAAGTTTATGCCTTTCAGTATTGAACTTATTATCAAATTACTCTAATCGTGTCTGAATAACTTAACCCTCCTTCAAACCGATTTGTGCAGGAAGTCCTCTCTTGAATCCCAGCTTACTAAAAATTGTCATTTCTACCACTGCCAACTCAACCGACCCCAGAAAATAACCTTCCTTTTGAGTTTATTTGAGGGGTGTCAACAGTAAACACAACAGTCACATTACCTTAACTAAAATCCAAGACACGTCATCTGAGCCACGTAATTTTTTTTCCAATTTAATAGCTTTTATAAATATTCAACTTATAATACAAAGAACACGTCAAACGCAATCACTAATGTTCCCAACAAGGTTTAAATTCTATGCAATTAAGGCTGCTCTGAAGAAATATCTAATCATACTCTAAACAAAATTCCCAAAATTCATCTGGAAATCCTTTGGCTCCTTACTAGCTCCATGAGGCAGTACAATGGGTGCCCTTTCCCAACACAATACCTCTCAAGAAGTATTGCGTTGACATTTGACACATTCTCACATTCACTTACTTGCACGTGAGGTTCAGGTTGGGGAGAAAGGAAGCTCTGAGGCAAGTCTGCACTGTCGACACTGCGCTGAGTAAGACAAGCGAGGCCCCTGACAGTGGAAGCGAAATGAGCAGGACGCCGCCTGCACGTCTACGCCTGGGCAGCGGACTGACTAGACAGTGAGCCAGGGAACGGTGCCGACCGTACACCAGGCGGGTGAGCACAAAAGAAAACAAAACGCATGCCCCCAAAACTGCAGCCGAGGATGACAGAATTAAAATATGTGGATGAAATTTTCCCAAATACAAGTAAAATGTGTTAATCCATGTATAAACCACAAGATTAAAAAATGATGAATCAATACTTTCAAATGAATTACTCTAAACAGATTTTATGATCAATGTTATAATAAATGTAGCATGTGGATTAATATTTATACTCAGGATTTTAAATCAGAATACAAACCATCTGTTGCTAAATAAAGGAATGCTAATGTAACCTCATTTATATTGAAGAGAAAAGCAACTAAGCTATAGTGCTCAAAGGAAGCACCTCGTCACCACTCTCTACCAAAATCTTTGAATGTATTTGTTAACGTATTAAGATGCATAATTGACCATGAATCTGTATGTCAGTAAAACTATATTAACAGGAGGTCTTCAGCTACAAGCTTCTAGTAAAACGTCAAATATGGTACTAATTTTATCTTTCCAATGTTTACATAACTTTTCTTACGAATTTGTGGGAAAAAACTTGATCACTTATTTCTGAGAAATGTTTGAATATATCAAGAATTGTGGACCATTATATTACATAATAGTGCTTGATGACAACATTTTGAAAATACAAATGTCAATGGCCTTTTCATCTATTTATTTATGAATAAACAGGGTCTCATGTAGCTCAGGCTGGCCTCAAGGAGCCTTGAGCTCCTGATCCTCTTGCCCTGTGTTGCCAAGTGTGAGAATGACAGATGTGTGCCCGCATGACTGATGAGCTGTTTCGACCCGCGCCTGAGATCATTTTAAATGCGCTCAGAATCACATACCTGACGCAGGTCTTTCTGAGGCAGAGGAGGAGATCGCTCTTCATACGCAGGAGGTGGTTTGTGTGTAGGTGGAAGGTCGATCCTGTGTTGAAAGGGTTAAACAAATGGGATTGCTATATTTACAAAAAAATATGCATGAAGGAAAAAAAAACAAGGTTTTCATGAGTTTTGGGGATTTCTTCCTACTACTACAAAACATAATTATTATCCTATTTCTTGGTTAATTCGGGTATTTTCCTTTAACAAAAGTAGACATTAGTTCTAGTGCTAACACCAAATTAAAC
The DNA here is from genome assembly GCA_036346955.1 of Dipus sagitta. Taxonomy (NCBI): domain Eukaryota; kingdom Metazoa; phylum Chordata; class Mammalia; order Rodentia; family Dipodidae; genus Dipus; species Dipus sagitta. The sequence goes on along the minus strand of CM070774.1, from coordinate 177,283,376 downwards.
TAATTTACATTCATATAGAAACTTCGACAAATATGTTTTTTAATTTGCAAGCAGAGAGAGAGAAGGAATGGATGCATCAAGGCCTCATCACTGCCAACAAACTCCAGATATATGTACCACTGGCTTTATATGGGCACTGGGAAATCAATCCTGGGCCATCAGTCTTTGTGGGTAAATGCCTTTAACCATTGAGCACTCTCTCCAGCAAAAATTGTTGTTGTCCAAGTAATCTAGTTCATAAGCAATCAGATAAACATTGCATATTTTCACATTTTATTATGCTACAAGCATCTCCAGGATGGTCAATTATATGCATTACTGTACTTTTCTCTAAACTGTCATCAAAGTGATTTAAAGATTATATCTGATAATGATTGAAAAATAACTGGAGGGCTGTAGACATGGCTTAGCAGTTAAGGCATTTGCCTTCAAAGCCAAAGGACTCCAGCTCGATTCCCCAGAACCCACATAAGCCAGATGCACAAGGTGGCGCATGTATCTGGAGTTCATCTGCAGTGGCTGGAGGCCCTGGTGCACCCATTCTCTCTCTATATATATATCTTTCTGTCTCTCAAATAAATAAATAAGTATTTTTAAAAAGAAAAATAATTGGAAATTCTTCAAAGACTGATTTTCAAAAGGGCTCCCTCATTTTTAGAACACAGCATATATATTAAGTTTTCAAATTATAATACTGTATAAATTTTGCCACCTTGAAATAGAGACCAGCATTTCCTTAAAGAATGCATGTTTTATCAAAATGACCTAATCTATAAAACCTCCCAATAGATATATTTTTAATATTGCTCAATTATAAGAAAAAAACACATTTAAATGTGCCATAGCTGTTTTATTTTAGAAAATAATTAACATGTACACATTCTTGCGCTTTTGGTGATAATATTTTCAGTACTTGTGACTTTCAAAATATATATATATATTACGAGATAAGAGGGATGAAGGTTATTAATGATAAAATAAATCCTCAGTGGGCTAGCCATTTCTCAATATGGGCATAAAGTAATAATTTAAATGAAAAGGATTCAAAAAGTAAATAAAAATAGCTATGTATGGATTTATTCCTTTGAAATTGTAGAAAAGCCTGAGATAATCAACCACCTGCTAATTACTCTCAAAATATAAAAGAAGTCTCATAATTCAGGCATCACATTGAAAGCATTTTCCTATCCATTCTCATGTAATTATTTTACCTAATGAAAAGCACAGAAAATTTATCACTCCAAGATGGGAAAGACCAGTTTGGTGCGAACAATGAGGCTCGTGGAAGTAAAGAAATCATTGTGAGAGCAGGAACTGAATGGTAACAGAGCTGAAACTAACACCCTGGTTCCAAAAGGACCAATGCTGCAACTGTGTTGGCTTAAAGGAGTAGAGATGTGCACAGAGCACTTTGAAGACCAAAGGGATAGATCCTTTGAATGGGACCCTTGTGCCAACACTATTAGAGGATGCAGAAGAAACATTACCCAATACAATCCTGTGATGCCAGTAGGAAAAATATCATTCATGCTTTACAGACAAGTGAAATTAAGCAAATTGGCACAGAGGTCATTTGATTCTGCAAGCAGATAAATATCTGTCTTAAAAAAAAATCTATCTCAATGATTAGGCCAAAACTTTGCATAATTCTTTAAATAAAAATATGCTTGCTTTATAATAAATTCACCAAACCAATCATTTTTCTTAAGTTAAAAGCTTTAAAATAAGGTTTGAAAATTACTCTGGGCAGTTCAAAGTTGTGTATCTAAGACAAATACACAAGCTGACGCGGCAATTAAAGCTTCTGGGATGTTTTTGTATCTGCACTTGTGCTTTGTCAAAGGCCTAGATTTCTACTCAGATAGGACACATCAACTACCACTATGCTACACTTGAAAGAACTCTACTCGTGGTGGGCGAACCAAAATGCCCAACACATTTGCCTCCAGCCATCCCTCGATGTTGCTCAGTTACTAAGACGTAGTTTCCTATGTGCTGACGAGATACGCCACACAATCAAATCAAGGTCTTACACTATCCTTACTTCCATGTCCTGGATCGTCACCTGCGCCCAAGCAGTGCAAAGACAGATGTGAAGACGGACGAGCAAGAGCACAGCCAAACACAAGCCAAACAAAGCGACCTACACTTTGTCCAGGTAGGATGGCCTCTTCTTCCGAGGAGTCAACAGGACAGTGACAAAGACCGCGATGATGAACAGGGCCAGGACGGCCCCGATCACCGCTCCCGCCATGGCTATGGAAGACGTCTGCTTCAGCGGCACATCTGCAAAGAAACAGCCGGCGGGCACGTGAAACAATTTCAGCGAGTTCTTGAGACTGCATGCTGTCATTTTCATAGTGTGCAAAGAGACTATCTGACTGATGCATGTTATTCCATGGTCAGCTTCAAGGACCCCTTCAGTAGCAGTATGCCAATCCCTGCCTTTTTCTTTCTTACTTTCTTATTTTTTTGTTTATTTTTATTTATTTATTTGAAAGCGAGAGAGAAAGAAAGAGGCAGAGAGAGAGAGGGAGAGAGAGAATGGGTGCGCCAGGGCCTCCGGCCACTGCAAACAAACTCCAGACGTGTGTGCCCCCTTATGCACCTGGCTAATGTGGGTCCTGGGGAATTGGGCCTCGAACCATGGTCCTTAGGCTTCACAGGCAAGCGCTTAACCACTAAGCCATCTCTCCAGCCCCCTGCCATTTTCTTAAGCACCTAATCTTCAGATTTTTCAAATTAGGGAAACAATATCTCCAATAAGATATCAACAAGCTAATTTGTTATTTATGGTCAAAGAATGTTTGGAGAGAAATAAATGAAAAGATGACAATATTTTAAGTGTCTATTCTAAAAGGTGATTAAAAATTAAGAATTAAGTATTAAGAATTGAACAGTAATACATCCACTTACCATTTTCCTTCTACTAAAATGAAAAAGAAACACTATTAAAGAATATAAAAAACATACAAGGGCAAAACAAATAGTACCATCACATCAGACTATAAAAAGTGGCAATGAATTCTGACAAACTTAAAAAAAGATGTTTCAAAATAGAACATGTCAAAATAGCAATAGGCACAGTAATGGGAGCTCTTTATTATTTGCCTAAAGACTTTTATACATTTACAGGTATGAATATAGTCTCTACATATAACTTCTGAATATTTCTTTCCTAGACTATACCCACATATTAAAAGAAAGATTTAGGGCTGGAGAGATGCCCTAAATAGTGGTTAAGGCACTTGCCTGCAAAGCCAAAGGGCCTCAGTTCGATTCCCCAGGACCCACATAAGCCAGATGCACAAGGTGGCACATGCATCTGGAATTCATTTGCTGTGGCTAGAAGCCCTAGCACGCATGCACGCGCACGCATACATACACACACTCTCTCTCAAATAAATATTTTAAAATAAAAATTAAATAAATAAAAGAAAGATTTAATAAATATATATACCAGTCAGTACATCTAACAATAATGGAATCTGTAACTCAACTTGGTAGGGTGATTCGTAAGTTGGATTAATTTTTTTTTCATATACCTTTTTTTTATTCGTTTTTGTCTTTCTGAAACAGGGTCTCATATGTACCAGGCTGGCCTCAAACTCCCCCAGGCAGCTAAGGATGACCTTGACATTCTGGCCCTCCTGCCTCTCTCTAGCTGTGTGTGCTAGAATCACAAGTGTGCACCACCATGCTCAACACAAGCAGTGTTGGTGACCAAACCCAAAGGCTATGTGCATGTCAGGTGCAAACACTCTACCAGCTGAGCCACCCACCACCTCAGCCCAAAGACGGTCTGTACTCTTCTAACCAGTGAGACACTGAAGGTAACATTTCATAAGTTATAAACCTTAGGTGACAGAACAATCTGTAAGGTCATTTCATTAACGAGCAGTAGAGAGCAAAAAGTGACAAAACAGGAAGTTTGGGATGGGGACAAGCCCTTGTTTGGAAAGAAGGATTGTACTTTTTGGCAGTCAGCAATGTAGACTTGCAGTTTGGTTCACCTGTAATAAAAAGATCTTCGTTTTCATTACATCGATGTATCCACAGCTTTTGTAAATGTGATTTAGATCTAGACAAATTGAAATGGGACTAGAAAGCACTACCAGGTTTGAAATGTTTCATCTTACCATCATACAGGGTTTTCATGGGTTGCATGGTGTTTTCAATGGCTTAAGCACGTTTTACTATCTACCTCAAACATAAAATTTCTTTACCAAACTAACACTACTGAGTTCACCTGCGGTCCCTCCCCGCAGCTTCACCGTAGACCGAAGCTCTTACGCCCTTGGTTGCAAGTTACTGACACAATACACTGCCAGAAGAGGAGGAAAAGCCAAACACGGCGCAATCCTCCTACAGGCATCCTGAAACTCGTAACTCTCACTTCGAATGCAGATCAGACTGTCAATCTTTGATTTCTCTAAACTCTACTATCTGGATTTGTATGCATGGGACTGAAAGATCCAAGACAGTGCAAACTGACGCAGGACTTGTAAATGTGAGAGATTCGGGATGATTTACAGATCTATTTTTCATAGTCATTTTCCTCAGCAAATACATATTTTCAACCACTGGACCTAGCAATAAACTAGCCGGCTTTGACTCAGTCTTTTAGTGAGAGGTCAGCTGAAGCCCGTTTTAGAGTGTGTGGCCGATGCCCTCCACCTGTAAGCCACAGCTCAAGGACATGTCCCAGCTGTCAAGAGGTGCTACTCATGCCACATCGGCCACTTCAAATGCCCCCTTTAGTGCATCTTTTCTTTTCATAAAGGGTCAGGAGGCCCTACCACTTCTACACACGTGGTCAAAAGTTAAATGTGTCCCGATTTTATTTTATTTTATTTTATTATTATTTTTTTTGGTTTTTCGAGGTAGTGTCTCACTCTAGCCCAGGCTGACCTGGAATTCACTATGGAGTCTCAGGGTGGCCTCGAACTCACGGCGATCCTCCTACCTCTGCCTCCCGAGTGCTGGGATTAAAGGCGTGCGCCACCACGCCCGGCACCCAATTTTAGACTGAAGTTCATAGGGTCTTTATTTCAAAAGCTTGGGTTACTCTGAGTATACTGAGATTAAGAGCCTTAATCGGCAGCGTCATGAAAACACCATCACCACAGAGGTAAACGGACAGCAAATGCCTTCGTGAGCTACATTCCTGTTCCCCTTGTACTACTAATTCTTCTAATTAGGAAAAAAGAATGTACTTAAGGTACTTAATGTGTTTTTTTAGGATATGAAGTTGATGAATACCAATGTGACACACAAAGATGTGAAATCTGCATTGAAATCACAGTATGTTGACAGAAACTAGGAGTCATTTAGTCCACCATGTCCTCTCCACCACCTGACCTAAACACATACAAACTACATAGTCTCTATTCCAACAACTCCTACAAGGGAAAAAAAAAAAGTGCAGTGTAGATCAGCGTGTAAAAACTTGCCATTTTTCCATGCTAGGCTAGTTTACAGCATGAGTGACATGAAGCAACACGATCATCACCCGAGGAGATGCCCTACAAAATCCAGCAGCACCCTAAGAAGCAGGAAACGAGCGACACAGTATTTCCCGTGAAAAGATGGGTATATGCATCTCCAAGAACAGCTTAGCTCACTGTTACTACAGCACTTACAAGACCTCATATTCACTGCAAACTCACCTCCCAAAAAAGAAAACTGCCATTCCCAATATAATGAAAGTATACTACCTATAACTAAAAGTAAAGTATGTATATGTCTTCTCAAAGTGTTCAAGATTCAGTTACAAACCAACCACTCAAAGTTTACACATGTGGAACCTTACTTTTTGGAGAAATATGCATATAGATACTAAAATGAACAGAGGTTTTGTCTTTGCCATCATTCTGATATAAATGAGGAAAAAATGTGAAAGCCAATTAAGCAGACAAGCGTATCTCATCCATCACTGAAAATGAAATCATGTCCCCTATTCTCTGGTCCTCTTTGACAAAACTTCAGCAATGTATTACACGATTCTAAGGGCAACAGGATAGTCTACAAATTTATCTGCTCATCTTTCATATTTACTCCTATATTTTACACAACTCTCAAGAATTACCATAGTTTTCCCCATAATTAACTATGGGAATCCAAACCAGGGTTTTGCATATGCTCAGTGCATGTTCTACTACTGAGTTACAGTGAGCCCTCCATCCTTCATTTGCCTTGTTCTTTCTTGAGGCAAGCCCAATGGCCAGATGGGCCTTTTTCTATGAGGGAGAGAAAGGGAGGGGATGGATATGAACTGGCATGCCAGGGCCTCCAACCACTATAATCAAACTCCAGACCCGTGTGCCACCTAGGGTGCATGTGCAACCTTGGGCACTCTGTCACTGTTCCTGGCTTATGTGGGACCTGGAGAGTCAAACATGGGTCCTGAGGTTTCACAGGCAAGTGCCTTAACCACTAAGCCATCTCTCCAGCTCCGATCCTTCATTTTTCAGCATTTTGTCCCAATGACAGATATGCTTGTGTCTATGCAAAACTTTCATTAGCATTCTTTCCCTTTTCTAGAAAGTGTCCTACTTAACTCAGGTTGGTCTGCTTGGCCTCTCAGGTAACAAATGACCAAGTACATAGTAGGAGCCAGGCATGTGCAAACTCAAAGAATGCAAATATGAGGCTCACATAACCCTGGTCTTCACAAAGAAAGGTAAAACTCCCCAAATGACATTTCAAAATTCACAGAATGTGAATGACTCCATCAAGCACAGAAATATGACTTCTTCGTAAACTGGACTTAATATGGCTGTTGACAGCTCACTGGTAAAGTCTTGTTTGCAAGCACACAAGGCCCTAGGTTCAGTTCCCACAATTGCCAACTGCCAGCACTACAACAAAAGGGGGTGCTTAGCAAAAATACATGAATTGGCACTGACAGCTCCACCTGGTCCACGTGACATTCTTCACTTGTCAGGCAAGGCAACCACAGTGACCTACGGGAAGGCAGGAGTGGGATATTTTCAGAACAAACATGAGTTGAGGTGTTTCTTCTCAGTATAATCTACATCTTACCACAAATGTATCTGAATTTAACAATCAAACCTGTAAGGGAGGAACTTCATGGGTGTTCCATTGGATTGGCATGCCTGACCATATGGAGCTATTAGAACGCATGTGTGCTATATACTAGGTAAACATTTATTCCAAATAAATGTTATTCCTGAAACATAATTAGCACAGCGAAAACATAACTAAAACTGTGCACATACAAACACCGAAGATCTTTTCTTGATTAGTTACATTGCAAGTAAAACCATGGTAATCTAATGAGTTGTGGCACCTCAACCAAAAATAAGTCAAAAGTCTTACGAGACCAACTAAGATAGTATGGCATTTCCAAATTACCAATTAAGCCACACTAAGGCTAAGGTGGGCTAAGGTGGGCGGGTCAGAGCAAAATGCAGGCGTGAGCTGACTGTGACTGGGAGGACACTGGAAAACATCTTGGGCGTGAAGATAAGTTCTCACCCTAGGGATGGGGATGGAATTGTTCACGTGCCCTCTCTCATCTGAATCTAGCTGCTAATCATGGAATAAGATTTTCTGAATTATCGAATCAAAAAGTATTAAACTGAGACTTTAAAAAATGAAGCATGCTCAATCATGTTTTTCCAGGGAAAGCATTTTAGTGAGTAAAGAGTTTAACTTTTAAAATAAAGCACAATCATATTTCTCAAATATATAGTGACAAAGACCGTGACATTTAAAAATATTATTTTATCAGAGTTAAACTTTCCATTTTGAACTATTTCAAAATGTCTACAACAATTTGCTATAGCAGTACAAATATAAATGAAGAACACACTGGTAATACAGTCAAGAATGTCCACTGATCTACAGGCTAGGTAACAACTAGATGAAAACGTGAAGCTGTGACAGATACAGGCTGATATGAAAACTCTGGCCAGCAGCTATGAACACCAAGGGAGGAAGTTTCAGAAATTTGTCGTTTAACTTAAGACTTTGTAGTACATGCATGACTCTCCAATGTGGAAAAGACAGAAAAGAAAATTTTAGGCAAAGGGAATAGCATGGACATAATTATTCAAGTACTAAAACACACACTTGGTAAAATAAATCAATACATCTAAACACTGAATAGGTTTCTCTGTTAATCTATCCTGGTTGCTAAGGCCTCCGGATAGGCTAATGTATGTCACCTATGAAGTGATCTTGCTCAGCAAATGAACGGTGACACTAACTAGAGCTCCACATGTCACCATCAATTGAAAGAGGTAAAGAGGATGACTGGATGCAACAGGGACAATCCAAACTGGGAAACTATAGAAAAAATAGAAAACTTCTTTAACAAGTAAACTGAAAGAAAATGCAAGTATTTGAGGGGCAAGGAACAGACAAAAAGATTTTCTAGCAATTAATATATGGAGCACACCTGATTGAAACTGGAAAAATGACAAAAATTTGAATACTCACTACTTGATATTAGAATAACATTCTTTTGGCATAGCAACGATCCTATGGTTAGTTTTTAAATTTTTTCTTATCTTATAGAGATACAGAATTTATTTACAAAATGAAGTAGTGGCAAGAGTGACTAGGGAAAAGCTTTAAAAAAATGAAACAAAATTGACCAAAACTGAAGCTAATGGACGGGTTCCATTATTATTTTGCCTTAGTTTTCCATAATAAAGAAGTCTTTCAATAGAAAGTCAACACAGTAAGTTTTTCCTTAGACATTTCTCATAACTGGGATGGCACTATTAGCCATTTCAATATAGAAATACTGTACACGTAAGAAAATGAAGTTTTGGGTTACTCTTGAGTTTTAAGAATTATGTCTTTTTTAATGGAACTGTCTATAAAGCTTTCGGTCAGCTTCCTCCAAAGTGTTCAGACGGACTGAACAGTGCTGTCAACCTAAGGTCAAGTGAATAAGATTGTATTCCCACAATGAAACATGTTGTATCTTTCCAAAATGAAATGGATATTAGTAGCTATTGCCATGCTTAAGGAAAGAAATTACCCCTAAGGGTAAGGATGTGTGTGTATAACAGAGAGAGAAAAGAGAGAGAGAGAGAGAGAGAGAGAGAGAACATGTGTGTATGACTCTGTGTATGTGATGTGTATAGCCAAAAATTTCTGTAAAATGTTTAGAATCTTCATGAAAACAAATCACTACCGATGTCAAAGCATGTGTAAACAGAGACCTGTTACAACTTAACAGTTAAGAGTACTGTCAGTACTATTTTAAAGACGTTCATGAATGAATTTTTTTATTGGTATACCAAGAGGTAAACAATGGCTGCTTGTTCAAAAAGCTTAGAAAATATATATAATTAATAAAAACAACAGAAATAGAAACAGGGAGGCAATAAACAATACAAAACTTCACATTTCTCATCACAACAGTTCATATGCAATAAGTAAACACCACTAATTCAAATTAAATATATTTTACAATATGTTCTGTTCAAACTTAAAGCCAATTGGTATCCATACAACACTAGTTCCAGGATTCCTAAGGATACCAGAACTCAAGGATGCTCTAACCCCTAGTAATATATATCTGTGCATATTCTCCTGTGTACTTTAAGTCATCTCTAGATTATGTATAATACTTAATAAAGTGTAAATGTCATATTGTTATACTATATTGTTTACTATAATAGAAATACTGCATATATTTAGTATAGATGCATTTTTTTCAAGTAATACACAAAATAGGAACTAAAAAGTTCATTTCAACTGAACTTTATAACGGCTATACCAACATGGCTATGTATACCAATAAAAAATGTCAACATATAGGCACTATCAAACATTGCTTTATCTTTAACCTGATGTTAGTCATTTGGGAAGAGAAAGTTGTATCTGTTTTCTATGGTTACTAATTACATTTTGATTGTTAAGTAAAATGAAAGTGGGTTAAACATGCATGTACATACAGACAGACACATTAGAAAATATGAGAACAAAAAAGGTAACACAAAATCACAGTCTCATTACAGCAACATACCATTGCAGAGTCTGGGGTTTCTTTCTTTCTTTTTTAAAGAACAATGTAATTTCATGAATTGCTGAATGGTAACTATAACTAATACCTAATATGTAACTTGGTGTTTTTTTTTTAAATTATCATTGCTAAAGCTAAACTTAAACCGAAACCCCACATGTCAGAACTTTGAAAAATAACCCTCTTGTCAACAGCACATTTCAAATCAACAAGTAGGAAAAAACTCTCAGTGTTTTGGCCCTATAAGATTAAAGATTCAGAATGTGTAACATTTCTTCCTTTCTCATAGTGTACATGGTACAAACTCTTGTTTATATAACTTTCTTTTACCAGTAGTTATGTCAAAATCAAATCAATTCAAATAAAATGTTTTTACATATGAAATGGCTACATTCCTCTCAGTTTCTATGCTTAGACATTCTAACTCCTACAAGGTCTTATGGCAACACATATATCTATGGTTGCTTGTGCTACCGTGACATACTGATGGCTATTAGATACAGTATTTAATTATTAAACATTTGACTTATCAAAAAAGAAACCCACCTATCAGGCACATGGAAAAATATTAAACCCTTCATTCTTCACCTATAGTCAAAACAAATTTTCAAAGTTAACCTATAGCCTCCTGAAGTTTCAGTGTGTGTTAGTAACAATGGCAGGAAAACCTCCAGTTCACCACTGAAATATTTTACTAGTAACAAAGAAACCCTAAAGTGAAAATAAAAATGTAAAATCATTTCAATAGTTATCAAAGAATAAATGTAGGCATGGTCTCTACATAGAAAAAAATATTCTTTCGCCGTTTCTAAGATATTAGAGTTTCATATATCTAAGTTAGCTGTGCACACATCAAGGCTATTCAAAACTTAAATCTACCCTAATTGGTTTTTGATGATTATTAATGTTAAGGAAGTCTCTATGTAAAGCATACATACATAAATCTCTAATAAAGATCAGTGCAATGCTGCAAAAAATCATAAGCACTAGTGAAAGATTCCTTTCAGTATGTCGAATTACCTAGACTAACGACATGGCATATACTGAACCCTCACTTACAGGCTTCCTGGCTGCCCTCTCCCACAAAAACTCAGCACCAAAACCTAACCACACAACGGCCACAGCATGTGCTCCTCATCAATAAGGACACATGTGGAATACAGTTCTTAAATACAATGAATTTCAGATTATACTCAAGGTGAAACTTGTATAGAATCCAAAATGTGATTATTCCACTTAGATTCACATGGTATCCTTTAGTTTGAGAGACTAAAAGTTTTATCAAATAAATCACAAATTTGCATCTTTCATGGAAAGAATCTTTAGATCTATCTTTCTTGTGATCAGTTTCACCACTGATATATAAATAAAAAATAAAGTTATTGTAATCACAGTATATTACCAAGAAAGCTTTCTTCCAATGACCTCACACTGAAGACTCTTGGTACGTAAATAAGTGATTATATTAGAACACAGACATTTTTATCACAGTACTAGTTAATTGTATTCCTTAACCTGATATTATAACCATATATCACACTGTAGTTTCTAATTTTCACAAAATACAAAATACTGCTAAGGAAAACCAGTTGATAATCCTTTAGAATAAAGCTTTCACTGATTACAATATTCTATGAACATGTCCCATTTTTGCCTTCTATATTTTTTTAGACTGGATGAAGAATAAGAGTGTATGCTTGGGTGCGTTTAAAAAAAAGTACCTAACTTGCCTTTTTATTAAAAAATAATTTATTTGTTATGATTAGTCTAATAACATCTACTTCAATGCCCTGGCAAAACAGTTGTTCTCTACACAGTTGTTCTTTTTCTAATGAATCTATAGAAAAACATTCTTTGGGTCTTAAAACAGTTGTCATTATTACAATTTTATACAACTCCACTGCAGAAGCAATTTACCATAGAAAGAAGATTCACATTTGAAGATATAGATAACATATCTTACTCAGAAGGTTACATGATTCTGGAAAAATGTGCTTAATGACCTACGTGAAACAAATGAACAAAAACCCCTCATGATGTTTCCAGTTTTAATTGAAAAAAAAAATCTTCAAACACATACATACATTTAGTAGGAAATGGAGGGAAAGGAGATGGATTGCCAATATTCATCAAAAAGTATTGGTTCTAAAATTCAAAATTTCTCATTAAACCAAGCCTTCAAGTTTGTCTAAAAATTATTTTTGTACATTTACCCGTTTGAACATCAACATTAAATAATAAAACAAGATGGTTTAGAAAATCTTTTCTATAGATTCCCAGCTGCAACATACTGTGTCTAGGTCTGGCACACCAATATACTAAGATGCTCTCTTTGCATTGAATTTTAACTGTGTACCATATTTTCATTACTGTTCATATATATAGGAAATAAAGCATTAAAATAAGGTTAATGCTTAATAACAAGGTTCACAAAATGATCTCAGAACTGTGTTCTAGATTTGAAAAAACCTGTAGCAATCATTATGCTTAGGTGGCGTGTACTCTATTCTTACATGTATTATGAACAGAATACTGCTCAGCTAGTGACGCTCCCTCGCCCATGCTCACTGTGCTGACTGCCAGTCTTAGTGCAATGAACCGTCTCTGAAAAGCCACTCTACAGTTATTATGGCAAGGCTCATTAAAATACAGAGGTAAAGCTTCCATTGGAATAAGAAACTTAGAAGTTAATGTTTGAAAATGAAAGATGGTCCATCAAGATGATTTTTAATATAGTAAAATATATATATATATGTATATATAAACATTTCTTAAATTAGTTTTATTGTCAAATTTGATGGAGTACCATTTAGTGGTGATAGATTTTGAGAGGTATTTATTTCACAAATAGTATACTTGAGATTATAGTGTTAGGTAAACATTTAATAAACAATGCCAAGGTAGTTTCTTTTTTTTTAATTTTTATACCAAAAAGTCATACATTTAACGTTGACATCTCTTCTTACCTGTGTGCCTCAGACCAATAAAGTACTCTGCATTAAAATTTAAATCTTGAGACAGTAGTACAGCAGTGAAAAAAATGTAAAGCAGCTCAGATACATTGAACCCAGATTTTACATTTTCATTTGTCAGACCAGAATATAAAAGTAAGCTTGAAAATCAACTTGAAAAAGCTTATTCTTCCTCAAGAAAAAGTATGAACAATCTGAAAATGATCAACTAGTATGACTGAAACACCGTGCACAGTGAAGTCACATTGGGGGTGCTAAACATACCACTCCCTCCTGGAAATGACGGAGCCGTCCACGTGGGAGACTAGGTCATCTCCATTGTCGTCATAATGTTCATCACTGACAAACTTCATTCCCATTTTCAGGTCTTCGTAATAATCCATCGGTCTTTCAAACCTGCTGAGAGTTTCTACATTGTTCCACTGAGCTTTTTCAGGCTCTTCTAAGTAGTCTTTGCGTATCAGATTGTTCACTGGAGTCTTGTTTTCTTTTTTCACACTGTCTGGGTAAGAATCAAGCTCATCTTGTTGAAGCACATCTATCTGTGACTCTTTCTGCATGTCTGAGGGTGGAATGTAGTTCTTGGCAAAGTAGTCTCCACGAAACGTCCGTCTTCTCCTGTAGCAGAATATTCCAGCCAAAACACTCACAAGTACTATGAAGAGAGCCCCACCCACTACACTAGCAATGATGGTGCCAATTGTGTCATCCTTAATTGTTGCCAAAGTTGACAATGGGAAGGGCAATTTTTTAGGTTCTGTTGCTAGATCCTCGATGTCAGCAGTTGAGAGATGCCACTGAACTGTAGGCTGAAGGGTGGTAGTAGTAGGAGGATCTAATGGAGACAGTAAAGATAGACAAGACACACAGAGGCAAAGAATGTCAATGCGGGCCGATTCAGCAGCAAGTTGAAAAGACAGCACAGTTAATGAACATATTCATAGTCACATAGTTTTTCATTCTTAATTTGATTAAGAATAGAAGGCAGTGTTACTTTCATATATTAAAAAAATAACAAAACTGACACTTAGTCAGTCACCAATGAAATGAAAAGAATGAAACCTATGGTATGAATCCTACATTATTAACTTCCAAGTTTGAGTGATATTGTACTATAGGGAATGGGAGGTTTTTTTCTCTGTGTAGATTATTATTTAAGTGATCTATTTATACACAGCCAGGTTTAGACTTCTCATACAAAAAAAACTGAAATCAAATATTTTAAGTGTACATTTTCTTAGCCAATAGCACAAAGTGATGGCAGAATAAAACTAAAGTTTTCTTAATATTTGTCTTTACCTAATGTGTAAGATCTGAACTTTATCTTTAAAAGAATGAAAAACTATAGAATCTTGTTAAGTGGGCATATTAAAAGCTGTTGGTTTAATAATTCTCTCAAAAATATTTTCTCAAGCAAATAGTCCTCTAAAATTTTATTAAGGATATATGCAATAAAGAGTAATGTTTGGTTAATTAAAAAACTATATTTAAAATTGTATAAGCCAAATGGGCTATTATCAAATGAGACTAATAAAGACAAAGTAAAATATAAATTGATAAAAATTATTACATGTAATACCCAATGGATGGCATAGCTGAATATTAAAAATTTAGGAATTTCAACTATTGTTGCTAAATTCAATGCCATTACATTAAGAAAGAATCTCAAAAAATAGCTAATATTTTAGAGAGAACATTCTAATACCACCTAAATATTAGATGCAAATGAACCTTTTTCTTGACATTGGATTACAGAATAGCCATTAATATTAAAAAGCAACTAAACATAAACAGTAAAAATTAAAGACTGGTTAATTGTCCAGTAGGTAGTATCTGTAGGTCATGTTACATAAAATTCTAGAGTTTGAAGGAAAGATGAGTTTAAAAGCTTTGAGGTTTTCGTAGATAAAAAATAAATGATCCAAATGGTAACCGCCTATAATTAATTTTAAAATGAGTGATACTGACAGTTTTAAAAATGATTGTTAGAAAAATACTAAATCTACATGGGTAAGTTATTCTAATATTACAAGCTAAAGAAAAATACTTACTGAAACAGGTTTCATCACGGAATGCCATATGTATAGAATGTGGTAAAAATTTAGCAAGTACAATATAAATCTTAACAAATATAACCAATTTCCTATTAGTTTAAACTAAGAGATAATCTTGTCCACTGCTCTGAAGTGAGTGTTAGTTATCGTATATGTATACGTAAAACAAGAATGAGTTTTAATTTATGAGAATATATATTCACTAGGTGAACAAATTCATTATGAAAAAAATTGTGAAATGAAAGATGCTTTTTAGTATAGACGAAGGTACACTTCATATCCAATTCACAGGACTGAAGACACAGACATAGCATCATTTGTAAGGCAATTCATGTGTTTTTGTTTTGAGGGAGTAGAATTATGGGACAGCCAATGTCATCTTTGCAATGATTCCAAAAGAAAAATAGGTTTAATAAATTGGTACCCACATAAAAAATAAATCAAAGCACAAATCACTTAATTTATATATTTTTCAACACATAGATTTTTAACGTTTTTGGTAGCTCTTAATATGCTAGTTTTCTTAGAGTAATAACATGTTTCTGAGCTCCAACCAAGTAGAAGATACAATTGACTATTTTAGCACACATCCTTAAAAATTTGGTATATTAAAATTTCAACTTGTGAAGTTCTTTAAACTGTTTATTTTATTAATATTACCAAACTACTGCTTTCAGAGAAATTTAACAAAATATATACAATGTTGTCATCAAAAGCTACTTATCTATTCTTATTTTTTCAATGTATGATGAATGAGACTATATAATTGATATACTGAATGAAGAATTTAAGTTTTTTTTTCCTTAGGTAACTACTTCTGACAAATAGCAAAACCATTAATCCACTTAGAAAGGTCATGTAGCTATAAGGTATTTTAACCTAATGAAAATTGTATTTAAAAAACTCAAATGGATTCACTTCCATTTCTTTAGGCTTTATAAGGTTGTACAAAATCACGCATTTTGAAAGTAAAAATTGCAAAGTATATATTCTTGAATTTATATTTCCATGCTAAAACAAATGATCTGAAATTTGATTTCACTTAAAATGTAAAAAACTTCCTTTTCTACTTACTACTTAAGAAAAAATACAAACATAAAACACAAATTCCAGCGGTCAACTGCTAGCATTGGACGAAGAGCCACTGAGACCCATAAGAGGGATACTGCACTAGAGTACATGCAACGTCTGAGGTTGAATACTGAAAGTAGTAGTGACCTTTTCTCTAAAATCTCATTTTAGGGGAAAAAAATCACATAAAAATTAAAAACTATTTGACTCCTAACTCCACATTTTTTCCAAATAAAACTTGTAGATATAAGATACATTCTTTTACATATATTTTCAAAAGTCATTTCTAAAATTTTAATCTAGTAGTAAGATGAAAATTTTACTGTGTCAACTGTGACCTCTTACCCTGAGGAAAACTTACTAGGCTCGACAAAGGAGATTTTAGTAACAGCAGTATAACATCGAGGATACTTGGTACGCACAGTCCAAGGAGCCCTAAAGAGCTCATTAAACCTGGCATAGTATACTGTACCACAAAAAGGTAAATCTAATTCTTGATTACTTGATGAATATTCTTCTCACATAATGCTATTTCCTTCTGAAGTACTTAAGAGACCATTAAAATGTGATTTTTTCATATTTACTCAAAATCTGTTTCCACATTTTATATTATGGTACATACTAATGGATTTTGATGTTCTTTGAAAAAGTATAGTCATCAGTTCCCTAGTCAAAGAAAATAGTTCCTTGGATCTAATTTTTTTTATTCATGCAACAAAAATATACTAACAGTTATATGTCAAAGATCACTGAGATGGCAGGAATATAGCAGTGATCAAAGCAGACAAAAATTCCTGCCTTCTGAGGTGTTAAGCTCTATAGCAGGTAAAAACTGAAAAGCATAGAAACAAAAACAAGTAGCATACCACAGACAATAAGTACTGAAGGGGAAAAATAAGAAGAGAAACAGAAAAAAAAAAAAAAAAACAGTCCATGAGTAAGGAGAGAGTTTTTAATTTTAAATAGTCAGAAAGGAGGACCTCACTGGAAAAGGTGGTATTTTTGATGACTTGAAGGAAAGGAAAGAGCTCCAAGGACATCATGTGGAGGACCACCCCAGGCAGTAGGAACAGGAAATGCAGACTGAGACAGACAAAGGAAGCAGGTAACCACAAAGGACATCAGTGTGGCTGAACCAGTGAGCAGGAAGAAATCCGCACTTGACCACCTGGCTTCACGGTGGGTCACGGGAAGTTTGTTCAAAGTCTTCAGAGAGGAGAGGAAGACCTGGGCCTCCCTTTAAAAAGACCACTGG
The DNA here is from genome assembly GCA_036346955.1 of Dipus sagitta. Taxonomy (NCBI): domain Eukaryota; kingdom Metazoa; phylum Chordata; class Mammalia; order Rodentia; family Dipodidae; genus Dipus; species Dipus sagitta. The sequence continues at coordinate 177,266,018 of CM070774.1, read as the reverse complement.
TCAATTGTGGGCTACAAGTGGGCCTACACCTATTAAATTCTGTATAAAAAAAAAAGGGTTATCTCATTTGTCCTGATGCTAACTTACTCTCCGTTGGAGAATCTGCTTCTCTTTTTCAGATAGATGTAGATCCTAAGGAGAGAGCCACCCCATCATACCTCAAAAGGGCCCCAGCTGAAACTAAGAAAAATTGGAGAAACAAGCAAGGGCGCTGTTTTCCTGATGAACTGGATACCAGCACAAGGGGAAGGAGATCAGCACAGAGAAAAATCAACTCCTACCAAATCAGAGAGCCAGAGCCTCAGGGCCCCCCAACACCTCATCACTGAAGCAGACCAAAAATGAACCCAACATGGCTCAGGGAAATTTTGCGGAAGAGGGGGCGGAAAGAATGTCAGAGCCACATGTTGGGTCATGATATGCAGAGACATTTAGCTAACCCATAACTGTGGGCTAACTCCACAATGCATGACCCCTATACCTCAACAAGGAGGGGCCAAGGGCAGCGGGTAGGTCACGGATGAGCCTAATAATGGTACCAAACTGACTGTAAAAAATAAAATAAAATAAAATAAAAAATAAAAATGAAAAAAAAAAAGACCACTGGTTACCGATATGACAACAGGCTGAAGGGCAACAGGACAGATTGAACGTGCACAGTTAAACTGGTACTAAAACGGGGAAGAAGTGTTTCTGATGGCTTGGCATCAGAGCAGGAGGGGAGGTGTAAAGTGGATAATATCCACAGGAAGCTGGTGCTGGCGTGTTCATGGTCTGAGAAGCATGTAAGAGAAAAAGTGAACTGAAGGTTGCTATAGAAGGCTGCACGGTGAGCAGATCCAAGAGAACTGTAGCTGACTGAGAGGGGAAGACGGACGGACAGACAGGCTTACTCTCCAGAGGCAGCAGGAAAGTCAGGGGGAGTCTGAGCATGCTAAGGTATGAGTGCCTTATTCAACCTCTCTATATAGTTAATGATCATTAATAGATAGTTGGAAACATAAATCAGCAGTGCTGAAAAATAGACTTCAAATGCCAAAAGTTATAAATTTAGACTATCACCAGTGGAACTGATATATAAGAGCCCAAATTAAGCCTTGATATTTAAAATTATATAACTATGACATATTAAGGAGAGATTTTTAAGTAATATCTCACACAAAACTGCAGAATGGAACAAAAGGTAAATAAATCTTCATGAAATTAAGGTTTAAACGTGCGCTGACTGTGCCTTGTCCTTTAAGGGAAGAAGGAGGCTCAGATCAAAGCACGCTGCTGGCCTGACAGCTGTGGACGCACCACTGTGTTTCCTGTGAAGAGTGACTTGCCACCATGAGCCAGGCTCTACACTAACTGCTAAGTGTTCACCAGCAAACAACACACACACACACACACACACACACTTACTTCTGATTTGGAGGAAAGCAATATATGGATGAACACAACTGGAAATTTTAATGAGCTTACTATGAGGAAATGTGGGAAAGGGATTCCTTGATCATACAAGCACTGAAAATATACCATTTAAGCAAGTGCAAAATTTTCCTAAAAATCTTGCTTTTTATTCATATATATATATATATATATACCTGTATTTCATTGCTCTCTTTTTCATGCACATTTTTCATGAGTTACACATGAAGACTAATACATTCTTATACTCAGTAAAAAGATAGCTCAAGTATACTTTCTAAATAACTACTCCATTGATGCTATTTACAGAAATATTTGTCTAGCTCTTCTATTTTGTTAATGCCAAAGTTTAAAGTGAACTAAATTAACAAAACATTTATAATGAAACAAATATATTCTTAAGAGCTTAAGAATTAACAATGAAAAAATATCAAGCTTTACTTCATTAACATATTTTTCAATAGCATTAACCACTTAACTCTCAGTAACCCAAAATGGTATAGTCCCATTCTGAAGGGTAAGCACTGTTACTTAATAAGCCAGGTTATCAAAAAGTTAGTATCTCAGGCCAGGGAGATGGCTTAGTAGTTAAGGGCACTTGCTTGCAAAGCCTGGTAGCCCAGGTCCGATTCCTTAACAACCATTTAAAGTGGATGCACAAAGTGACACAGCAGCAGATGAGGTCCTAGCACATCCATTCTTTTTTCTCTCTCTCATAAATAAATAAATATTTTCCAAAGTTAATCTTTTATTTTTCAGACAATTATATGCAGAGTAGCCATCATTGTCCTTTGTTTAAAGACAAAAGAATATTGGAAGGCATAGTATCAGTAAAATAAATATGCACAACTTGTTACATAGACATTTGACTTTTGTAAAAAAAGTAACTGTGTTCTTAATTGCGTATTTCAAATAGATAAAGGTACTTTATCACATACCTTTTACATTCTTTACAACACTGCATAGTAATGACACTACACTGTTTCAAGTGCAGATCACTGGCCAGTATTACCATTGCTACTATAGGTATTTTTATGTACCTCATTTTAGAAGTTGGCAGTAGCTTACCTGAAATGTAGATGACCTTTTGATCACTTCTTTGTCCAAGGGAATTTGTCACTTTACAGACATAGACCCCAGAATAATTGAAAGTCAATGGATGAACAAAATGCAGTGTATTGTCTGAAGCCAATAAACCATCAGGCCATTGTCCATCCAACCTAGAGTTTAAAAAGCATGACATCATTGCAATTATCTTTAAATCCCTAACAGGCATTTAAAGTAATATTTTATGCTTTTGACATATTAGTAACATAACCAGCATCTTTCAGATATAATGAATTATTAAACAAAAGCATACAATAGTGGTTGTCATTTTTTAAAAGATGAACTACAGAAATCCATTAAATAAGCCATTATTTTAAAGTATAGATAGGTCAACACAATAAAACAGGAGAAAAGAAAAGAAAAAACTGAAATTATATTCAGAAAACTAGATGACATATCAAAGTCATTAAAACTCTCAGTGTATTATGAATATACAAGTGACATGGCTTTAAGTTTCTCAGTGAAAGGCCTTCTCATATAAATGTAGTATGATGTGAATACAAATCCATATTGTATCCACCCACAGATAGCAGCTAAAGTTACAATAAGTCTGTACTTATAATTTTATTTGAAAAGTAGACTTTTTTTCTACAAAGAAACCAAGGCATGATTTCGTATCTAAATAAACTTAGGCTAGACATAGTGACACAGGCCCTTAATGCCATCACTTGGAGGGGGGAGGACTGAGTTTGAGACCAGCCTGAGCTACATCACAAGACCCTGTAACAAGCAAACAAACACTACAAGAATAACTTGATTTCTATGTGGAGAAAAGGTACTGTAATTATGGTATCAATACAGTAAATCATGATTACACAAGAACTCTAAAAACATTTACTAAAATGAAACAAAGGTAAATATTTTCTGGCCTGAGAGAAAAAAAAATCAAGTATTCAGTTTGAAACTTTTTAAACTATTTAAGATATGAGGACACATAAAGAAAATCAAAGTGTTCAACTAGTGTAGCTTGGATTAAGCAGATGTTCAAAACTTCACTCACTTCTTTTCTCTCTCACTCATTACTTGCCATGCCATCTTTTTCTGACTGTATTGCTCGGGCTAGTGAGTTTTGTTCCTAGCCTTCAATGAGGAAAGAAGACACCGAGTATCTGAGGTTCAATTATTTATTTATTTATTTTGTGGTTAGGGTCTCACTCTAGCCCAGGCTGACCTGGAATTCACTATGCAGTCTCAGGGTGGCTTCAAACTCACGGCGATCCTCCTACCTCTGCCTCCCAAGTGCTGGGATTAAAGGCTTGGCCACCATGCCCAGCAAGACCGAGTATTTTTAATGAAATAGCTTGGAAATGTAAAACGTTCAGAAATCAGTTTTCAGGGTTTTTTTGTGTGTATGTTGGGGAGCGGGGCTTTACTGTTGACAAACAATGTCAACACTAAGTACTCAAGAAATTTCAGATTTTGGAGCACGGTTTAGGGATGCTCAATCCATACCTCAGCATCCAGTCTTGACAGCTCTATACAAAAACATGTATAAGCATCAGCTTTCAACAGGTAAACTCTTTCTAGGATGACAGGAATTATTATGAACCATATACTCAATAATTACTTCTGTAATTACGACTACATTTGTCATTACGTTGTAATTATATGGGGACCAAAACTCAAACTCCTGTAATTCTGTACAAAAATGAAGAAATGTTTCAAGGGCTGGTGAGGTAGCTTAGCGGTTAAGGTGCTTGCCTGCAAAGCCTAAGGACCCAGGTTCAATTCCCCAGTACCCATGTAAGCCAGATGCACAAGATGGTACATGTGTCTGGAGTTCATTTGCAGTGGCTGGAGCCCCTGGTGTGCCCATTCTTTCTTTCTCTGTCTGTCTGTCTGTCTGTCTCTCTCTTCCTCTTTCTCAAATAAAAGTAAATTAATTTTTGAAAAGTTTGCATTTTTTTAAAGTAACAAGTAACTTATGCTATGCTCTTATACCAATATTTAAATTCTATTCATTATCTGTACCCTCACAAAATCTCTATGATGTTCTATTATCAACAAATAAATCAATTTCTAAAAGACTTAATTCACTTGTAAAAGATATCTGTAGGCAGACACTGAGGTGATAGTTATATGACTTTTACAAATAGTTGATAAAATAGACATCTTAAGTAATCACTGCTTCCTACTTTTAAGAAAATGTAAATTTAAAAAGTATTCCATACTTTTAACCTGTCTTTCCTAAATTCAACAGACTGAACAAATATACTACTTTCCTTACTTCTAAAACTCTACAGCAAAAACATGAGAACTTACGCATTTACTCACTGCCCATGAAGAAAAGGACAGGGAGAAGCAGCATTCAACAGATGTTTCAATAAACTTTCATAAACAGACGCTTTGGGCAAACATTTCTCCATCACGGATGATTCCCGCCCAGGGGGAAGAATGCGCAGCCTGGAAGCCACCTCGTGGCTGACACTCTGAGGGAGTGGTGGCTACAACTGAGCTACAGGGTACAAACTGGAACGTCCTCAACATCCCTTCACTCACAGGACTGCCCACCACGGGAAAGCATAATTATCCCGCCCCAAATACTATGGTGCCAAGCTTAAAGGCTCACTTTTGATTTTTGCTTGTGTCTATTATGATGTGTATGTGTGTGAGGTGGTGTGCACACAGGCATGTGCTCACGTCTGTGTTACATGATGTATGTGTGTAAGGTAGTGTGCACACAGGCCTGTGCTCAGGCCGTGGGGCGCGTCACAGCTGGTCGCTGTCCAGCTCCATCACTCTGCTGCCTAGTGCTGTTTCAGCTGAACTTTCTTACTGATTCTGGAGCTGTCTGGGTTTTCCTGAGCTCCAGGGATTCTCTGGTTTTGTTCCTCTGAGACTGGGGTTCATGATGCACATAGCCCGTCCAGCCGTTTGCGTGGGTCCCACTGGTCATCTCGGGTCTCTCAGCTCTGCTCAGGCCCTGCTGCTTGCACAGGAGGCCCTGGACTGCTGAGTCCTCCCTCTAGACCAACGGCTCTAGTTTATGTGGAAGAG